>OU466860.2:63126501-63726501 GCA_911865555.2 Thlaspi arvense
ATATACCATGCAACCTAGCTTTTGACATCAGTGATATACTGACTGTATGTGAAAATAATTTTTGTTGTGATTTTTAATTTTAATAACAAATCATCACATTGTGTATTAATAACTAGATTTATTGTTGTTAATTTCATAAAGAAATGGTTAAAATAACCATAGTCATTATTAAGTTTAAATATATATGTATTAATTACATATTTAAAATTGTTAAAAATTTAGTATGTAAGAAGGAAGATTTTTTAAGAACTAAAAAAATCAATGCTGATATAAATACAATTGAGCATAATAAGAATAAATACTTAATTAAACTTAAAAATTTGTAAATTTAGAAAAATAACATATGCCAACTTAGAAAACATATTCTTGCAAGTAACTAAAATTAGAATTGTTTACTTAAGAGCAATGATATTATTAATATAAATAGAGAAGATAATAAACATGAGTTTGGCCAATATCTATATATATATGGGTTGAGATCATCAAACTCTTCAAATATTTTATTTCATACAAGAATTTCTCAATTAAATTCTTAAAATTGTTAAAAGTTTTTTTTTATAATGGATCCAAATATGATGATAATGAAAAGGTTAACAGATTCCGATCTTTCTTATCAGGGTGTGTTGCTTTTAACAAAGGAGAATACAGAAAACATATTAAAAAATATGAAAACAACACTGTCTGAAGAAGGTATTCAAGTGGAAATTAAGGATAATGATATTTCATATGATGTTACCCTTAGTTATAGCTATACTAGTAGTAAGTATCATATCAGAAAAGGATGGTCAAAAATAAAAAAAGGCAAAAGGTCTCAAAACTGGTGATCTCATCGGATTATATTGGGACAATACTAAATTCATTTTATCAGTAGTGTAAGTCTTTATTTATTTTTTGAAGTTTTTTTTAGTTATTTATTTTCTTAAAAAACATGTTAAATTAATGTTTTTTTCTAAATAATGATATTTTAAAGGGATTTTTTATATATTATAATTAAAAAATAATATTTTAAAATTTGTATTATATGTTAATTAATATCATCATTTCATAAACTAAGGTTTGATACAATTCATGTTATTGTGATAATCTTATAAATACTAAAATTTCGTACTTACGATTTCATCTTATGACAATAGATGTACAGATCATTTTCAGACAGTTCAGACAAATCCAAAACAAGCAGATCAAGGAGAAGCAAGCAGTTCAAATACCGCTCCTACAAAAAAAAAACAAAAAACAAAATGATGCAAAATAAACAATGGAGGACAAAATAGAACAAGAGAATGGTGATTTAATAAATGTAATATAAATATAATAATTTATTATTGGGATTTAATATTAAAATAAATATTTCGGATGGTCAAAATGTGTTTATATGACTAAAACTATATTTATTAGGTTGCTACACTTGCTAATAATAACAGAAACGTGGTTGCGCTTGTTAACAGAAACACTCCTAAAGATACAATCGATGAGGATTACGAGACGGATGATGAGGATTGGGAGATGGAAGATGACAAGGACTTCTTTGCAGAGTCGATTGGTGGACCAAACTCTGCTGTGTTGGCCAACAACAAAGACCTGGTCGAGGTTGAAATAACAGCAGATAAAAAAACAGTTTCCGATGATCCAATGTATGATACATATGAGGAAGATCGGCCATGTTCGTGTGCCTGCCGCAAGAGGCTGCGGCTGCGGCATATGATCAAACTGTGTTCGTTTACGTGATGCACCTCATGCGGCCAACCGCAACGATCAGACGCTGCCTCTCGGCGTTACGTTTAAAAAAGCTGCGATTAAACATGTAAATGACCAAAATATAGTTATTAAATTTTGTTAATTACAAAAAATGCCATTTACCCTACAAAACCCAAACGAGCCTGTTCTTCTTCTCTTCGCCGATCTTCACCAATCTTCTTCTTTTCTCTTCTCTTCTCTTCGCTGATCTTCTTCTTCTTCTCTTCGCTGATCTTCTTCTCAGGTTTGAGCCTGTTTGTTTTCCCTATGTTTCAATTACTCTATTTGCTTCAGTTCCTCTTCTTCTTCTCTTTGTTTCGATTTGCTTACCTTTGATTTTGGGTTTTGTGTTTTATCTTTGATTCATAAATCTGATTTCGTTTCAGTGATGTGGGTTTTGTGTTTTGACTTCGATTCATCAATCTGATTTCATTTTATTGCTCTCGATTTCTCTGGGTTTTGTGTTTTGCAACTTCTCTGTTTTGTCTCATGGAAGCGTAAGCTATATCTTAATGCATATTTGTGTGTATGTGTGTGTGTGTCTCTGCTTGTTTTGTTCTGATAATGGGATAACAATTTGATAAGTACCGAACAACTGACTTTGATTATTGAGTTGTACAGTTTACTCAGTTTACTTTGAACATCTCTTTTAGTATTTTTGCAATTTCATCTCTTTTAGCATTATTGAGTTGTTCAGTTTGCTAAGTTTGCTAATCTACGTTTCTTTGTTTCATACTTTCAGCTATTGGATGTGTCGAGAGAGATTGCTCCACAAGGCTCATAGATATACAAGAGTCATGGCTATCGATGTAAGTATTTTTGAGTTATTTAGAATTGTTCTTTGGATATGGTTAGGTAGACATTAAGTAGTATGGTTAGGATGACATGTATTAATTGTTCTCTAGAATTGAACCGATGAAGAATGTCGGTACTTTTTTCATCTCTATTCGGGTGAGAAAAAGACAGGCAACAAAACAAAACTTGGGATGAATCAAACTGGCAAAGACTTTGTTTTGAAGAAGTTTGAAGATTGATTCGGGAGAGGACTAGTATGGGAAAAATTCAAGAATAAGTATGATTTTGCAAAAAAGCATTTGTCAAATGCTAGAAGTTAACTCATAATAGAACTTGACTTGGATATGATGCTTTGGGAAGATTGGACATGTCTGATCATTGGTGGGAAGAGCGCATAAAGGTATTAAAGTTTACTTTCATCTCGTTTAGGGTTTGAGCTCTTTGATGTGTTGCGGTTTATAGGATCTTATTCTTTTCAATCGTTTTGTTGGGTTTGATGAGTTTTGTTGCTTTGATATGTTGCGGTTTATAGGATCTTATTTTTTTCTTAGGTGTTAATTGAGTTTTGTTGCTTTGATGCTTGAGTTTTGTTGCCTTAGTGCTTGAGTTTTGTTGCTTTGTTGTGTTGCGGTTTATAGGATCTTAGGTGTTACTTGAGTTTTGTTGCTTTGATGCTTGAGTTTTGTTGCTTTGACTTGTTGCGGTTTATAGGATCTTAGGTGTTACTTGAGTTTTGTTGCTTTGATGCTTAAAAACTAATCTCTCCTTTTCTTTACTCCGTAGCTGAAGCCTTGTTCGCTTCTTTTTAATATTAGGATCATATTGTTGAATGTGATTTGAGTTTTATTACTTTAATGCTTGTGGTTATTGCAATTGCTTAATGTTGATATGTATAGACTTCTTTAAATGTGATTTAAGTTTTGTTGCTTGTGGTTCTTGCAATCGCTTAATGTTGAATGTGATTTGAGTTGAGTTGAGGAATTCAGCTTTAGTTTTTCTTAATGTTGATATGATTTCTTACGGTCAACCATTGATATGTATAGAAACAAGTTGATTTCTAATATGGATGTGTATAAAGAGGAATCTGGTGCTATTACTGTGACTGGAGCAGAAGGATGGAGCGCCCAGCAAGGAGAAGGTAGTTTAGATTCTCGAGTAGATGGATGAGATGAGGATGAATTTGATTATGTGGATACAGAAGGGCCAGAGACGCAAACCCAAGATGTTGAGACACAAACCCAATCTGGAAATGCAAGAGCAAAGAGAAGGCGTAGAGAGAAAGATGTAGTTATCGAGACAGCTGTTACACGCAATACAATTCTGGCGCAGAAGAATAATATATCAGAAAAGATGTTAGAGAGTTGTGAACGATAGTATGCTTGTAGTGTTGAACGTAGCTAGTGAAGCAAACCGCAGGGGTTTTGTAGCGTTTGCTAGTGTTAGAAGACAAGATTAGCAATTTGGAGCATATGATAGGAACACATTTCTATGATTGATGATTGACTTTTGTTTCTAAATGCTGATTTATGTATAAATAATTGATATAAATTATTATATAACCAAATTAATGTGAGTGGCAGAACATATAGTTAGTCTAGTAACATAAGTCATTTTCTATATATTTGCTAAGAATGATTCTGGTGATACATATTAGTAAAATGGCATCATTGTAAATAATTTATAAAATTAAGGTTATTTTTTAAAAATGCTTCTTAATTAATATATAGAGGATAGTACACAGTAAACAGTGAATAATTAAATAAGAAAATATCTATCACTCTTTAGTAGAATTTTCCTAATCAGATCTACAATTTCTAAACACGTGTTGTAAGGAGGGCACAATTGTCTGAGTAAATTTTGTTTTGAAAATTTACTATTTTAAGAAACAATCCCAATTAAGAAAATAAATGTTACTTATTGTATTATTTACCTAATATGCTATTAAACTTTCATTAGATATATAAAAGTTTATTAAGTATATTTTTCTCGTTAAATCATCAAAGACCTGATTTTTTGTTATTATTCTCATCCGAAGGCCTAATATTTTGTTTTCCTTCTTATTAAAGGGTCTATTTTGTTTAAAAATTTAGAACTATCTTAGTTATTTTATTATTAATTCGAAAATTATAAAAAAATAAATAGAAAATGCCAAAAAAATTAAACAATAATATTTTTAAGGTCCAATTTTGTTTTTGCCTAAGGGACCTAAAATACGTTAGGTCGGGGCTGTATGTCGATATCTATTGTATTTCTTTTTCTGGGACTGGACTTCCTCAAATACTGTTCATATACCCAGACTCTTAAGTTCATATACCCAGACTCTTAAGTTCATATACCCTGATCGATTTCTTCTTGTTACAATACAAAACCCATATCAGTTTGTGACAGGAAGAAATCGATCACGATATATAAACTTAATTTTCATTTTTAATTTATTGGTTTCCTGTTAAATTTTAGGAAACATGGTTTTTCATATTTCCATTGAGTTTTTGAGAGTTTTGGTTTTCGAAACGTGTCCGAATGTAGAACGCACCTCAGACGGAGATACCATGCAACCTAGCTTTTGACAGCATTAATATACTTAATGTACGAGAAAATAATTTTTGTTGTGATTATCAATTTTAATGAAAATACTTAAAAAATCACTTTGTGTATTCATAACTATATTTATTGTTGTTAATTGTGTTTTAAAATTCAAAAAGAAATAGTTCAAATAGCCATAATCATTATTAAGTTTAAATATATATATATTAATTACATATTTAAAATTGTTAAAAATTTAGTATGTATGAAGGAAGATTTTTTAAGAACAAAAAATCAATGCTGGTATAAATACAATTGAGCATAATAAGAATAAATAATTAATTAAACTTATAAACTTAGAAAACATTTGCCAACTTAGAAAACATATTGTTGCAAGTAATTAAAATTAGATTTTTCAGTTAAGAGTATTGATATTATTAATATAAATAGAGAAGATAATAAACATAATTTTGGCCAATATCTATATATAAATATATGGGTTGAGATCTTCAAACTCTTTTTATTTTATACAAGAATTTTGTCAATTAAATTCATAAAATTGTTAAGCATAATGGATCCAAATATTATCTTGACTCTCTTATTATCTGAACAGTCTTCGCGTTGTGCTTACGCGGAAGTTTCTAGGTTTTGAGAACGTGCTTTTGACATACCGCGAAGGGGAAGAGCTCAGAAAATTATCAGAAAGAGAAAGTCTGTGAGTCGGCGATCTGAATTTCTGTAGTGCCTGAGTGGCAAGCATGTCCTTGGAAGAAGCATACTGTTTTGTCGCACAGTCCGCTAGAGGGGACTGGCGGGGAGGACCCGGAGGTCTGAGAGGCCGAAGCCTTAGGATCCTGAAGGGAGGGTGCCTCGGAGGGTGAGCAAGTCCGTGAGGGAGTATACTCAGGATGAGCATAGTCCCCGGGGGGAGCTGGTACGAGATGAGCCACAGGGGCCTGCCGGACTGGAGTCCTGAATTCCCAGAGGAATGATGCCCTATAGAAAAAACAAGTCCGCGAGGGAGCATGCCGAGAAAGAGGTTTCAAAGGAGTGTACGTGGATCGAGGGATGAATAATGGAAACGTACGAACGAGGAAGAGTGTAAACGCAATAAGGGATGGGAATTAGGCCCTGTTCGTTTGCTTGACGCCAGCGGCTGCGACTGCAGCATGCGATTAAACGCTATTCGTTTATGTGACGCATCTGCTGCGGCCAGACACTGCGACCAAACGCTGCATTCCGCGTTCAATTTTTTTGGTCGCAAATGAAATTCAGTGTTACGGTTGAGAAAGCTGCGAGTGAATCTGCAAAAGACAAAAATATCCTTATTAGATTTTGTAAATTACAAAAAATGTTATTTACATTGAAACTAAATATCGATTTTATTCGTGTTCGCCGATCTTCTTCTCTTCTCTTCTCTTCTCTTTCACTTTGCTGATTTTCTTCTTCTTCTTCTGTTCGCCAAACTTTTTCCCAAGTTTGGGACTGTTCGTTTTATTTATGATTCAATTACTCTCTTTGCTTCGAAGCTCAATTTCTCTATGTTTCAATTGTCTCATTTCAATTTGCTTACTTTTGATTTTAGGTTTTGTGTTTTGCCTTTGATTCATCAATCTGATTTCTTTTGAGTGATGTGAGTTTTCTGTTTTGACTTCAATTTATCAACCAGATTTCGTTTTGTTGTTCTCGATTTCTCTAGGTTTTTAACACATGAACTCTCTCATAAGCTTCATAGATTATTCTGGTTTTTCTGTTGTTAGCTGATGGGTTTTCTGTTGTTAGTTGATATTAGACGTAAAACAAGTTTCTCTCTTGCTGAAAACTTGTTTTTAAGAAGCGAAACTGCCAAGTGTTTGATGTGTTAGCTCGAAAGAAATGAGTTTTTGTTGTGATGTTTCTGAAATATTTAAATGGTTAGTTCTTTTTTGAACCTTTTTGCTTATTGGAGCTATATGATTAGCTCACGTTAAACTGTTGCTTGTGACTAAAATGAGTACTGATTTCTCTGTGTTTCAATAACTCTGCTTTTAAAAGTCAGTAGTTTTGTGTGAGATGATGGAAATGTTTCATGGACTGACAGAGAAGTTCAAGGAGGACAGCTACTTTCACTTAGGAAACCTTCATGCTCACCGTTCTCCCATTCCTCATTGCATAAGGTTTGCTTTATCTGTGTTGTTCTTCACTTAAACGTATTTCATCAGATTCTGCGCTTGCAACTGGGTTTGTGTGTGACTATGCGCCTATATTCAAATGGGTTTTCTTTGTGTGTGTTGTTCTTCACCCATTTGAATTTTTTTTCCTTGTGTTTCCTGAAACTCTCTTTCTCTCTTGTGTTTTGGTTTTACTTTCCTGAAACTCTCTTTCTCGTTTGTGTTTTAGTTTATAGATCCGTGATTGGAAACAAAAAAATTGAACGCTGCTACTTTTTAATCATGGCACTTGTTTTCTCTTTTGGACCAGCGATCAGATTCTGCGATCAACCACACGGCGACCAAACGAACAAATCTGCAGCAGACGCGCGATGACCAAACGAACAAACATGTGGCAGACGCTGCAACCAGACGCGCGGCAATCAAACGATTGACATTCATGTGGCTAAACGCTGCGACTAAACGCACTGCCGCAGCCGCAGCCGCTGGCGTCAAGCAATCGAACAAGACTTTATATTGCTGCTTGTACAGGGTGATCGCCCAATCATATAGACAAGAGACCACATAATCATGCAAGTAAGAAATAAAACAGTCATGCAAGCAAGAAATCAAACAGTCATGCAAGCAAGAAATCAAACTGCTGTGCAAGCAAGATAGCAAACAATCATGCAAGCAAGAAATCAAACAATCCTGCAAGGGAGAAATCAAACAATCATACAAGAAATAAATCAAACAATCCCACAAGCAAGAACGTAGCCTCGCGGGTTGAGATCAACCCAGAGATGGCCATGTTTCGTAAAACCCACTGCGGGGCTTAAGGTGCCCGGGCGGTTACGTTTGACCCACCTTCGTGCAATCCGTCCCTGGAGCCGGTCTCACCCGGGAGCGGATGGCGGTTTTTCTGTAGGTGCGCGAATTTCATACCGTCGTGACTGTTCGTGAGTTGATTTTCCTTTGGTTTCAGTGGGGCCGATGATCTTTCTTTTGGGCCTTCTCAAGCAGGCCTTTGACATTAGTGAGTGTGATCCACGTGGCGGGCTTCTAGTGGCTCGTGTCATGTTGTGCAGCGTGCACCATTCCTCAAGAACCGCCAGTTGTTTTTTCTGCTACGATGGGCTACCTTTCGTTCTCTGAATTAAATGCGCATCATCTCGGTCGCGCGGCTGAAGAGACTAATTATTATAAAACTGCCATCGAATTTTGGCTTTCTCCGACCGACGCAATTCTTCTCACGTGACGCTTTGATTTCTTCTTCCTCTATAAATTATGTTGAATCCACATTTGTGGTTGTTCCATCTCCAAAGCAATCCGCAAACTGCTTCTACTATGATTTTTCTTTGCTGTCTTTCATCCCTCTTCTCGTTCAGTTGAGATATCGACTTCAAGTGCATCGTCCAGTGAGTGGCGTGCGCACTTCTCGTGGTCTGGCGGCAAGGTTGAGAGTATCGCTCGAACGCCCTCGGCTGACATCCCTTTTGACCAGCCTCCATCCGTGTGCACACCGGACTCCCTGAAGAGGGTCCTGAGGGCAAACGGCCCTCCTTCTTCCGGTCTTACCCCCATCTTTCCGGGCAAGGGGGGACTGGGCGGACTGCCCACCGTGATATTGCATCGCGATCCATGACAACTACATCTTGTACGGCTTTCAGGGTAGCCTTCCCCGGATGGTGGTTGATTTTTGTTGTCTCGTGGGCATCTGCCTGATCGAGCTTCACCCTCCGGCATGGAGGCTCCTCTGCGCTTACCAGGTCCTGTTGGACCTGTTCGGGATCCTCATCCGCAGCTCAACGGTGCTGTTGTTTGTCAGCTCTGCAACCTGACTACCGACATCCTCCGCTACTCCCTGTATACTAGGGATGGGTGTGCCGTGGCCATTCATGGGGATCGGTCGGGTAGCCGTGACTAGCGCGAACGATATTTCTTCTGAATAGTGCCACCGGATGTCAACGTCCAGCTCACTTGGCGCCCATGGGGTAGGACTAGTAATTTTTGCTTTCGTCTTGCGTTTACTCTGACTGCTTGAACTGTCTTTTAATCAGAGTTCCTGTGTTGTTAGGTTCTGCGGCGCCATCGGCCTTCAAACAGGTCAAACTGCGCCGGCTACTCACGCTATATGAACGGTTCAGGTCGTTCGACTTTCTGCTCTCGCTGACAAGCATCGGGCGAGTTCTCTCGTCCTCTCCTCCCGCATGATGTCGGATGTCCCAGGTAACAATCTTGACTCTTCTATTATATCGATTCTGCGGGCGCCGCTTTACTAATTCTCCTCTGGCAGGTTCCATGGACCGAATCGAGGGGGTGGGGTCTCTATGCCCTTGATGGTCGACTGCCCAACTCGAGACTTACTCGAAGCGCACAGAAAACGGCTCTCTAAACGCCACGCCAAAGACCCCGAGCTGACTCTCCAATCGAGGAGGCATCGTCTTGGCCTTCGCGCTGGAGACGTCTCACTAGGTCTCCCGCGGTGAGAGCAACATGGTCCCCCGGTCCTTCTCCCGTCTTCCTCGGACTCACTTATACGGAGTCTGACTCCTCCTCTAGCAGCGAGGCCGTGAGAGAGGAGGATGCCCCGGAATACTTGGGGACTGTCGAGGCGTCTAGGACTGCATGGACTGCTACTCTAGTCCCTGCTGCGCCGGGCTTGCCTAAGGCGATGAGGCTCTCTTTGGAATCGGAGCCGATGTTTGTACTTCCTCGTCTGACTGCTCCCTTGACCCGCAAACTTACCTGGTGGCAGTTGACTGCCTTGGAGCTCACGCGCTCGCTGGACGAGGTAAGTTTCTCCTTAGGACTTCCTTCCTTTTAGACTAAAATGTTTCAATTATGTAGCACATAAATGAATGTTGGGATCGGTTTCCGCCTCCAAGAAATCAGTTGAGAAAAATGGCTAAGTAATGGAAACAACCCCAATTAACCCGGAGAGGCGACATCAGAACAAACTGAGTCGAACCAAAGGAAACGACAAACCAAGCCATATTGAAGGAGGAATCAAATCGAGCAGAACCAAAGGAAGATCCTTCCAACCGAGCTAAACAAGGTGAATGGATTAAATTGAGCCGAACTGGCAAAATGGCCTCTCCAAAAATCTTAGGAGACAATAAGAGAAGTCCAAGACAAAGTAACTAGCGTATGGGCTGAGCCCTTCGGAAGTTCCAAAGGAAGATTTGTCCTAAGAGGATAAAACCTTGCGGAAAGGGGCATCATAGAAGAAAACAAGAAGGAAACTCTAAGAAATATACTTCGAGATTCTTGCTTAGGCTATGATAGAAAATGTATAAATAAGGGATTTAGCTCATCTGCAAAAGAACGGTGAAAAACCTAGCAGAACACTAGCAAATTACTTATCATTTTTTGTACTCAAATCTTGACGAAACAGCAATAAGAAAAATACTATCTTTGAATCTATGTATTCGTGTTTGAACATTAAAACTTCAGTCCTCTTTCTGTTTTTTCCTAACAGAAATCTATTTCGTGAATTTCGGCTCATACAATGAACTTAATCTATACAAAGGGAAAAAAAATTACAAACGTATGACTATTTGTGGTTCAAAATGAGTTACAATTTTCTAAAATTTATGAAAAACAAAAAAAGTCAGGGATAAAACTGATGATAAATTTATATTTTTGATCTCGCAGGAAATAAGTGACATAAAAAAGTTAAAAACCAATTAAATTAAAATATAGGTAACGAAAAGACTTAGATACTTATAGTAGTGTATAAATCTAGATAAACGTTTTTAAAAATTAACATATGTTAATTTATATTAGAAAATAACTTACAAAATATATCTACATATTTTAGGACAATAAAAAACTATAAAAATATTTATAATTTTGTAAAAAACAAAACTTAAAACTATAGAAAAACAACTACAAAACCATATAAACTAGACTCAAAATAAATAAAATAATAATATAAATATATAAAGTATAAAGTATAAAAGTAGATTAATAAATAATTTCGCACAATACGCGGATCAAAACCTAGTGATACAAAATTTAAGAAAATTTAGTAATACCTTTTATATGATGAAATCTTGTCTTATAAGTTTAAGTTAAACACTACAAAATACTATTATATCAGTTAATTTATATTGCATATCTGCTCAACAGATCTGTTTAAGAAAATAAATAATCAATTTTAAAAGAAAAGGAGTAAAAGGTAAGTCAAAAAAATATTAAATTTATAAATTGTAACTAGTTTAAGCTACACAAATGTAGCAAGAGTAAAAATTTAGAAGAAAAAAATACTACATAAAACTTTAACTTATTTGAAAATAGAATCCTACTTTATTATGTGTTGCATATAAAAAAGAGTTCAACACATTATCCAAATGATTTTTTTTAACAAGAAATTGTTGGGCCATTTGGTTATTTTATGTCCATTAATGATCATGTGCCAATAAACTCTTAATATATTTAATTTATTATTATAATATGAATAATTTTTCATTTTTAGTGATTAACATACTTTTTTGTCAACTAGTGATTAACATAATTTTGAGTTTTGAATCTTTTGACTTAGGTTACATAGAAACCAAAATGGAATGTTTCGAAACACGATTAAAAAATATACGAATAGAAACATTAAAAAGATTTAAATTATATACCTTAACATAAAAAAGTTATAACGTTTAAATCAAATATTAGAAGATTTTCTTCAATTTCATTTTAATTGGTGCCATTACCATTCAATTCTAATTGATTAGAAAAAATAAACTCAATAATACCAATATTAATCTCATCTAATAGAATCAAAACAATTATTAACTTATTATAATGGATTAAACTAATAATTAACTTTTCTAGAAATGATTTTTGATCACTTACTCACTTTTATAATTGTTAATTTATTTATTATAAAAAATAATAGTAAGTTTTCATTGTGTTTCCAAAATGGAAATTTGTTTCCATCATGTTTACTGAAATGTTTTAGAAAACATGGTTTTCCATATTTCCAACGAGTTTTTGAGAGTTTTAATTTTCGAAACGTTTCCAAACACGAAACGCACCTCGGACAAAGCTTCTATGTAACTTAGCTTTTGACAACATTGAAATACTTACTGTATGAGAAAATAATTTTTATTGTGATTTTCAATTTGAGTAACAAATACTTGTAAAAATCACATTGTGTATTAATAACTAGATTTTTTGTTGTTAATTGTGTTTTAAATTTCAAAAGAAATGTTTAAAATAATCATATTCATTATTAAATTTAATTTTATATTTATTAATTACATTATTAAAATTGTTAAAAGTTTAGAATGTATGAAGGAATATCTTTTTAAGAACTAAAAATATCAAGGCTGGTATAAATACAATTGAGCATAATAGGAAAAAATAATTAATTAAACTTATAAAATTAAAAATTTAGAAAAATAACATATGCCAACTTAGAAAACACAATCTTGCAAATAACCAAATTTAGAATTTTTTATTTAAGAGCATTGATATTATCAATACAAACAAAGAAGATAAGAAACATGATTTTGGTCGATAGCTATATATAAATATATGGGTTGAGATCTTCAAACTCCTCAAATAATTTATTTTATAAACAAAAATTCTCAATTACATTCTTAAATTTGTTAAAAGTTTAGTATAATGGATCCAGATATGACGATAGTAAAAAAATTAACAGATTTTGATCTTTCTAGCGACGGTGTGTTGAATTTACCAAAAGTAAACATTTTAGAAAAAATGAAAATAACAATGCCTAAACAAGGTATTCCAGTGGAAGTTATGCATAATGTTACACTTAGTCATAGCAGTGGTAAATATCAGTTCAGAACCGGATGGACAAAACTAAGAAAAGCAAAAGGTCTCAAAACTGGTGATAACATAAAATTATATTGGGATAATACCAGATTCATTTTGTCAATAATGTAAGTCTTTGTTTTTTTCTAAATTAATTTTTTTAGTTATTCATTTTCTTAAAATATATGTTGAACTAATATTTTTCTGAATAATGATAGTTTAAAGGATTTTTATATATATTATAATTAAAAGAATAATATATTAAAAATTGCATTATAATCTAAATTATAGATATGTTAATTAATTCACCATATCATAAAAGTTTGTTACAATTCATGTTATTGTGATAGTTTTATAAATACTAAAATTTTGTACTTATGTATTCAACTTGTGACAATAGATATACAGATCATTTTGAGACAGTTCCGACAAATCCAAAACAAACAGATCAAGGAGAAATGAGCAGTTCAAATACCGCTCCTGCAAAAAAACAAAAAACAAAATGATGGAAAATAAACAATGAAGGAAAAATAGAACAAGAGTTCAATGGTGATCTAATAAATTATTGGGATTTATTACTAAAATAAATATTTGGGATGGTCAAAATGTGTTTATATGAATAAAACTATATTTATTAATGTATTGAATGCATAACCATTATTTATTATAATTTTGAATTTCAAAGTTAAACGAACAACAATACCACACTCGTTAAATAGGCACAAAATATGATTTCTTATTTTCTGACTCTAGATTGTATCGACCGACTAAAAAACGTATCACAATATTCAAGAGAAATCTTTGTCTTCACACGGCAAAATGATTGATAAATTCATGAATCACACGCTACACAAAAAGCTTTGTTAAAGTTGTGTATGAGTTCACAACATCACCCAACTTGTTGATATAAGGTTGTCCAAATTCTTCTAAGACGAGCCAATACCTTCCTCCAAAGCCTTCCTTGCCATTTTATCATATGAATTCTATACTAAATAAAAATAGCTGTTTCGGGCTCTAGAGGCTAGCTACATCAGATTTTGTAAACTACTCTTTCTTTTTGACACATTAGTAAGAAAACGATAATAAAAAAACTTTTATTTTAGATTTTTTGAAATACACATAAATTAATAAAACTAATATATTTATTAACAAAAACTAAATAAAATTAAAATATTATTTTTAAATAAATAAAATAAAAATCATTTAAATCTATAATATTAATAGATATTATTTTTGGTTGTAATATAATGATTAGTTTAGAAAATAAATTGCTCTAATAAAGCTTAAATCATAGTTAATAGAAACAAGGTTACAAAAATTAATTTCTAAAACAAAATTTAAAACATTCACAATTTATAAAAATCTAAAACTTTCATCTTTTAGAAACATACATAGTATATTCATAACAATAAATATTTGTTTTTGAAATTAACACAACTGCATTTTATATATATGGATACAAAACTGTCTATTGTCTTGACAAAAAATAAATTACAAGAATTTATTAATAAATTACTTATTATGAAAAAATACATGCAATACATTTACAGAAAAATTAGAACATCAAAACTATACATTAAACATTAATATATTACATAAAAGTAGAGCTTCTTTACTTTTTGAGTTTTAAGAAACTCGACAAATTTTGTATAATAGAATGAGTTAGTATGAATTTGTACATATATATATATACATATATATTACTTGCTTTATTCATCTACACTTCTATATTTTACAGATGCTTCAGGAACCAAATCAAAATTTCAGTTTATCAATATAATTATGATTTTTTATACTATGTAAATGTTGTTTTTTATATGAACAATAGTTTTTTTTATAGATTTGTAAGAGTTTTGAACATTGATTGTTGTATTGTCTTTGAGACTTCTAATGAAAAAATACACTACACGAACACAATTGAAATGAAAAGAAATCCAAATTAATTAGAACAATAATCAGGTGCTTCAGTTGTAGTCATATGTTTGATAAGTTATTTTCTTTTTATTTAAAATGAAAAAACTGTTTTAAATTAAGTATAAGGAAAACTTATAGTTGTTAGTTCAATTATATATGAAACTAGGTATATAACTCGTGCGAGTCTGTATTAATATTTTGGTTTAATTTTTTTTAGCTACTATCTTTAAAATTATTAAAAATATAATATATTTATAAAAAATTTCATTTATATAAGATAATTTAATATATATTGTGTAATTTATCCTATTTTTATTTATAAATTTTAAAAAATATTAGGTAAAATAATAACAATGACACCTATAGAATTATTCAACTTTGACGTACATATATATTTGATTTTGAGAAATATAATCTTGCTAAAATTTTGGTACTATTTTCTGTTTTCCATAGAATTTTTATAGTTCTTTTTTTCTTGAAAGTTTATGTGTTCAAATATTTAGTTTTTTTTATTGAAAGTCGTATTGATGTTGTGTACCACTGCATATATAATCCATGATTCATGTTGATTCACATTTAATTTTGTTAGGAAGCTGTAATGATTATGCAAAACCATTTTTCCCTTCTCCATCATGTCTTCCAAGAGTTTTATGTTATATTTTTATACAGTTTTCATTGTTTTAATTGTTAAATCGAGTTGTTGTAGATTTTTTTAAAATTGATAATTGATAATAGTTACTTTTTTTATACATGTATTGTTAATTGTTTATTTTTTTATTTAACTTTTAAATTTTTAAACCATATTAACATTTTCTGATATAATAAATATATTGATTTGGATCAATCAAATTAAATTTACTTTTTTTGTTGGACATAATTTGTTAAATGAACTTTTAATGTTTTAATTATACTTAATAATTTTTATTTTTATTTAAAAGCTGATGTGGACCAACTAAATCAAGTTTTTTCCGTTCTAATCATATTTAATATTTTGTATTTAATGAATATGCTGATGTGGACCAATCAACATTGACACGTCAACAGTATTCAAGCTTCTTTTCTAAAGATTTTTTTACGTAAAATGTCATATATTTGCACACTCAAAATGATTCACTTTTGTTGGACCACATATATAAAAGTTCACTGTTAATAAAGCTTATAACAAAATAACTCACAGTAAATAATTATATTCCGTGGGACAAAAAATATAAAAACTCACACTTTCAAAACAACACATACATCCACAATACAAACCAAAAAACCTTCTTCTCAAATCTCCTTCTGGCCGTCTCATGTCGATTGCAATCCAGACAAAATTATTGATCTTTCTCCATCTCAAAAATATCTGGAGACATATGATTTGCTTGAATATCCACCTAAATTATTATTTGCTAGAATATCCACCTAAATTAGGAAACAGAAAGTGATAGTGATAAGCTTGTTCCATTATACCAAATAGACGTGTCTCTACTATTGTACCTGTTTTCTTAGCAGGAGGCACAAAAACCCAAAACACAAGCCAGTATTTTGGCATCTGTGTAGGGGTGTGACCTAAATATGTCTCTACATGATAGTTCCTTAAGGCCGCATACTCATCCGTAAATGGAATGAGTTGAGACTCAACTTCGTGTCCCTTGGAGTCACACACCGCAATGTTTCACTCACAACTTATGAAAGATTCATCACATATTTGTTAACACATAAAAGTACTTTCCACGAACAAGAACTTGATCGACTCACAGGAAGCCGGACAATGTCCACCCGCTTCCATCCAGCCTGCAAGGTCAACAGATCTTATTGACATACATATAGAGCAAACAGGCCCATTTTATAAAACCAAAATCGACACAACAATTTGGTAAATTGCCTCCACATCGCCTATTGTTTGTCTTTTTGCATAATCATCAGCCACGTGCTGTTTTGATGTAGCAGAAATAGCGTCATGATGTTGAGCAATTGCCAGGACATCTGCTAACAAATCTGTATTCAGACCCTTCTAACTTCTTCCTTTGAAAAACTCAAGTTGCCTTGCCGCCTAAACTCTCCAAGTCAAACACATGAATAAAAATACAACTTCAACATGATCATTTGAAACGTGGAAGAATACATACCAAGTAGTAGGCACTCATCACTCTAACATAACGCTTAAGTGCTGGCCTACTTGTAAATATCCACTTTAATTGACACAAAAAAGGGAATAACCGATTTGATGAGAGATTGAAGGGAAATGATTTGATCGTGCTAACTTATAAGCAAAAGAGTATGACGATCCGAATGTGAGAAGAGAGGATTCCAAAATCTTTCACCACCATCAAAGTGGATGGTTAGTCCTATTCGTCTCAATCTCACAACTCGAATCAAAATCAACATCCAAATAACAATTGCGAACCAAAAAAAAATCAAAATGCCAGGGAATGGGAGAGAGACCTGACGGTAATTGGGAGCGCCTTGATCTGAGGAGACATGCGCTTGTTCTGAAAACTTGGAAAATGGTCACTTTTAAGAATCGTCTTCTTCCCAAGCACTGATCCATCTCTCAGCTTCATCACATGCTCTGGCTCTTTCGCAAAGAATAATCTCAAGGAAGAAAATCGACAGCTTGGGATAGATTAATCATTAAGCAAACAGATAAGGTTGCTAGAAATAGAACGAATCGAATTCACGGAGAGGAAAATTGCAACAGACAAAGCGGAGAATAAGAGAGAAGAACTCACATGCCTATATTGTTCAATTTTGTTTACGCAATTTCTATTATACAAAGACGCACTTGTGTCTCATAAATGATTAACATCTCAACATCCCTCTTCCTAACACATCAGGAGACTAATTTTCTTAAAACTCTATTCTTTTTAAGTCTCACTGAATTTAAACAAAGAAAACTTTTTTTTTTATAACAAAGAAAAAAGGATGTTCACTTCGTACCAAATCAAACGGCGGATCTCGGAGCTCCCTCACAAAGTGTCTTGCAAGTTAGGTATACTGATTCTCAGAGCCCTCTTGTGACGTTACTCTTACGTGAGAACTCATCGGAATCCTTGGTTTTATTTGACCTGTTAGTTTGGATTTTGGCCGGAGTTCTTCTTTTTTTTCTGTTTTCACCCTGTTTCTCTGGCGTTATCTCTAGCAATTGCTACGTTGGTTTGTAGTAGACAATATCCGGTGTTAGAACGATACCAAACTCTAGTCCTGTACTACGTGCTGTTTGGTATCGACGAGAAAAAGACATCCTTTGCTCCCGCCCCAAGGTATCGCGCTTCCAGAACAATACGGTTTGACCTCTTAAGCAAGGATGATGCATAAAGGGGGAACTTTGATGCAAACAAGACGCCGGCTAGAGCTTCCAGAAGATGATATTATCAGAATTCCAGCGTGCGATCTGGTGGCTGTGGCTGAACGTTTCGAAAGGACTCTTATCGGGAGAATGTTTTACCGTGATGGGCAAAGTACAGAGGCTCTCATAACCCAACTCCCGAGAGCTCGGATCTGGGATGTAAAAGAGAGGGTAAAGGGCACAAACCTGGGAAATGGCAGATTCCAATTCGACTTCGAAACAGAGGAAGATCTGCTGAAAGTCCTTGCCAAACCCCCATGCCATTTTAACCGCTGGATCTTTGCACTGGAGAGATGGGAACCATCGACTAGAGAAGATTTCCCATACACGATGCCTTTTTGGTTGCGAGTAACAGGGGTCCCGGTGCACTACTGGAATGATGAGACATTCAAAGCTATTGGTAAAGCGCTGGGAAGGGTCCTCAAAACAGAGGTGGAGAATGCACGTCTTCAAGTTTCAACTAACGTCAATGAACCTCTGCAGTTTGAACGACGTGTGGGCTTCCCGAATGGAGATGTTGGGAAAATAACCTTTGAGTATGAGGGACTCCATAGATTCTGCTTCAAATGCAAGCATATCTCGCATGAGATCAGCTTGTGCCCTGAAATCCATGCGAAAGAAAGAAGGAGTTTCGAGGAGAACAAAGAGCCTATCGAGGATAAGAGTACGACGAGGATGCAAATCCAAAACGGACAAAGGGACTCTCTGAAACGTACGAGATCTCCGCAGAGGAATGAACATGGGGATATATTCCCGTATGCTGCTGCAAGAGACCCCACCCGAGGAACAGGGGATGATGGAAAGTACGCAAGACGTACAAGAGAGTATCAACCCAATAAACTCGGGAAGTTAAACTCGGGAGCAACCCAGGAAGTGATACGCGAGAGTGATTAAAGGGGAAGAACTATTGAGAATCAATACTAGCACCAAAACCGTAACCCCTCGAGTTTGGAGATGGATCTTCGGAGGAACCTCAGTGAAAAGAGAAATGCTCGGAGTAAGGAGCTGTGGAGGAGAATTGATAAACCTCTCGGAGAAAAGTATCCGCGATATCGCGAGACAAGAGATCCTCAACCCACATATGAGTTAGAGAGGCACAAAAAGAGAAACGAACCTGCAAAACAGAGAGCAATCTGGAGACCAAAATCGAAAGAGAACAGAGAAGAAGAGATGTCGCGCCAGTCTGAAAAAGAGTTTCACCTCGGAGCTTAACACATGCCAAAATGGAGTCTCGAGATGTCTCGGACTCGCAGCTAACAATCTTGGACCAAGTTGGAGGTCTAAAAATTGGGAGCCCCCAGAGAAACATAACGGAAGAAGGAGATAGGACTGAAACAGAGCATGACAAACTGCGACGTCTCAAAAGAAAAGCCCATGTCAAGGAACCGACGACTCGAAACACTAATCTGGTTCACTATGGGTACCTGAAAAAACTGGGGACCCTGGTGATAAGGGAACCTATACTGCACGATACTCCAACATCGACAAGGAGGATGGATCCGCAGGAGAAAAGTCTGGTGATTACTGAGAATATGGAGGTTGACATGGTTCTGGAATCAGAGGATCGGCAAAGATTTAACCCCATTACCATCGATGACGGATAAAGAACTGGAGGAGTTTGATAAGATGGTAGTGGAAGAGAACCTTCTTGACATGGATGAAGAAGAGCTGGACAACGATGACCTCCTGGGAGAGGAACTTGAAGATGAAGCGGAGAAAATCCCGACTATATCACAGCTCACTCCATCACATATCTTAAAGCCAGATGGGGAAAATATCGATCATCAAAGAAACTCCCTGCTCGTTCAGGTGACAAGATTAAAAGACAGGTCACTAAGAGCATCACGTCTGGGTCTGGAAGTAAGAGGAGGGTCATGCAAAGCCCTAAAACTAAAGGCAGGGGAGCATCAAAGATGCAACAAAGTACCAAAGGACGTGGCTCGCCAGAAAAAAAACAGGGATCAAGTAACATTTCCAATCCCCAGTTGTCCCTCGAATTGAGGTGTTTCCTTCTGCTTTAAGTAAGAAGAATTTTTCTGTTTCAGGTTCGGTGGTGTCCCGGAAACCACCCAATAAGAGAATATGAATACAATTTCATGGAATTGTCAAGGTGTAGACGCTTATCTGACGAAACAATACCTTAGAGAGCTGCACCACTGTTTTTCTTCTGCTTTACTTTTTCTTTCTGAAACAAAAAATTCTTTTTCTTTTATGCAAGACTTTCAGCTTTCTTTTGGTTATAATAAATTGTTCACTATAGAACCGGAAGATACTAACGGTGGACTAGCACTTTTTTATATGGATTTTTAGATGTTAAGATTTTATTTGTAAATAATCGTCTAATTGACGTTAAAGCTGTGATAGAAAGACAAAAATTATTTATGACTTTTATCTATGGTGATCCGGTCAGTAAGTGCCGTGAGATGGTATGGGAACAGATTACAAGGATAAGTACCACGAGGAAGGGGCCATGGTTTATGAGTGGGGGTTTCAATGAAATTATAGGCCATCATGATAAACGAGGAGGGCGGAAACGCCCAGATGCATCTTTCTTACCTTTCAATACTATGCTTGAAGACACCGGAAAGGTGGAATTTCCAATAAAAGGTAACTCCTTTTCCTGGGTCGGAAATAGAAGGAGTGACAGAGTTCGATGTAAGCTTGACAGAGCTATAGGTAACGGGGAATGGCATCACCTCTTCTCCCACACGAATGTGGAGTATCTGAAACTTTGGGGTTCTGATCATCGGCCGGTGTTAGCTCGTATCCTATCCCGCAAAAGCAGGGTCAAAAGGAACTTTAAATTTGATAAGAGATGGCTGGGAAAAGAGGGCTTATTAGAAACAATCATAGAGGGTTGGGGCACTTCTGCTGGCTCTAGTATCCCAGATATGTATGCCAAGATTGGGAATTGCAGAAGGGCGCTCTCATCTTGGAATCGACTAAACCCGTCTAATGCGAGAAAAAAGAATGAGGAGATAAAGGAAAAACTGGAACTAGCTCAACAAGATGACTCTATTTCAAATGAGATGCTGTTAGATCTGAAGTAGAATCTTTGCGAAGCCTTCCGAGAAGAGGAACTCTACTGGAAACAAAAAAGTCGAGCAATCTAGCTAAAGGAAGGAGATAGGAACACAAAAGTCTTTCATGCCACGACGAAGAAACGAAGAGCTAATTAGGCTCAAAAAACGCCTCGGGTGCCTGGGTAAAAACCGAACATGGGCTGGAAAAAGTGGCTGCAGATTATTTTCATGACCTATTCACAACCTCCCAGCCCCAAGATTTCGATGAAGCCCTCCGGTATGTTACCGCGCAAGTCTCGCCAGCTATTAATGCTGCTCTTACGAGATACCCATCTGATAAGGAAATAAAAAACGCAATTTTTGATATAAACCCGGAAAAAGCTCCAGGACCAGATGGGATGACCAGTCTCCTGTATCAGAAATTCTGGGAATTATCTCAAAAGATATCATCAGAGTGGTCAGAGATTTCTTTGCTACGGATAGGTTTAACCCGCGTCTGAACCAGACTAACATCTGCTTGATCCCGAAGACAACAAGACCAGCGGAAATTGCAGAGTTTAGGCCGATAAGTCTATGTAACGTCAGCTACAAGATAATCTCCAAAATCTTAAGTAAGAGGCTTAAAAGATTTCTCCCGAAACTTATTTCGGAGACCCAGTCAGCTTTCATAGCTCGGCGACTTATTACAGATAACATTCTGGTAGCACAAGAGGTATTCCATGCCCTGCGGACAAACCCAATCTGCAAGTCAAAATTTGTAGCCATTAAAACAGATATGAGTAAAGCCTATGATCGGGTTGAGTGGGGTTTCCTAGAAGCCTTGATGCGCAAAATGGGTTTCGATGAGAAATGGATCTCATGGATCAAATGGTGTATCTCAACAGTGTCTTATCAGGTCCTCCTCAATGGAGAAGCGAAAGGGAACATTATACCTTCAAGAGGTCTACGTCAGGGCGACCCTCTATCCCCCTTCCTGTTCATCATATTAACAGAGGCCTTAATCTCCCAAGTAAAAGGGGCGGAAACAGAGGGACGTATTACAGGCATCAAAGAGGCACAGACTTGTCCACCCATCTCGCATCTCCTTTTCGCGGATGACAGCTTGTCTTTCTGCAAAGCAGAGAAGTCCGAATGTGAAGAACTGATGAAGATTATTGATGGCTATGGGAAAGCATCATTGGAAGGTGGGGAAATGGTCTGAAATCGGATAGTTCACGAAGTTGGAATACCAAGGTAGGTTCCTGTTTTGTAAAGCGGCTGCTTCATTCCAGCTCTTCATGGCCTCGTATGCCATAAGTTGCTCTTCTGGAAGGGAGTCATCTATAGGAACAAGATCTTCAATCCTCATTCTTGATAAGTGGTCAGCAACTCCATTTTCAATTCCCTTCTTGTCGAGTATCTCGAGATCAAACTCCTGAAGTAAAAGTATCCATCTGAGCAGGCGTGGCTTCGTGTCCTTCTTGGCATAAATCTAGCGAAGTGCTGCATGATCTGTGTAGACTATGACTTTAGAGCCGACCAGGTAGCTTCTGAACTTCTCAAATGCGAACACAACTTCTAGCAGCTCCTTCTATGTCGTGGCATACCGAGATTGAGTATCATCCAGAGTGCGACTTGCGTAGTAGATAATATGTAGTTTCTTGTCCACTCTCTGACCAAGCACAGCTCCAAGTGCATAGTCACTAGCATCGCACATTATCTCAAGTGGGAAACTCTAGTCAGGTGTCTGAATAATGGGAGCACTCACAAGCGCCTCTTTAATGGTCAGAAAAGCTTGCATGCAGTCATCATCGAAGACAAACTCTGTGTCTTTGCACAGCAGCCTAGTGAGAGGTCTTGCTATCTTAGAGAAATCATTGATGAATCTTTTGTAGAAGCCTGCATGTCCCAACAAACTTCTGATCCCTTTCACTGATGTTGATGGAGCCAGATGCATCATCACTTCTATCTTGGCCTTATCCACCTTTATTCCTTTCTTAGAGATCCTGTGCCTCAAGACGATTCCCTCAGTGACCATGAAATGGGATTTTTCCCAGTTCAGCACTAACTCTTTATCTTCACATCTCTTTAAGACCTGACAAAGATTAGACAAGCAGACGCCAAAGGAAGATCCATATATACTGAAATCGTCCATGAATACTTCCACCATTTCTTCAAGCAAGTCATAGAATATAAAGGTAACACATCTTTAAAAGATTGTTGGGGCATTACACGGTCAAAATGACATTCTTCTAT
This sequence comes from Thlaspi arvense, assembly GCA_911865555.2. Lineage (NCBI taxonomy): Eukaryota > Viridiplantae > Streptophyta > Magnoliopsida > Brassicales > Brassicaceae > Thlaspi > Thlaspi arvense. The sequence continues at coordinate 63,149,964 of OU466860.2, forward strand.
AAGCAAAAGTGTCATAAGGACATGTGAAGGTGGTTTTTTCCTGATCATTGGGATGAATTGGGATTTGAAAGAAACCACTATAGCCATCTAAAAAGCAGTAATAAGGGTGATTTGCTAATCGTTCTAGAATTTGATCAATAAAAGGTAAAGGATAGTGATCTTTCCTAGAGGCAGAATTTAACTTTCTATAGTCAATACACATCCTATGTCCTATAATAGTTCTAGTTGGGATAAGCTCATCTTTTTCATTCTTAACAACCGTGATTCCTCCTTTCTTAGGCACAACATGGACTAGTGAGACACATGTGCTGTCTGAGATAAGGTAAATTACGCCTGCATCAAGAAGCTTTAAGATTTCTTTCTTTACAACTTCCATAAGGTTTGGGTTTAATCTCCTTTGGGGTTCAATGGAAGTTTTCGTCTCATCCTCTAGATGAATTTTGTGAGTGCAAAGATTAGGAGATATGCCTTTGATATCATCAAGTGAATATCCAATGGCTCTCCTAAACTTCCTCAGCTCTTTAACAAGAGCACAGATTTCATCATCATTGAGGTTATCATTGACTATCACAGGTCATGTATCTTTAGGTCCAAGGAATACATACCTTAGCCCCTTGGGAAGTGGTTTTAGACCCAGGTTGGGTGCCTTTAGTTCGCTTCAGTCTTCTTCTCCAAGGTCTGCTCCTGCTTTGCTAACCTCAGATCCATTTGCTTCTTGGCTTAATGAATTCACAGCTTTCCTCCCTATCTTGACAACGGGCTCATGGTGAATAGCTATCTTGGCTTCCTTCAGCAGCTGCTCATATCTTGCTGCTTCCTCACTCAAGTACCCATACTTTCCTAGTGTTTTGGTTAAAGCCGTGCTTAGATGATCTTGTGTATGCAGCTCTTCCATCATCTCAATGCTCAAATCCTCCATGATGTCCACGTTGAAGATATGCCCTTCCATCTTGGGCTTCTTCATGACTTCGTTTATGTCATACTTAAGAACCATATATTTTCCCAAATGCAGCTCGATCTTGCCATTTTTGACGTCTATGACTGCTCCAGAAGTGACAAGGAAAGGTCTCTCAAGTATCAAGGGGTCTCTAGGATCAGCATTAAGCTCCAAACTGACGAAGTTAGTAGGGATTTCAGTGCTTCCAACTCGAACAGGAAGTTCTTCAAGTAGTCCAATGGGATGTCTGATAGATCGGTCGGCAAGCACAAGAGTTATTCTGCTTGGCTCAAATCTCGTGAATCCTAGGCGCTTGGCAGTGGTAAGAGGCATCAGACTAACACTAGCTCCAAGATCACACAAGCAATTATTGAATGTGAGAGGTCCAGTGGAATAGGGTACAGTGAAACTCCCTGGATCCCCTAGCTTCTTTGGTTGAGGGAACTGCTGTATTATCGTACTGACCTCATGAGTGAGAATAACCATCTCTTACACCTCGTTCTGCTTGTTAATAAGTTCATGCTTCAAGAACTTCTGATACTGAGGCAAGAAGGCTTCAAGCATGGGCATGGTTATCTCCACATTTTCTATCTGCTTCTCAAAGAGTTGCCTTTACTTCTCCACTAGCTGTTTCTTGATCCTTCCTGGAAAGGGAAGTGGTGGCTTGTAAGGAGGAGGAACAAAGACAGGTTCCTTCCATGCAGGCTGTATGGCTTCTCTTGGTGCTTCATCAACCACTTGTTTTCCTTTCCTTACACGCTCTGGTTCAGCTTCAGTCTCTTCTTCATGAGTCTCAAGAGACCCCCCCCCCCCCCCCCCCCCCCCCCCACTCTGCTTCTCAATGTCCACATGGAGATGTTTTGGTGCTACAGGTCCTTGTAGCTTTTTACCACTCCTAGTAGTGATTGCCTGCACAGCTGGTGGCGGTTGTTGTTTCTGTAATAGAGGAGACCTGATTGGCTTTAAGCAGAGCAAGCTCTTCACTAACTTTCTCAAACTTCTTTAGGAGATTAGAATGCATCTCCATTGTATTCTTTGTATGAGGGGCAAGTAACTGCTCAAGCAGTCTAGCTGTAGTTGAATCAGGTGAAGATGGTGGTGAGGTTGAAGGATTAAGGACATCCTGAACTGGCGAAGCAACCACTTGATATTGAGGAGCAAACTCTGTTGCATACATACTCTCTTGGTATTCTGCATATTGAGGTGTAAACTTGTGGTTTTGTTGTATGGAAACACCAAACTGATTGTATATTGGAGCACTCTCCCTTGTGTACGCTTGAAGACTGTACGCATTGTAGCTGTCATAGCTTGTATCCTGGTAAGGCTTGTGATGAACATTCTCTTGTTGCTGCACATAGAAGGCTTCAGCTTCTAGGTTGTAAGCATGTCAAAGAGCTGATGTCTTCTCTCTTGCCTTTGGTGGGTGACGTATAGATTGCTCAAGCAATAAGTCTAGCTTAGCATTTAGTGCTAACATATCTAGGTTTGTTTGTGGATCTAAGGTTTCAGTATTCTTCTTACAGCTGTCCTCGTGCTCATGCACATAGTCACCATTACTCAAGGCAAGGTTTTCAATTAGCTGCAAACCATCATCAACTATTGTACCTAAGAAGTGGTCGTTGCTAGCTGTGTCTAAAAGCATCTTGAACCTTGGTGACACACTTATTTAGAATGTGCTGAGCAATGACTCTGTTGAGAAACCATGATGAGGGCAGCGCAAAGTGTAACCTTGAAATCTCTCCCATGCTGAACAGAATGGCTCATCTTGTGATTGTTTGAACCCTGAGATGCTCTGCCTTAGTGTAGCTGTCCTGATAGAAGAGTAAAACTTTGAAAGAAACACTCTTTTGCAATCATCCAAAGAATTTACTGATCCAAAAGGCAAAGATTTTTCTCACAAATGCGCACGTTCACCAAGAGAGAAAGGAAATAACCTCAGTTTGAAACCATCTTCTGTGATGCCATTGATGTTTTGTAGACTGCAAAGACGCTCAAAGCTGTCCAAGTGATCAAGCGGATCCTCCATAGATGTGCTATTAAAGTCGTTGACTTGGACCATTGCAATCACACTACTTTTGATCTCAAAGTAATGCTCTTGAGATGGTGGAGGAAGTAGACCTCTGCGTCCAGTATGAAGGTAAGGAGCATCATGAGATCCTATATGCTGTGCTCTTCTAGCAATCTGAGGCACTGGCCTATGTAACCTCTGAACTGGTGCTTCATCTTCTCTGAACTGAGCTTGATGAGTATGTATATGAAGTTGTTGATCAGCCATTGTACCTGAGAAAACAGAGCAAGAAATGTAAAGCGATTAGTAAACTAAAAGGTGATTAAGTCTAAGCAAGAACCTAAAATCAATTATCTAACAATCCTAGAATGGCAACGGCGCCAAATTGAAGAAGGACTTTTGGGTCTTAATTCAATTCCTCTCTAATCAGATGTAGTATAGATGAGGTTTATCAATCAATCTAGGAGCTAGAATAAAAGAGATGCAAGGCACTAACTAAGCTTAACCATGTATGATGAAGAAAGATGATTCTAACAACCTAAGTGAAGAAAGATGAAATGCAGAAGTGAAAAGCAATACTAACAAGACTAAAGCAAGCAATGCAATGCAAAGAAACTAAATGCAGCAGGACTAAGATAAGCAAGTAATAGAAGTGCAAGAACCAAAATAAATGCAAAATGCAATAACTTGAAATGCAAGGCAAGGAATGGAACAAAAACAAGCAACTAAAAACAGAGGAAAAACAGAACACAAAGTGATGAAAAGCAAAGAACAATGAAGTGCTTGTTCAAGGCTAGAGCAATGATGACTTGGGGATTACTTAGTATCAAACCTAGGGTGGTCAAGACTGATAACAAGCAAAGAACATGATCAAGCCATTAAATCAATCAATCCTTATCAAGAGCAGAAATAACTACGTTAAGCACATGTCAGACCCACTTGTGATGGCGTACCTGTGCAAAACCAGCCCACAACAAGAACAGATATATCTAAGTTAAGCACATGTCAGACCCACTTGTGATGGCGTATCTGTGCAAAACCAGCATGAAACACAAGGCTCTTAAAGACCAAACAAACAACCTAAACGCAATATAATCATCTAAGCGATTGTTACTAGCAAAGTTCTTTCAGGCATTTAAACAAACACTTGTGATGCAGCAAACACCTATAATCAGTTTCACCCTAAAAGAGTTATTAAGCACTAAGAACAACTAAGCTAAGTGATCTAAGCATTAATCAAACCAAAACACCATAACCTATCAACCAATCATCCCCAAATCTGCTCCAACCTCAAACCATATGAAACTACTCACAACACATAGCAAAATCAACAGAAATAAGCAGAGATGATAGATCAAACATGATTAAACAAGAATTAGAAGAAAAATGACAAAGGAAGTGCAAACCTTTATTAAAAGAGTGATCTTGATCAAAATCCCATAAAAATCTCTTTTTGGTTTCCCACATGGTCGAAAATAGGGCCAAGAAGATGATAAAATGCTAAAAAATAAGGTTTAGCTTAAATAAGCTAAGAAGATAAGGTTTGAAAAAAAGTAGAAAAATCTTGGTCAACTCTCGGCGTTGACCCATCGAGGTGCAAAGGAAGGTGTTCTGCTCGATGTTGTCAGCTCGATATCAACATGGGTTCTCGGTGTTCTCCTCGATATGCCCCGTGCAGCGCGTATCGACGTCCTTCCTTGATGCTGGTCCTCGATGCAGACTAACAGCTTGGAATCTTCGTGCTGATCCTTTTCCTCTCGTGCTGCTCGCATCGAGCACACTCCACGGGTGTTCTGCTCGATATGCTTGCTTGATATGGACCAGACTTTACAAGAACTCCTCTTTGGACATCTTCTTTGATCAGGAGCTGCTTCCATCTCCTCCCCAGCTCCAAGGAACTCCAAAACACCTGAAAACCCGCCACAAAAATGCACCTGTATGCAAATGTATGCAATCCTAAGCTAAATGCATGCTATGTTGATTCTAAGTACAAATAATACCTAAATGCTAAACTATAATGCAAAAACAGAGGAAAAGATGCATGAAATGCAGCCTAAAATGATCTAAAATAGCAAGGTATTAAGTGCCAAACCAAGCCGAACCAAAGAAGGAATCAAACCGAGCCGAACCAAAGGAAGATCCTTCAAACCAACCTAAACTAGGTGAATGGATTAAACTGAGATGAACCAGGAAAATGGCCTCTCCAAAAATCCTAGGAGACAACAAGAGAAGTTCAAGACAAAGCAACTAGTGTACGGGCCAAGCGAGAAGCCCTTGGGAAATTCCAAAGGAGGATTTTCCCTAAGAGGATAAAACCTTGCAGAAAAGGGAATCATAGAAGAAAACGGGAAGGAAACTCTAAGAAATATACTTCGAGATTCTTGCTTAGGCTATGAGAGAAAATGTATAAATAGAGGATTTAGCTCATTTGAAAAAAGACGGTGAAAAACCTATCAGAACACTTAGCAAAATACTTATCATTTCTTGTACTTAAATCTTGACGAAACAGAAATAATAAAAATACCATCTTTGAATCTATGTATTCGTGTTTTAACATTAAAACTTCAGTCATCTTCCTATTTTTTCCTAACAGAATTCTATTTCGTGAATTTCGGCTCATACAATGAATTTAATCTATACAAAGGGAAAAAAATAACAAAAGTATGACTAATTGTGGTTCAACATGAGTTAGAATTTTCTAAAATTTATGAAAAATGAAAAGTCATTTAATTTAATGTGGATGAAACTGATAGTAAATCTATATTTTTAATCTCGCTGGAAATAAGTAACATAAAAAAGTTAAAAACTAAATAAATTGAAATATAGGTAAGGAGGAAACTTAAATACTTATAGTAGTGTATAAATATAGATAAACTTTTAAAAACATTAACATATGTTAATTTATATTAGAAAATAACTTACAAAATAGATCTACATATTTTAGGACAATAAAAAACTAAAAAAAAATATTTATGATTTTGTAAAAAGAAAAACTTATAACTATAGAAAAACAACTACAAAACAATACATAAAACTTAACTTATTTGAAAATAGAATCCTATTTTATCTTAAAATTATGTGTTTCATATAAAAAAGAGTTCTACACATTATCCAAATGATTGTTTGAAGAAAAATAGATATAAAAATATTTTCTTAAATTAACAAGAAATTGATGGGCCATTTGGTTATTTTCTGTCCATTAATGATCATGTGCCAATAAACTCTTAATATATTCAATTTATTATTATGATATGAATAATTTTTCATTTTTAGTGACTAACATACTTTTGAGTTTTGAATATTTTGACTTAGGTTACATGGAAACGAAAATGGAATGTTTCAAAACGGAAAAACTTATTTTTTAAAAAATATACGAATGGAAATGTTTAAAAACTTTAAATAATATATCTTAACATAAAAAAATTATAACGTTTAAATCAAATATTTAGATAATTTTCTTCAACATCATTTTAATTAGTTCCATTAACCATTCAATTCTAACTGATTAAAAAAATTAAACTCAATAACACCAATATTAATCTCATCTAATGAATCAAAATAATTATTAACTTATTATAATGAATTAAACTAATAATTAACTTCTATAAATATGATTTTTGATCACTTAAACTCATTTTATAATTGTTAATTTATTTATTAGAAAATATAATAATAAGTTTTTATTGTGTTTCCATCGTGTTTACTGAAATGTTTTAGGAAACATAGTTTTTCATATTTCCATCGAGTTTTTGAGAGTTTTGGTTTTCGAAACATTTTCAAACATGTAACGCACCTCGGAAAAAAATTCCATATAACCTAGCTTTTGACAGCACTGATATACTTACTGCATGAGAAAATACTTTTTCTTATGATTTTCAATTATAATAACAAATACTTGTAAAAATCACATTGTGTACAAATAACTAGATTTCTTGTTGTTAATTGTGTTTTAAATTTCAAAAAGAAATGTTTAAAATAACCATATTCATTATTAAATTTCATTTTATATATATTAATTACATTCTTATAATTGTTAAAAGTTTAGCATGTATGAAGGAAGATCTTTTTAAGAACTAAAAAAATGAAGGCTGGTATAAATACAATCAAGCATAATAAGAATAAATATTTAATTAAAATTATAAAGTTGCAAATTTAGAAAAATAACATATGGCAACTTAGAAAACATATTCTTGCAAGTAACTAAATTTAGAATTTTTTATTTAAGAGCATTGATATTATCAATACAAACAGAGAAGATAAGAAACATGATTTTGGCCGATAGTTATATATAAATATATGGGTTAAGATCTTCAAACTCCTTTATACAAGCATTTTCTCAGTTACATTCTTAAAATTGTTAAAAGTTTTGTATAATGGATGAAGATATGATTATAGTAAAAACATTAACAGATTCCGATCTTTCTCTCCATAATGTGTTAAATTTACCAAAAGTGAAAACTGAAAACATATTAAAAAAAATGAAAACAACAATGCCTGAAAAAGGTATCCCAGTGGAAGTAATCAACACAACAATAACCCATAAGTCTCTCCATGGTTTGACACATCAGCATTTTCAAACTTTTAAGAGATGACACTTAAACAAAAAAAACACCAATAAAAACATTTCATTAATACAAGTCATCAATTTATTTTAACTTTTAAATTTAAACCCATTAAAAACACAAACATTTTTTATTGTTAATTTTAGTTTTATTTTTTGGTCAAGCCCAAGCTCAAATAATAAATAACAGCAAATAAAAAAAATTCTTTTATTTTTTTAACAAACCCAAATAATAAATAACAACAAATAATAAAATTAAATCTTTGTTTTATATTTTTGCCAAACCGAAACTCAAATAATAAATAACAGCAAAAAAAAATTAAAATTTCTAACTATGTGTTTGCTTGATAGAGACGTATATGATTGAAGAAAGTGTAGACTCATCATCAACAATGCTTCCATAACAACAATGCAAAAAGCGTTATTTTATAAGAAGCTCACACATCAGCAAAAATTTGAACCAATAAAAACATAACAATAATACATATTATTAACACACTAATAAAATCAATTTACTATTTTGCTGATCCATTAAAAAGCTCAAAGTTTACAAAAAAAAATAGAAGGCGAAAGCAAATGAGGAGAAACTCAGACCACCAAAGCTTGGAGATTCGCATTTCCACTGGTTACCGAGAACAAATTTTCTTGAGTTTGGCAGAAATAGAGAATTTCTTGGTTTTGGTAGAAAAATGTGATTTTCAGTTTTGGTAGGAAAACATAGTTTCTCGGTTATGGCAGAAAAAAGCAAGTTCTCGGGTTTGGCGGCAAAATGTGAATTTTTGGTTTTAGTGAGAAATAAAAAATTTGATTTTGACGAGAAAATGCGAGGGAAATGCAACTTTTCCATTTTGACGAAAAATATGATTTATCGGTTTTGATAGAAAATGCAATTTTTTGGCTTTTGATGGATAATGTAATTTCTTGATTTTTGCGGAAAATTGTAATTTGACAATTTTGGCAAAAAATACAATTTATCGGGTTGATAGAAAAGCAAAATTTATCGATTTTGGCGGAAATAAACAATTTCTTGGTTTTGATGGAAAATGCAAATTTTCAATTTTTGACATATAATTTGATTTTTGGTTTTCGAGGGAAAATATGATTTCTTAATTTTCGTGGGAAACGCAATTTCTGAGGAGATGATGCAATTTTTGGTTTTTACGGAAAATTGTAGTTTATCGGTTTAGGTAGGAAGGCGTGATTCTTGACTTGACGAGAAAAATAATTTTTTCTTGTTTTGGTGGGAATAGACGATTTCTCGATTTTTGCGGGAAAATAATTTTTTTGGTTTTGACGGAAAAATACTATTTTTTGTTTTTGCAGGAAGATGAAATTTTTTGTTTTTGGTGAAAAAACTTGATTTCTCTGTTTTGACGGAAAAACACAGGTTCGCGTAGGAAAGTGTGATTTTTTGGTTTTTGAGGGAAAATGCAATTTCTTTGTTTTGGTAGGAAAATAAAATTTCAGGTTTGACGAGAAAATGATTTTTTTTTGTTTTGGCGAAAAATGCAATTTCTCGGTTTTTGTAAAAAGATAAAATTTTTCTGTGCTAAATTTTCAAGTTATAATATGTTTATAGTAACCAAAATTGAATTATTTAACTTCAACTAAATTGATATTTGAACAGTTCAAATAGAACTTTCTATTTAGTTCTAAAGTAATAGTAATGATTTTGATATGAATGTTATTGATTATAGTTTGGTAGTTTTAGAAACATATGTCTATAATAAATATTTTATAAATAAATAAATTTTATAATTTAAAATAATCATATTAATTAATATTTTTTTTAAATGGCAATTTGCTTTATATAATTTAAAAGGAAGATGAAGCAGCAATTTAGTAGAGAAAATAAATTACATCTACCATTAGCTTGAAGGTACTTAAAAATGTATTGTTTTATTCTTACATATACATTTATAGATAGTTAGCTAAACAAATTTGATAGTAGATTATAATTTTATAAAATAAAAAAATTAATGATATATAATGTTTATTCAGATTTAAAACATATAAATACATAACTTAAGCTAATAAAAAATAAATATAATACTCATTTAAAATATATAAATAATTTTATTATATTAAAAATATATACAAATCTAGAAAAATATCCCACAGCATAGCGCGGATAAATATCTAATTCATAGTAATAATTCATATGACGCTATCCTTGGTTATAGCAGTGGTAAATATCAACTCAAAAAAGGATGGGCAAAAATAAGAAATGAAAAAGGTCTCAAAACTGGTGATAACATAGCATTATATTGGGATAATACCAGATTCATTTTGTCAATAATGTAAGTCTTTGTTTTTGTTTCTAAGTTAATTTTTTTTAGTTATATATTTGCTTCGGAGATATGTTGAGCTAATGTTTTTTTTCTGAATAATGATATTTTAAAGATTTTATATATATTATAATTAAAAGAATAATATATTGAAATTTGCATTATAATCTAAATTATAGATATGTTAATTAATTCACCATATCATAAAAGTTTGATACAATTCATGTTATTGGGATAATCTTATAAATACTAAATTTTTGTATATACGATTTCAACTTGTGACAATAGATATTCAGATCATTTTGAGACAGTTCAGACAAATCCAAAACGAACAAATCAAGGAGAAGCTATCAGTTCAAATATCGCTCCTACAAAAAAAAACAAAAAGCAAAATGATGCAAAATAAACAATAGAGGACATATGGAACAAGAGTTCAATGGTGATTTAATAAATGTAATATAAATATTATAATTTATTATTGGGATTTATTATTAAAATAAATATTTCGGATGGTCGAAATGTGTTTATATGAATAAAACTATATTTATTAATGTATTGAATGCATACTTATAATGTATTATAATTTTGCATTTCAAAGTTAAACAAAAAAACAATACTGCACTCATTAAATAGGCACAAAATATGATTTCTTTAATTTTCTGACTTTAGATTGTATTGATTGACTAAAAAATACATTACAATATTCAAGAGAAAATTTTGTCTTCACATGACAAAATGATTTGATAAATTCATGAATCACACGCTACACAAAAAGCTTTGTTAAAGCTGTGTGTGAGTTCACAACATCACCCAATTTGTTGATATAAGGTTGTCCAAATTCTTCCAAGATGAGCCAATACCTTCCTCCAAAGCTTTCTTTGCCATTTTACCATATGAATTCTATACTAAATAAAAGCAGCTATTTCAGGCTCTAGAGACTAGTTACATCAGATTTTGTAAACTACTCCCTATTTTTACCACATTAGTAAGAAAACAATAATAAAAAACTTTTATTTTAGATTTTTTGAAATACACATAAATTTAATAAATAGAATTACTAAAATTATTATATTTATTAACAAATACAAAATAAAGTTAAAATATCATCTTTGAATCAGTAAAATACACATCGTTTAAATCTATAACATTAATATATATTCTTTTTGGTTGTAATATAATAATTAGTTTAGAAAATAAATTGATCTAATAAATTTTAAATAATAGTTAATAAGAACAAGGTTACAAAAATTGATTTCTAAAACAAAATTTAAAACATTCACAATTTATAAAAATCTAAAACTTTTATCTTTTAGAAACATGCATAGTATATTCATAACATATAAATATTTTTTTAAAAAAATTAACACAACTGTATTTTACATATGTGGATACTAAATTGTCTATTGTCTCGACATAAATAAAATTACAAGAATTTATTAATACATTACTTATTATAAAAAATACATACAATACATTTACAGAAAAAGTAGAACATCAAAACTATACATTAAACATTAATATATTACTATTGGGCCTACCTTTATCACGACCAACCCTAAGGCAACACATAGTCACTGGTCCATGCCAGAGCGTTGACATTCTTCCACTAGGCCTGACACCAACCCCTTAGCGGACAGTTCCCAGGCAAGTGGCTTGTTTACCGAGTCAGGCGTGCTGTACTAAGCTGTATGCTCCCGCGATGTGCCGCACAGATGAGACAGCAGGAGGGAGGCGGGGTATAAAAGGAGGCCTAAAGCTAAAGAGAGAGGGATCAGATCATTGGAACTCAGAGGATCCACTTAAGGCAAAACAAAAGAGAAAAAAAGGCACCAAACATAGGAGGAGGGGAAAACATCCAGCCTCCGCTTCACCAGAGCTCGCCTAGAGCCCCGTGTTTACAGCGAGACTGAAGAGGAAAGCCCAACATTCCCAGAGGACATGTCTTCGGAAATAATCGTCTTTCTAACCTTTCTTTCCCGATTCTATGCCCATGTGAAGAGAGTTCATACCCCACTCTCTTTATGGACCATTCTTAATGCTGCCTCGTCCATCAAACATCAGATGGATATTACGATCCTCGGACGGGATATCCAACCCTTAACAACTTCAAAACCTACCTTTCCGAGTACTTGTTCCCGGTATAGCGATCATTGACTTGAGCCCTGGAGAACATTCGAGAGGGAAACCCCATTTCTCTCCACTGAGAGGCCTGATTCACTCGTTTGCCCATGTTTGCAGGATCCGCTAGACTTCTGCCTCAGAGCCGCGCATCACTCATCCCCCAGAGGACAAAACGTGGAGACACAGCTCCACACATCCGAACGATCACATACCTCTCACAAGCATCCCAAAATTTGCTCTCGAACAATAACACTTATATATTTAAAAAATAGCATATACATTTTTATATAAAAGAAAATGTCATATAAACATCCATAACCAGCCACATAAAAAAAAAAAAAAAATCCTTACAAACTCCACATGTAAGAAAAACTATTATGGTTTTTTTTTTGGGGGGGGGGGGGGGGGCTAAGAAACACTTTTAAAAATAATATAATATATATTATTAATTACATTATAAAAGGTTCATCAAAAAATATGTGTATAAAAAAATATCCAAGTTAAATTACAAACCAAATGCAAATGAACTTTTTACATCTTTTGAGTTTTAAGAAACTCGATAAATTTTGTTTAATAGTATGAGTTAGTATGAATTTGTATATATATTACTTGCTTTATTTATCTACACTTCTATAGTTTGCAGATGTTTTGGGAACCAAATCAAAATTTCAGTTTACCAATAATATTGTGATTTTCTATACTACGTAAATTTTTTTTTATTTATATAAATAATATTTTTTTTATGGATTTGTAAGAGTCTTGAACATTGATTCTTGTATTTTATTTGAGACTGCTAATTAAAAAATACATTACACAAACACAATTGAAAAAAAAAGAAATCCAAATTAATTAGAACAATAATTAGGTGCTTCAGTGTTAGAGATGAGATTCGTACCAACTCTAAAAGCCCGACATGAAATCTGGTCGGCCTATTTCGGGAATTCAAATAATATCTAGGTCGGCCAAATAAATGGAAATCTTCCACTGAATCCGGAATAAACGGAAGGTTAGCCTTATCGGCAGGAAGACTTTCCTATTTCGGATATACATAGAAGACCGACCTGATCGGCTATAAATTGAGGAGGTCCTCGGCTTCTCAAATCATCCAAAAATTCTCTCTCGAGACCTAGGGAAAACTAAGCAATCTTATTGTTCTTAGCTCTCGATTTTATTTTCATAAAGTTTAGTTCGGCGTTCTTATTCCGGCGACTTAAACATCTGTGTATCTTTCAAGCTTCGGCTTATTCATAATAAAAGATCTCTCTTTAAACCCACAAACTCTTGTTCAGTCTTTAGATCAAATTTGAGTTATCACAGTTGGCGCCGTCTGAGGGGACCAAGAGACTCAATCTTTGAAAGAAAAAGTGGAGCTTGAAGATGGTTGAAACACCTATCAACCCGATACTACCGACCTTACCGCATAAACCAGCGATCATACAGGGGGAGCTGCCGATCCCACCAGAAGAAATGCCCATGGCCCCATCATCAATCCTACTACCGCACTTCCAGTGGTCGACCAGACCAACCTGCAGGAAGATGATATAACTGCCGCACAGAACACCCGCAAAACAGACCAGGTCGGCCAAACTGGCGGAAGAAATCAGTCCGACCTGCCACAGCCACCTCCCATCGATATGGCCGGTCTCATCAGATCGGTCGCGACGCAGCTACAACAGGGCATGGATGCTCGGTTCGAGTCCCTCCGCGCCAAACAGATCGCTTACTGAAAAGACCTAGATCGGCTTCTCAACGCTAGGACCCATACCCAAGAACCGGTCGATATGACTACCCCTCGACACCAGCCGATCCGCAACCCAGAGACAGCACGACTGGTGAAAAAACTGTTCGGCACCACACTAACAGACGTCCTGCAGAGGGCACATGTGGAAGGTTCCAACGCCCGCTCATCCCGAAACACCAGGTGCCGATCTGACGACAGTCTCCAAGATAGACCTTCTCCATCAGCGCCTTGACGACATAGGTACCAAGGTCCATAAGGCGACGACCTCAGCCTCGGAGTTAGACAAAATACTCCAGCAGACCCAATAGACACTGTTCACGTTGGCCATCACCAAAGCCCCGCTCAAGGACATTGGACGCATGAAACTTCCTCCCAGCTATACTGACACGACCAACCCAAAGCGACATCTGACCGCGTTTAACGCAGTCATGGGACGAGTTCGCTTTACGGACGAAGAGCGAGACGCGTGCCTCTGTCAGTACTACGTAGAATCGCTTTCCGGAAGCGCCCTCACCTGATTTTCACAGCTTCCTCAGAATTCCATAGACAGTTACAAGGAACTCACGAGTCGTTTCCTGAAGCGCTATTAGATCTATATCGACGCAGAATCTACAGCACTCGATATATGGGCATGTGTCGAGGGCGATATGGTGCTATTGCGTGATTACATCAATAGATTCCGATCTATAGTTTCCCGATGCAGCTTGTCAGACAAACTCTCTCTCAACATCTTGATCAGAAATTTGAGAGACGACCAGTCCTACTACGAGAGGTTGAAGACTGGCAAAACTAAGACGTTGGAAGATGCTTTGCATACAGCAAACAGCTACATCAGGCTCGAGGAGGACAAGGCGGCCAAAGCCAAGTTGGCTGACGAGAAGACTTCGCGCGATAAAAAAACATCGGTCATCGAATCAGGATAGCCATCAGGAGTCTCGACAGCACTACGACAGGGACGATAAGTGCCCAAGAGTAACAACGACGTCGGTTGACAGACAAGATGGAACATTAGGGATCGCCAGAGTGCCAAAGATCTCGATAGCAAGAAGCCGTGGTGCAAATACTATAAGGCACACGACCATCACACCAATGATTGCCGTACTCTCCCAGCCCTCTTGCGGAAGGCATGGGAAGATGGTGATTGCAACATTCCGGAGCCCCGAAGTCTAGCACGACGATCTGATAATGATCAGGACCGGCGACCTGACAGCGATCGAGATAGAAGATCCGATGCTGAGCATCCGTCTACCAAACGAGAAAGGAAGGAAACGAAACGTGATCGCAAGAACGACCACACACCTCCGACTTCGCCTCGACAACAGATCAACATGATTATGGGAGGACTCCTCTCATGCACAGACTCCATCAACTCAATCAAACGGCACGAACAAAAAGCCGCTAATCCACCAAAGGATGCCCCACCGTTGTTCAAAGACGACCTCCTGATCGTATTCACCAAGCAGGATGCACAGAATATTGACCGACCACACAACGATCCGCTCGGCATCTCGCTTCGGCTCGGAGAAGATGACATTTCGAAGATCTTGATTGACACAGGAAGCTCGGTCGACCTCATCTACATGGACACGCTACACAAAATGAGTATCACCAAAAGAGATATTAAAATCGCACCATCGCCCCTTACTGGATTTGCTGGAGATTCGATCTCGACAACCGGGACCATAACGATGCCAGTTACCAAAGGAGGAAAATCTATAACAGTAACATTCGAAGTTATCGACCGACCTGCAATCTACAATACCATTCTGGGAACACTTTGGTTGAACGCCATGCAAGCCGTCCCATCTCCCTATCACCAATGCATCAAAATGCCGATCAGAGGCTGTATCTTCACCCTCTGTGGTGATCAGACAGTATCTCGGCATTGTTATGTTAACAAACAGCCTGTAAAGCATTCACGTTTGTGATCGACAACAGTAGTGACTTTAACCCATGAATAGTCCACCACGAGATGCCGAAGAGCGACTTCATTATTCAGGTCAACATCAACATTTCTCACCTCGAGCGTTGCGTTGGCATCAGCACGGAACTACTGCCAAGTATGCAAGACGAGCTGATCACCTTCCTTTGGAAGAATGTCGGAATGTCCGCATGGTCAATGGCCGATATGAAAGGCATCAGCCTTCAAATCACCGATCATGAGTTGCACGTTGATCCCACCTTCAAGCCGATCAAACAGAAGCGACAAAATTAGGATCTGAGCGGGCACACGCCATACACGATGAGGTGGATAAGCTGTTGAAGGCCGGATCAATCGTCGAAGTCAAGCACCCGGAATGGTTCGCCAACCCGGTGGTGGTCAAGAAGAAAAACGGGAAATGGCGAGTCTGTGTAGATTTAACAGACCTCAACAAAGCTTACCCGAAGGATAGTTTTCCTCTTTCTCGTTCTGATCAGCTCGTCGAGGCAACTGCGGGCAACGAACTCCTTTCCTTCATGGATGCATTATCAGGATACAACCAGATTCTCATGAAGCCGGACGACAGCGAGAATTCCGCATTCATCACAGATCGAGGAACTTATTGCTACAAGGTCATGCTGTTCGGTCTGAGGAACACAGGAGCCACCTATCAGCACCTTGCCAACAAGATGTTCGCCGATCAACTTGGGAAGACGATGGAAGTATACATAGACGACAAGCTCGTCAAATCAGCTAGAGCAGCCGATCACATCGTTCATCTCCGCGAATGCTTTCTGATACTCAACAAGTACAGCTTGAGCTCAACCCTGCGAAATGCACCTTCGCAGTCACGTCAGGAGAATACTTGGGATACTTGGTCACTCAACGCGGAATCGAAGCTAACCCCAAACAGATCTCCACGATCTTGGAATTACCCTCGCCGCGGAACACTCGCAAAGTTCAACAGTTGACTGGAAGGATAGCTGCGTTGAACTGATTCATATCGCGCTCAACCGATAAATGCCCACCCTTCTACCAGCTCCTCCTCGGCAAGAAAAGATTCGAATGGGACGAGAAATGCGAAGATGCGTTCCTGCAACTCAAGACATACTTACCAACACCTCCGATCCTGGCTAAACCAGAGCACGTCGACACCTTACTACTCTACACGCACCTCTGCAAAGTCCCAAGTCTTGGCGGATTTTCTGATCGAACTGTCACCTGAACTCTTAAATGCCGATCCGGCGAATTTGGAAACATGGACTCTCCATGTCGATGGAGCATCATCTCGATTAAGAGCTGGGATCGGCATCCTGTTGGAATCCCCCACCAAAGAACTTCTCAAAGAATGCTTCTGCTTGGAGTTTAGTGCATCCAACAACGAAGCCGAATACGAAGCACTGATCGGAGGTCTCCATCTAGCTTGGGGGATGAATGTCCAACATATTCAGGCATTCAGCGATTCACAACTCGTTGCAAAGCAGTTCAGTGGAGAATACGATACAAAAGACGATCGAATGGACGCATACCTGAAGCTAGTAAAGCAGCTGGCTGTGGAGTTCACAACCTTTGAGCTACACCAAATCTACTGATCTGCCAACACCGGCGCTGATGCTTTCGCTGCTATAGCGTTGAACAGAGACTCAGCCCTCCGGAGAACTATCCCGGTCCAAGGGATCTCCCAACCCAGCATAGTCCCAACCCAAGAGGTTCTCCAGATTACTGCCGATGAAGACGAAACCGTTCCTGCAACAACCACTACCGAACAGCCAGCAGCAGACTGGTGAATCAAGATCCGACGTTTTCTTGAAACTGGGGAGTTACCAGTGGGGAAGTGGGCAACTCGACGGATTTGTGCACGCAGTGCTAAGTACGCAATCATCAAAGAAGTCTTGTGCCGATGGTCCGATTCAATCGTTTTGCTTACTTGTCTACATGGCGACGAAGTACAATGGTGCATCAAGGATACTCACGACGTTGCAGGTGGAAATCATTCCAGCGGACGGGCCCTCGCTCTTCAGATAAAGAGACATGGCTTTTTCTGGCCAACTATGCAGGAAGACTGCATCAAATATGCTCGGAAGTGCGAGTACTGTCAGCGACACGCCCCGATGATCCATCAACCAACCGAGTTTCTGACTTCGGTGATCTCTCCATATCCCTTTATGCGCTGGGCAATATATATCGTCGGACCAATGATTTCTTCTCGTCAGTGCAAGTACGTACTCATAATGACCGACTACTTCACTAAATTGGTTGAAGCCAAGGCTTTCACTGACATCACCGCAACCGAAGTGCAAAACTTCATCTGGAGATACATCATATGCCGACACGGCCTCCCCTACGAGATTGTCACGGACAATGGTTCCTAGTTCATATCAAAAAAGTTTGAAGATTTCTGTGCCAAGTGGAAAATCCACCTCAACAAGTCTACACCCCGTCATCCGCAAGGCAACAGACAAGCTGAAGCCACAAACAAGACTATCCTTGACAGCATAAAGAAGCATCTCAACGCAAAGAAAAGTTTTTGGGCCAACGAACAGGATGGCGTGCTTTGGTCTCATCGCACAACTCCCCGAACAGCGATCGACAAGACTTCTTTCTCGCTCGCTTACGGATGCATGGCAATGATTCCCGCAAAAATTAACGTCGGCACCCTATAACGCAGAGTACTCCCGGACATCCCTGCCGTGAATGCAACGATGCTGGTCGACAATCTTGACACGTTCGAAGAAACGCGCAACCAAGATTTGCTCAGAATGCAGAACTACCAAAACCAGGCAACTCAGTGCTACAACAAAAAGGTGCAAATTCGACATTTCGACAAAGGCGACCTCGTTCTTCGAAAAGTTTACGAAAACACCAAGGAAGACAATGCAGGAAAGCTCGGAGCTAACTGGGAAGGTCCTTACATCATCACGAACATAGTCAAGCCGGGTGTTTATCGGCTCAAAGCAATGGACGGGCAATGGACGGTGAATTGGTCCCGCGGGCTTGGAACTCTCTAAATCTTAAATGGTACTACAGCTAGATAGGCATCTTCCTCAGGTCGGTATAAAAAAAAGAAAAATGAATAATACCTATGAACTACGAAGCGGTTTGATCCCCGAAAGGTGTACATATGCAGCCTATCTTCGGAAGGCGCAACTGCTCCCCCTCTTAAAACGGGGGGGGGGGGGGGGGGGGGGGGGGGGGGGGGGGGGGGGGGGGGGGGGGGGGGGGGGGGGGGGGGGGGGGGAGACTCCGAATATTTTTTAGCTTTCCGAGCCATTTGGTTTGTAAATCTTTACTCTCTACTATGATTCAATGAAAAACCAAAATTTTCCCCCAAATATCTTTTCAATTTCACATCGGCAACCTGGCCAGATGCTCGATTCGCCTAAAGCTAAAGTCTGATCCACTTTAGCTCGGCAACTTAAAAGCCAAGTCCGTCTTGCATCATACAGTTTAACCTGTCTCAGTCGATCCAAGTCATGCGTAATTATCAGCCAAGCTAGTCTTGCACCCGCATTCGACTCGGATATTTCTAAGTTGTACTAATAGAAAAACACTGATCCAATTCATATATAAGAATTCACACTTAGAAATTAAGTGGTACAAACAAAAGTAAGCCGAGCCTCTCGCACGTTTGTATTCATACTTCTCTCCTAAGCCAGAATCTGCTCTGCACTTCTTAAGTCATGCAAAACTACGAAAAAGAACTCCAGCTCAGGAACCTCGAGCTCACCAGCCGAGAAACTAACCTCCTCAAAGGCTTTTTGTTCGGTTTTGCTTTCAGCAATCTTCCCCGCCACATTAACATCAATGAGAGGTTGGAATTCATAGCCCTGCTTCCGGACGATCCTGAGTGCCCTCTGTGCGCCGACCTATTGTGCGCGAAATCAACTCCTCGGCCTTCTCCCTTCAGGCCAAAGATTCTTTAACTTTGCCAACTAAGTTGGCGTAGTGGCCGTTTACTTTGAAGGCTGCACGTTTTTCCATCTCTTGGCCAAAGGCAACCTTTTCTTGTTCGCCCAATTTCTTCTCGGCCTTAAGCTTACTCTCAGCGGCGGCCCTCTCCTTTGTTATCTGCTTTACAGCCCGTCCAAGAAGCCTGTTCTTCTCAGGGATATCTGCATGAGCCTGTGCCAGATTCTCCGAGGATTCCCTGAGTTTGGCTTCGAGTTCAGAGCTCATTTGCTTCTCGGCTTCGAGAGCCTCCTTGATGGCTTCTCTCTCGGACTGGTCGGTCAGACACCTCTTGGCGGCGTCACGATTATACTCGCACATCACAGTTAGTGCGGTACTAAGGGCCTGCATGAAAACAGGGTCGATCGTCAGAACCGATATAGTACTTCTATTAACTGGAGAAGCAGAGTGTTTATGATATCTTACCTTAGCCTAATCGGCTGTGAAGCATGCAATCGCCTTGCTGCAAATTAAGCCTCGGGGGGTCGGTTGGTGGAAGAGATGGATGATCCCTTAATCGAAGAAAGAAGTCCAGACAAGATTCAGGATCGCTCACCAATGGACCACTTCCTTGATAGTCGTATGAAAATTCAAACGGGCGCAGCTCCCACTCAACGCGAAGCCTCTTTGACCTCTGCGAGTCCTCGGGTATTTCCTCCGGACCCCTTTTGTTTGAGCTACCGGGACCGCCTTCCCCACTGGTCCGTCTGCTCTGACCTCTTCACCCTACGCATCATCGGTTCTACGCTCTGCTAGCTCGGATTTCTTTCGAGCTTTCTCCGCCTATTTCGCAGCCCTCTTATCGGCTGCCTTCTTAGCCTTGGCCGTATCCTTCTCGGCTGCCTTTCTAGCTTTGTCCGGGTCGTTCTCGGCACCGTCCCTCGAGGAAGTCAGCTCCTGACACAGTCATGTTGACGCGGTCTCGGCTCCTTTAGCACTCAGAGATCCAAGAGCCGATTCTAGGTCGGCAGAAAGGTCCTTAAATGAAAGAAATTTCATTTTTTTCTGGTTAGTTTTGGAACTGTCTCGTCCTTCTTCCTCTTGATCTTCTTAATGGGAGGGTTCAGTTCATGATCCCGAACTGATTTGCCTCGTCTGCCATGATGAGCGTATTCAATTCATCCGAGATATCCATCTCGTTCGAACCCCCATTCGCGTCTAAATCATCCCGCAGTTGCGGTATTAGAAATGGCTCCCACGAAGATGCTTCTATGCCCATCAGAACAGCCCCGACCTGGTCGGCGTGAAAACACTCGGTCGCCACCCTTTGGTTTTCTTCTCTGACCCGTTCCTGGTAGCCCTGATCTAGTGCGGATAAGTCGCTCGCGTCTGAAGACCGATCTGAATCTGGCTCTTCGATGACGACCTGCTTTCTCTTTGATTGGCCTCTCACGGCCTGGTCGTCTCTGGACATTTGAAAAAATTCTTCCAGAGAAACGCCAATCTCGTCGGTTCTCGCTCGAGCCGACCTGTCCTTCCCTGATTCAGATCGGCCCTCTCTGATGCTCAAAATTTTACCCATCGCAAGTCGAAGCTTTGATGGCGACTTCAAACAAATCTGAGAAATCACGACGGTGGAGATTTGAACGAAACGAGGCGGAGGTTTAATCAGAATTTTTTTAAAAAATAAAGAACAACAAGAGAGAGAAGAGAGCAAACCTTTTGACAGAGTTTCGCTGAAATACAGAAGTGAAAATTTATGAGCCGAACCCCCCCCCCCCCCCTTATTTATAC
Organism: Thlaspi arvense; assembly: GCA_911865555.2. Taxonomy (NCBI): domain Eukaryota; kingdom Viridiplantae; phylum Streptophyta; class Magnoliopsida; order Brassicales; family Brassicaceae; genus Thlaspi; species Thlaspi arvense. Next base: position 63,171,223 of record OU466860.2, read on the forward strand.
AGAAATGAGGACGGTTATCGAGGGTCATCATGAGTTTGGCGACCTTTCGCGTTTCTTCTCATTTTATTTTAATCGGCCTCTTTGCTTTCCTCCTCTAGTGTTTGACACGTGTCGAACCTAGTTTTGCATGCGCAGACCTATGCTTAGTCTACACTGCTTTGGCAGGAACTTTTGGCGGGAAATTTAGGCGGGAGTTTTTCGCACCCAAATTCACCATCTGGCCTTCGTCATCGTGCTGATCTAAACTCAAGTTAAATTATGTTTTATTTTCTAATTTTTGGCTAAATAAATAGAAATCTTCCACTGAATCCGGAATAAACGAAGGTTAGCCTTATCGGTAGGAAGAATTTCCTATTTCGGATATACATAGAAGACCGACCTGATCGGCTATAAATAGAGGGGGTCCTCGACTTCTCAAATCATCCAAAAATCCTTTCTCAAGACCTAGGACAAACTAGGCAATCTTGTTGTTCTTAGCTCTCGATTTTATTGCCATGAAGTTTAGATCGGCGTTCCTATTCCGACGATCTAAACATCCGTATATCTTTCAAACTCTGACTTATTCATAATAAAAGATTTCTCTTTATCCCACAAACTCTTGTTCAGTCTTTAGATCGAATTTGAGTTATCACATTCAGTTGTAGTCATATGTTTGATAAGTTATTTTATTTTTATTTAAAAATTTGTTTTAAATTAAGTATAAAGAAAACTTATAGTTGTTAAGTTTAATTATTTATGAAACTTAGTTAAAACAAAAATAATTTTACTAACATTTTAAAATTTAGTGATCAACATTAAGTTTATATATAAATATTAAGTTTTAGATTCACAATTAATTTTTACATATATCAAATCAGTAAATTATTAAATTAAATCATAAAATATTGTTGAATAAATTAAAATATTTTTAATGTATAACCACATCAAAACAATATTAAAAATTAAATATTATATTTAAAATATTAATTTATTAATAATCAAATATTTATAAAATATAATCAGCGCTTAGTATAAAACATTTTTAATATTTTAATTAATAAAATAGACTATTTGGGACTTTTGATGTGTCAGCAAAAAACCAGCCTCAAATCGATGACATGTCAATATTGAAACGTCAATATTAACACGTCAGCATTATTCAAGTTTTTTCTAAATATTTTATTACGTAAAATGTCATATATTTGCACATTTAAAATGATTCACGGGCCGCATATATAAAAATCCACTATTAATAAAGCTTATAACAAAATAACACAAAATAAATAATTATATTCCGTTAGACGAAAAATATAAAAACTCACACTATGAAAACGACACACACATCCACAATACAAACTAGAAAAACCTTCTTCTCAAATCTCCTCCTAGCCGTATCATGTTGATTACAATCCAGAAAAAATTATCGATCCCTCTCCGTTTCAAAAATATCTAATCCACTTCTGCCAATTACCAATTCATCATTCATTAATCAAATCATTCTAAAATTTCTCTCCACTATGCCAATTTATTGTCCACTACATTCATAAATATGGCTATATATGATCGTCTACCACCACCATACCATCTCACCATCTTTATCGCCCATAGGAAATTTTTTAAAACAACATGTCACCACCAGCCTTTTCGAAGACTATTGGGTTATAGTGTTATATTAGGCTTTATGACGGCTTGTATAACTTAAGCGTCAAGTCTGTTTAGAGATACTAGGGTTTATTGTCTTTGTATATATATACTTTGTATCGTCGCTTTCAGATCAATACAAATAACATATTCTCTTATTCTACATGGTATCAGAGCAAAAAATCCTGAAACCTAATTAGTTTTCTCAGTTTTAATCAGTTGATCTCTGTTTTTTTTCTTCTCGAGCTCGAACTTCGTTTCTCGTTCGAACTCTCTCTTTTGTTCGTTTCTTTTTTTTTTATTCAGTTGAATCGTTTTTGTTTTAGTTGAATCGTTTAACTATGTCCGGTATCACTGATTCATCCTCAAGCATGGCTGTTGCTGATTGCATTGGAGACATCACGGTGGTTACTCCATATTCTTTGTTCCCTTCCGACAATCACGGTGATCACTTTGGTTCTTCTCACTGGAGAGAATTACAATGAATGGGATTCTGAGATGCTCAATGCTCTTCAAGCAAAGAAGAAAACATGATTCATTGATGGTACGATGCCAAAACCTCCATCTACTAGTTCCGACTTGGAGACTTTGGTGAATTCCATGGTTATTGGGTGGTTATGCAGGTCTATAACTCCTCGTGTTTGCTCCACTGTTTCTTTTCTCACAAACGCACATGAGTTGTGGCCAAATTTGAAGAAGAGATTTTCTGTTGGTAATAAGGTTCGTCTGCATCATCTCCGCGCATAGATTGCTGCTTGTCGCCAGGACGGACAGCCCGTGATTGATTATTATGGAAAACTTCAAGCAATGTGGGATGAACTGTACATCTACAAAACAATCCCTCTTTGCTCGTGTGGTGCAGCAAATATTCTTGCAAGAGACAGGGAGGAGGAAAACATGCATCAATTTGTCATGGGATTGGATGAATTTTTTCGAATGTTATTCATTCTATTGTTGATGCCGAACCGTGCCCTGATCTGGCCCAAGTTTATTCACGTATGATCAGGGAAGAACAGAGGCTTAGCTCGGACCAATCACTAATAGCCCTTTTTTTGACCTGTTATACAAATAAAGGAAAAAGAATATTACAATCTCGAAAATAGACCAATACATATAACTTCTTCAATCAATTTAGAAATCTCTAAAAAAATCACAAATCTTTGGAAAATCTCTAAAAAGTTTCAAATCACGGAAAAATCTCTACAGTAACATAAATATTTATTGAATGTTTCGAACTTTCCTAACCAACCTAATAAACGGAACTAATGAATTTACCAGAATAAATTAATGTATTGGATTACATGTCCTACACTACCATGGGAAACCTCTCGAAAAATGTGAATTTTCTGTTTTGTAAGTGATCTCAACCAACATATATGAATTATCTTCTTTATTAATAGAAATGCAGTCTACAATGAATATATAAACTATAATATACTGAGTTGATATTGGGCACTGGATAACCCGATTTGAAGGACCCAAAGTTGAATGACTAATCAAGACAATAAATCCCGACACATATTCTGGCTACACGACGATTCAAAACATGCTTTCTAAATACATGAACCGCTGGATTGAAGTATCGGCCATGTGCTCAAATGATACAATCACCCAAAAATCATAAGGAGAAGACAGACCCAAAATTCAAACTTTTGAAGAAAAGAAAAAAAAAACAAAATTCAACTAACACGGAAGAGTGAAACTTTTTTCATTGATTCCAACAATTACCTGAGGTTATATAAACTTTTGGACAGTCTTGGGTGCTAATATAACATCTTTAAATGCATCCTAAGGAGAACCACAAATTACACAATCAATCTTTAAACATAATCACCATCAACGTTTCTAATCTTAGAAAACAAATGAAATTTGAGAAGATGCAAATCTATTAAAGTGTGATCTGATTTCATAGGCGAATTCTAAAAGATAAAAGAAGCCATCACCTTCGATAGTCATCCATGACGATGAATGAAAATTCTCTCAAGAACAGCGTTCGACTGTGCAAAGGCCAACGAGCAATGATCGGACTATTTCCAGACTGAATGGTATCAATAATCGATGCGGTGGAAGTTTTTTCTAAAAAAGATCATACTGTCGGAAGTGGATTTATGTGTATCAAAGAGGCTAGATGTGAATCTGTATATAAAAATAGAAAGATGAGTTTGCAGCGACGGAGGAGTAGAAAGAGTAGGATAAAGAGCTTGATTTGCATGTGTTTTCTGGGTTTTTTTCCAAATCGATCGATCTCATCCCTCTCCATTTCGTTAGGCGACTCAGCAAATTAATTGCTCAGACCAATCCAATGCAGATCTATAGGCGTCTAATGATATGTTCTTAATATAATTGTATTAAAAAATTATATAGAGTATCTAATATTTTAGATAAGGGTCTAAAATAGAATCTCTTTTTTAGTTTAAGAACACACAGCTGGCAAAACATGAATAGAAAAAAAAGTTAACACAGAAAATGAAAAAAAAACAAAATCTACTAAATATTATTAATTAATCACTAAGACACCTATACTAATAATGTTACCATTGTGATTGCTCTCATGGGTTAAAAATTATTGTTGGATATGGGTCTTATTTTTATTAAATTTTGTACATGAGTGAAATACCAACATTTCTGATTTCATAATCAAATATTGTTATAAATTATTCATTATATAAGATGTGATATGTGTTTGATGTGTATATATATATGTATTATAAATATATTTTAAATAAAAGATGGAGAGGAGACGTGAGTGGGAAGAGGATGGAAGAGAGAAGAGATGAAGTTCACTTCTCATTCATATCGATAGTGTTACAACAAGGCCCCTATTTATAGTAAACATTTGCTTAGTTTAGTAAATAATCTTTAATCAATAAGGACAAAAATAGTGGATAATCATTATCCATTCAACACTCCCTCTTGATTATCCATCACTAATGATATATTACGTACTGCCTCGTTAAAAACCTTATCATGGAAAAACCCGTTTGGGATAAAAACCATGATGAGGAAAAAAGAGTGCAGTAATACTTCCCCTCGAAATAATGGATATAATCTTTTCTTTAAAGATCTCGTAAGTGATGCATTCTGATGCTGTGAACATGTTTTCTGAATGTTGTAGTAGGAAGCGCCTTTGTAGATAGATCTGCTGCGTTGTCGCATGAACGAACATATTGAATATCCACTTCCTAATTTTTCTCGAGCTCCTTTGTGTAAGAGAAAAACCTTGGAGGAATATGTTTCGTTCGATCACTTTTGATATAACCTTCCTTAAGTTGAGCGACACATGCAGCATTATCTTCAAATACTTTTGTTGACTCTTTCTTTGTTTTTATACCGCTTGCATCTTGTATATGATGAATGATTGATTTGAGCCACACGCATTCCCTACAAGCTTCATGTAATGCAATAGTTTCTGCATAATTTGAAGATGTTGCAACCAAAGTTTGCTTTTGGGAACGCCAAGAGATCGAAGTTCCTCCGATTGTAAAAACATATCCGGTTTGTGATCTAGCCTTATGCGAATCCGATAAATATCTTGCATCTGCAAAACCAACCATACCAAACTCGGGGTTTCTTGAATAAAATAAACCAAATTCAATGGTACCTTGTAAATAACAGAATATATGTTTTATTCCGTTCCAATGTCGGCGTGTAGGAGATGAGTTGTATCTTGCAAGTAAATTAGTAGCAAAAGCTATATCAGGTCTAGTATAATTTGCAAGATACATAAGCCCACCGATAGCGCTCATATAAGGTACTTCATGACCTAATATTTCTTCGTTATCATCACATGGCCGAAATGGATCTTTATCAACATCGAGCGATCTATTGACCATCTGTGTTGATGGTGATTGGATTTTAACACCGGCTATTCACTAAAGGGGGAACACAAAAACTGGTTTAATTATTTCACCTTCGTCCATTGTTGATGAAAATTTGGCTGACGTGAATGATCATCACGATTAAACTATTTCATCTATTGTGGCTATCGAAGCTTCCGACAACGATGTTGATAACGTTGATGTTGATGAAGATAACGTTGATGTTGTTGAAGCAGTTCCTTCGGCTGTTTTACATGAAGATTCTCCTACTATTGAAGACTTGGGCAGAGGTCATAGTGTTGAACCAGAAAATCACCACTGGGGTTTTGATTTTCGGTTATGGGTTTTAGAGAATATCAAATTGGAGCTCGGAGATTAGGTCATCGAAAAGATGAACCACTTGAAGTTTTTATCAAGTTATAGCTGGACCTTTAAGAAAGGCTGCCTACGTACCCTTACAAAGGGATCAAGCCATTCTAAGTTCGTTTGCGAAGTGTTTAGGCAGAAGAAATCTAGAGAGAATTAGGCTTTCTCTTTAGGTCGCGAATTTTTGGGTGGTTGCTTCGGATGGGAGTTCTTTCCCATTTTCTCATAATCTTTAACTTATGAGGAGCTCTCTATTTATAAGAAGGCGAGGTCGGTTCCTTTGACTTCGATACCCTTTTTGATTTAAGAATATTTCTCATTTTCCGTTTAGGAAAAGTTCTTCTTTTCCTTATTCTTCGGAAGTGTGCCATTATCTTTAAAGATTCTTCCTTAATCCACAAGTCAATGTGATTTTCCTTATCTCGATGGGTTGAGTTATTGCTAGAGAAAGCCTTTTAGGAAATATGTTCATTTTCCCTCTAACAGTAAGTCCCCCCCCAGTTCGGCGAGACTGATTGCAAATCAGGTCGGCGGACTTCATCAAGTAAAATTGGTTTGATCTTGCAATAAGCGCCAGCTCGTCGAGAGTGTCTTCCATAATTCGAGTTGACCTGTTAAGGATAATTCTTCAAGAAAATCGTTGCTGGTTTTAATTTACATTGCACTTCGGCGACCTTGACTTCACGTTGCACTTCGGCGATTCACATCGCACTTCAGCGGATGCAGAGAGTTGTATTTTATTGAATAAAGATTTCTTCCTTTTTTTAATGCAGCGCTGCTTCGGCGAAAATGCTTTTTGCATTGAAGTTTATGCAACTGATTTTAGATGATTAAACCAGATAGAATGCTAATTTTATCAAACGAAGTGATAAATTTATCTACTCGACTTAGATAAATCAATCAATCGAAGTGATAGTGTGGCGATGCTTTTCAAAGCGTGTAATGGTCTTTTAAATACATAATGCTTAAACGCTCGTTGACTTGGTGATCTTTAACTTTGAAGGATTTGCGAAGTCGACTTTTCGACTGCGATGCGAGGTATTCTTTAGGCCGGTGCTGGAGGCGAGATTTATTTGCTCATCTTATACCAAACGACAACGAGATCGAATACCAAGCTTTCAGGATTCACTTCGGCCCGAAAGATATGATCAAGGATCGTGCGAGTATTATCCTCGGCTTTCATCTTATCCACTTCGGAAGTACTTAAATCAGGCTGAAGTATCAAAGGAGTGGTGATCAGCCACTAATTTAATTTTTGCTTTTTGCTTTCTCGAATCGAATGTTTGACCAGAAGATCGATTCAACAAGATGCATTCATATAAGGGAAGATTGTTTTATGTGTCGAGCTTGTTAAGAGTTTGAGCATTCTCTAGTTCAGCAGTGTGAACATCTTTTTGCTTTTTACTTGTCGTAATTCTCACTTTTGGAGCTTCTTTTGTTCCACCGTACGTGTAGTGGTCTCATTCGAGAAGAGATTGCAGAGTGAATTTTTCTTTATGCGAGACTTAAAGCTCGGCTTTGAATGATGCTTGCATGATGGAAGCGTACTTCGGCTTATTGTTTCTTGGTGCTTTGGGAGTTTATGTACGAGCTGGTGTTGTTGACTTGCTGTTGCACAAGGTTTTGACGAAAAACTCATTTTTGACGGACTTCGGCCGGATCGTCGAATTGAAAGAGCGAGGGAATCAAACGTTGTGTTTCTTTCATCACAAGTTTGTCACTGTGTTTTTTTTTGTAGAGCTTGAGAGCTTGTAGGAGAGGTCGTCGTTCATTTTTTGTTTCCTATGTTTGTCGTTTTTGACGCCACGAGAGAAGCTGCACATCCGATTATGCCTTGAGATTGTGACGTTTCTTCAAGAAGCCATAAGAAAGACAATAAAAGTCTTGATTTGGTTTTTCTGTGAACTTGCAGTCCAGTAGCTTGTCGAAGCTCTCGAGGTCATCTTGAGGGTTTGCTTGAGGCTGATAGAGTATAAGCTAGAAGTTCTTAATCTTTGATATGTCTGGAAGCCATTGACGAAGCTTGGCGAAGAAAGAGTTGTGAAGTCTTATTTTTTGTGCAAGGACAGATTGACGAGCTCGTTTGATGAACAGCAGAACCTCGACAGATATGTCAATGCTTTATACTGCATCATGTAGCTTCAAAAAGATGTGAATAGATTGACAATTCACCGTTAGTTTTGCAATCCCACCGTTGATTATAGAGTTCGACATGCCACCGTACAGTAGACCAAATTTCAGCTTGATCAGAAGTGATTTATGCCCCTCACGTTCTTCGGAAGATGATGGTTGAGAGTGGTTTTCTCAAATTGCAGTGATTTTGTGTCGACATGCGAGCTGATTTGCGGTTCGTGTATACGTTAGAATAGGTAACGGAAAGAAGATCTGAATTGCTGATAGCAAGAGCTTTGCAACAGTTTATAGATCGTCTTCTGGATCCTTCTGAGTCTTCTGGAAATTTCCCCGGAAAACCTCTTCTTTTTGGTTTCTGGAAGTCGTAGGTTTTTATGATTTTTTGTGATATTGCAAAGCGATATGTAGATGGAGTTTAACTCCGACTGATACGTCGTAAGCTCCTACAGATTCTATGCAAAGAGATCTTTCTATATATGCTTTGTAAGCAATCTGAATCTTCTTGGTTGTTCGAGAATTCTCCTCCGAAGATCATTACTTGCACTGTTTTTCTGGGTTGTAGATTGCAGGTTTTAGCTCGTTGTCTTTAGACTATTGGATTGATGGTAGTTACACCAGTACGTTATTTGTACTTAACCAGCGTATCCTTTGCTGTTTGTGAGTTACCGATAGCATCCTCTAAGCTGTTTTTCTTTTTCTTCTTTTTTAATTAGCTTTGTTCAGTCTGTTTGAGACTAGGTCGGTATGTTGTATTAACGAACTGACAGAGCGACGTGTTCATGCTGGCAAGCTCAAGTTGATAAACTTTTAAGCTGAAGTTGGAGATATTAGTTGGCTTGGTAGTAAAGCGAGTGTCTTCTGATCACGTTGGAATTTTTCTTTGTCTTATAAGGTTATCTCTGTAACCGTTGTATCCCCCATCGTTCTCTTAGGTAAGCGACCTTCCTTCTCTTTTTTTTTTTGCTTGTAGTCTTCTATTAAGCACCATCACGTCTTCTTGACATCTCTGACGTGAATCTTCTCAGCATAAATCTTCTTTTAAGCGAGATTCGGATCTCGGCTTTTAAATGTTCAAGGCTTACAATGCTCGCTTTATGGAGGCTTACGATGCTCATCTTAGACTGTGCGAGGTTCGAAGCTCGGCTTATTAGAGGGTTGCGAGCTTGTGTGGTGAGCTCGTCACCGTTTTTTTTAAGAGCTTTTTTGACTCTCTTGCTCTAAGTCTCGTATCTCGTTTGATAATTTTGATCCTTAGTCGAGCTTGTCACATGACGTCTTTGTCGGAGATGATATCGTCATAGCGTTTGATAGGTGGCCAAGTGTTGAGTATGTGATTTTAATCACGTTGGAATTGTTGAATAAGGTGCGCCGAGCTAGCTCGATAGTGCCTCTTGTCCTTCTTTTTCCTTATAACTTCTGTTCTTGTTGCTGTAGATCATAGCTAGTGGGATTTTGCTTCCGAAGCGAGTCTTAGCCAGGGCGTTAGTTCATGCTCATCCCACCACGAGCATGGTGTTGTTGATGAGCCAAACTGATTTTGAAAAGAGAAGCTTTTGTCTTGACGTGTCTTAGAGGATGGTGATGCCGAGTTGTCTTTTTTTTTTAAACAGCGCCGTGTTGACTTATGCATGTGTTGACATGGTGCCTCGATTATAATGGATACGACGTTGGGTCTTGAGGTGGGTTCTCCAGGAAGCTTTTAACGAAGCTCTGCAAAGAAGAGAAGCCACAAGGATGTCGCCAGCGTTTATTACATGGCGTCTAACATCTCAGGTCGGTTTTTGCTTTCTTCGTTTCTGGTGATGCAGAGTTATTGCCGAGATGTAATAATCCATCGAGAAGCAATGTAGCTTTTGACGAAGCTAAAAAAGAGTTATCTCGGCGACCGGTATTGTGATTTGCTTCGCGGTAGAGTGCATGCTTTTAACGTCGGAAATTGATGCTGCCGTCTTGAACCTCCACTTTTCATGTTAATTAACACTAGGTTTTGATTTTCGGTTGTGGGTTTTATAGAATATCAAATTGGAACTCGGAGATTAGGTCATCGAAAATATGAACCACTTAAAGTTTTTATCAAGTTATAGCTGGACTTTTAAGAAAGGCTGCCTACATACCCTTGCAAAGGGATCAGGCCATTCGTAGTTCGTTTGCGAAGTGTTTAGGCAGAAGAGATCTAGAGAGAATTAGGCTTTCTCTCTAGGTCGCAGATTTTTGGGTGGTTGCTTTGGATGGGAGTTCTTTCCCATTTTCTCATAATCTTTAACTTATGAGGAGCTCTCTATTTATAAGAAGGCGATGTCGGTTCCTTTGACCTCGATTCCCTTTTTGATTTAAGAATATTTCTCCTTTTCCATTTAGGAAAAGTTCTTATTTTTCTTATTCTTTGGAAGTTTGCCATTATCTTTAAAGATTAATCCACAAGTCAATGTGATTTTCTTTATCTCGATGGGCTTGAGTTATTGTTAGAGAAAGCCTTTTAGGAAATGGTCTCTTGTGGTATTGTTTTTCACGAAACCATATTCCCCTTTCTCATAAAAGATGATTCGTCTCCATTACGTTCGGATCAAGCCCTTCTGTGTTGATGGTGATTGGATATTGGTTAAAATTTAGTAATGTATGTAATACATGTATACCTAATAAACCTTAATGGTTTCTATATTATTAACAGAAATAAAATATATTTTATAGGAAATCAAATTTTAAGATCAGAAGTAGAATGTAATAGGACGATTTTGACGAGGTAAAAGTTTGGTAAAAAAAATATTTAACCTCTATTCATAAATATTAGACTAAAATATATCAGAATTTCTGGGTTGCATAAATGCATTATACAAATCATTCATCCATCAACTATATTTGTTAAATTTTTTAAAATTCTTACATAACTTCTTATTTTCTAACAACAACTAACAATAATTGAATTTCATATTTTGTTTTATATAATCAAATTATCAGTATTTATTTTTCTTACAAATTATATATCTATCCAATTGTAAATCAAATTCTCAACTATAACAAAATATAATTGACAAATAATATAAATACAAAACTACTAACTTAAAACAAGCATCACACACAAACAAAACCAAAATATCATTTACAAATAATACAACGTTTTCATTCCAACAAACAATTAAATCATGCAACAAACATACTCAACCAATATATTAACAATATAGAAAAGAAAAACTAAACTTTTAAATAATACTTAATTTAATCAATTAAAAAAAATTACTCTACATGTAGAGCGGGATAAATCCTAGTTATTATTATAAAACAAAGAATATATTCTGGCGGTAACCATGAGAGAATTAAAAAATAAATCAATTAAGAATCAAAGTAGTTGTCAAAAAAAAAAAAAAATACATATTAAAACCAGCCAAAAATAATCAATCACAAAACCTCGCCAACTACCCTAACAAAGAATATAGATATCAAAAATCTTAAGAGAAGATAAAACAAACAAGCAAAATTATAGAAAAATAAAAAGGAAAAAAAATGCAACTATGCATCAGCCAAGGCAAAGTTATGATGACGTGTTCATCAATCGAGCAGAAAAACATGAACAAGATAATAACTTTTCTCTATGCGAAATATACAAGATATGAGTTACCCAATTTTCAAATATAACTTTAACCAAAATATTATCCATATATCTTACCAACATAGACCGCGTCATCCTCAGATACAATATTCAAATCGGGTATCTCGGCATTAAAGAACTTAGTTTCATCAAACAGAGGGGGAATGTCATATTCTTCATCTTCCAACGACAAGCTTGATACATCCCGACACCCTTTCCGACTATCCACGCTATGTCTTCCACCGCTAGTCGTCTACGACACCGAACTACTATCCACAAAACTAAAATTCCACCTGAAAGCTTCCCCGGCCGTCAGACCCCGAAATTTATCAACGCTGGCCTTAGAAAGTACTTCTTCCATCATACGAATCACATGTGGGTCACTTACAACATCCTCTCCACACACAATGTCAATTGCATCTGACCCACCAAGCGGTTCTTCTAACAGAGGCTCCTAAAACTCCCTTATCATAACCAGCTTCGGCGATGTCTACGTCGTCAGGAACAGTCCGACAACTATATTCCGTATCGGGCAGGTCAAACTCATCACTATCACAGATTCTACCTTTGCCTAAGCTCCCGCTCCTATGCTCCTCCTCTCTACTCTCTACATGGCTTAAAATGTCTTCATCATCCATAAACCAATGTTGAGACTTTGAACCAACAGAAAACCCATAACCAGTAAACTCCTCACTCCTTCCAGATCTACCACCACCGTCAAATATAGATGGTCGCTTACGCCCAAGTACTGGAGTAGAGAAGCCATCCGGGATTCCTTTTGTGGCAACTGCATTGTTCACTGTAACATTCTGAAAACTTACGAACATGTTCATCGACCTGTTTACACGTAAGTGTTTGAAGAAAAATGCAACAGCCCCACGGTTAGTCACCATCACAGGAGGCGTTATTATGCCTGTCGCCAATTCCCTACTTTTTGGTGGCCAGTAACTCAACGCAGACTTTATGCCGACACTACTACCACCAAAAAACTCAGTACATATCCTTTCTTCCAGCTCGGTAAGCTCGATACCATCTCCCATTGACATAACCCTTGAAATTTATCTTTGTCAATCAGAAAATCTCATTTTTCATCGACACCACACCTCTACTCCCTGCACATTACTAAGCAATACTCTTCCATACCAAAACCACAGATGAGAAACGGCACAATGTTGAAACAGAAAGTACCCAACGAGTTCTGTTTCTCTCTCTACATCACCTTAAAACACCTACAAAACACACTATCCCATGCTTCATTAATGACGCAACGGATGGGCGGATGAGATTATCCCACTGTTAATTACCCAACCAACTACTTTAACTTTCTCGTAATTGGTGCTTACCAAGAGAACTCATCCACAACATCATCCATCCACAACATCATCCATCACCATACTGGTTAGTTGCATGTCCCATATATTATGCATCCACAAGATTCAAAGGACGTCCATCCCAACTCGTACACATAAACCAGACCAAAATGCCGTTACATTTTGCATACACAACATTCAAGGGACTGACCTTTCCAACTAATACACACTTCTCCGTCCAAAATACCTCAATATTATGTGTGGCAGCAAAGATTTAATTGACCACACAAAAGAGTTCGCTCCAATCATTGTTAGCAGAAAATATATCCACCGTCTTGATCGCCAACAATACATCATACCCGAGATCAAACAACCGATCACGATCCCCCCCACCCCCCCCCCCCCCCCCCCCCCCCCCCCCCCCCCCTTTTTTATAACGGATGACCATTGAAATTTTGCACAATCTTTCTCATCATGACTGAACCAGGATGGCCTAACCTTTCATGCCAAATTTTAAATGTACTAGTAAACTTCTGGTTTACTGTAACATATGATTCAGTCATGTTTATTTTTGTGCAATATAATCCAGAGGATAACATTTTCACCTCTTCCAATATATGTTTCCTCTCTGATGTAATGCAAAGATATTCAATGTCATTTTTATTCATAGTCTCTATATGATATCCATTTCCGCGGATATCTTTGAAACTTAATAAGTTTCTGTAAGACTTTGGGAAATATAATGCATCATTTATCTCAAACTTTGTTCCCCTTGGCATTGAAAAATTGACTCTTCCGGAGCCCATAATAATTTTTGCATTACGAGATATTGCATTCATGCTTTCAGCGGAATCACTTATTTTGAGATTGGAGAAATACTTTTTATCTTTAATAATCGTGTGCGTTGTAGCACTGTCTGCCAGACATATTTCTCCGTCCATAGTCTCAAATTCTGGCATTTTCTGAATTTAAAATATTCATAAAAGATATATTAATAAATCTTAAACACATACCTGGCAAGATAGCTTATGGTACAATAGAACCTACAACAAAAACATTCAAAGCAAAAGCATATAATACACCAAAACCATTAAGCTTTTGTCTTTCAACGCCCCAACCATCATCCTTTTCTTTCATTATATTTGTCCATCACACTTACTGTAAGTGGATTACTCAACATTCTCCCCTAGGAATGGAGTTAATTTTTATTAAACAAAACTGATGGTTTCTCATCACGAGTTTATTATATTATTAAGCTACCAGGAGGATTCACATCAACTCCGAGCTTTGGGTGAACTCTCTCGCCTGGAGATTCAACCAGTTATTTTCTAAGATCTTCAGGATCTTTACTCGTGATGGATTTATCCTTTAAACCATCATGGATATGGTGCCGTAAAAAGATCATGATATTTTCCTTATTTCATCGAATATCGTTTCCGATATATCGATAGTGCTCAAGAGATCATTTCTCTCTACATGCAACTTTGCATCTACAGCCCAAGACATATAATTCTTTCCACACAAGTCAAGGGTGGCGATCTCGAGCTTTGATAAATTATTACTCAATAACAAAAGCTTAATTCGTTAGATCAAAAATTTGAGCATAGTAACGGCATAATAAAGGACGATAACTAAAAACAATATGTGGAGGCAGAGCCTACCATACAATTATTGATTGCATAAATAAATAAATGAACAAAGATGGAGAGTTTTAATTACCCACACAATAAATAAATTAATTAAATGAATAAATAAATAAATAAAGATGGGGGTTTCAATCTCCCACTCAATGATTCGAGGAGACATTGTCTACCATGTGATAATTTAGATTGTGAAGGCATAGCCTACCATAATAATCTGCTCGGAGGAGGCAGAGCCTACCATCCCGGCATAACATATAAGCGGAGAAGACAGAGCCTATCTTTCCGTAATACTAAAATTTAAAATTAAATTGAATTAAAATAAATTTTATCTTTTGGGTATAGATCTGGTTTCAGAATATAGATTAAGAGACGCTCGTGCTGATAATGTGTTATAAATTATTTATTATATAAGATGTGATATGTGTTTGATGTGTATGTATATATGTATTATAAATATATTTTAAATAAAAGATAGAGAGGAGACGTGAGTGGGAAGAGGATGGAAGAGAGAAGAGATGAAGTTCACTTCTCATTCATATCGATAGTGTTATCACATAGCCCTTATTTATAGTAAACATTTGCTTAGCTTAGTAAACAATCTTTAATCAATAAGGACAAAAATAGTGGATAATCATTATCCATTCAACAAATATCACTTTTTATTACCTAATCTTTACAAAATATCATTAAAACTCACACCAAGATTTCATGTTAATTTCAAATACGAGAAAAGATAATTAGATCTTTTATGAAATCGAATAAATATATTGACTGATTATTCAATTTTACGAATATATATCAAATTTCAAATCTAAACTTTTAAATGTGCAACTATCTATATATCATAACAAAAAACTAAGATGTGAGAGATTCTAAAACAATTTTTTTTGTTAAAATATAAACAAATTCTGATAAAATAGATAATATGAAAATACTAAAATATTGGGTACCAAAATGGATTCATAAGATTAAAATCATTATTTAAACTCTCATAATATGAGTAAAAATATATTTTCATATGGGTACAAGTCGTTTTGGGATGACTATTTTAGTAACTTAAATAATTTTAAGAAATTTTAATAATTTTTGAGAAAGATTTGAGAAAATGTTGGATAATTTTTTAAGAAGCTCAGAAACTAAAAAATCATTTTTTATAAGAAATTAAAATTAGCTAAATTTTGGTAAAAATATAATTTTTCTATAAGACTTAATGGTTTCTGTATTGTTAACAAAATACAATATATTTATTGCAAAATAAACATCTCATACAAAAATTTATTTCTGTAGAGAATAAAAATCAAAACTAAAATGTAATGGAATAATTTTCACGAGATAAGAGTTTGGTAAAAAATATACCATTAAGTTATATACACAAACATGTAACTAAAATATATCAGGATTTCCAGATTGCGTAGATACATTATACAAATCATTTACATCTATCAACTATATTGGTTGAATATATTAATATTCTTACATAATTTCTTATTTTCTAACAACAACTAATAATAATTTCAATTCTTATTTTCGAACAACAACTAACAATAATTTAAATTTTACATTTTGTTTTATATAACCAAATTATTAATATATTTTGTTTCTTACATTTTATAAATTTATCTAATTTAAAATTAAATTCTCAACTATAACAAAATATAATCAACAAACGATTATAAAATTATAAATTCAAAACTACTAACTTAAAACAAATATCAGACACAAACGAAACCAAAATACCATTTACCAATAATATACTATTTTTATTCCAATAAACAATTCAATCATACAACAAACTTACTCAACTAATATATTAATAATTTAGAAAAGAAAAACTAAACTTTTAAATAAAACTTAAACTTAATAAATTAGAAAAAAATTACCATGCACGTAAAGTGGTCTAAATCATACATAAATCCTTCTTAAATTAAAGATAGCCCACAATACATAAAAATTTATAAAATATCTGAAAATCTAATTTAAATGAAAAATGAAACCTGCACTCATGTATATTTTCTGGGTTGTATATATATATTATATAAATTATTTATATCTATCTTTTATATTTATAGAATGCTTTCAAATTTTTAAAAATTTACAAACGATACGAGATCAATTAAAATAAGTTATATTTAATGGGTTTAAAATATAGAATAAAGAAAAAATAAGTTAAAATTTAGTAAAATATATAATATATGTATAGCTAAAGTAAAATTAATGGGTTTGTATATTATAAATAAAAAATATAATAAATCAATACAAAAACAATACATCACATACAAATAATGTATATCTCTTGCAAATCAAAAGTGAGGATTAGAATAGAATGTAATGGGACAATATTCACGAGATAAAATTTTGATTAAAAAATACATAACTCTATTTATAAACCTAATTATCTCAAATGTAGCTGTATTTATGGATTGTATGGACACATTATACAAAACAAAAATATAGTAAATCTCATATAGAAATGTATTTCTATTTGAAATCACAAGTCGAGATTAGAAATAGAACGTAATGGGACAAATTTGAAGAGATGAAATTTTTGATTAAAAAAAATTACGTTCATTAACCTAACTAACTCAAATGTAGCAGGATTATCGAGTTTAATCAATAATATATAAATGAAAATGAATAAAAAATAGTAAAACGTTTTCCAGGTAGGTTAAAATTTAGTAATGTATGTAATACATGTATACCTAATAAACCTTAATGGTTTCTATATTATTAACAGAAATAAAATATATTTTATAGGAAATCAAATTTTAAGATCAGAAGTAGAATGTAATAGGACGATTTTGACGAGGTAAAAGTTTGGTAAAAAAAATATTTAACCTCTATTCATAAATATTAGACTAAAATATATCAGAATTTCCGGGTTGCATAAATGCATTATACAAATCATTCATCCATCAACTATATTTGTTAAATTTTTTAAAATTCTTACATAACTTCTTATTTTCTAACAACAACTAACAATAATTGAATTTCATATTTTGTTTTATATAATCAAATTATCAGTATTTGTTTTTCTTACAAATTATATATCTATCCAATTGTAAATCAAATTCTCAACTATAACAAAATATAATTGACAAATAATATAAATACAAAACTACTAACTTAAAACAAGCATCACACACAAACAAAACCAAAATATCATTTACAAATAATACAACGTTTTCATTCCAACAAACAATTAAATCATGCAACAAACATACTCAACCAATATATTAACAATATAGAAAAGAAAAACTAAACTTTTAAATAATACTTAATTTAATCAATTAAAAAAAATTACTCTACATGTAGAACGGGATAAATCCTAGTTATTATTATAAAACAAAGAATATATTCTGGCGATAACCATGAGAGAATTAAAAAATAAATCAATTAAGAATCAAAGTAGTTGTAAAAAAAAAAAAAAAAATACATATTAAAACCAGCCAAAAATAATCAATCACAAAACCTCGCCAACTACCCTAACAAAGAATATAGATATCAAAAATCTTAAGAGAAGATAAAACAAACAAGCAAAATTATAGAAAAATAAAAAGGAAAAAAAATGCAACTATGCATCAGCCAAGGCAAAGTTATGATGACGTGTTCATCAATCGAGCAGAAAAACATGAACAAGATAATAACTTTTCTCTATGCGAAATATACAAGATATGAGTTACCCAATTTTCAAATATAACTTTAACCAAAATATTATCCATATATCTTACCAACATAGACCGCGTCATCCTCAGATACAATATCCAAATCGGGTATCTCGGCATTAAAGAACTTAGTTTCATCAAACAGAGGGGGAATGTCATATTCTTCATCTTCCAACGACAAGCTTGATACATCCCGACACCCTTTCCGACTATCCACGCTATGTCTTCCACCGCTAGTCATCTACGACACCGAACTACTATCCACAAAACTAAAATTCCACCTGAAAGCTTCTCCGGCCGTCAGACCCCGAAATTTATCAACGCTGGCCTTAGAAAGTACTTCTTCCATCATACGAATCACATGTGGGTCACTTACAACATCCTCTCCACACACAATGTCAATTGCATCTGACCCACCAAGCGGTTCTTCTAACAGAGGCTCCTAAAACTCCCTTATCATAACCAGCTTCGGCGATGTCTACGTCGTCAGGAACAGTCCGACAACTATATTCCGTATCGGGCAGGTCAAACTCATCACTATCACAGATTCTACCTTTGCCTAAGCTCCCGCTCCTATGCTCCTCCTCTCTACTCTCTACATGGCTTAAAATGTCTTCATCATCCATAAACCAATGTTTGAGACTTTGAACCAACAGAAAACCCATAACCAGTAAAACTCCTCACTCCTTCCAGATCTACCACCACCGTCAAATATAGATGGTCGCTTACGCCCAAGTACTGGAGTAGAGAAGCCATCCGGGATTCCTTTTGTGGCAACTGCATTGTTCACTGTAACATTCTGAAAACTTACGAACATGTTCATCGACCTGTTTACACGTAAGTGTTTGAAGAAAAATGCAACAGCCCCACGGTTAGTCACCATCACAGGAGGCGTTATTATGCCTGTCGCCAATTCCCTACTTTTTGGTGGCCAGTAACTCAACGCAGACTTTATGCCGACACTACTACCACCAAAAAACTCAGTACATATCCTTTCTTCCAGCTCGGTAAGCTCGATACCATCTCCCATTGACATAACCCTTGAAATTTTATCTTTGTCAATCAGAAAATCTCATTTTTCATCGACACCACACCTCTACTCCCCGCACATTACTAAGCAATACTCTTCCATACCAAAACCACAGATGAGAAATGGCACAATGTTGAAACAGAAAGTACCCAACGAGTTCTGTTTCTCTCTCTACATCACCTTAAAACACCTACAAAACACACTATCCCATGCTTCATTAATGATGCAACGGATGGGCGGATGAGATTATCCCACTGTTAATTACCCAACCAACTACTTTAACTTTCTCGTAATTGGTGCTTACCAAGAGAACTCATCCACAACATCATCCATCCACAACATCATCCATCACCATACTGGTTAGTTGCATGTCCCATATATTATGCATCCACAAGATTCAAAGGACGTCCATCCCAACTCGTACACATAAACCAGACCAAAATGCCGTTACATTTTGCATACACAACATTCAAGGGACTGACCTTTCCAACTAATACACACTTCTCCGTCCAAAATACCTCAATATTATGTGTGGCAGCAAAGATTTAATTGACCACACAAAAGAGTTCGCTCCAATCATTGTTAGCAGAAAATATATCCACCGTCTTGATCGCCAACAATACATCATACCCGAGATCAAACAACCGATCACGATACCCAATTTTCAAATATAACTTTAACCAAAATATTATCCATATATCTTACCAACATAGACCGCGTCATCCTCAGATACAATATCCAAATCGGGTATCTCGGCATTAAAGAACTTAGTTTCATCAAACAGAGGGGGAATGTCATATTCTTCATCTTCCAACGACAAGCTTGATACATCCCGACACCCTTTCCGACTATCCACGCTATGTCTTCCACCGCTAGTCATCTACGACACCGAACTACTATCCACAAAACTAAAATTCCACCTGAAAGCTTCCCCGGCCGTCAGACCCCGAAATTTATCAACGCTGGCCTTAGAAAGTACTTCTTCCATCATACGAAGAAGTACTTCGTATGAAGGGACTGACATTTCCAACTAATACACACTTCTCCGTCCAAAATACCTCAATATTATGTGTGGCAGCAAAGATTTAATTGACCATACAAAAGAGTTCGCTCCAATCATTGTTAGCAGAAAATATATCCACCGTCTTGATCGCCAACAATACATCATACCCGAGATCAAACAACCGATCACGATCCCCCCCCCCCCCCCCCCCCCCCCCCCCCCCCCCCCCCCCCCCCCCAATCATATGAATCACATGTGGGTCACTTACAACATCCTCTCCACACACAATGTCAATTGCATCTGACCCACCAAGCGGTTCTTCTAACAGAGGCTCCTAAAACTCCCTTATCATAACCCGCTTCGGCGATGTCTACGTCGTCAGGAAAAGTTATTATCGAGCAGAAAAACATGAACAAGATAATAACTTTTCTCTATGCGAAATATACAAGATATGAGTTACCCAATTTTCAAATATAACTTTAACCAAAATATTATCCATATATCTTACCAACATAGACCGCGTCATCCTCAAATACAATATCCAAATCGGGTATCTCGGCATTAAAGAACTTAGTTTCATCAAACAGAGGGGAAATGTCATATTCTTCATCTTCCAACGACAAGCTTGATACATCCCGACACCCTTTCCGACTATCCACGCTATGTCTTCCACCGCTAGTCGTCTACGACACCGAACTACTATCCACAAAACTAAAATTCCACCTGAAAGCTTCCCCGGCCGTCAGACCCCGAAATTTATCAACGCTGGCCTTAGAAAGTACTTCTTCCATCATACGAATCACATGTGGGTCACTTACAACATCCTCTCCACACACAATGTCAATTGCATCTGACCCACCAAGCGGTTCTTCTAACAGAGGCTCCTAAAACTCCCTTATCATAACCAGCTTCGGCGATGTCTACGTCGTCAGGAACAGTCCGACAACTATATTCCGTATCGGGCAGGTCAAACTCATCACTATCACAGATTCTACCTTTGCCTAAGCTCCCGCTCCTATGCTCCTCCTCTCTACTCTCTACATGGCTTAAAATGTCTTCATCATCCATAAACCAATGTTGAGACTTTGAACCAACAGAAAACCCATAACCAGTAAACTCCTCACTCCTTCCAGATCTACCACCACCGTCAAATATAGATGGTCGCTTACGCCCAAGTACTGGAGTAGAGAAGCCATCCGGGATTCCTTTTGTGGCAACTGCATTGTTCACTGTAACATTCTGAAAACTTACGAACATGTTCATCGACCTGTTTACACGTAAGTGTTTGAAGAAAAATACAACAGCCCCACGGTTAGTCACCATCACAGGAGGCGTTATTATGCCTGTCGCCAATTCCCTACTTTTTGGTGGCCAGTAACTCAACGCAGACTTTATGCCGACACTACTACCACCAAAAAACTCAGTACATATCCTTTCTTCCAGCTCGGTAAGCTCGATACCATCTCCCATTGACATAACCCTTGAAATTTTATCTTTGTCAATCAGAAAATCTCATTTTTCATCGACACCACACCTCTACTCTCCGCACATTACTAAGCAATACTCTTCCATACCAAAACCACAGATGAGAAATGGCACAATGTTGAAACAGAAAGTACCCAACGAGTTCTGTTTCTCTCTCTACATCACCTTAAAACACCTACAAAACACATTATCCCATGCTTCATTAATGATGCAACGGATGGGCGGATGAGATTATCCCACTGTTAATTATCCAACCAACTACTTTAACTTTCTCGTAATTGGTGCTTACCAAGAGAACTCATCCACAACATCATCCATCCACAACATCATCCATCACCATACTGGTTAGTTGCATGTCCCATATATTATGCATCCACAAGATTCAAAAGACGTCCATCCCAACTCGTACACATAAACCAGACCAAAATGCCGTTACATTTTGCATACACAACATTCAAGGGACTGACCTTTCCAACTAATACACACTTCTCCGTCCAAAATACCTCAATATTATGTGTGGCAGCAAATATTTAATTGACCACACGAAAGAGTTCACTCCAATCATTGTTAGCAGAAAATATATCCACCGTCTTGATCGCCAACAATACATCATACCCGAGATCAAACAACCGATCACGATCGCCCCAGAAATGGTAACTATCAACTCAGAAATGGATGGGCAAAAATAAAAAAATGCAAGAGGTCTCACAACTGGTGATCACTTTGCATTATATTAGGACAATAACCAATTTATTTTCTCAGTAATGTAAGTCATTGTTTTTTTTCCTAAGTTAATTTTTTTTAGTTATTTTTTTTAAAGGATATGTTGAACTAATGTTTTTTTCTGAATAATGATATTTTAAAAGTTTTATATATATTATAATTAATAGAACAATATATTAAATTTTGCATTATAATCTAAATTATATATATGTTAATTAATATCACCATATTATAAAACTTTGATACAATACATGTTATTGTGATATTGCTATATAACAGACTGGAAATCTTATAAATACTAAACTGTTGTACTTAAGATTTCAAGTTATAACAATAGATCTTCTTTTTTATAAAAAAAAATGGCTTTCATCTTCTTCTTCAGATATCATTCTCAAACAGAATAAACAAATCCAAAACAAACAGATGAGGGAGAAGTGACCAGTTCAAATACTGCTCTTACAACAAAAAACAAAAAACAAATGATGTAAAATAAACAATAGAAGACAAATGAAACAAGAATTCAATAGTGAGTTTAATAAATGTGATATAAATATTATATTTTATTATTTGGATTTATTATAAAAATAAATATTTCGAAGGTTCTAAATCTGTTTATATGAATAAAACTATATTTATTAATGTATTGAATCCATAATTATTATTTATTAGAATTTTAAATTAAAAAGTTAAACAAACAATAAACCGCACTCATTAAATAGGTACAAAATATGATCTCTCAAATTTCTAACTTTTGATTGTACCAGCTGACTAAAAAAACGCATCAGACTATTTAAGAGAAATCTGACTGCATAAATTTGAAACCCAAAAGCCATCCGCTTGCACCCATCTTGTCTTCACATGGCAAAATTATTGATAAATTCATGAATCACACGACTTGTTGATAAAGTTGTCCAAATACAAGACGAGTCAATACCTTCCTCCAAAGCCATCTTTGCCATTTTACCATATGAAATTTATACTAAATAAAAGCAGTTGTTTCGGGCTCCAGACTACATCAGATTTTGTAAACTACTCTCTCTTTTTACCACATTAGTAAAAAAATAATAATTAAAAACTATTATTTTTGATTTTTTGAAATACACATAAAATAAATAAATAGAATTACAAAAATAAATATATTTATTAACAAAATTAAATAAAGTTAAAATATCATTTTTGAATAAGTAAAATAAACATCGTTTAAATCTATAGCATTAATATATACTCAATTTTGGTTATAATATAATGAATAGTTTAGATTATAAATTGATCTAATAAAACTTAAACAATGTTAATAAAAATAAGGTTACAAAAAGTAATTTCTAAAGAAAAATTTAAAACATTTACAATTTATAAAAATCTAAAACTTCCATCTTTTAGAAACATACATAGTATATTCATAACAAATAAATATTTTTTTTGAAATTAACACAGCTGTATTTTACATATGTAGACACAATATTATTTATTATTTCAACAAAGATAAACTTATAAACATTTATTAATACATTACTTATTATAAAAAAGGTATATACAATACATTTACAGAAAAAGTAGAACAGCAAAACTATACATTAAACATTAATATATTACTGTTGGACCTACTTTTATCTCGACCAACCCTAATGCAACACGCAGCCATTGGAGCATTGACATTCTTCCACTAGGCCTGACACCAACCCCCTAGTAGACTGTTCCCAGGCATGTGGCTTATTTACTGAGTCAGGCGTGTTGTACTAAGTCGTCTGCTCCCGCGATATACCGCATGGATGAGACATGAGGATGGAGGCGGGGTATAAAAGGAAGCCTAAAGC
This sequence comes from Thlaspi arvense, assembly GCA_911865555.2. Taxonomy (NCBI): domain Eukaryota; kingdom Viridiplantae; phylum Streptophyta; class Magnoliopsida; order Brassicales; family Brassicaceae; genus Thlaspi; species Thlaspi arvense. Next base: position 63,195,413 of record OU466860.2, read on the forward strand.
CAAAGAGAGAGGGATCAGACCCTTGGAACTCAGAGGATCCACATAGGGTGAAACAAAAGAGAAGAAGAGGCACTAAACAGATGAGGAGGGGAAAACCTCAAGCCTCTACTTCACTGGAGCTCGCCTAGAGCCTCGTGTTTACAGCAAGACTGAAGAGGAACGCCCACTATTCCCAGGAGGAAATGTCTCCCGAAATAAGCGTCTTCCTAACCTTTCTTTCTCGATTATATGCCCATATGAGGAGAGTTTGTACCCCCATTCTCTTCATGGACCATTCTTAATGCTACCCCGTCCATCTAACATCAGATGGATATCACGATCCCCGGACGTGATATTTAACCCTTAACCACTTCAAAACCTACCTTCCTGGGTACTTGTTAACTTGAACGCCGCAGAACATTCGGAAGAGAAACCCCATTTATGTCCACCTGGAGGCCTGATTCACTCGTTTTCCTGTGTCTGCAGGACCCGCTAGACTTCTGCCTCATAGCCGTGCATCGCTCATCTCCCCAGAGGACAGAACTCGGAGACACAGCTCCACACATCCGGACGATCACATACCTCCTGTAAGCATCCCAAAATTTGTTCTCAAATAATAACACTTCTATATTTAAAAATAGTATATACATTTTTATGTAAAAGAATATGTCATATAAACATCCATAACCAGCCACATCAAAAAAAAAAAACTTTACAAACTCAACATGTAAAGAAAACTAGTATGGTTTTTTTTTCCGGGAGGTTAAGAAAACACTTTTAAAAATAATATAATATGTATTATTAATTAAATTATAAAGGGCTCATCAAAATATATGTGTAGTATAAAAAAATTATAAAGTTAAATTACAAGCCAAATGCAAATGAACTTTTTACACCTTTTGAGTTTTAAGAAACTCAACAAATTTTGTTTAATAGAATGAGTTAGTATGAATTTGTATTTATATATATATATATATATATTACTTATTTTATTCATCTACACTTGTATAGTTTACAGATGCTTCGGGAATCAAATCAAAATTTCGGTTTTTCAATATGATTGTGATTTTGTATACTATGTAAATGTTGTTTTTATTTATACGAACAATAGTTTTTATTTATGAATTTGTAAGAGTTTTGAACATTGATTGTTGTATTGTATTTGAGACTGCTAATGAAAAAACACACTACATGAACACAATTGAAATGAAAAAAAAAATCCAAATTAATTAGAACAATAATCATATGCTTCAGTTGTAGTCATTTGTTTGATAAGTTAATTTTTTTTTATTTAAAATGAAAAAATTGTTTTAAATTAAATATAGGGTTTCTTGCAAAATGACCTAAATTTTGATTTGAAATGCAAATCTAACCCACAAAAAACACCTTCTCAACATTAGCCATTTTGTGTTAAAACAATCCTTCTCAGTTCCAACTATTTACAAAATTACCATTACGTCAAATTAATTTCTTTAATTTTTTTAGATATCCAATTGGCCATATAATCCACATCTTCCTCACTTATTTACGAAAATGCCATCATCATCAATTCACTCAACCACCATTTTCAGCCAATTTCAAGCTTTAATGGCACCAAAACCCATTTTTGAGCTTGGATAGCTCATTATCTTTCTCTTAAGCTTCTAAACCTCCATTTTCTCTCTATTTTCTTCCCAAAACCTCTATAATTTGACTATTAAAAAGTTGAAGTTCATATATATTTCTATATTCCAGCGAGTTGGTCGTTTTTTGCAGTTGTGTTTCTTTCATGGTGGCTAGAATCGAAGATCTGGACCAGAAAAGAAGCTAAAGACGTGTGGTAAGTGAAATTTTCAGTCAATTTTCGTGCTTTTCAGTTGCTGCGAAAGTAGACTTCTCTTAGTCCGAATGAAGTCTACTAGTCAACGCTCATGTTAGTTTTGCAATTGACCGCATGAAAAAAGTAGACTTCTTTTGGACTGAATGAAGTCTACTCCATTTCCTTTGATAACAGAAAAATAGAATAGAATTCTCCAGACTTCTTTAGAGGCAGGTCATTTTTGCAATTGACCAACCTTTGACTTTTGCAAGTAGACTTCTCCAAGAAAAGTAGAGTTCTCGGAGAAGTCTACTTTTCGAAGTAGACTTCTCACAAGTCATTTTTGCAACTAAAAAAATCTCTGACTTTTTGGTCAATTGCAAAAATGACCTGCGAGAAGTCTACTTTTCTCCGAGAAGTCTACTTTTCTTGTTTTTTTAAAAAAAATTCATTTTATACAATATATAACGAATTTTAAAGATTTTCGTGATCCTAAGCTTCTTTTAGTAAGTGTTCTTGCTTATGCATAAGTTTTACATGTTTATGTTTTATAGGTTTAGCCGAATCAGTTTATGTGTTTTATATGATACTTAGCTTATTAAGAGTAGACTTCTCCAAGAAGTCTACTCGCGAAGTCTACTCGAGAAGTCTGCTAAGTAGACTTCATCCGACTTTCAGAAAAGTCTACTTATTCAATTTTGATGTCTAATGTCGTTTGGATTTTGTTTTTTTTCATAGAGAATGGTTCACATACCCGCTGTTTATGAAGAATGGGTGAGGAGTGAATCAATGTGGCAGTTCGAGGTGGATAATAGCAAAGAAGGGCGAATTTTTTTCTTAAGAGATGGTTGCACACATGGTGAGCTTCTTGGAATGGTGCAAGAGGATTATATGCTGGAAAAGGAAACAAAGGTGGAGTTATCCTATCCCTTTCCACCTCTGATGCTTCAACAAATGCCTCCTGATTCTCCGCCTATGTATGACACAAACAATAGACATGTTCAAAGCTTGATTGAGTTAAGTAAGATGCATGGTGTTCGCCTTTGCGTTTCAAGTAGGATACTGGACCATGAGAATGATGATGTGGATGGACATGCAGATAAGTGCTCTGATGCTGAAGAAGATTGGAATGAAGACGCTGAAGATTGGGATGAAAACGTTAAAAATGAGGATGAAGCTGATAGTTCGAATAAAGTTAAAGTTGATCAGAATATGAAAGAGAAGTATGATGACTCAGATTTGGATTATACTCAGTACGGGAAAGTTGAAGATGATGATGAAGTTAAGGGTGTACAAGAGCGTTGTGGTGGATTCGATCGACTGGAAACTAGTTGGTCCTCTAAAATCTGTGTTAATCAGAGTTTTCCTAGCAAGGAGAAGCTTGTATCTGAGTTGTGATTGCTGGCAGTTATGAAGATATTTTCTTTCAAAGTATATAAGTCTACGACGGTTTTGTTTGTAGCAAAATGTTCTGTCAAAGGATGCGTTTGGATGGTTAGAGCTGGTGTGAAGAACGAAGCAAACACATTCTGGGTGAAAAAGTATATGAAGGATCATATTTTTTCTGTGTTAGACAGATCAGCTCATCGTAGACGTTGTACACCTAAGTACATTGGGGCTCTGTTTGTGGAACGAGTTGGCATAATCGATGGAATTGTGCAAAGCATATCAGAGATTCCATGAAGGTGATGTTTGGTCTAAACCTCAGTTACACCACATCTTATAGAGCTTTAATATATGCCCAACAATTGGTGAGAGGAACAACATATGATGGATATGAGAAGCTGCCTTCTTATTTGCGTTAAATTGAGAGAGCTAATTTGGGAAGTGTCACATACCTTGTATGCGATGAGATGGATCGATTTAAGTACATATTTATTTCATTTGGAGCTTCCATAGCTGGGTTTCAGTACTTGAGGCTAGTGATTGTTGTAGATGGGACTCATCTAACTGGGAAGTATGGAGGTGTTTTGCTAGTGGCAGCCGCACATGACAGTAACTTTCAGATATTTCCTTTGGCTTTTGCAGTTGTGGGTTCTGAGTGTAATGATACATGGAATTCGTTTTTCACCAAATTGAGTAGATGTTTCTCAGATGGGTATACGCTTGTCCTAGTTTCTGATCGGCACGACTCCATCGCTGATGCATGTAAGAATGTCATACCATGGGCAACATGGGGTATACGTTACTATCATCTACAGCAAAACATTGTGGCAAAGTTTCACGGGAAGCAACTCATGTACTTGGTGAAAGGTGCTGCATATGCACATACGACTTACGATTATAATCGATACATGGACGCAATCCGAGAGGTAAACCCCAGACTTGCTCAATATTTGGAGACTACGGACCCGAGGTTATGGTCACGAGTTCATTTCCCGGAAGACAGGTACAACATAAAGACTAGCAACATCGCAGAATCGATCAATGCGGCTGTTAAGGAAGCCAAAGGGTTTCCCATCACATTTCTATTAGATTTTATAAGAACAAAGCTCGGGAGATTGTATCATAAAAGGCGTGAAGATGCTCTAAGTCTCACAATGAGCCATACCCATGGAGTAGAGTATCTATTGGCAATTCGGGAACATGAGGCGGGAGATTTGAAGATAGAACCCATATATGGCTGGCGTTTCTTTGTTAAGGGTGGAGCACGAGATTGTATTGTTGATTTGGAACAAAGGAAGTGTTCTTGTGGTGTGTACGATGTTGAAAAAATCCCTTGCTCACATGTTATTGCAGCCGCATAAGAGGCCAACGTGAAACTGTCAACACTTGTGTGTCCATTTTACTCACGGGAATCGTTATATGCGGCCTACTCCCATCCCATTAACCCTCCTATTGCTGATGAAAATGATGTCAAGAAGGAACCATGTGGTGTTCCAGTCATGAAGATTCCTTCTGGAAGAAATAAAAAATCTAGATGGCAAACTTGGCTAGAAATGTCAAGGAAGAAAGGCACAAGATCAAGAAAGATGCATAAGCAATACAGTTGCTCCAAGTGCAAGCAACCTGGTCATACTCGACTCTATTGTGTAAGTTAATATTTACATTGTAGTTGTTGTGTATTGTTTTATCTCCTGCCAAGTCGTTTGGTAGTCTAATTTTAATATAATCACATGTAAAGATTTGATGCTGTTGCTGATTGAATCTGAACAAGTCGAGAAGTCTACTATATACAAGAAAAGTCTACTCGAGACAAGAGAAGCCTACTGAAGAATTAAACACAATCCATGTTATATGTTAACTTATATATTTTGTTTTATGTCAGGTTACATATTATGTTCTATGACGCGTTACACCAAAAACTTTCTAACCACATCAACCAGTTACCAGTGGGGTACTAAAACTTAACCACCATAATTAGTTCGTTACAAAAAATAATCCACTTCACAAAGATAACTCGAGAAGTCGTTAGGTGCCTTCGTATAACCCCATATTTGCCTAGTTCTGGTTTGAAGGCTCTTAGCACTGGGTCTCCTGGTGTATATCCACCGAAAGTTTTTGTCTGATAACTTTCATGTTGGCGGGACACAATGACGAAGGAAATGCCAGTCCAAGAGCATGATATTCAATAAAATTAAGGCAATAAACTCCACAATCACCACCTGGCCCTTGTTGTGGCACCTCTTTTGTTTCTAGCCATGTGTGCGTGAAAGCGTCAGCTGGGTACATCTCTTTATCATCCCGGGTAGCCACTTCCCGAAGCAGATAAGGCAGCATGACTGCAATAGGCTCAACTGCTTTCGCTACTTCTTCAGCGCCAGAATGACTAGCGAGGCTGTCCCAAACAAGAATGTGCTTCTGAGGTATTGAGATACACAGAATAACCCAATGATCATCATTTACATTCAAGGGCATATATGTCATCGACCTTGATCCCCGATGTCTTGCATGTTTTGCAGTACACCAGTGTGGGGGGCAATGTCTACACTAACGCCAGGGGGCAACATCTACACTAACGCCAAGCTTCTCCCAAAAAAGTTTCATCTCAGGAGTAACTTCTGCTTCCTCTGGTTCCTCAACATTCTCGCAGTTGAGACTGGTGAGTTGTTAACTCATTGAGAGAAAATCGCAGTGGGGTTGCATTTATGAGACTCCATATCTCATACTTCTTCTTGCAGTCCAGCTGAAAACAGAGTATAAACTGCACCACCCTCGACGCCCAGCCAAACTTCAGTTTGTAAAACTGTAGAAAAACACTGAGTCTTGATTCCAAAAGCTCTTCCTATATATCTTCTTCCAGTACTGCTTCCAATGCAGGAAACAGCTTCCTATCGTTGGTGTAGTAGGCTATAGATTTTCCAGGTTGCGGCTCCTTGCCCTTTGTGAATAATATCCTTGGAAACTTGGGCTTCTCCATCCTGCAAAACCAAGGACGACATAAATATGCAAGAATTATATAATTATTTGCAAAACCCAGAAGTCTAGTTCAGAAAGAAGTCTACTTTTCTCCAAGAAATCTACTTGAAAGAGAAGTCTACTTGAAAGAGAAGTCTACTCGAAAGAGAAGTCTACTCGAAATAGAGGTCTACTCGAAAGAGAAGTCTACTTGAAAAAGAAGTCTACTTGAGAAGTCTACTCGAGAAGTATACCTAAGAAGTCTACTCGAGAAGTCTGATACGAATTCTAAAATAAACCACTAGTTACATAAATTACCTTTGCGAACACTAAAATTCGGCGGAGACAACCAACAGTGTCGTCGACATCGGTAAATCCAAACAAAAAATTTCCAAATTAGTGGCGGCGATGATATGTAGGGCAAAAAAATGAATCTAACAGATGCCAGATAAAGAGAAATGAAGACAGAATTACTAGCAGTAACGAGGCGACGAGGCGACAAGGCAACAAAGACGGCGAAGAAAAGAGATGAACGAAATTGATTAAGGTCTATATACAGATAAAGAGATATACAGAAGTGAGAAAACTGAGAGAGAGGAACAGAGATTACCTTTGTTGACAATTTTCAAATGGCAGTGACGAGTTCAAGTAGCAGCGGCGATGATGGTAGAGGATGGCGACAAAAATCCCCTAAACGGTGGTTACAAGTTCAGAGAAACTATGGTTTGTGCAATAAAAAGTAAATGCTGCTCTTTGTGGTAAAATAGAATATACACTAACGCCAAGCTTCTCCACTAACGCCAAGCTTCTCCCAAAAAAGTTTCATCTCAGGAGTAACTTCTGCTTCCTCCGGTTCCTCAACATTCTCGCAGTTGAGACTGGTGAGTTGTTAACTCATTGAGAGAAAACCGCAGTGGGGTTACATTTATGAGACTCCATATCTCATACTTCTTCTTGCAGTCCCGCTGAAAACAGAGTATAAACTGCACCACTTTCGACGCCCAGCCAAACTTCAGTTTGTAAAACTGTAGAAAAACACTGAGTCTTGATTCCAAAAGCTCTTCTTATATATCTTCTTCCAGTACTGCTTCCAATGCAGGAAACAGCTTCCTATCGTTGGTGTAGTAGGCTATAGATTTTCCAGGTTGCGGCTCCTTGCCCTTTGTGAATAATATCCTTGGAAACTTGGGCTTCTCCATCTTGCAAAACCAAGGACGACATAAATATGCAAGAATTATATAATTATTTGCAAAACCCAGAAGTCTAGTTCAGAAAAAAATCTACTTTTCTCCAAGAAATCTACTTGAAAGAGAAGTCTACTTGAAAGAGAAGTCTACTCGAAAGAGAAGTCTACTCGAAAGAGAAGTCTACTCGAAAGAGAAGTCTACTCGAAATAGAGGTCTACTCGAAAGAGAAGTCTACTTGAAAAAGAAGTCTACTTGAGAAGTCTACTCGAGAAGTCTACCTAAGAAGTCTACTCGAGAAGTCTGATACGAATTCTAAAATAAACCACTAGTTACATAAATTACCTTTGCGAACACTAAAATTCGGCAGAGACAACCAACAGTGTCGTCGACATCGGTAAATCCAAACAAAAAATTTCCAAATTAGTGGCGGCGATGATATGTAGGGCAAAAAAACGAATCTAACAGATGCCAGATAAAGAGAAATGAGGACAGAATTACTAGCAGTAACGAGGCGACGAGGCGACAAGGCAACAAAGGCGGCGAAAAAAAGAGATGAACGAAATTGATTAAGGTCTATATACAGATAAAGAGATATACAGAAGTGAGAAAACTGAGAGAGAGGAACAGAGATTACCTTTGTTGACAATTTTCAAATGGCAGTGACGAGTTCAAGTAGCAGCGGCGATGATGGTAGAGGATGGCGACAAAAATCCCCTAAACGGTGGTTACAAGTTCAGAGAAACTATGGTTTTGTGCAATAAAAAGTAAATGCTGCTTTTTGTGGTACAATAGAATATATAGGCCGCTTAATAATGGGTTAGTAAAATTGTTTGGTTCAGTCGGAGTATTTATATTTTACTCATATATAACCGGTCAAAGAAGTCTACTTTTGAGTCTAATTCGGTCCGAGAAGTCTACTTTTGAGTCTAATTCAGTCCGAGAAGTCTACTCGAGAAGTCTACTGGGGAAGTCTACTTAACCATAAACCCTAAATCAAATTTTTTGATTAAAACTTATATGAAAACATTAATTTACTTACCATATTGACAACTTATAGTAAATAACAAATACATGAACCATGATTCATTAACTGAACCATAAACTAGGATTCATATAGAATTTGTGCAAACTCTAAGAATTACACTCTTATACCCTAAACCCTAAACCTCAACCCTAACCTTTTTGAATTATATACTCAAGAAACTTATAAATTGATTCAATTTCATTATATAGATGCTAAATGTATATATTTTAGTTGTGTATATAATTGTTTTGCCAAATTATTTTTTATGATTTTTTAAGTTAATGGTAAAGAAATTATTAGAGAGTAGACTTCTCAAGTCTTTAAGAAGTCTACTCGAGAACCAGAGAAGTTTACTTAGTATTGATTTCTAACATAATTTATCTATGATGATTTAAATTGATTATTTTGTATCAAATTTTATTTTTAATAGATGTAAAAAGTATATGTTTTTGTTATGTTTATAATTTTTTTACCAAATTTTTTTTCATTATTTTTATTATTAATGGTAAAGAAATTATTAGGGAGTAGACTTTTCCAAGAAGTCTACTCGAGAAGTCTACTCGAGAACCCGAGAAGTCTACTCGAGAAGTCTACTGGAGAAGTCTACTTAGTATTGATTTCTAACCTAATTTATCTATGATGATTTAAATTGATTATTTTGTGTCAAATTTTATTTTTAATAGATGTAAAAAGTTTATATTTTTTTTATTTATCAAATTATTTTTTATGATTTTTAAAAATAATTGTAAACAAATTATTAGAGAGCAGACTTCTTTTGGATAAAGCAGTAATTGAAGCTGACGTTTTTTTGTTTGGTCATAGGGGTTAATATTGTAATTTTACTATTCTTGTGAGTTATTTTTGTCAAACATGCAATAGAGGGTCTAGTTTTGCATTTCAACTCAAGTTTTAAGTCATATTCAGTAATTTCCCCTTAAATATGAAGAAAACTTATAGTTGTTAAATTCAGTTATATATCAAATTTAGTTAAAACAAAAATAATTTTAATAATATTTTGAAATTTAGTGATCAACAATGAGTTTATATATAAATATTAAATTTTAGATTAACAATTAATCATATTATTAATTAGCAAATAAGTTGAGCTGTGGTTGAAAGTCATAATGATTAATTATTTTTTACCCCTCATATAAATTTACTTTAATTACCCTTAATGAAAATATTATGATCCATTAAATTTAACCGTTTGCGTCTATTCGGTTTGGTTTTATATAATAATTAAATGTTTTCGGTTACCTTATTATATATTGGGCTTTATTTTGTGTTTGTGTTTGATGCTTTATTACATTTTATTAGTTGGTCCATATGAAAAAAAAAATACATATGAACCCTAGATTCTAATTAGCCCATTTACGGCTAAACCTAATTGGCAATTAAAAACCTAATCCGATAGTTTATATATCACCTAATTTAATATCAAACCTAGGGTAATTTAAAGAATCAGTCAAACTCACTTTTTCTATTCCTTTTAGCCAAACACACTTTTTTCTTATCCAACACGATCTACTGGAACCCCTAAATAGTTTTCTCTTAGTTTTTTTTTGTCATCGATCCTTTCTCACGAACAAGATGTTCCACTATTTAGATATACTAGGTATTTATCCGCGCTACGCTGCAGAATATTTTTTCTAGATTTGTATACATTTTTAATATAATAAAATTATTTCTATAATATAAATGAGTATTATATTTATTTTTTATTAGCTTAAATTATGTATTTATATGTTTTAAATCTGAATAAATATTATATATCATTAATTTTTTAATTTTTAAAAATTTTAATCTACTATCAAATTTGTTTAGCTAACTATCTATAAATATATATGTAAGAATAAAACAATATATTTTTAAGTACCTTCATGCTAATGGTAAATGTAATTTATTTTCTCTACTATATTGCTACTTGATCCTCTTTTGAAATTATATAAAGCAAATTACTATTTAAAAAATATTAATTAATATGATTATTTTAAACTATAAAAATTATTTGTTTATCAAATATTTATTATAGACATATGTTTCTAAAACTACCAAACTATAATCAATAACATTCATATCAAAATCATTACTATTACTTTAGAACTAAATAGAAAGTTCTATTTGAACTGTTGAAATATCAATTTAGTTGCAGTTAAATAATTCAATTTTGGTTACAATAAACATATTGTAACTTTGAAAATTAGCACAAAGAAATTTTATCATTTACAAAAACCGAGAAATTGCATTTTCTGACAAAACAAAAAAAAATATTTTCCCACAAAACTGAGAAATCGCCTATTCCCGCCAAAACCAAAAAAATTCATTTTCTCGTCAAACCTGAAATTTCATTTTCCTACCAAAACAAAGAAATGACATTTTCCCTCCAAAACCAAAAAATCACATTTTCCTGCTAGAACCTGTGTTTTCCTGTCAAAACAGAGAAATCAAGTTTTTTTCACTATAACCAAATAAATTCATCTTCCTGCAAAAACAACAAAAATAGTATTTTTCCGTCAAAACCAAAAAGATATTTTCCCGCAAAAATCGTCTATTCCCACAAAAACAAGAAAACATTATTTTTCTCGTCAAATCAAGAATCACGTCTTCCTACCAAAACCGATAAACTACAATTTTCCGCGAAAACCAAAAATTGTATTATCTCATGAGAAATTGTATTTCCCGCAAAAACTAAAAAATCATATTTTCTCTTGAAAAGCAAAAAATCAAATTATATGTCAAAAACTGGAAAATTGCATTTTCCATCAAAACTAAGTTGTTTATTTTCGCCAAAATTGAGAAATTTTGCTTTTCTATTAACCCGAAAAATTGCATTTTCTGTCAAAATTGTCAAATTACAATTTTCCGCAAAAATCTAGATATTACATTATCCATCAAAAGCCGAAAAATTGCATTTTCTATCAAAACCGAGTAATCGTATTTTTTGTCAAATTGAAAAGTTGCATTTCCCTCGTATTTTCTCGTCAAAATCAAATTTTTTTATTTCTCACCAAAACCAAAAATTCACATTTTTCTGTCAAACCCGACAATTCGCTTTTTTCCGCCATAACCGAGAAACTATGTTTTCCTACTAAAACTGAAAATCACATTTTTCTTTCAAAACCAAGAAATTCTCTATTTTCGCCAAACCCAAGAAAATTTGTTCTCGGTAACCAGTGGAAATGCGAATCTCTAAGCTGTGCTGGTCTGAGTTTCTCCTCATTTTCTTTTGCCTTCCATTTTTTTGTAAACTTTAGGCTTTTTAATGGGTCAGCAAAATAGTAAATTGATTTTATTAGTGTGTTAATAATATGTATTATTGTTATGTTTTTATTGGTTCAAATTTTTGCTGATGTGTGAGCTTCTTATAACATAATGCTTTTTGCATTGTTGTTATGGAAGCATAGTTGATGATGAGTCTACACTTTCTTCAATCATATACGTATGTGTCAAGCAAACACATAGGTAGAAATTTTAATTTTTTTTTGCTGTTATTTATTATTTGAGTTTCGGTTTGGTAAAAATATAAAGATTTAATTTTATTATTATTTGGGTTTGGCAAAAAAATAAAACAATTTTTTTTATTTGCTGTTATTTATTATTTGGGCTTAGCCTTGACCAAAAAATCAACACAAAATTAACAATAAAAAAATATTTGGGTTTTTAATGGGTTTAAATTTAAAAGTTAAAATATATTGATGACTTGTATTAATGAAATATTTTTATTGATGTTTTTTTTTGCTGAAGTGTCATCTCCTAAAAGCTTGAAAATGCTAATGTGTCAAGCCATGGAGAGACTTATGGGTTATTGTTGTGTTGATGTGCGTTGGAGTTTTGATTTGATTGTGAGCTTCGATTTACTGACATTCAGTGTTTGACGATGCAAGAGGCGATGATCTTCTTATTGATTTGATTCACTCTGGAGGTTGTTGTTTGAGTATTGATTTGTTTATGAGGTGCGGTTTCGTTTGTTGTTTGTAATTGATTCTACGTCATTATTTGGTGGAGTTTATTATTGGCAAAGACCATCTTTGTCTATTAGTGATTTTCAATCAACAAAACACCTTCGCTGACAAGATTCAATGTAGATGGATTTGAAACAGCCATTTATATAAATCTGAAACAGCCAAACAGGTCAATGGAGATGGATTTTCAATCAACGTATATATATCAATGTTTAGATCTTTTATTGTGTCTGTAATCATTGGCCACCTCCTATATTCATGATGGATTTTTCATACCATGATACATCTTCTTCATCGTTTGTGTGTTTATTTTTATTTGATTTGAATTTTAATCTGCGATTTAATCTTCTTTTAGGTACTAAAAGTTCGATCTTGAAACTTGGGAAAGCAGGCCACAATTAAAAAAAGTCTGAAACGATCTTTCTGGTATTTCTGAACTCTTTGATTTGATATTTTTGTTTTTGTTTGAAACACAAGGGATTTCAGTGTGTGTGTGTTTTAGTGGTGAAGGAAAATCGGAAAGGAAGTCATATCAAGACTTTTAAAGTTCAAATACTATGAAAGCAAATTTAATAAGGTGGTTTGTGGTTACTATATTTTTGGATTCTCTATTCTGGTGCGAGAAACTTTGTTAGTTTATGAAATCTTTATTATTTTTTAATTTATGGATATGGTGTCTTTTGTGTTATTGATCTACGAGTAGATATGGATTTAGATTCCAAAAGCCTTGGTCGTTTTTCAATTTAAGTTTATTTGATTTGTTATGATGTATTTTAGTTTATATTGTTTCTTTTTGAAATTGTTAGTGAGAAGAGTGATGGTGAAGCTAACAATGATCACTCTGATTATGCACAGGGGTGCCATCAATTTCGATGAAGTTGATTGCGTCACAATGAAGCTGATGATGTTGGAGAAAACGTAGAGTTTTACTTCAAAAGTTGTTTGCCCCCTGAACAAGAACTTGATGCACTGGACGATAGATAAAGTAAGACGACAAGCAAATGGATGGAATGATGCAAAGGAGATCAAGAGAGCTTGCTTGATACAGTTACATCATTGTCCTAGGAGGCTGCAAACGTTTCTCTATGAATGTGATTTGCATGTTAAATTATTCTTCTTATGGGTCCTTAAGTTTTTATTTTGTTTTATATATTCGTCATTAATGATTTGAATGATGTCTTGAACCTACAAAAGCTATGTAAATCACTAATGGTTCTCTTAGATGTTTTTGTTGTTGTTGCCGCCTATGAGTAAAACCAAAAAATGCAAACATGCGAGTTTTTTGACTCAAAGCTTGTGAATCTGTCTGGAAGTATTTTTGATGGGCTTCTTCAAAAGGGTTTCGACACATATACAGTATATCTTTTAGTTGTTTGCTTTAATGTCTATGCTTTTAGTTGGTTGTAAAATTTTGACAATCTTTTGCGTTGTTGAAATGTGTTTAATTAGTCTATTCAAATATATTCATTAAGGTTTGGATGAACTCTTCGACCAAAAAAAAGGTTTGGGTGGACTCTATGATTCTAATCGGATTTTTTGTTATTGAAGTAAATGAATTTTGTGTTTTCTTATTATAACTCGGAAGTTGGATAGTAATTTTCTTATCATATTCTTCCAAATATTTTGTGTTTCATCATTGTTATCTGAATATGATCATTTGATAATTCTATGATTTAGTTTGTTGTGTATGTCTACCCCGCCATCAAGTTGGGCTCAAAACATTATTTTTAATGTTCGATTAGATTCACCCAGTTTTGTTCCAGTGTTTTCTATTTTGGTTTGTGTAACCGTAAGGCTGTTTACAGACCATGTCTTCTAAGACAAATGTAATGCAAGTTGTAATTATAAACACAAAGATTGAAAAACGAATTTTCGATTGCTCAAAGGGATGCTTTTAAAAAGGCAAGCCTCTCTTGGCTTAAATTATTGATGATAAGAGAAGGCTAATATCAGATGTGAAGAAACATACTGTGGACACATACTATGTTTCTTATAATCATTTGGTCTAATGATCGGTTTGTGAAAGCAAGAGAAAATTACTGCGGACGCATACTTAAAGTACTTTTGAGAATCACTGCATTCATATACAAGTATGGATTTTGGTTCACTTTTGAAACTAAGGAATTCTAGACTTGATAAGAAAAATTTTCAAATTAAAAATAATGGTTACAAGACTGAGATTAAGGTCATACAGTTTGAAAGAAAGAGTTTAAGAAGGATAAACATACAATTATGTAAGTTTATAGAGCAACATAAGATTTAAAAAATATCTAAATAAAGTGCGAGTAAATAACAAATCTAGATTGTGTTTGAATATTCTGGTAATAAAGAAAACATAAAATAATAAATTTTTCCATGGAAAAATTTTTCAGAGTGATAAATCGCAATCTTGCACTTTTTTGGCTTTGTATTTTTATAATGTAATTGTTATTTATAATGTTATATTTTATTTATTATTATTATGTTTTTCTGTAGATTGTTATATATTTATTAGTATTTTTAGTGATAATATGATTTTAATTATATATGAATAAATAGTTTGTCCATACAATATGCAGAAGATTACCTAGTTTTTACATATATCAAGTTAGTAAATATTTAAATTAAATCATAAAAACTTTTTTAAAAAGATGCCACTTGGAAAAAGCAAAAAAATTTAGTCCTTGTTCTTTTTTTGGTATAAAATTTATTATTTTTCATCTCCATATATGCTCCCAATTCTCTATTTTATAAGGATGATTAATCTTTTTCAATGTTACTCTTCCACTTCTACAAAAATTAATACACATGGTAACTCCTCACTTGTATTATGTCTATCGTTTTCACTTACACGCTTCTAGCTTATGAGAAATCTTAGACGATGCTCTCCAAAATTCCGGGCAGGAAACAGTGACGAAGCGTTAGACGATGGCTGTAGTAAAAACAGAAATAAAGCTGTACATCAAGTTTGTGGCGGGTATCCTGAGACGATGGTTGTAAAGATTTCAAATCGAATCGATGACACAACACCATTGATGGGTTCACATCAAAAAAAAAAACAGCCTTAAATCGATGACACGTCAGCACTATCAATAATGGTTATAACAAAACGACACACATCCATAATACCAACCAAAAAACCTTCTTCTCTCTTTCTCCCCATCTCATGTCGATTGCAGAAAAATGTCATGTCAACTTCACCGATCAAACAATTTTTGTAGAGAAAAAAAATGCAGAAAATTCTGAAATAGATACCCAGCAGTTTAGGTTACGTCATTTTGAAGATTTAGCCTCAATGGTGAACAAACACACAGACCTCTTGGATAAGCATCTCACAAAATTGCTACTCATACTACATATCAATAGCTTTCAAACTCACGTACTCTTTCCATTATAGATATTTTTGGCCAGTTATCCCTCATAAATGGAGATAATTTGCACAATCCAACTCCAATGTCTACAGCTCCTAACGGAGGTGATGGAAAATCTAAGGATATGATAATGTTACATGTCCAACTAGTAGAGTAAGCTCCCATTTACACACACCGTTTTTAATATTGAAAACATAATATCATCGTACTCTAATCATTTTAAAATCTTTTACCAAACAGTAGAGAAACCGTTTCATGAAGAGGCTCACAACTTCCTCCGCTTCATGAATGCAGTGGCAATATCAATGAAAGGTGAAAGAGGTACAACTATTGATATATACTTTAAAGTTACAGATTACAATTTGCAGGTTGTATCCAGAATCAACACAGATTTTCTCATACCCAACATAAACTCTGAGAAAAGGCCAGCTACTCATGAGGAGGAGAGTGATGAATGCATAATATGTCTAAAAAATTCAAAGGAAGAGAGGATATCAACCAACTTGCATGTAATCATATATACCACAGTCATTGTATTATCAATTGGTTGTATATAAAGAAAAATTATCTAATATGTAAGGCAACTGATCTTTGAAACATCACGAAAAAACGTATTAAAAATGTTTATTATATGATCCAATTAATTAAAATAAAAACTATGTTTTAATCAAATATTTTCTAAATCCTTAACTATTTTCTTGTAAAATAAGTCTTTTTAGGATCAATTCAGAACCAAAACCACATTCTATATATATAATAAAAATTTAAAGCCACCTTAATTACTTCATCACCAAACGTGTTAAACAAATCAACCAATTATTAACAATCCCGAGCCACGAAAAATGGATTCTGAACCCTACATATTAGCATAGAAGAGAAAAATCGAAAATGTAAATTTATCCACAAGGAAAAAAAAGAAGACAATTTTGAATAGTATTGAAATTATTTATATAAATAAACAAATTAGGGCAATAAAATAAACATTAATAACTTCTACAAGTACACTCCAACATAGAAAGAAAAAAAAAATATAAACGCATTTACAATGATGACTATCATTATAAAAAAAAAAAATATATTCTGCAGTAATCAAGAGAGAATTAAAAAAAAAATCAAATCAATTAAGAACTAAAGTAGTTGTCAAAAACAAACAAAAATAAATTAAAACCAGCCAAAAATCACAAAACCTAGCCAACTACCCTAACAAAGAATATAAATATCAAAAACCTTAAGAGAAGATAAAATAAACAAACAAAACTATAGAAAAAATAAAAGAAAAAGAAACGTAACTATGCATCAGCCGAGGCAAAGTTATGATGACGTGCTCATCATTCGAGCAGAAAAACATGAACAAAGTAAATAACTTTTCTCTATGCAAAATATACAAGATATGAGTTATCCTATTTTCAATATTAACTTTAACCAAAATATTATCCACAGGAACAAGCCAACTTGGTCGAAGTACCAAAAAAAAACCAGATTTCTCAAACTTGATTCTTGGAGCATCGAAAGTGAAAATTATCGTACACATTTTTCGTATAATCTTACAAACAGAGATGAAAAGCTAGCCACTATCATACTACTATTAGAAGCAAATGTATATCATCTTTTCCTTAGATTTCACAAAATTAATCTTTATTATGCTAATCAAAAGCAATTTCAAAACAGGGAACAATGATCGAGAGTAGAATATACTATTCACTAATGAAGAAATGCCAAATATGCAAGGTATCACAATTTATTATTCATAAGAATATCAAGAAATATAAACTCACCCCTCATCAGTATGTCATTCAAATGACAAAAAAACTATAATACATTATCATTGAATGAAAAAATAGCTGAAATACCAACCAATAATTTTGGGATAAAGAACTACAACCAGCTCCCACTGCTAATAGATACTAAATCAAAGTTGCCAAGTAAATATACTCAATTATTCATTTGTAATCCACAATTCACAACTTACAACAATTTTTTACTAAACAAATTACACATTTACGGGTATATATAATTGAAAAGATTCACATCATACAAGGTACATATCTCAAAAATCAACAATACAAGATAAATATTACGATAGACTTATAACTTGGCAGGTATTCCAATATTTTCTTCTCCAATATATTAGAAATAGAAAAATCAAATTAATTAAATTATTGCAAGAACACAATTATACGTTTTAATATATGAGATGAACAAGCATCATATTTCCGCCATACCTTGAGAACCAAAGATCACAAACATTCAAGGCTATTGGTTACAAGAGTGAACCCAAAACTATCACAAGGTATAACTTAATGAGATATATATTAATCTGACCATAAATAAATTAAATAATAAATCACAAATATGCAGAAAACTAGTTCTTGATTCAACACCAACCAAAAGTCTTCTTCAACAAAACTATAGACGTCAAAAAAAAATCAGTACAAAGAAAAAGTGAAGATGCCTGAACAACATAGCCAGCATTGAAAGTCAGATACTATCACAGATAATGTAACGGAATGTTACCATTATAATCATAATAAGACTAGAAAGATGTATGATGTTTTATCTGGATAATAAAAAAATTCCTTTATTTTAGTGCAAATTACCAAACTTCATTTATATTCCATCCCTTCATAAATTTTTAATTTATACAATAAAAATAAAGTCCAAATACAATTTAAAAGAAAAAAATCAAATAAAAACAAAATTAGTTTATTTTGTTTAAAACTACAAATAAAAATAACTAATAATACAAACTGCTCGTAGCGTGGCTCAACCTCTAGTACTAAATAAACGAAACAGTTTGAGACTCCTAAAACCATCCACATCAGCTATTTTCTAAACTCTCTATTTTTGCCATGTCAGCATATTTTAGTAAAATCATTAACAAAAAATATCTACATTGTCTTTGCTCCTCTATGGTAAAATATTTTTGTAAACTCTTTACATTCTCTCCTCACAATGTTATAAGAGACTTTCTAAGATATCTTCTCCTAATGATATAAACGACACTGCTTCTCAAATATAGACGATTTGGAGATCCACTTCACCCACCATCTTATAGAAGAAAACTAAGCTGAGTGTCGAAACTCAGTAAATATTGGATGCATATTTATCAAAGATGCGTTAATCTTGCATTTTTTCTGGGCAAAACTATCTTTGTGTCGATCTTCATATAATATACAAAAATCTATGCAAAAAAATCTACATACAAATCAATTGTAAAAATTTACAATTCTCTATTTAATATTTAAATAAGTGGTGTTTATTGATTCAGGATGAACAAAATAATCAAAAAGTTAAATACTACCAATTTAATGTGTAAAAATGAATGAACTATATAGTATCCATTTATTCAAACTTAAATCTGAAATTTAAGTTGTTATACAACAGAATATCTTCTAGTATATATTGTGATTAGTTATAAACAAATAATTACATTGTTGTTACCACTAAATTGACTTTTGTACTTAAATCAGTCGTTATCTTTCAATATTTAAACTATTAGTATAATCATATTTATTGGTATATATTTATAAAATAATTCTTTTTGTTGCTATTTGTAGATCTATGTGATTTTTCTAAGCAATATTTGATTTTTCTAATGATTTTTTTCGTAAGTTATTTTAATAGTTATTATGGCAAACAGCATTTAAATAAACACCAGTATACTTTATATTCTAATAGTTTAACTTGTCTATTATCTGTGCAGTTTTGAAAACACTTCTCAAAAGTATAAATGAATGATTTAAATAATCACGGAATTATAGAATATTAATAATCAAACTTTAAGCAGGATTATTATATAATTTTTCAACAACTAAATTTTATAAAAAATAAAAAAATCAAAAGTTTTAAAAACTTACTGAAACTACTCTTTTATGTTTCAACATTTTCTTAGATGAATTAAATTTTATCGTAAGAGAGCTTATATATAACACTTTGGTTTGAAATTTTTATTTGATGCAATTTCAAATATACCAGTTAACAAACAATATCATTTACAATAGACGATCTCAATTTTTAAAAAGGAATCACAAATAAATGGAATTGTGCAAACAATAACAGACGTTGGACATATAAAATATACCAGTTAACAGACAATATTATTTATAATAGAAGATCTAAATTTTTAAAAAAGAAACACAAATAAATAGAATTGTGTAAAAAATAACAGAAAATATTATTTACAATAGAAGAACTCAATTTTTAAAAAGGAAACACAAATAAATGGAATTGTGTAAAGAATAACAGATGTCCCTCTCATCCTAATAAGATCCATTCCTTAGCTAATAAACTCGAACCCTGTCAATCAAAACGGATAAAGAAAATGTGAAAAGACGCTATTTCAAGCCAAAGGCAAACATCCGAGAAGAATCTTATAGAATCCATAAGCCCAATCATCTTTTAGCATCTGGTAACGCTCATTCTCCCAATATACCTTTGCTTTGTATGTCAAGCACATATAAAATAATTTAGTTAAAATAATATTTTAAATATCTAGTATCTTAGGCATACCACTAAATAAATTGGTTTAGAGTAACTCATGCACTTTATATTATTATCAAGAAACCAGATTTTTTTAAAACCAAGTCTGGCAATAATAACAGAATATCTAATTTAAAGTATCGACAAAACTCTAAATTTGCGGGATATTTTTTCCTGTGTGTAAAATGGCGTTTTAATAAATAATAATTATAGCATTAATAGTTTTTATTATGGTGTTATTTTGTATTAATTATGACATTGATATACAAATGCGTTTTGATAGTTATGTTTATGTTTTGTATCACTTATAAATAGTTTACACATATCATTTTTTAAAATAACAAATACAAAGTATTATCAATTGATTTTTCTACCATCATAATAAATCTCTGATTTCTAAATTATAAACAGATATGGCTAAAATTACCGCACAAATGACAATCATCTTCTTTGTTTTAGTGTTGGTGTATGCGTTTGTTCCTGTTTACTCAGTGAAGCAAAATTATTATGGGACACTTGTCTTCATAAAATCACTCCTAAGTGTGCATTAGATATAATCGGTGTTGTCTTTGGAAATGAAACT
This sequence comes from Thlaspi arvense, assembly GCA_911865555.2. Classification (NCBI taxonomy): domain Eukaryota; kingdom Viridiplantae; phylum Streptophyta; class Magnoliopsida; order Brassicales; family Brassicaceae; genus Thlaspi; species Thlaspi arvense. Next base: position 63,216,113 of record OU466860.2, read on the forward strand.
ATCACTGATGCGTGTTGCCACGATCTTGTGGAAGAAGGAAAAGTGTGTCACGATACACTTATCAAATACATTTCAGACAGACCGCACTTGATTGCAAACGAAACCCAATATTTGAAGAAAAGAGATGATTTATGGGCTCATTGTGTATCGATCTCTCCAAGTGCTTAAAATATTCACTGATTATGTTATTATGACCAAACAAATTTATAATTTATTGTAATTGCATTCTTCTGGGCGAAACTGTCTTTGTGTTGATTTTCATACAATATAAAAAAAATCAATGAAAAGAAATCTACATGCAAATCAATTGTGAAAATCTACAATTCTTTATTTTATATTTAAATAAATGGTGATTATTGATTCAGGATGAACAAAATAATCAAAAAGTTAAATACTACCAATTTAATGTAAAAAAATGAATCAAATATATAGTATCTATTTATTCAAACTTAAATCAGAAATTTAAGCTGTTATACAATAAAATGTCTTTTAGTATATCTTTTGATTAGTGATAAACAAATAATTACATTGTTGTTACCACAAAATTGACTTTTGTAATAAAATATGTCGTTATCTTTCAATATTTAAATTTTTTGTTTGGTCATATTTATTGGTATATGTCTATAAAATATTTGTTTCTGCTATTTTAAGATCTATTTGATTTTTCTTATGAAATATCTTCAAATTATCATGCACATACTTTGTGAAAAATGAACGTTTTTCCTTGTTGTTATTGTTTCAAAATGTTTAAGTTACAAGTATTCTCATCATATTTCTAAGTAAGTTATTTTAATAGTTATTATGTCTAAAAGCATTTATATAAACACTAATACACTTTATATTTTAATAGTTTGACTTGTCTAATGACTGCACAATTTTGAAAACCTATCGCAAAATTATAAATGAATGATTTAAATAATCACGGAACTATAGAATGTTAATAACAAAACTTAGGTAGGATTATTATATAATTTTCAGCAACTAAATTTTATAAGAATGAAAATATTAAAAGGTTTAAAAACTTACTGAAACTACCCTTTTATGTTTCAACATATTCTTAGATGAATTAAATTTTATCTTAAGAGAGCTTATGTATAACACTTTTGTTTGGAATTTTTATTTGATGCAATATCAAATATACCAATTAACAAACAATATTATTTATAATATAAGACCTCAATTTTTAAAAAGGAAACATAAATAAATGGAATTGTGTAAACAATAACAGACGTTGGACTCAGACGTTGGACTCATCCTTGAACCATCTCATGAAAAGTCATTAATGCTTATGAGAGAAATTGTGATTAAATGATACACTCCGGTTTCATATAGATCTTTCAACCATCGGTAAACTGTTTGTGAGTATTCCACTCTTTTTTATGCCTTCATGAGTTCCTTTTGTGCCAGTTATGGTTGATTGAACTTTGGAAAAACAGTGTGAGGAGAATAGGATAATGTACGCTCCGCCTAGATGTTTTGAGAAATAATAATTATAGCATTAATAGTTGTTATTGTGGTGTTATTTTGTAATAATTATGACATTTATATACACATGCATTTTGATAGTTATGTTTATGTTTTGTATCACTTATAATAGTTTACACATATCAATTTTTAAAATAACAAATACAAAGTATTATCAATTGATTTTTCCACCATCATAATAAATCTCTGATTTCTAAATTATAAACAGATATGGCTAAAATTACTGCACAAATGACAATCATCTTCTTTGTTTTAGTGTTGGTGTATGTGTTTGTTCCTGTTTACTCTGTTGAAGAAAGTGAAGCAAAATTATTATGGGACACTTGTCTTCGTAAAATCACTCCTAAGTGTGCATTAGATATAATCGGTGTTGTCTTTGGAAATGAAACTATCACTGATGCGTGTTGCCACGATCTTGTGGAAGAAGGAAAAGTATGTCACGATACGCTTATCAAATACATTTCAGACAGACCGCACTTGATTGTAAACAAAACCCAATATTTGAAGAAAAGAGATGATTTATGGGCTCATTGTGCATCGATCTCTCCAAGTGCTTAATATATTTACAGATTGTGTTATTATGACCAAATAAATTTATAATTTATTGTAATTGCATTTTTCTGGGCAAAACTGTCTTTGTGTCGACCTTCATACAACATAAAAAAATCTATGAAAAGAAATCTACTTATAAATCAATTGTGAAAATGTAAAATTCTTTATTTAATATTTAAATAAGTGGTGGTTAGTTATTCATGATGACAAAATAATCAAAAAGTTAGATACTAGCAATTTAATGTATAAACATGAATCAAATATATAGTATCCATTTATTCAAACTTAAATCTGAAATCTAAGTTGTTATACAACAAAATATCTTCTAATATATCTTGTTATTAGTTATAAACAAATAATTACATTTTTGTTACAACTAAATTGACTTTTGTATTTAAATCAGTCGTTATCTTTCAATATTTAAACTTTTAGTTTGGTCATATTTATTGGTATATGTTTATAAAATAATTCCTTCTGTTGCTATTTGAAGATCTCTTTGATTTTTCTTATGAAATATCTTCAAATTATCATACTTATATTTTTGTGAAAAAATGAACGTTTTACCTTGTTATTATTGTTTCAAAATATCCAAACTACAAGTATTCTCATGATATATCTAAGTAAGTTATTTTAATAGTTATTATGGCTAAAAGCATTTAAATAAATACTAATATACTTTATATTTTAATAGTTTGACTTGTCTAATGACTGCGCAATTTTGAAAACCTATCTCAAAAGTATAAATGAATGATTTAATAATCACGGAACTATAGAATGTTAATAACCAAACTTTAAGTAGGATTATTATATAATTTTTCAGCAACTAAATTTTTTAAGAATGAAAATATTAAAAGTTTTTAAAACTTACTGAAACTATCTTTTTATGTTTTAACATTTTCTTAGATGCATTAAATTTTATCTTAAGAGAGCTTATATATAACACTTTTGTTTGGAATTTTTATTTGATGCAATATCAAATATACCAATTAACAGAAAATATTATTTACAATAGAAGACCTTCATTTTTAAAAAGAAAACACAAATAAATGGAATTGTGTAAACAATAACAAAAAGGCACTCGAAGGAGTACTGGGACCAACCATCACTACCATAGGGTTATAGTGGTAAATCCTGCCACCTCGCTAACTTACTTATGAGAAAAAAGGCTAATAAATAATAAGCCCTTTGAATTGAATATGCGAGGCTTTCCCCTCTCCTCTGTCTCACTCAAGTTCAGTGGTTTCGAAAGCGAAGCTACCGCAACTAAAAGAAAATGAATGAAGGAAGAAGGCATTTTAGAAAGACTACCGAGGCATTTCGGGCCGACTACAGTACAAGTCATGAGCCCTTTTCTTCCGCTAGGTAAGTTGGGAAGTCCTTTCATCACTAACCTGGCCTTCTATCTCTCAATCGTTACAGGAACAGCCGTCTGATGGAAAAAAAACTTTCACGTTCGGTTCAGAGAGCACTTTTTTTGTTGAGAATATTTCATAGGAAATATATTGCGTTCCTGCCTATCTCTTTTTACCTATGCAATAAACTACACCTCTCCTTCCTCTGAACTTCACTAGCTGCCCTATTCGCTTAGCTACTTAGTCGTTGGACTCATCCTTGAACCATCTCATGAAAAGTCATTAATGCTTATGAGAGAAATTATGATTGAATGATACACTCCGGTTTCATATAGATTTTTCAACCACCGGTAAACTGTTTGTGAGTATTCCACTCTTTATTATGCCTTCATGAGTTCCTTTTGTGCCAGTTGTGGTTGATTGAACTTTGCAAAAACAGTGTGAGGAGAATAAGGTAATGTACGCTCCGCCTAGATGTTTTGAGACAATAAAGTGTATAAGCATAGTGTTGTGTATCGCCTGTGCCCATAAGCCAACTTCTTCAGATAGTCCAGATCCTGTAGGAATAGGGCCAAGAAAAAAAGGTAGTCTATCGAATAATCACGCTCCTTACAAAGGAAAAAACTTTGCTTTATGAGTTTAAGACAAACCCATAAACCCTTTGTATCGTCCCTCTTATCCTAATAAGATCCATTGCTTAGTTAATAAACTCGAACTCTGTCAATCCAAACAGATAAAGAAAATGTAAAGAGACGCCATTTCAAGCCAAAGGCAAACATCCTAGAAGAATCATTGAGAAGTCGTAAGCGCAATCATCTTTCAGCATCTGGTAACGCTCATTCTCCCAATATACCTTTGCTTTGTATGTTAAGCACATATAAAAAATCATTTAATTAAAACACTGTTTTAAATGTCTAGTATCTTAGACATACCACTAAATAAATTGGTTTAGCTTAACTCATGCACTTTATATTATTATCTATAAAACAGATTTTTTAAAAGCAAATCTGGCAATAATAACGGAATATCTAATTTTAAGTGTTGACAAAATTCTAAACTTGCGGGATGTTTTTTCCTGTGAGTTAAATGGTGTTTTAATAAATAATAATTATAGCATTAATAGTTGTTATTGTGGTGTTATTTTGTATTAATTATGATATTTATATACAAATACATTTTGATAGTTATGTTTATGTTTTATATCACTTATGAAAAGTTTACACATATCATTTTTTAAAATAACAAATACAAAGTATTATCAATTGATTTTTCTACCATCATAATAAATCTCTGATTTCTAAATTATAAACAGATATGGCTAAAATTACTGTACAAATGACAATCATCTTCTTTGTTTTAGTGTTGGTGTATGCGTTTGTTCCTGTTTACTCTGTTGAAGAAAGTGAAGCAAAATTATTATGGGACACTTGTCTTTGTAAAATCACTCCTAAGTGTGCATTAGATATAATCGGTGTTGTCTTTGGAAATGAAACTATCACTGACGCGTGTTGCCACGATCTTGTGGAAGAAGGAAAAGTGTGTCACGATACGCTTATCAAATACATTTCAGACAGACCGCACTTGATTGCAAACAAAACCCAATATTTGAAGAAAAAGGATGATTTATGGGCTCATTGTGTATCGATCTCTCCAAGTGCTTAAAATATTTACAGATTGTGTTATTATGACTAAATAAATTTATAATTTATTGTAATTGCATTTTTCTGGGCAAAACTGTCTTTGTGTCGACCTTCATACAACATAAAAAATCTATGAAAAGAAATCTACTTACAAATCAATTGTGAAAATGTAAAATTCTTTATTTAATATTTAAATAAGTGGTGGTTATTGATTCATGATGAAAATAATAATCAAAAAGTTAAATACTACCAATTTAATGTATAAAAATGAATCAAATATATAGTATCCATTTATTCAAACTTAAATCTGAAATCTAAGTTGTTATACAACAAAAATATCTTCTAATATATCTTGTTATTAGTTATAAACAAATAATTACATTTTTGTTACAACTAAATTGACTTTTGTATTTAAATCAGTCGTTATCTTTCAATATTTAAACTTTTAGTTTGGTCATATTTATTGGTATATGTTTATAAAATAATTCCTTCTGTTGCTATTTGAAGATCTCTTTGATTTTTCTTATGAAATATCTTCAAATTATCATACTTATATTTTTGTGAAAAATGAACGTTTTACCTTGTTATTATTGTTTCAAAATGTCCAAACTACAAGTATTCTCATGATATATCTAAGTAAGTTATTTTAATAGTTAATATGGCTAAAATCATTTATAGAAACACTAATATACTTTATATTCTAATAGTTTAACTTGTCTATAATCTGTGCAATTTGGTAAACCTATCTCAAAAGTATAAATGAATGATTTAAAGAATCATGGAATTATAGAATATTAATAACCAAACTTTAAGTAGGATTGTTATATAATTTTTTAGCAAATAAATTTCATAAGAATGAAAATATTAAAAGTTTTAAAAACTTACTGAAACTACCCTTTTATGTTTCAACATTTTCTTAGATTTATTAAATTTTATCTTAAGATAGTTTATATAAAAAACATTTATTTGGTTTATTTGATGCAATATCAAATATACCAGTTAACAGAAAATGTTATTTACAATAGAAGATCTCAAATTTTAAAAAGAAAACACAAATAAATGGAATTGTGTAAACAATAACAGACGTTGGACTCAACCTTGAACCATCTCATGAAAAGTCATTAATGCTTGTGAGAGAAATTGTGATTGAATGATACATTCCGGTTTCATATAGATTTTTTAACAGTCCGTAAACTATTTTTTGAGTATTCCACCCTTTTTAAGCCTTCATAAGTCCCTTTTGTGCCAATTGTGGTTGATCGAACTTTGGAAAAACAGTGTGAGGAGAATAAGGTAATGTACGCTCCGCCTAGATGTGTTGAGACAATAAAGAGTATAAGCATTGTGTTGTGTATCGCCTGTGCCCAGAAGCCGATTTCTTCTGATAGTCTAGATCCAGTAGGAATAGGGCCAAGAAAAAAAAAGATAGTCTCTCGACTAATCACGCCCCTTACAAAGTAAAAAACTTTGCTTTGTGCCACAAGTCCTCATTTTGGCACCAGTGGCTACTCGATTCATCATGGCAAGCCAAGAGATAAAAGAATACCTCGAGAAGGCTTTTTGCAACCAAACGAGTCAGCCCCTACGGAACACAATCACATCAAGTTTTGATCCCAATTCTTTGCAGCTTATTAACTATTACACTTGTTATCTGCTTTGTACCGCCAGAGAAGAACATCCCTTCTTCTTGCAATAGAAATAGGCTGCTGGAGAATCTCAGCTAACAATTCCTGATACACTCTTTCTTGGTACTGGCAAAAACCCAAACGTGTGCCTACAAGCACTTCAGAAACCTTAACTTGTCTAGGAACCCCATATTGCTGATGCCATGTAACCTTTCATCAAACAAGAAAAAGTGTCCACAACAATATGAACATCAAAACTCAGAACCATATAGGCAGTAGGCCGAAGGTTTATGAGTATAGGCCAAACCCATGGACCCCTTGTGAGGTCCCTCTTAACCTGATAAGATTCATTTCTTAACTAATAGACTTGAACCCTGTCAATCGAAACGGATAAAAAAAAATGTGAAGAGACACCATTTCAAGCCAAAGGCAAACATCCGACAAGAATCTTTGAAAAGTCGTAAGCTCAATCATCATTCAGCATTTGGTAATGCTCATTTTCCCAATATACTTTTTCTTTGTATGTTAAGCATATATAAAATGTCATTTAGTTAAGACAATTTTTAAAATATGTAGTATCTTAGACATACCACTAAATAAATTGGTTTAGAGTAACTCATGCAGTTTATATTATTATCTATAAAACAGATTTTTTTAAAAGCAAGTCTGGTAATAATAACAGAATATCTAATTTAAAGTGTCGACAACATTCCAAATTTGCGGGATATTGTTTTCCTGTGAGTTAAATGGCGTTTTAATAAATAATAATTATAGCATTAATAGTTGTTATTATGGTGTTATTTTGTATTAACTATGACATTTATATATAAATGCATTTTGATAGGTATGTTTATGTTTTGTATCATTTATAAATAGTTTACACATATCATTTTTTAAAATAAAAAATATAAAGTATTATAAATTGATTTTTCTACCATCATAATAAATCTCTGATTTTTTAATTATAACCAGATATGACTGAAATTACCACACAAATGACAATCATCTTCTTTGTTTTAGTGTTGGTGTGTGCGTTTGTTCCGGTTTACTCTGTTGAAGAAAGTGAAGCAAACTTATTATAAGATACCTGTCTTCTTAAAATCACTCCTAAGTGTGCATTAGATATAATCAGTGTTGTCTTTGGAAATGGAACTATCACTGATGCTTGTTGCCACAATCTTGTGGAAGAAGGAAAAGTATGTCACGATACGCTTATCAAATACATTTCAGACAGGCCACACTTGATTGCAAACGAAACCAAATATTTGAAGAAAAGAGATGATTTATGGGCTTATTGTGTATCAATCTCTCCAAATGCTTAAAATATTTTACTGATTATGTTATTATGACCGAATAAATTTATAATTTACTGTAATTGTATTTTTTTTGGCAAAACTGTCTTTGCGTCAACCTTCATACAATATAAAAAAAACTATGATTAGAAATCCACTTACAAATCAATTGTGAAAATTAATAATATTTTATTTAATAATTAAATAAGTGGTGGTTATTGATTCAGGATGAACAAAATAATCAAAAAGTTAAATACTACCAATTTAATGTATAAAAATAAAACAAATATTTAATGTAAAAAAATCTGAAACTTAAGTTGCAATACAACAAAATATCTTCTAGTATATCTTATGATTAGTTATAAACAAATAATTACATTGTTGTTACCACTAAATTGACTTTTGTACTGAAATCAGTCGTTATCTTTCAATATTTAAAATTTTAGTTTGGTCATATTTATTAGTATATGTTAATAAAATAATTTCTTTTGTTGCTATTTGAAGATCTATTTGATTTTTCTTATGAAATATCTTCAAATTATCATACTCATAGTTTTGTGAAAAAATGAACGTTTTACCTTGTTATTATTGTTTCAAAATGTCCAAATTACAAGTATTCTCATGATATTTCTAAGTAAATTATTTTAATAGTTATTATGGCTAAAATCATTTAAATAAACATCAATATACTTTATATTCTAATAGTTTAACTTGTCTATTATCTGTGCAGTTTTGAAAACCAATCTTAAAAGTATAAATGAATGATTTAAATAATCACAGAATTTTAGAATATTATTAACCAAATTTTAAGCAGGATTATTATATAATTTTTCAGCAACTAAATTTTATAAGAATGAAAATATAAAAAGTTTAAAAAACTTACTGAAACTACACTTTTATGTTTCAACATTTTCTTAGATGAATTAAATATTATCTTAAAATAGCTTATATATAACACATTTGTTTGGAATTTTTATTTAATGCAATATCAAATATACCAGTTAACGGATAATATTATTTACAATAGAAGACCTCAATTTTTAAAAAAAAAACATAAATAAATAGAATTGTGTAAACAATAACAGACGTTGGACTCATCATTGAACCATCTCATAAAGTCATTAATGCTTATGAGAGAAATTGTGATTGAATGATACATTCCGGTTTCATATAGATTTTTCAACCACCGGTAAACTGTTTGTGAGTATTCCGCCATTTTTATGCCTTCATGAGTTCCTTTTGTGCCAGTTGTGGTTGATCGAACTTTGGAAAAACAGTTGAGGAGAATAAGGTAATGTACGCTCCGCCTAGATGTGTTGAGACAATAGAGAGTATAAGCATAGTGTTGTGTATCGCCAGTGCCCAGAACCTGACTTCTTTAGATAGTCCAGATCCGTAGGAATAGAGCCAAGAAAAAAGGTAGTGTCTCGACTAATCACGCTCCTTACAAAGTAAATAACTTTGCTTTGTGCCACAAGTCCTCATTTTGGCACCAGTGGCTAGTCGATTAATCATGGCAAGCCAAGAGATAAAAGAATACCTCGAGAAGGCTTTTGGCAACCAAACGAGTCAGCCCCTACGGAACAGAATCATATCGAGTTCAGATCCCAAATCTTTGCAGCTGATTAACTATTACAGTAGTCATCTGCTTCATACCACAAGAGAAGAAAATCCCTTTTTGCTGCAGTAGAAATAGGCTGCTAGAGAATCTCAGCTAACAATTCATGATACACTCTTCCTTGGTACCGACAAAAACCCAAACGTGTGTCTACAAGCACATCAGAAACCTTAGCTTGTCTAGGAACCCCCATATTCCTGATGCCATGTTCTCCGGTAATCTTAATCAACATGCCAACTTGTAACCTGTCGTCAAACAAGAAAAAAGTGTCCACAACAATATGAACATTAAAACTCAGAACCATATAGGCATTAGGCCGGAGCTTTATGAGTTTAGGCCAAACCCATGGACCCTTTGTGACGTCCTTCTTATCCTAATAAGATCCATTCCTTAGCTAATAAACTCGAACCCTGTCAATCCAAACAGATAAAGAAAATGTGAAGAGACGCCATTTCAAGCCAAAGGCAAACATCCGAGAAGAATCTTTGAGAAGCCGTAAGCCCAATCATCTTTCAGCATTTAGTAATGCTCATTCTCCCACTATACCTTTGCTTTGTATGTTATGCACATATAAAAAATTATTTAGTTAAAACAATGTTCTAAATGTCTAGTATCTTAGGTGTACCACTAAATAAATTGGTTTAGAGTAACTCATGCACTTTATATTATTATCTATAAAAAAGAGTTTTTAAAAGCAAGTCTGGCAATAATAACAGAATATCTCATTTAAAGTGTTGACAAAATTCTAAATTTGCGGGATATTGGTTTCCTGTGAGTTAAATGGCGTTTAAATAAATAGTAATTATAGCATTAATAGTTGTTATTTTAGTGTTATTTTGTATTAATTATGAAATTTATATACAAATGTGTTTTGATAGTTATGTTTATGTTTTGTATCACTTATAAATAGTTAACACATATCATTTTAAAAAATAACAAATATATAGTATTGTCAATTGATTTTTCTACCATCATAATAACTCTCTGATTTCTAACTTATAAACAGATATGGTTTAAATTACCGCACAAATAACAATCATCTTCTTTGTTTTAGTATTAGTGAGTGCGTTTGTTCCTGTTTACTCTGTTGAAGAAAGTGAAGCAAAATTATTATGGGATACTTGTCTTCTTAAAATCACTCCTAAGTGTGCATTAGATATGATCGGTGTTATCTTTGGAAATGGAACTATCACTGATGCTTGTTGCCACGATCTTGTGGAAGAAGGAAAAGTATGTCACGATACGCTTATCAAATACATTTCAGACAGACCGCACTTGATTGCAAACTAAACCCAATATTTGAAGAAAAGAGATTATTTATGGGCTCTTTGTGTATGAATCTCTCCAAGTGCTTAAAATATATACTGATTATGTTATTATGACCGAATAAATTTATAATTTGTTGTAATTGCATTTTCTGGGCGAAACAGTCTTTGTGTCGACCTTCAAGCAATATAAAAACATCTATGAAAAGAAATCTACTTACAAATCAATTGTGAAAATCTATAATTCTTTATTTAATATTTAAATAAGTGGTGGTTATTGATTCATGATGAACAAAATAATCAAAAAGTTAAATACTACCAATTTAATGTATAAAAATGAATCAAATATATAGTATCAAATATATAGGGATATCATGGGCTGGTGCAGCAGCTACTTGATGTTGAGGCACAAGCTCGGTTGCATACATACTCTCTTAAAGGGCTTCATGTGAAGGTATAAAGCTATGGTGGTGTTGAATGGGAACACCAAGCTGGTTATATAATGGAGTACTCTCCCTTTAGTTCACTTGAGGGTTGTAAGCATTGTATGTGTCATAGCTTGTATCCTGGTAAGGTACAAAGCTATGGTGCTGTTGAATGGGAACACCAAGCTGGTTATATAATGGAGTACTCTCCCTTTAGTTCACTTGAGGGTTGTAAGCATTGTATGTGCACATCTTGTTGTTGCTGCACATAGTATGCTTCAGCTTTTAAGTTGTAAGCATTGCCAAGAACTGACTTCTTCTCCTTAACCTGTGGTGATGGATGCAGAGACTTCTCAAGCAACAAGTCTAGTTTAGCACTGATTGCAATCACATCCTGCTGTGTCTGGAGAAAAGAAGAGTCAATACCCCTCTTGAAGGTGTCCTCATTCTCATCCGCGTAGTTTTCATTGCTCATTGCAAGGTTTTCAATCAGCTGCAAACCATTCTCAACATTTGTACCCAAGAAGTGGCCGTTACTGGCTATGTCAAACAGCGTTTTGAACCGTGGTGACACTCCTCTGTAGAATGTGCTGAGCAGTGACTCTGTTGAGAAACCGTGATGAGGACAGTGCAGGGTGTAGCCTTGAAATCTTTCCCATACTGAACAGAATGGCTCATCATGTGATTGTTTGAAACTTAAGATGTTCTGCCTTATAGTAGCTTTCCTGGTAGAAGAGTAAAACTTGGCAAGAAACACTCTTTTGCAATCATCCTAAGAACAAATTGATCCACAAGACAAAGATCTTTCCCACAATGTGCACGATCACCAAGAGAGAAGGGAAATAACCTCAGTTTAAAACCATCTTCTGTGACACCACTGATCCTTTGTAAGCTGCAAATACTCTCAAAGCTATCCAAGTGATCAAGTGGATCCTCCATAGAAGTGCCATTGAAGCGGTGGGCTTGTACCATTGCAATTACACTGCTTTTAATCTCAGAGTGATGCTCTTGAGATAGTGGAGGGGGTATACCTCTGCGTCTAGTATGAATGTAAGGAGCATCATGAGAACCAATGGCATGTGCTCTTCAGCAATCTGAGGCACTGGCCTATATAACCTCTGAACTGGAGCTTCATCCTCTCTGAATTGAGCTTGATGAGCAGGTCCAAAGTGGTTTGGATTTGCCATGGTACCTAAGAAAACAGATCAAGAAAGGTAAAGTGATTAGTAAAGCAAAAACTGGTTAAGTCTAAGCAAGAACCTAAACTCAGTTATCTAACAATCCTAGAATGGCAATGGCACCAAATTGAAGAAGGACTTTTGCAAGTCTTAACTCAATCCCTCTCTAATCGGATGTAGTATAGAAGAGGTTTAATCAATCCATCTAGGAGCTAGAATAAAAGAGATGCAAGACACTAACTAAGCTTAACCATGTATGATGAAGAAGGATAATTCTAACAACCTAAGTGATTAAAGATAAAGTGCACAAGTGAAATGCAATCCTATTATGACTAAAGCAAGTAAAGCAATCCAAAGAAACTAAATGCAACATAAACTAAAAAGGAAATGATCTAGATGCAGCAGGACCAAACTAAGCAAAGCAATAGAAGTGTGAAGACCAAAATGGAAGCTAAATGTAATAATTTGAAATGCAAGGTAAGGAATAAATCAAGAACAATGCAAATCAGAACAGAGGAAAAACAGAACACAAAATGATCAAATGCAAAGAACAATGAGGTGCAGGTTCAAGGCTAGAGTAATGATGACATGGAGATTACTTAGTATCAAACCGAGGGTAGTCAAGACCAATTAACAAGCAAAGAAGATGATCAAGCCACTAAATCAATCAATCTGCAAACTTGACAGAGATATCTAAGTTAAGCACATGTCAGACCCACTTGTGATGGTGGATTTGTGCAAATCCAGCATGAAAACACAAGACTCTTATAGACCAAACATGCTACCTAAACACCAATATAATCATCTAGGAGAATGTTCCTAGCAAAATTCTTTCAGGCGTTTAAACAAACACTGGTGATGCAGCAAACACCTAAGATATGTTTCACCCTAAAAGAGTTACTAAGCACTAAGAACAACTAAGTTAAGTGATCTAAGCATGAATCAAACCAAAACTCCCTAAGTTATCAACCAATCATCTCCAAATCTGCTCTAACCTTAAATCATATAAGACTACTCACAACACATCATGAAATCAACATAAACAAGCAGAAAAGACAGATCAAACATGAATAAACAAGAACTAGAAGGAAAATGACAAAGAAAGTGCAAAACTTTATTAAAAGAGTGATCTTGATCAAAATCTCATCAAATTCCCTTTTGGGTTTATCCTCAGGTCGAAAAATAAGATAAAGAAGAAGATAAGTGCTAAAAAAATTAAGGTTTAGCCTAAATAAGCCAAAAAGATAAGGTTTGACAAAAAGTAGAAAAAGCTTGATCAACTCTCGGCGTTGACGCATCGGGGTGCATGGGTGGGTGTTCTGCTCGATGTATCCAGCTCGATGTAGAATAGCTCACGTCGCGGTTTGGTTACTCACTGGTTACTCAGCATACAGCAAGTCTCGGGTTGTATCGGGCAGGTGGTCGGGTGTTCAGCTTGCTGCTGAATCTCGATATGCCATGTCTCTTCGTATCGGCTTGTACGACATGCTTAGCTCGATGCACTAACCCGGTGCAGTCTCGGAGTCCTTGGTCAAATTCTTCTTTATCGTCCCACGCTCCACATCGACAAGCTTCATGGGTGTTCTGCTCGATGCTAGCCCTCGATATGGACATAGAGTTTGCAAGACTCCTTCCCATGGCATCTTCTTCGAATGTATGTTGCTCCAGTCTCCTTCCTAGGTTTCAAAACCTCCTAATTCACCTGAAATTGCCCACAAACCTGAAGATATATGCAGTCCTAAACAAAATGCATGCAATGTTACTTCTAGATGCAAATGCTTCCTGTAAGTATTTGCCCATCTCCCATTACGATGAAACAATGCTTCCGATAAGTATTTAAGGATAAGCTTTGCTTTTAATGATATTAAGTAGCTTTCATGTATAGAGTATAAAAGGATACTTGTGTATATGCCAAGAGCTCAAAGAAATCATCCAATGAGTGTGAAATTTGGTCATTTCTAAGAGGATGAAGACAAGGCTATATCTCCAAGTTCACTTATGATCAACCAGGAAAGTTCACGGCACAATGAACACAATAGAGAACTTCATTCTACGAGAAAATGAGACTGGGCTGTACCTGTTGTCTAAGTTTATATAAAAAATCATGGTGGTTCAAGACATCATGTTTACCTCGTGGTCAAGTAAACTCAACATATATTAACAATGAATAGTTCAAGGCTGAAATCTACTACTATATCATACACGGTTAACTTTCGCATATACTCTCAAAAAGTCATGTTAGGATTCTTAGGATCTTAGACGTCGACTTTCCAAGGTGTAGAACCGGAAACAACACCAAGATACGAGACTGTTTGATACAAGAAGATAGAAATGCAGAGAAAACATAGTAAGAAAACAGAGCAAAGGAAAAAATAAGAAGATAATTAAAGAGTTCACGACTAAATCGGGTCACTACGCCTCACCGCGCCTTGCTTAGAATCCACCAAACTCAGAGAGATTACAACCAAGAAGATATACAAACAATCCACGCTATAAGCCCTTTATTAGCAACTATAAGATTCGTTATGTATTATCTCTTGTATCCGGAACATACAATGTAAGCTTAAGAAAAATGTATTTCTCTCAACTCTCAAGAACTCGTATCTGACTCTCTTAACTCTCTCCCAATAACAAGAGGCTTCTTTTATAGATTTATAGCTTTAGGGCTTCCCAAACAACAAACTGCAGAACTTTCACTCTGAAACACCAAAGCGTATTCTTGAACAACGTTTGCAGTGAAGCTAAATATGCTTTTCCCAACATTAAAATGAATGAGGACAAGCTTTCCTTGCCGTACAATAGTGGTGACTGCTCATTTGTATCTTGCAGAGACCGTTAGCACATCTCACATATGGAACCTTCTTAACACAACCATAGTTGTCATTAACC
Source organism: Thlaspi arvense (assembly GCA_911865555.2). Classification (NCBI taxonomy): domain Eukaryota; kingdom Viridiplantae; phylum Streptophyta; class Magnoliopsida; order Brassicales; family Brassicaceae; genus Thlaspi; species Thlaspi arvense. The sequence continues at coordinate 63,231,434 of OU466860.2, forward strand.
TTCATCGAGTCATCTTGTGGTCCCAATAAAGAATATCCGAATCATTTTAACGTTTCTTGCACTTCAATTTGTCATTTGATTCACAAATCTCAACCTGACAAGTAGAAGAGCAAACTGCAAAACCAACACATAACAAAAGGGTGAGTAGAGTACCTTGTTTAGTAACCAGATTCCACGCTCGGATTCCTGAGTATTACTCCCTCCGTTTCAAAATAAGTGTCATTTTAAAGTTTTATTTTTGTTTCACAAAAAGTGTCACTTTACAGTTTCAATGCATAATTTTGAATAAATATCTAGTTTTAACCATTGAATTTTATTGTTTTAATTAGAAAAAGAATGTTGTTTTGTGTGTGAACAAAGGGTAAAACAGAATTTTTAATGAATTTTTTAATTTGTGTAAAAAGTGCCAAAGTGACACTTATTTTGAAACAGAGGGAGTATTACTCAGTCTTGACTTGTAGGAAGTTTAACGAAGTTTGAAACTTTCCTACAGCCAACACATTCATGAAAATATAAGCGGGATTCTTTTCTGCCGATATTTTCAATACTTCCACATCTTCATCCACGATGATATCTCTGATATAGTGACACTTCACGTCGATGTGTTTCGTTCTCTCATGATGCACATTGTTCTTAGATAGAGCAATGGCACTATGAGAATCACAGAAGACTTCTACACTTTTCTGATCATAACCGAACTCCTTCATTAGACCTTCAACCATACTGATTCATTTACTGCCTCAGTCAGAACCATGTATTCTGATTCAGAAGTTGATAGAGCAACCACTCACTACAGACCGGATTTCAAACTTATGGTGTTGCCACCGAGAGTAAACACTTGTCCAGAGATAGACCTTCTTCTTCTATCAGGATCTGCAGCAAAGTCTGCATCACAGTCGCCCACAACCTTGAAGTCTGAGCTTTTCTTGCAGCAGAGACAAGTTTTCACCAGACCTTTTAGGTAGCGTAGAACCCATTTCAGTCCAAGCCAATGATCTTGTATCAGGTGACTCATAAATCTGCTAATAACCCCAACAGACTAAGCTAAATCAGAACATGTTCCAAGCATGGTGTACATGATACTTCCTACTACATTAGAGTAGGGAACAAACTTCATATAGTCTTCATTCTCAGCTATCTCCTCCTCTGTAGCTGTGTGCAGCTTGAAATGTGCTCCGAGAGGAGTAACTATTGACTTCGCTTCATTCATGTTGTAAGTACGAAGGACCTTGTTTAAGTATTCTTCTTGAGACAACCACAAAGCACCAACAGATCTATCTCTGGTGATCTCCATACCAAGAATCTTCTTCGCAGCACCAAGATCCTTCATCTCAAACCTTTTACTCAACTTCTTTGTTCCGACAAGCCACAAGCATTAATCAACACATATCAGCAGATACATCAGAAATTCGTCCTTAGGGACCTTGATGTAAGCACAGTTGTCATACTTGCTTCTCACAAAACCGATCTCAGTCATGTAAGTGTCGAACTTTTCATTCCACTGCCTTGGAGCCTGTTTTAGTCCATACAGAGATTTGTTGGATAGACATACCTTGTTGTCTTTGAACTTGAACTCGTAGCCTTCTGGAGGAATCATATAGATCTTCTCCTTTAGCTCACCGTGTAAAACGCAGTTTTAACATCAAGTTGCTCCAGCTCTAAGTCTTCTTGAGCTACAATCAAAACCAGTATCTGTATAGATACATGTTTCACCACAAGAGCAAAGATCTCGTGGTAGTCAATTCTTTCTCTCTGAGAATACCCTTTGGCAACAAGCCTTGCCTTGAATCCTGGTTCCTCAATCCCTAGAATTCCCAGTTTGTACTTGTAGATCCATCTACTGCCAATAACCATTTGATTCGTAGGCCTTGTGAAAAAAGTCCATGTATCATTCTTTGTTTGAGAATCATCTTTTCTTCCATAGCAATTCTCCACTTTTCCCAATTCGTATCTCTCCTTTCTTCATTGTAATTTGCAGGCTCAGCTGCATCACCATCCTCTGTTGTATAAAGAGCTTCAGATAGGTAGTCTTCATCATCAAGCCGTTTAGGTGGATGAATTACACTTCTCACTTTGTCTCTAGCAAGATGATAACTCAGAGGGGAATGTCTTATTTCAGTATATGTGTCACCTTCTTCAGCTTCCCATGTTGGAGTAGAGTGCTTTGATCTAGAGCTCGAGGGAGTATTAGTGATATCAGATTGGTCTCCACCTAAGATAATCTCTCTCTCTCTCTCTCTCTCTCTCTCTCTCTCTCTCTCTCTCTCTCTCTCTGCTTCGAGATCTAAATCCACATATGATTCATCTTGATTATCATCTTGCACAGTTGTGTTATAACTTCTCTGCAGCATATCCTTGTAGACTGCATTTTCTTATAAAAGGACTTTTCTACTCACTGCACACTTCCTTTCTTCTAATAACCAGACCTTAACACCTTTAACTCCTTCATGGTAACCAATAAAAGCTCCCTTATTAGCTCTAAGATTCAACTTCCCATCATCGGTGTAAACAAACACAATGCACCTGAATCTTCTTAGATAGTTGTACACTAGTTGTCTCCCATACTATTTCTTGTCTGGTATGTCGAAGTTCAGAGCCGAAGAAGGGGTCTTGTTGATAAGAACAGCTGCAGTATGAGTAGTTTCTGCCCCAATTCTATTTGGAAAACCCGAATCACTCAGCATCGTTCTCTCTTTTTTCTGTAACTGTTAGATTCATACGCTCTGCAACTCTGTTTTGGTGAGGCGTATAGACAGAAATCAAGTGTCGTTGAATTCCCTTTGATTCATAGAAACCATAAAACAGCCTGTTATAGATTCTAAACTGTAGACTGTCCTGAGAGTCTTGACTTTCTTATCACTCTAATTATCCACGAGACTAACCCATTCAACTAACTTCTCGAAAGCCTCATCCTTTATTCTCAGAAAATAAACCCACACTTTCCTAGAGTAATCATCAACAAATGATATGAAATATTGACAGTTACCTAGAGAAAGAGGCACTGAAGAGGCTCCATAAGTTCGAGTGAACATACTGAAGTTTCTCCTTGGTTTCGGGTTGATTTAGATTAAAACCCACTTTCTTAGCTCTTCCGTATATGCAGTCTTCACACGTCTCCAATGTAGACACTTTCTTCTTATCGGGCATACCTCTTTTAACCATCACACTCATGTTTTTTTGACTCATATGCCCCACCCTCATGTGGCACAGCATCGTATCATCTTGCCTTCTTTCTGCTATGTGAGACTCATCAATGGCAGGTCTCCATTGAAGGATATACAGCATATCATATCTCCTTCTTGTCAACAAGATTTGGCTTCCTGCTTTGATGCTTAATATCTCATTTTCTGCTTCAAACTTGTAACCAGCTTTGTCATAATTTCCTAAAAACCACAGATTTCTGTTCATTTCAGGTACAAACCTGAAATTGGTAAGCAAAACCTGCAACCCTTCTTCATTCTTGATCTGATTGGAGCCAAGAAAAACCTGTAACCCTTCTTCATTCTTGATCTGAATGGAGCCAACTCCTCTGACTTTAGCCATAGTCTTGTTACCCATTCTAACAGAACCTCATGCATTCTCATCCAAGCTTTCAAACCACTCCCTTTTGTAGGTGATGTGGTAGCTACAACCTGTGTCCATAATCCACTCGTCTTCTAGATGTATATCAGTGGAAGAAAGAGATTCTGACACATACAACCCTGTTGATTCAACGGGGTTTCCATTTCTTCATAATTCACCCTTGCTACTTCCTTGCTTTTTCGATTTGCAGTGAGCTTTACCCTTATTCGGACAGGGATTTGCTTTTTCGATTTGCAGTAAGCTTTACCCTTATTCAGACAGAGATTCTTGTAGTGAGCTTCCTCACCACAAGTCCAACATCCTTTTCCTTTGACCTTGGATTTGGACCGTGACTTCTTGCTTCCCTTATCTCTGTGCTCATTTCTTCCCCCTGTCTTAATCTTCTCCTTTACATAAAAACCCTCTGATTGACATTTGATGCTCTTTTTCGTTGACCCGAACTCTGACTCTTTTGAGTATATGGCTGCAGTCACTTCATCCATCGCCAGAGTAAACCTTCCGGACCCATACCTAAGAGTGTCTTTCAACTGATTAAAAGGTCTAGGTTGAGACATCAACAGCAATATAGCTTGATCCTCATCAGACACCATAACATCCATGTTCTCTAAATCTTCAATTATCTAAAGAAAATCATCAATGTTACCTTCCACTGAAAGACTCTCAGACATCTTAAAGCTGTATAGCTTCTGCTTCATATAGATCCATTTTGGAAGAGCTTTTTACATGTAGAGCTTTTCCAGAGCACTCATCATCTCTACTATCGTCTTTCCTTTCTTCACTTTCCTCAAGACCCTATCTGTAAGGCTTAGAACAATTGTGCTTCTAGCCCTTTACATCTTTTCTTCAAATATTTCTTTCTTCTGATCCGCTTCAGGCTTTTCAATATCTGAATCTTTAGCTGTAGGTAAATCCAGTTCCTTGAAAACAACGCTCAGCCCCATAATATCTAAATGGGCTTCGAGCTTTTCTCTCCCCATTATGTAATCACCATGGCCATCAAACTTTTTCATCTCCACTCTTGCGGAAGACGTGGTTCAGAGCTTAAACGAACCAAATATCTGAACCGCTTCATGCTTTTCAAGATCTGAATCTTTAGCTGTAGGTAAAGCCAGTTCCTTGAAAACAACGCTCAGCCCCATAATATCTAAATGGGCTTCGAGCTTTTCTCTCCCCATTATGTAATCACTATGGCCATCAAACTTTTTCATCTCCACTCTTGCGGAAGACATGGTTCAGAGTTTAAACGAACCAAATATCTGAACCATAAACCAGCAAACATGGCTTTGATACCAAACTGTTAGGATTCTAAGGATCTTAGACGTCAACTTTCCAAGGTCTAGAACGGACAACAACACAAAGATACAAGACTATTTGATGCGAGGAGATAGAAATGCAGAGAAAAAAGAGTATGAAAACAGAGCAAAGAAAGGAAGAAGAAGAGAATGAAATGTCGGAGCACATGAGAATTTAATGAGTTCACGTCCAAACCGGGTCGCTATGTCTCGCCGAGCCTTGCTCGGAATCCACCAAACTCAGAGAGATTACAACCAAGAAGATATACAAACGATCAACCACATAAGCCCTTCACTAGCAACTATATGATTCGTTATGTAATATCTCTTGTATCAGAGAACATACAATGTAAGCTTAAGCAAAATGTATTTCTCTCAACTCTCAAGAACTCATATCTGACTATCTTAACTCTCTTCTAATAAAAAAGGCACCTTTTATAGGTTTATTGTTTTAAGGCTTCCTAAAAAGCAAACCGCAGAACTCTTACTCTGAAACGCCAAAGTGTAGTCTTGAACAGCATTTGCAGTGATGTCAAATGTGATTTTCCCAATGTTAAACTGAATGAGGACAAGCTGTTCTTGCTCTACAATAGTAGTGACTGCTCGTTTGTATCTTGCAGAGACCGTTAGCACAGCTCACATATGGGACCATCTTAACTCAACCATAGTTGTCATTAACCATCATCGAGTCATCTTGTGGTCTCAATAAAGCATATCTGAATCATTTAAACATTTCTTGTACTTCAAATTGCCATTTGATTCACAAGTCATTGTGTCAAGCCCATCGAATCTGCAGTCTTTCAAGTTAGTAGAGTCTACAAATGGTTTAGAATAATTTTTATTTATATGGGGGATTGTTGGAACTTTTTGGTAATTATGGATAATATCGATAAATCTTTATTGATTGAGTCCAATTATTTTATGAAATATTTCTATTTCTCTTATCCTTGTCAAACAAAAAACAAAAAATGGAATATTTTGTTTTTCTCTTGTTTGAAACAAGGAATACAGGTTTTCTGAATATTTTCATTCTTTCTTAATCTTGTCAAATAAGAAACAAAGATTTTTGAAATATTTCTGTTTATCTTTTATGAGTAATAAGGCAAATGCCTTACACCACAAGCTTCCCTTCAACTATAAATAAGAACTTCTCTCGTTCATTATTCTTTATCAACAAAGCAACAAGTTTTCAAAACACAAACTTTCTGCAAATTTCTCTTGTCTTTACAGTTTTAGGGCAAATCTTGAAAGTATATCGTAGATTTTAAGTTTGCAGATTCTATTATTGGGTGCTGTGATTTTAATCTCAACAAAGTTATATTGTGAGACTCTGAATCTCTTCAAATCACTATACTACATAAGATTTTAAAAAATTAAGAAAATAGATCATATATCACCTCTGTATATCATTTTTTAATGTATTATCAAATCATTTTATTATACTTATGTTAATATTAATTGTTTTAGAATTATAATTTCCAATCCGTATTTTGACGATCTTACACAACTGTTCGGGAGTAAATTTCAGGATACCACGTGGGGGTGTGTTATTCGTTGGGGTTGGAGCTGAGCCTCCGAGTTTTGTCCTCTGGGGGAAAGGCGGCGAGTCATCATTCCAGGGCGGAAGCTTCTTGTTCCGGGGCGATGGTATGAGCGTCGTGCCCGGTCCCGTTAACACTCAAACAAGCGTCAGGCGAGCCTTCGGACAGACCGGAAAGGGGTTTCCCTCTCGAAGGTTCTCTGACTTCCAAGTTAGTGGATATCCTACCGGGAACAGGTACTTGGGAGGGGAATTTTCTATGGGTTAGTCATGAGAAGTCTCGTCCGGGGATCGAGATTTCTATCTGCTTTCGGGTGTTTCAAAGGGGGTCCTACTCATCGAAAGGAAAACGAAGCGGATACAAAGGCGAGGTTCTGGGTTAGGAATGACTTAACCTGGTCGGTATTCACTCGGGAAGAACATGAAGTTCACCCGCGATCCTGCTGTATGGCCGGGGCGACTACCTTAGATATCGGCATGCTTAGCTCGATGCACTAACCCGGTGCAGTCTCGGAGTCCTTGGTCAAATTCTTCTTTATCGTCCCACGCTCCACATCGACAAACTTCATGGGTGTTCTGCTCGATGCTAGCCCTCGATATGGACATAGAGTTTGCAAGACTCCTTCCCATGGCATCTTCTTCGAATGTATGTTGCTCCAGTCTCCTTCCTAGGTTTCAAAACCTCCTAATTCACCTGAAATTGCCCACAAACCTGAAGATATATGCAGTGCTAAACAAAATGCATGCAATGTTACTTCTAGATGCAAATGCTTCCTGTAAGTATTTGCCCATCTCCCATTACGATGAAACAATGCTTCCGATAAGTATTTAAAGATAAGCTTTGCTTTTAATGATATTAAGTAGCTTTCATGTATATAGTATAAAAGGATACTTGTGTATATGCCAAGAGCTCAAAGAAATCATCCAATGAGTGTGAAATTTGGTCATTTCTAAGAGGATGAAGACAAGGCTATATCTCCAAGTTCACTTATGATCAACCAGGAAAGTTCACGGCACAATGAACACAATAGAGAACTTCATTCTACGAGAAAATGAGACTGGGCTGTACCTGTTGTCTAAGTTTATATAAAAAATCATGGTGGTTCAAGACATCATGTTTACCTCGTGGCCAAGTAAACTCAACATATATTAACAATGAATAGTTCAAGGCTGAAATCTACTACTATATCATACACGGTTAACTTTCGCATATACTCTCAAAAAGTCATGTTAGGATTCTTAGGATCTTAGACGTCGACTTTCCAAGGTGTAGAACCGGAAACAACACCAAGATACGAGACTGTTTGATACAAGAAGATAGAAATGCAGAGAAAACATAGTAAGAAAACAGAGCAAAGGAAAAAATAAGAAGATAATTAAAGAGTTCACGACTAAATCGGGTCACTACGTCTCACCGCGCCTTGCTTAGAATCCACCAAACTCAGAGAGATTACAACCAAGAAGATATACAAACAATCCACGCTATAAGCCCTTTATTAGCAACTATAAGATTCGTTATGTATTATCTCTTGTATCCGGAACATACAATGTAAGCTTAAGAAAAATGTATTTCTCTCAACTCTCAAGAACTCGTATCTGACTCTCTTAACTCTCTCCCAATAACAAGAGGCTTCTTTTATAGATTTATAGCTTTAGGGCTTCCCAAACAACAAACTGCAGAACTTTCACTCTGAAACACCAAAGCGTATTCTTGAACAACGTTTGCAGTGAAGCTAAATGTGCTTTTCCCAACATTAAAATGAATGAGGACAAGCTTTCCTTGCCGTACAATAGTGGTGACTGCTCATTTGTATCTTGCAGAGATCGTTAGCACATCTCACATATGGAACCTTCTTAACACAACCATAGTTGTCATTAACCTTCATCGAGTCATCTTGTGGTCCCAATAAAGAATATCCGAATCATTTTAACGTTTCTTGCACTTCAATTTGTCATTTGATTCACAAATCTCAACCTGACAAGTAGAAGAGCAAACTGCAAAACCAACACATAACAAAAGGGAGAGTAGAGTACCTTGTTTAGTAACCAGATTCCACGCTCAGATTCCTGAGTATTACTCCCTCCGTTTCAAAATAAGTGTCATTTTAAAGTTTTATTTTTGTTTCACAAAAAGTGTCACTTTACAGTTTCAATGCATAATTTTGAATAAATATCTAGTTTTAACCATTGAATTTTATTGTTTTAATTAGAAAAAGAATATTGTTTTGTGTGTGAACAAAGGGTAAAACAGAATTTTTAATGAATTTTTTAATTTGTGTAAAAAGTGCCAAAGTGACACTTATTTTGAAACAGAGGGAGTATTACTCAGTCTTGACTTGTAGGAAGTTTAACTAAGTTTGAAACTTTCCTAAGCCAACACATTCATGAAAATATAAGCGGGATTCTTTTCTGCCGATATTTTCAATACTTCCACATCTTCATCCACGATGATATCTCTGATATAGTGACACTTCACGTCGATGTGTTTCGTTCTCTCATGATGCACATTGTTCTTAGATAGAGCAATGACACTCTGAGAATCACAGAAGACTTCTACACTTTTCTGATCATAACCGAACTCCTTCATTAGACCTTCAACCATACTGATTCATTTACTGCCTCAGTCAGAGCCATGTATTCTGATTCAGAAGTTGATAGAGCAACCACTCACTACAGACCGGATTTCAAACTTATGGTGTTGCCACCGAGAGTAAACACTTGTCCAGAGATAGACCTTCTTCTTCTATCAGGATCTGCAGCAAAGTCTGCATCACAGTTGCCCACAACCTTGAAGTCTGAGCTTTTCTTGCAGCAGAGACAAGTTTTCACCAGACCTTTTAGGTAGCGTAGAACCCATTTCAGTCCAAGCCAATGATCTTGTATCAGTCGACTCATAAATCTGCTAATAACCCCAACAGACTAAGCTAAATCAGAACATGTTCCAAGCATGGTGTACATGATACTTCCTACTACATTAGAGTAGGGAACAAACTTCATATAGTCTTCATTCTCAGCTATCTCCTCCTCTGTAGCTGTGTGCAGCTTGAAATGTGCTCCGAGAGGAGTAACTATTGACTTCGCTTCATTCATGTTGTAAGTACGAAGGACCTTGTTTAAGTATTCTTCTTGAGACAACCACAAAGCACCAACAGATCTATCTCTGGTGATCTCCATACCAAGAATCTTCTTCGCAGCACCAAGATCCTTCATCTCAAACCTTTTACTCAACTTCTTTGTTCCGACAAGCCACAAGCATTAATCAACACATATCAGCAGATACATCAGAAATTCGTCCTTAGGGACCTTGATGTAAGCACAGTTGTCATACTTGCTTCTCACAAAACCGATCTCAGTCATGTAAGTGTCGAACTTTTCATTCCACTGCCTTGGAGCCTGTTTTAGTCCATACAGAGATTTGTTGGATAGACATACCTTGTTGTCTTTGAACTTGAACTCGTAGCCTTCTGGAGGAGTCATATAGATCTTCTCCTTTAGCTCACCGTGTAAAACGCAGTTTTAACATCAAGTTGCTCCAGCTCTAAGTCTTCTTGAGCTACAATCGAAACCAGTATCTGTATAGATACATGTTTCACCACAAGAGCAAAGATCTCGTGGTAGTCAATTCTTTCTCTCTGAGAATACCCTTTGGCAACAAGCCTTGCCTTGAATCCTGGTTCCTCAATCCCTAGAATTCCCAGTTTGTACTTGTAGATCCATCTACTGCCAATAACCATTTGATTCGTAGGCCTTGTGAAAAAAGTCCATGTATCATTCTTTGTTTGAGAATCATCTTTTCTTCCATAGCAATTCTCCACTTTTCCCAATTCGTATCTCTCCTTTCTTCATTGTAATTTGCAGGCTCAGCTGCATCACCATCCTCTGTTGTATAAAGAGCTTCAGATAGGTAGTCTTCATCATCAAGCCGTTTAGGTGGATGAATTACACTTCTCACTTTGTCTCTAGCAAGATGATAACTCAGAGGGGAATGTCTTATTTCAGTATATGTGTCACCTTCTTCAGCTTCCCATGTTGGAGTAGAGTGCTTTGATCTAGAGCTCGAGGGAGTATTAGTGATATCAGATTGGTCTCCACCTAAGATAATCTCTCTCTCTCTCTCTCTCTCTCTCTCTCTCTCTCTCTCTCTCTCTCTCTCTCTCTCTCTCTCTCTCTCTCTCTCTCTCTCTCTCTCTCTCTCTCTGCTTCGAGATCTAAATCCACATATGATTCATTTTGATTATCATCTTGCACAGTTGTGTTATAACTTCTCTGCAGCATATCCTTGTAGACTGCATTTTCTTATAAAAGGACTTTTCTACTCACTGCACACTTCCTTTCTTCTAATAACCAGACCTTAACACCTTTAACTCCTTCATGGTAACCAATAAAAGCTCCCTTATTAGCTCTAAGATTCAACTTCCCATCATCGGTGTAAACAAACACAATGCATCTGAATCTTCTTAGATAGTTGTACACTAGTTGTCTCCCATACTATTTCTTGTCTGGTATGTCGAAGTTCAGAGCCGAAGAAGGGGTCTTGTTGATAAGAACAGCTGCAGTATGAGTAGTTTCTGCCCCAATTCTATTTGGAAAACCCGAATCACTCAGCATCGTTCTCTCTTTTTTCTGTAACTGTTAGATTCATACGCTCTGCAACTCTGTTTTGGTGAGGCGTATAGACAGAAATCAAGTGTCGTTGAATTCCCTTTGATTCATAGAAACCATAAAACAGCCTGTTATAGATTCTAAACTGTAGACTGTCCTGAGAGTCTTGACTTTCTTATCACTCTAATTATCCACGAGACTAACCCATTCAACTAACTTCTCGAAAGCCTCATCCTTTATTCTCAGAAAATAAACCCACACTTTCCTAGAGTAATCATCAACAAATGATATGAAATATTGACAGTTACCTAGAGAAAGAGGCACTGAAGAGGCTCCATAAGTTCGAGTGAACATACTGAAGTTTCTCCTTGGTTTCGGGTTGATTTAGATTAAAACCCACTTTCTTAGCTCTTCCGTATATGCAGTCTTCACACGTCTCCAATGTAGACACTTTCTTCTTATCGGGCATACCTCTTTTAACCATCACACTCATGTTTTTTTGACTCATATGCTCCACCCTCATGTGGCACAGCATCGTATCATCTTGCCTTCTTTCTGCTATGTGAGACTCATCAATGGCAGGTCTCCATTGAAGGATATACAGCATATCATATCTCCTTCTTGTCAACAAGATTTGGCTTCCTGCTTTGATGCTTAATATCTCATTTTCTGCTTCAAACTTGTAACCAGCTTTGTCATAATTTCCTAAAAACCACAGATTTCTGTTCATTTCAGGTACAAACCTGAAATTGGTAAGCAAAACCTGCAACCCTTCTTCATTCTTGATCTGATTGGAGCCAAGAAAAACCTGCAACCCTTCTTCATTCTTGATCTGAATGGAGCCAACTCCTCTGACTTTAGCCATAGTCTTCTTACCCATTCTAACAGAACCTCATGCATTCTCATCCAAGCTTTCAAACCACTCCCTTTTGTAGGTGATGTGGTAGCTACAACCTGTGTCCATAATCCACTCGTCTTCTAGATGTATATCAGTGGAAGAAAAAGATTCTGACACATACAACCCTGTTGATTCAATGGGGTTTCCATTTCTTCATAATTCATCCTTGCTACTTCCTTGCTTTTTCGATTTGCAGTGAGCTTTACCCTTATTCGGACAGGGATTTGCTTTTTCGATTTGCAGTAAGCTTTACCCTTATTCAGACAGAGATTCTTGTAGTGAGCTTCCTCACCACAAGTCCAACATCCTTTTCCTTTGACCTTGGATTTGGACCGTGACTTCTTGCTTCCCTTATCTCTGTGCTCATTTCTTCCCCCTGTCTTAATCTTCTCCTTTACATAGAAACCCTCTGATTGACATTTGATGCTCTTTTTCGTTGACCCGAACTCTGACTCTTTTGAGTATATGGCTGCAGTCACTTCATCCATCGCCAGAGTAAACCTTCCGGACCCATACCTAAGAGTGTCTTTCAACTGATTAAAAGGTCTAGGTTGAGACATCAACAGCAATATAGCTTGATCCTCATCAGACACCATAACATCCATGTTCTCTAAATCTTCAATTATCTAAAGAAAATCATCAATGTTACCTTCCACTGAAAGACTCTCAGACATCTTAAAGCTGTATAGCTTCTGCTTCATATAGATCCATTTTGGAAGAGCTTTTTACATGTAGAGCTTTTCCAGAGCACTCATCATCTCTACTATCGTCTTTCCTTTCTTCACTTTCCTCAAAACCCTATCTGTAAGGCTTAGAACAATTGTGCTTCTAGCCCTTTACATTTTTTCTTCAAATATTTCTTTCTTCTGATCCGCTTCAGGCTTTTCAATATCTGAATCTTTAGCTGTAGGTAAATCCAGTTCCTTGAAAACAACGCTCAGCCCCATAATATCTAAATGGGCTTCGAGCTTTTCTCTCCCCATTATGTAATCACCATGGCCATCAAACTTTTTCATCTCCACTCTTGCGGAAGACGTGGTTCAGAGCTTAAACGAACCAAATATCTGAACCGCTTCATGCTTTTCAAGATCTGAATCTTTAGCTGTAGGTAAAGCCAGTTCCTTGAAAACAACGCTCAACCCCATAATATCTAAATGGGCTTCGAGCTTTTCTCTCCCCATTATGTAATCACTATGGCCATCAAACTTTTTCATCTCCACTCTTACGGAAGACATGGTTCAGAGTTTAAACGAACCAAATATCTGAACCATAAACCAGCAAACATGGCTTTGATACCAAACTGTTAGGATTCTAAGGATCTTAGACGTCAACATTCCAAGGTCTAGAACGGACAACAACACAAAGATACAAGACTATTTGATGCGAGGAGATAGAAATGCAGAGAAAAAAGAGTATGAAAACAGAACAAAGAAAGGAAGAAGAAGAGAATGAAATGTCGGAGCACATGAGAATTTAATGAGTTCACGTCCAAACCGGGTCGCTATGTCTCGCCGAGCCTTGCTCGGAATCCACCAAACTCAGAGAGATTACAACCAAGAAGATATACAAACGATCAACCACATAAGCCCTTCACTAGATCCTATATGATTCGTTATGTAATATCTCTTGTATCAGAGAACATACAATGTAAGCTTAAGCAAAATGTATTTCTCTCAACTCTCAAGAACTCATATCTGACTATCTTAACTCTCTTCTAATAAAAAAGGCACCTTTTATAGGTTTATTGCTTTAAGGCTTCCTAAAAAGCAAACCGCAGAACTCTTACTCTGAAACGCCAAAGTGTAGTCTTGAACAGCATTTGCAGTGATGTCAAATGTGATTTTCCCAATGTTAAACTGAATGAGGACAAGCTGTTCTTGCTCTACAATAGTAGTGACTGCTCGTTTGTATCTTGCAGAGACCGTTAGCACAGCTCACATATGGGACCATCTTAACTCAACCATAGTTGTCATTAACCATCATCGAGTCATCTTGTGGTCTCAATAAAGCATATCTGAATCATTTAAACGTTTCTTGTACTTCAAGTTGCCATTTGATTCACAAGTCATTGTGTCAAGCCCATCGAATCTGCAGTCTTTCAAGTTAGTAGAGTCTACAAATGATTTAGAATAATTTTTATTTATATGGGGGATTGTTGGAACTTTTTGGTAATTATGGATAATATCGATAAATCTTTATTGATTGAGTCCAATTATTTTATGAAATATTTCTATTTCTCTTATCCTTGTCAAACAAAAAACAAAAAATGGAATATTTTGTTTTTCTCTTGTTTGAAACAAGGAATACAGGTTTTCTGAATATTTTCATTCTTTCTTAATCTTGTCAAATAAGAAACAAAGATTTTTGAAATATTTCTGTTTATCTTTTATGAGTAATAAGGCAAATGCTTTACACCACAAGCTTCCCTTCAACTATAAATAAGAACTTCTCTCGTTCATTATTCTTTATCAACAAAGCAACAAGTTTTCAAAACACAAACTTTCTGCAAATTTCTCTTGTCTTTACAGTTTTAGGGCAAATCTTGAAAGTATATCGTAGATTTTAAGTTTGCATATTCTATTATTGGGTGCTGTGATTTTAATCTCAACAAAGTTATATTGTGAGACTATGAATCTCTTCAAATCACTATACTAAATAAGATTTTAAAAAATTAAGAAAATAGATCATATATCACCTCTGTATATCATTTTTTAATGTATTATTAAATCATTTTATTATACTTATGTTAATTTTAATTGTTTTAGAATTATAATTTCCAATCCGTATTTCGACGATCTTACACAACTGTTCGGGAGCAAATTTCAGGATACTACGTGGGGGTGTGTTATTCGTTGGGGTTAGAGCTGAGCCTCCGAGTTTTGTCCTCTGGGGGAAAGGCGGCGAGTCATTATTCCAGGGCGGAAGCTTCTTGTTCCGGGGCGATGGTATGAGCGCCGTGCCCGGTCCCGTTAACACTCAAACAAGCGTCAGGCGAGCCTTCGGACAGACCGGAAAGGGGTTTCCCTCTCGAAGGTTCTCTGACTTCCAAGTTAGTGGATATCCTACCGGGAACAGGTACTTGGGAGGGGAATTTTCTATGGGTTAGTCATGAGAAGTCTCGTCCGGGGATCGAGATTTCTATCTGCTTTCGAGTGTTTCAAAGGGGGTCCTACTCATCGAAGGGAAAACGAAGCGGATACAAAGGCGAGGTTCTAGGTTAGGAATGACTTAACCTGGTCGGTATTCACTCGGGAAGAACATGAAGTTCACCCGCGATCCTGCTGTATGGCCGGGGCGACTACCTTAGATATCGGCATGCTTAGCTCGATGCACTAACCCGGTGCAGTCTCGGAGTACTTGGTCAAATTCTTCTTTATCATCCCACGCTCCACATCGACAAGCTTCATGGGTGTTCTGCTCGATGCTAGCCCTCGATATGGACATAGAGTTTGCAAGACTCCTTCCCATGGCATCTTCTTCGAATGTATGTTGCTCCAGTCTCCTTCCTAGGTTTCAAGACCTCCTAATTCACCCGAAATTACCCACAAACCTGAAGATATATGCAGTCCTAAACAAAATGCATGCAATGTTACTTCTAGATGCAAATGCTTCCTGTAAGTATTTGCCCATCTCCCATTACGATGAAACAATGCTTCCGATAAGTATTTAAAGATAAGCTTTGCTTTTAATGATATTAAGTAGCTTTCATGTATATAGTATAAAAGGATACTTGTGTATATGCCAAGAGCTCAAAGAAATCATCCAATGAGTGTGAAATTTGGTCATTTCTAAGAGGATGAAGACAAGGCTATATCTCCAAGTTCACTTATGATCAACCAGGAAAGTTCACGGCACAATGAACACAATAGAGAACTTCATTCTACGAGAAAATGAGACTGGGCTGTACCTGTTGTCTAAGTTTATATAAAAAATCATGGTGGTTCAAGACATCATGTTTACCTCGTGGCCAAGTAAACTCAACATATATTAACAATGAATAGTTCAAGGCTGAAATCTACTACTATATCATACACGGTTAACTTTCGCATATACTCTCAAAAAGTCATGTTAGGATTCTTAGGATCTTAGATGTCGACTTTCCAAGGTGTAGAACCGGAAACAACACCAAGATACGAGACTGTTTGATACAAGAAGATAGAAATGCAGAGAAAACATAGTAAGAAAACAGAGCAAAGGAAAAAATAAGAAGATAATTAAAGAGTTCACGACTAAATCGGGTCACTACGCCTCACCGCGCCTTGCTTAGAATCCACCAAACTCAGAGAGATTACAACCAAGAAGATATACAAACAATCCACGCTATAAGCCCTTTATTAGCAACTATAAGATTCGTTTTGTATTATCTCTTGTATCCGGAACATACAATGTAAGCTTAAGAAAAATGTATTTCTCTCAACTCTCAAGAACTCGTATCTGACTCTCTTAACTCTCTCCCAATAACAAGAGGCTTCTTTTATAGATTTATAGCTTTAGGGCTTCCCAAACAACAAACTGCAGAACTTTCACTCTGAAACACCAAAGCGTATTCTTGAACAACGTTTGCAGTGAAGCTAAATATGCTTTTCCCAACATTAATATGAATGAGGACAAGCTTTCCTTGCCGTACAATAGTGGTGACTGCTCATTTGTATCTTGCAGAGACCGTTAGCACATCTCACATATGGAACCTTCTTAACACAACCATAGTTGTCATTAACCTTCATCGAGTCATCTTGTGGTCCCAATAAAGAATATCCGAATCATTTTAACGTTTCTTGCACTTCAATTTGTCATTTGATTCACAAATCTCAACCTGACAAGTAAAAGAGCAAACTGCAAAACCAACACATAACAAAAGGGAGAGTAGAGTACCTTGTTTAGTAACCAGATTCCACGCTCGGATTCCTGAGTATTACTCCCTCCGTTTCAAAATAAGTGTCATTTTAAAGTTTTATTTTTGTTTCACAAAAAGTGTCACTTTACAGTTTCAATGCACAATTTTGAATAAATATCTAGTTTTAACCATTGAATTTTATTGTTTTAATTAGAAAAAAAATGTTGTTTTGTGTGTGAACAAAGGGTAAAACAGAATTTTTAATGAATTTTTTAATTTGTGTAAAAAGTGCCAAAGTGACACTTATTTTGAAACAGAGGGAGTATTACTCAGTCTTGACTTGTAGGAAGTTTAACGAAGTTTGAAACTTTCCTACAGCCAACACATTCATGAAAATATAAGCGGGATTCTTTTCTGCCGATATTTTCAATACTTCCACATCTTCATCCACGATGATATCTCTGATATAGTGACACTTCACGTCGATGTGTTTCGTTCTCTCATGATGCACATTGTTCTTAGATAGAGCAATGGCACTCTGAGAATCACAGAAGACTTCTACACTTTTCTGATCATAACCGAACTCCTTCATTAGACCTTCAACCATACTGATTCATTTACTGCCTCAGTCAGAGCCATGTATTCTGATTCAGAAGTTGATAGAGCAACCACTCACTACAGACCGGATTTCAAACTTATGGTGTTGCCACCGAGAGTAAACACTTGTCCAGAGATAGACCTTCTTCTTCTATCAGGATCTGCAGCAAAGTCTGCATCACAGTCGCCCACAACCTTGAAGTCTGAGCTTTTCTTGCAGCAGAGACAAGTTTTCACCAGACCTTTTAGGTAGCGTAGAACCCATTTCAGTCCAAGCCAATGATCTTGTATCAGGTGACTCATAAATCTGCTAATAACCCCAACAGACTAAGCTAAATCAGAACATGTTCCAAGCATGGTGTACATGATACTTCCTACTACATTAGAGTAGGGAACAAACTTCATATAGTCTTCATTCTCAGCTATCTCCTCCTCTGTAGCTGTGTGCAGCTTGAAATGTGCTCCGAGAGGAGTAACTATTGACTTCGCTTCATTCATGTTGTAAGTACGAAGGACCTTGTTTAAGTATTCTTCTTGAGACAACCACAAAGCACCAACAGATCTATCTCTGGTGATCTCCATACCAAGAATCTTCTTCGCAGCACCAAGATCCTTCATCTCAAACCTTTTACTCAACTTCTTTGTTCCGACAAGCCACAAGCATTAATCAACACATATCAGCAGATACATCAGAAATTCGTCCTTAGGGACCTTGATGTAAGCACAGTTGTCATACTTGCTTCTCACAAAACCGATCTCAGTCATGTAAGTGTCGAACTTTTCATTCCACTGCCTTGGAGCCTGTTTTAGTCCATACAGAGATTTGTTGGATAGACATACCTTGTTGTCTTTGAACTTGAAATCGTAGCCTTCTGGAGGAGTCATATAGATCTTCTCCTTTAGCTCACCGTGTAAAACGCAGTTTTAACATCAAGTTGCTCCAGCTCTAAGTCTTCTTGAGCTACAATCGAAACCAGTATCTGTATAGATACATGTTTCACCACAAGAGCAAAGATCTCATGGTAGTCAATTCTTTCTCTCTGAGAATACCCTTTGGCAACAAGCTTTGCCTTGAATCCTGGTTCCTCAATCCCTAGAATTCCCAGTTTGTACTTGTAGATCCATCTACTGCCAATAACCATTTGATTCGTAGGCCTTGTGAAAAAAGTCCATGTATCATTCTTTGTTTGAGAATCATCTTTTCTTCCATAGCAATTCTCCACTTTTCCCAATTCGTATCTCTCCTTTCTTTATTGTAATTTGCAGGCTCAGCTGCATCATCATCCTCTGTTGTATAAAGAGCTTTAGATAGGTAGTCTTCATCATCAAGCCGTTTAGGTGGATGAATTACACTTCTCACTTTGTCTCTAGCAAGATGATAACTCAGAGGGGAATGTCTTATTTCAGTATATGTGTCACCTTCTTCAGCTTCCCATGTTGGAGTAGAGTGCTTTGATCTAGAGCTCGAGGGAGTATTAGTGATATCAGATTGGTCTCCACCTAAGATAATCTCTCTCTCTCTCTCTCTCTCTCTCTCTCTCTCTCTCTCTCTCTCTCTCTCTCTCTCTCTCTCTCTCTCTCTCTCTCTCTCTCTCTCTCTCTGCTTCGAGATCTAAATCCACATATGATTCATCTTGATTATCATCTTGCACAGTTGTGTTATAACTTCTCTGCAGCATATCCTTGTAGACTGCATTTTCTTATAAAAGGACTTTTCTACTCACTGCACACTTCCTTTCTTCTAATAACCAGACCTTAACACCTTTAACTCCTTCATGGTAACCAATAAAAGCTCCCTTATTAGCTCTAAGATTCAACTTCCCATCATCGGTGTAAACAAACACAATGCATCTGAATCTTCTTAGATAGTTGTACACTAGTTGTCTCCCATACTATTTCTTGTCTGGTATGTCGAAGTTCAGAGCCGAAGAAGGGGTCTTGTTGATAAGAACAGCTGCAGTATGAGTAGTTTCTGCCCCAATTCTATTTGG
The DNA here is from genome assembly GCA_911865555.2 of Thlaspi arvense. Classification (NCBI taxonomy): domain Eukaryota; kingdom Viridiplantae; phylum Streptophyta; class Magnoliopsida; order Brassicales; family Brassicaceae; genus Thlaspi; species Thlaspi arvense. The sequence continues at coordinate 63,250,770 of OU466860.2, forward strand.
AAAACCCGAATCACTCAGCATCGTTCTCTCTTTTTTCTGTAACTGTTAGATTCATACGCTCTGCAACTCTGTTTTGGTGAGGCGTATAGACAGAAATCAAGTGTTTTTGAATCCCCTTTGATTCATAGAAACCATCAAACAGCCTGTTATAGATTCTAAACTGTAGACTGTCCTGAGAATCTTGACTTTCTTATCACTCTAATTCTCCACGAGACTAACCCATTCAACTAACTTCTCGAAAGCCTCATCCTTTATTCTCAGAAAATAAACCCACACTTTCCTAGAGTAATCATCAACAAATGATATGAAATATTGACAGTTACCTAGAGAAAGAGGCACTGAAGAGGCTCTCCATAAGTCCGAGTGCACATACTGAAGTTTCTCCTTGGTTTCGGGTTGATTTAGATTAAAACCCACTTTCTTAGCTCTTCCGTATATGCAGTCTTCACACGTCTCCAATGTAGACACTTTCTTCTTATCGGGCATACCTCTTTTAACCATCACACTCATGTTTTTTTGACTCATATGCCCCACCCTCATGTGGCACAGCATCGTATCATCTTGCTTTCTTTCTGCTATGTGAGACTCATCAATGGCAGGTCTCCATTGAAGGATATACAGCATATCATATCTCCTTCTTGTCAACAAGATTTGGCTTCCTGCTTTGATGCTTAATATCTCATTTTCTGCTTCAAACTTGTAACCAGCTTTGTCATAATTTCCTAAAAACCACAGATTTCTGTTCATTTCAGGTACAAACCTGAAATTGGTAAGCAAAACCTGCAACCCTTCTTCATTCTTGATCTGATTGGAGCCAAGAAAAACCTGCAACCCTTCTTCATTCTTGATCTGAATGGAGCCAACTCCTCTGACTTTAGCCATAGTCTTCTTACCCATTCTAACAGAACCTCATGCATTCTCATCCAAGCTTTCAAACCACTCCCTTTTGTAGGTGATGTGGTAGCTACAACCTGTGTCCATAATCCACCCGTCTTCTAGATGTATATCAGTGGAAGAAAAAGATTCTGACACATACAACCCTGTTGATTCAATGGGGTTTCCATTTCTTCATAATTCATCCTTGCTACTTCCTTGCTTTTTCGATTTGCAGTGAGCTTTACCCTTATTCGGACAGGGATTTGCTTTTTCGATTTGCAGTAAGCTTTACCCTTATTCAGACAGAGATTCTTGTAGTGAGCTTCCTCACCACAAGTCCAACATCCTTTTCCTTTGACCTTGGATTTGGACCGTGACTTCTTGCTTCCCTTATCTCTGTGCTCATTTCTTCCCCCTGTCTTAATCTTCTCCTTTACATAGAAACCCTCTGATTGACATTTGATGCTCTTTTTCGTTGACCCGAACTCTGACTCTTTTGAGTATATGGCTGCAGTCACTTCATCCATCGCCAGAGTAAACCTTCCGGACCCATACCTAAGAGTGTCTTTCAACTGATTAAAAGGTCTAGGTTGAGACATCAACAGCAATATAGCTTGATCCTCATCAGACACCATAACATCCATGTTCTCTAAATCTTCAATTATCTAAAGAAAATCGTCAATGTTACCTTCCACTGAAAGACTCTCAGACATCTTAAAGCTGTATAGCTTCTGCTTCATATAGATCCATTTTGGAAGAGCTTTTTACATGTAGAGCTTTTCCAGAGCACTCATCATCTCTACTATCGTCTTTCCTTTCTTCACTTTCCTCAAGACCCTATCTGTAAGGCTTAGAACAATTGTGCTTCTAGCCCTTTATATCTTTTCTTCAAATATTTCTTTCTTCTGATCCGCTTCAGGCTTTTCAATATCTGAATCTTTAGCTGTAGGTAAATCCAGTTCCTTGAAAACAACGCTCAGCCCCATAATATCTAAATGGGCTTCGAGCTTTTCTCTCCCCATTATGTAATCACCATGGCCATCAAACTTTTTCATCTCCACTCTTGCGGAAGACGTGGTTCAGAGCTTAAACGAACCAAATATCTGAACCGCTTCATGCTTTTCAAGATCTAAATCTTTAGCTGTAGGTAAAGCCAGTTCCTTGAAAACAACTCTCAGCCCCATAATATCTAAATGGGCTTCGAGCTTTTCTCTCCCCATTATGTAATCACTATGGCCATCAAACTTTTTCATCTCCACTCTTGCGGAAGACATGGTTCAGAGTTTAAACGAACCAAATATCTGAACCATAAACCAGCAAACATGGCTTTGATACCAAACTGTTAGGATTCTAAGGATCTTAGACGTCAACTTTCCAAGGTCTAGAACGGACAACAACACAAAGATACAAGACAATTTGATGCGAGGAGATAGAAATGCAGAGAAAAAAGAGTATGAAAACAGAGCAAAGGAAGGAAGAAGAAGAGAATGAAAAGTCGGAGCACATGAGAATTTAATGAGTTCACGTCCAAACCGGGTCGCTATGTCTCGCCGAGCCTTGCTCGGAATCCACCAAACTCAGAGAGATTACAACCAAGAAGATATACAAACGATCAACCACATAAGCCCTTCACTAGCAACTATATGATTCGTTATATAATATCTCTTGTATCAGAGAACATACAATGTAAGCTTAAGCAAAATGTATTTCTCTCAACTCTCAAGAACTCATATCTGACTATCTTAACTCTCTTCTAATAAAAAAGGCACCTTTTATAGGTTTATTGCTTTAAGGCTTCCCAAAAAGCAAACCGTAGAACTCTTACTCTGAAACGCCAAAGTGTAGTCTTGAACAGCATTTGCAGTGATGTCAAATGTGATTTTCCCAATGTTAAACTGAATGAGGACAAGCTGTTCTTGCTCTACAGTAGTAGTGACTGCTCGTTTGTATCTTGCAGAGACCGTTAGCACAGCTCACATATGGGACCATCTTAACTCAACCATAGTTGTTATTAACCATCATCGAGTCATCTTGTGGTCTCAATAAAGCATATCTGAATCATTTAAACGTTTCTTGTACTTTAAGTTGCCATTTGATTCACAAGTCATTGTGTCAAGCCCATCGAATCTGCAGTCTTTCAAGTTAGTAGAGTCTACAAATGGTTTAGAATAATTTTTATTTATATGGGGGATTGTTGGAACTTTTTGGTAATTATGGATAATATTGATAAATCTTTATTAATTGAGTCCAATTATTTGATGAAATATTTCTATTATCCTTGTCAAACAAAAAACAAAAATTAGAATATTTTGTTTTTCTCTTGTTTGAAACAGGGAATACAGGTTTTCTGAATATTTTCATTCTTTCTTAATCTTGTCAAATAAGAAACAAAGATTTTTGAAATATTTCTGTTTATCTTTTATGAGTAATAAGGCAAATGCCTTACACCACAAGCTTCCCTTCAACTATAAATAAGAACTTCTCTCGTTCATTATTCTTTATCAACAAAGCAACAAGTTTTCAAAACACAAACTTTCTGCAAATTTCTCTTGTCTTTACAGTTTTAGGGCAAATCTTGAAAGTATATCGTAGATTTTAAGTTTGCAGATTCTATTATTGGGTGCTGTGATTTTAATCTCAACAAAGTTATATTGTGAGACTCTGAATCTCTTCAAATCACTATACTACATAAGATTTTAAAAAATTAAGAAAATAGATCATATATCACCTCTGTATATCATTTTTTAATGTATTATCAAATCATTTTATTATACTTATGTTAATTTTAATCGTTTTAGAATTATAATTTCCAATCCGTATTTTGACGATCTTACACAACTGTTCGGGAGCAAATTTCAGGATACCACGTGGGGGTGTGTTATTCGTTGGGGTTGGAGCTGAGCCTCCGAGTTTTGTCCTCTGGGGGGAAAGGCGGCGAGTCATCGTTCCAGGGCGGAAGCTTCTTGTTCCGGGGCGATGGTATGAGCACCGTGCCCGGTCCCGTTAACACTCAAACAAGCGTCAGGCGAGCCTTCGGACTGACCGGAAAGGGGTGTCCCTCTCGAAGGTTCTCTGACTTCCACGTTAGTGGATATCCTACCGGGAACAGGTACTTGGGAGGGGAATTTTCTATGGGTTAGTCATGAGAAGTCTCGTCCGGGGATCGAGATTTCTATCTGCTTTCGGGTGTTTCAAAGGGGGTCCTACTCATCGAAGGGAAAACGAAGCGGATACAAAGGCAAGGTTCCGGGTTAGGAATGACTTAACCTGGTCGGTATTCACTCGGGAAGAACATGAAGTTCACCCGCGATCCTGCTGTATGGCCGGGGTGACTACCTTAGATATCGGCTGATGCCCTCTCTTTCTCCTTTTTTCTCTCTCTCTTTTCCCTCCACCCCTCCTCCCCTCCACCCCCGCCCCGCCCCTCTCTTGAAGGATTTGCCTCATATTTATCTACTTGTGGTCCCTTCGTTCTGTCCCTTCCATGCAGCGCGCCCGGGGAGCAGGAGGGAGTAATGATTCTGGCGTGTTTGGGAAAATCCGCCAACTGCCCCGGTACAGTATGCAGGAGTGGGTTGGACGGGCTAGCGTGGCGTGTGTCAGCATCCGGTGCAGTCTAGGTCCACGTGTTGTGCTCTCCTTCGACCCAGCAAAATGGGTCCCAACAGTTTCCCCAGACTTCTCGGCTGATCTGTGGATGAGTCGGGAAGTCGAATCTTCCTTGGCTCCCTGTAAAACGAGCGCGGCTATCCAATTTCCTAGGTTTTGCGCCGCTTACGGGCTGGATTGACGCGGTGACCATGCCATGTACCGCAAGGGGTATGGTACTAGTCTAGGTGAAGTCAAGTTCTAAATCATAGCTAGAAATTTGGGAACTCATCGAAGCCGTGCCGCGCATCCCAAGGGATACGGTTCTGGCTAGAGGGTCTTGACTTCTGAGAAAATTAAATAGGGTATCGACTTCGACCTTGGTGCGCTCCGCGACGGAAGGCGCCTTTAGCCAAAGGAGTAGTCCGAGGCAGACTCTCAACCGAGGAAGTGAGCCGCGAGGCAGCTCTTATTAGATGTCAACTTCGACCTTACTCGCATCCGAGGGAGCACGTTATTGATCGAAGGAATTATGTTTCCAGAGAAAATGAACCGTGAGACGGTTAGACTAGATATATATAGAAGAACTCGTCCAGTCTACATTACGCATCCGTTGGAGTACGCTGTTCGGCCTGGGGAGTTAAAATGATGGAGTCCTATCCTGACTGGGGCGTGCATCCGGGGGAGTGCGACGCTTGCTCAGGGTAGGAGGATAGGCATTCCCGGGGGGAACTGATAGTTTTGGCCATTGGTAGGCATCTCCCCGGAGGGATTGTACTTCTCGTTTCATGAGACACTAGAAGAGAAGCCATCTTACCCCCGCTCATCGAGGTCATGAGCGAGGTTATAGTCTTGCGTAATTATGAGAATCAGCATAAGGCAACGACGCGGGTTAAGACACAGGCTCAAGGCCATAGGTGGTGCCGTTGGACGAATGAATGGATGTTCCCTGCGTCACGGGGTGCTAACGCAAGGGGGAGTCGCTACTCGAATGCAGCTGGTGCGGAGTAGGACGTTTTCTGAGGGCGTTACCTCGATTCCCCTACTGCCTGGACAGTCTTCGCATTGTGCTTACGCGGAAGTTAAGGGGTTTTGAAAACGTGCTTGTAACATACCCTGGAGGGAAAGAGGTCGGAAAATTATCAGGAAAAGAAAGCCTGCGAGTCGGTGATCTCAGTTCCTGTTGTGCCTGAGTGGCAAGCGTGTCCTAGTGAGGAACACACTGATTTGTCGCTCGGCCCTTTGGTGGGGACTCGCGGGAAAGACCCGTAGGTCAGAGAGGTCTGAGCCCTAGGACCCCGTGGGGGTCTTGCCCCGGGAGCGACCAAGTTTGCGGGGAAGCGTGCTCAGGATGTGCGCGGTCTGCAGAGGGAGCTGGCACGAGGGGAGCCACCGGGGCCTGTTGGACTGGAGTCCTAAATTCTCGGAGGAATGGTGCCTCTGAGGACGGGCAAGTCAGCGGGGGAGCATGCCAAGAAAATTAGGGACTTGAAGGAGGTTATAGACACGGCGGAGGAAGAGAATTATTCGGTTGATGCGCAGTCGGAAAATTAAGTAAAAGCAAGCAAGAAATCAGGCGATCAAGTAAGCAAGAAATAAAACAAACAAGCAAGAAATCAGCAAATCAATCAAGAAATCAAGCAATCAAGCAAGCATGAAAGACCTTAGCGGTCGGGACCGGGTTATGGGCGGTCACATTTTGACCAAGGTCATGGGTACTGAAAAACCTATCGCGGGGCCCGTGCTGCCCAGACGGTTACGTTCGACACACAGGCGGGACCGTTTTGCACCCCCTCCCCGAAGTCGACTTCTCATGGGTGGCACGCTTGCAGTTATCCTGTAAGGGCACAGAATTCATACTGTCGTGATCGTTCGTCAATTGATCTTCAGAAGACCCTTGGTAAGATCAGTGGTCTCTCTTCGAATGTTCCTGCACAAATCTTTGGAGTTTGGCGAGTGCGGTCCACGTGGCGAGCCCCTGGTGGTTCGAATCATAGCGTGTCACTTCATGCAGTGTGCGCTGCTTTCTTGAGAGTCACCGGTCGTCTTTTCTGCTGTGGCGGACTCCCTCTCTCTTCGCATTAAATGTGCATCACTTCCCACGCACGGCTCGAAAGACTGGTAATTACTAGTTTTTCACTGACTTTTGGCTTTCTCCGACCGACGCAAATCCTCCCGCCTGCCTCTTCGATATCTTCTTCTACTATAAAATCGGGAAACTCGCAGTTCCGCATATTTCTTCTACTATAAAATCTTTTTTCTACCACACATCTCTCTTCTCATTAGATGTCAGCTTCAAGTTCGTCGTCCGGCGAATGACGTGCTTGCTATTTCTAGGCCAGCGGTGAGGTCCAGAATACCGCCAGTATTTCCTCGAAACCTGTCCCCGTTGATTTCTCGTGGGTTGGGAGCGAGGTCGAGGAGATCGCCGGGGCGCCCTCGATGTCCAACCCTGCGGACCGTCCTCCTTCTGCTTGTACGCCGGACTCGCTGGAGAAAGTCTTGTCGGCCAACCTTCCCTACTCCTCTGGGCTCAACGCCACTTTCCCCGGTAAATGGGACCGGGAAAACCGACCTCCGCGACGCTGCATTGTGATCCACGACAAGTACTTCCTGTACGGCTTCCAGGGCAGTCTCCCTTAGATGGTGGTCGACTTTTACCGGTTCGTCGGCATCTGCCCCAGCCATCTCCATCTTTCTGCGAGGGGACTCCTCTACGCCTACCAAGACCTCTCGGGCGACCGCTCTGGGAGCCGCGACTGGTGGGAGCAGTACATCTTGTGGGCGGTGCCACCGGAGGTCAATGCCAGCTTACCTGGATGCCGAGGGGTACGATTCTTCTACTACCGCCGCCCTTTTCTTTCGAGTTTAATACTCGATCATCCTCTCATTGCTGTCTTTTTTTTTCTTTTTCAGGCTCCATGACGCCGGCGGCCTCTGAGCGGGTCGATCCGCACCGCCTGCTCGGGAAGCCCAAACGGTTTTGGTCGTTCGACTTCATGCTCTCTCCGCCGAGCATCAGGGTGAGTTCACTCGTCCTCCCATCTGGTATAGCCCCGGAGGTCTCAGTTAGTTATTCTGATCCTTCTGCCTATGGTTCTGCACTGGCTCCTCGATTCTGACTTGCAGATCTTATCTTCGTAGGTTCTCGGAATCGGAACGAGGAGATTTGGGACCTCTACGCCCACGACGGCTGCCTGCCCCTAGCAAGGTTTCTACGGGCCACCCAGACGACGCCTGTCTAAACACCGTGCCGGAGGCCTCGAGCCGACTCTTCCAAGGGGGAAGCCTCGTCTCGGCCCTCGCGCCGATAGCACCTCACCGGGTCTCCCGTGGTGAGGGCGTTGTGATCCCCGGGTCCTTTTTCGGCCCTTCCTGCTCACTACTCTTCTGAGTCGGCCTCAACTGCCAGCGGCGGGGCTCCTGGAGATTCCGATGTTCCAGAGTACTTGGAGAGCGTCGAAAGGTCTAAAGCCACACGAGCCGCTACTCTGATCCCTGCTGGCCCGGTTTCACTGCGTTTCTTTGGAGTCGGAGCCGATGTTCGTGCCCTCTCGTCCGACCGCTTGCTCAACCCGTGAGCTCACCGGTTAGCGGCTAACCGCCTCGGAGCTTACCTAGTCGATGGACGTGGTAAGCTACTTTCTCGGGATGTCTTCCTCTGCTTTTCCGGTTTTTTACCTTTGTCTCACTGGTTTCTTTTTATCTTCTGACAGAGCTAGCGCTTGCTCGAGAAGTTGGAGCATGAGCTCCACACGGCCGAACATCACGAGTGCGGTCTTGCTGATAGGGCCAGCGAGCTTCAGGCCGAACTCCTGGTGACCCAACCCGAAGCCTAAACTTCCGCCTAAGGGGAGGATCTTAGCGCTGAGAAGGGACGCCTGCCCTTGGCGCTCGCGGAAAGCCAATGGGATCTGGAAGTCCACAACTTGGAGGTGGAGACGCTCCGCCAAACCCTCACGATGTACCGAGGGTTTGCTCTGAGGGCCGAGGTGGACTTGGCGCTGATGGCGGCTGAGGCTTTTTCGATGAGCCATACCATGATCTGCAATCTCAGGCGGGAGCTCGAGGAAGAAAGGAGACACAGCAGGTCACGAGGACCAGGCACTTTGGGGGCGGCTGGAGACACTAGAGGCGCAGGCCCTTCTTCACCGGCAGGACCTTCGCGTCTGCCGAGTTTTTAAATAGTTTCTTCATTTTGGGGACTCGTCTTTTGTATATTTCATCTTCGAATCTGAACCGGTGGCTGCTTTTAGCCTGTTTTTCTTTTAAAGTGCACCTCGTTTAAGTTCGCATATCTTCGTCTCTTGCACCTTTTTTGCATTTATCTCTTCTTTGCGGATCCGGAGTCTCGGTTTCGGGGCCAATGTACGTAATGGTCCCGAAGCCTCGAGACGGTTGAGCAGAACCGTAGCCTGCTCGACCCGCATATTTTGTGCAGCTAACTTCGAGTGCTTCTTTTCCCTCGTGGAACGTTCACCGGTGATCCTCCTCTTTCTAACACCAACTATTCAGGAGCAAATTTTGGGATATCACGTGGAGGTGTGTGGTTCGTCGGGGTTGGAGCTGAGCCTCCGATTTTCATCCTCTAGGGAAAAGGCGGTGAGTCATCGTTCAGGGACGATGGGATGAGCGTCGTGCTCGGTCCTGTTAACACTCAAACAAGCGTCAGGCGAGCCTTCGGGAGGACCGAAAGGGAATTTCCCTTCCGAAGGTTCTCCGACGCCTAAGTCAGTGGACATCCTACCGGGAACAGGTACTCGGGAGGAGAATTTTCTATTGGTTAGTCATGAGAAATCTCGTCTGGGGATCGAGGTTTCTATCTGCTTTCGGGTGTTTCAAAGAGGGTTCCTACTCATCGAAAGGAAAACGAAGCGGATACAAAGACGAGGTTCCGAGTTAGGAATGACTTAACCTGGTCGGTATTCATCCGGGAAGAACATGAAGTTCACCTGCGATCCTGTTGTATAGCCAGGGCGACTACCTTAGATATCGGTTGATGCCCTCTCTTTCTCCTTCTTTTCTCTCTCTCCCCCCCTCCCCCTTCTCTTGAAGGGTTTGCCTCATATTTATCTACTTGTGGTTCTTTCGTTTTGTCCCTTCCATGTAGCACACCCAGGGAACAGATGGGAATAATGATTCTGGCGTGTTTGGAGAAATCCGTCAACTACCCCAAAACAGTACGCAAGAGTGGGTTAGCCAGACATAACGTATATCAACATCCGATGCAATCTAGGTCCACATACTGTACTCTTCTTCGATCTGATAAAATAGGTCTACATATTGTACTCTCCTTCGATCCGACAAAATACGTCCCAACAACAACTATCTTTAAGGTTATTATCATTGAATATGGCACGTAAGATCCGAAAAAAAAGAAGGCAGCTGATTCACAAATTAAATAATTTCTATTCATTAGTTCAATCATTTATTTTTTTATTGGAAAATTCGTTCAATTATTTAAGTTGTTTTAAATGGTGGCTCTTTAACAACTGTTTCCTCTAAAGCTTTGTAATTTTTTGTTTTTTTGTAAGAAAAAACAAACTAGGGGCTGTATTAGACTTTTGTATTATATACTGTATTATACAAAAGTATAATATAGTTTATAGTATTCATCACACATGCAACGTAACCACAAGAACGTGTACGGGCGATACGAATTCTTGTTTGCTTTTTCCAATTAAGTGTGCAGATCATATTACAGTTATTCTAAAGTCTAAGTGCAGTGCTTCCCCACTAATTAACCACCGTCACCATCAAAACTTTAATACTCGATATATATTGTTTCCTTTTTAATGCTCAAAATAATAAATCAGTTTAGTTAACGGTTTAAAAAAAAGAATTTGTTCCGATCTGCTTCTCTAGTGTCTGGCGCTCTTCGTAGGCACTGTGAAAAGTTTATAGTTCATATTTTTCCTTTGGTTTGTTAGGTGTCGTGTTTTTCAGCGGTATTCATGGTTTATTTTTGCAGATCTGGCCGGATTTTGGTGGATGCGAGGTTAGTGGTTCCGGATCTATTGATTTACGGTGTGGTTTGTCCACTTTAGCCATCTCCTCTCGTCTTTCATTCAAGATCTGTAGCTAGATTTGTATTTTACCGGTTCCGAGTCTTGCTTTGGCCTCCAAGCTTCGTTTTACTTCGTGGAGTTCGCTTTGGTTTGTTCCCCCTCGGTTCGATCTTCTCTGTTCTCGTTCTTGGAGTACGGTGTTATCTGGGTTGGTTCGTTCCTCCTTGCCGCTTCCTTTCTTTCTGATCGAGAACTCCTTTTTCAGTGGTTCAACCGTTGTTTCATCGACTTTGCCGTATCCGGAGGATTTTGTGTTTCTGTCTTGCCGGATTATGAAGCCTTGGATTTTGAGTTGAAAGGTGGTTTGTGTGTTTCTTGCAGGAGGTTTTAGTTATCGATGGTTGCCGTGGGGATCTTCTGTATGGGTTTTTTTGAAAGGTTCTCCAGAAGTTTAGTTGTTTGTTAGGTTGGGCTTTCTTTGGTACTGGAGTAAGTTGTGGTATCTGGTTTTCGGTTTTTAATTATGAGTTCAATCCATGTATCACTTCTCTGTATCCTTCATCTGTATTGTATCCTTCATCTGTATCTTTCCTCTGTATCATTCCACTGTTTTAATAAAATTCCAGATGACAAAAAAAAAAAACATTTTAAAACTTAGTTCAAGTTGGTGGAGCAAGTTGAAGTTTATTTGGTTTTAACAAGTTCAAGTTGGTGTACACTGAAGCATATGATTAGCAAAATATTTTAACTTAAAAGTTACAAAAAATAATTGTTGTCAAAAAAAAAACTACATAAAATAATTAACCTTCATTCTGTGTAAGTGTAATCAATTTAATAAAAAATTCCAAGGTCACGACCATCTCTATATATTCCCCAACTCTAAAAATCCACCACGTCCTCGTCACTTCACACAATAGAAAGAGACACAAAACACCAAACCATCACATAGACAAAACACAGCACAAAACCCATTTTCTTGTTATCTGTCTTTCTATATCCGCCATGGAAGCCAAGAAGTCGATCAAGATAAAAGAGATCGTTAAGCTTCAACAGATCCTCAAGAAATGGCGGAAACAAGCAAATGCATCAAAAGCAGCCAACAACAACAACGAAGACAACAGCAGCAGCAATGGCGCAGGAAGCAAGAGCATCAAGTTTCTGAAGAGGACACTTTCGTTTACAGATGCAACAGCTGTGCCTAAAGGATATGTAGCCGTCTCGGTCGGGTTAGAGAAGAAGAGGTACACAATACCAACAGAGTACCTTAGCCACCAAGCTTTCCATGTTCTTCTCCGTGAAGCAGAAGAAGAGTTTGGGTTTCAACAAGCAGGTGTCTTGAGGATACCTTGTGAAGTTGCTGTTTTCGAGAGCATATTGAAGATAATGGAGGAGACGACAACAACAGCTAAACAGGATTGTAAATTTAATGCAGCAACAGATGACAGGAAGAGTTACAGGCATCCATCGGATTGTCCTCGGACTCCTTCACACCAACCTCACAGCCCAATGTGCAGATAGTTTTTGTTCATTAATGCTTTGCTTCTGCATCTTCTTCCTCCTCTTTTGTTGACTTGAGCCCTTCTGCTTATTTCCATGTTCCCACTTTTTCTCTAGGGATTTGGATTTGTGTGCTTATATCTTCTGAGAGAGAGAGAGAGAAGAGAGATATTTCCTAATAATGGAATGTACAAAACGATCATTGAATTTGAAATGAGGACCTCTGTTCATGGAGAGTCGCTGCTTTTTTTTTTCTCTCTCTGCTCTGCTTTCGATTTTTGTTGTGGTTACCTCTGAGCTCTGACTGATGAAAACTAAAAAATGACTTTGTCAGATTCTCTGGTGAAATTTCTCATAAGAACCCACCGGGCTATAACCATTGATATAAGTATAAGTATAACCATCTTTTCTTGATGAAAAATGCAGTAGCCTCGTGTGCAAGAACTAATCAAATACTGTATAAAGTGAATCCAGCGAAAAAAAACAATCCCCTTTCACCTTAGTTTTCCTGATGTAACCGAACGTTTTGGATATCTATTAGTTTGGAATATCATACAAGTTGGTCTATAATCTCAGCAGAAAGAATCTAATGAAACTGGAGGAGAATGAGTCACATGGATTCAACATCTGAATTTTGTCATTTAACTCTAAGCAAAAATCAAGAAGAACCCAAAATTATATGTTGTTGATTAAGAAATAAGAAGAGACAATAATAAATAACAAAGGAATGGTTCATGTTTCTTTTTGTGCAGCTTGCGTTGTTTCCGGAACAACCATGTGAAATGAAGATGCAATTATGTTAAAGTATTCAGAGATTAAAAATCAACAGAATAATCAATAATTGGAATTGTACTACTAATCACCAACTGGAATGTTGTTGTTAAACTATTCAAAGTGAAAAAGTACGGCATCCTAAGCTTCTGTTACGGAAACTAAAGCTATAATAAAGATATTTAGTAATATAGTAAGCTAATGACAGAGTCGTATGAATCTTTTATGTAAACTAAGTAGCTCCATTATTATGTTCACATGCATATACATTCATCTCTAACGAGTACGGCAAATCAAAAGGACTAATTTGACCATCCCCTAAACCAATCAAGATTCAAGAAAGGGAGAGAGAGAGAGAGATGTTCATGGAATCATATGTTGGTTCTCTGCCTTATGATTAATGAGGGTCAAAGTCAAAAACATAAACATCCAAGATTCGAGATCCGATAAATCAGACAAAGGCCACATGACATCTGTACCTGAGGATTAAATACCAGCAAAATTTCTAAACTAATAGCTATATACATGTGCACTTAATCTCCTGAACATGATATCAAGGATAATGAATAAGGAGACTTGAGACTTTATAAAAAAACGACAGCAAGATCCAGCCGCAGATTAACAAGAACAACCATATGCGTTGGAATCATAAAAAACCGTTGGAGAGTGTACGTCCATGGCTCTGCTTAAAAGACAAGAGAATCCCATTTTTCTAATGGAATGAATCAATGAATGCATATATGTATCCACAGAGACACATTGCAGACAAGAAAGCAACCAGGAAAGGTTCGTAAGCCAGGTTTACACATGAACATAGAGATCAGTGAAGAAGCCAATGCAATCACTTATCTGATATAATGTTACAAATGTGCTTATACATGAGCTTAGAACAAAAGTTCATCGCCGTCTTCTGGATTAGGAAATGTGACACACTTGAACACTTTACACTTTTTACACAACACATATCCCACCTGTCATGTTCAAGAGAATCATTTCATAGCTTCATTTTGTGGACAAATCACAAACAATTGGTAATAATTTTAGGTTTGTAATCGAACTTACAGCTCTACAAGTTGGGCATCGACGATAGATTCTCTTGTTCTCAGATTTCACATTTGTTTTCTGTCCTTTACAGAAATCGCAGAGCAACCATCCTTTCCCGTTACAGTCCTCACACAGAATCACAGCTCCGTCGTCTCCCTTCACGGAAAATCCTCTCAGTCAATTTCCAATCCAAAACAATCCGATTTCAGTTTTCATCGAGTCGTCATTTGGTACCTGCGACTGCTCGATCTGGAGCTCTTGTTGCTGAAGTGGAACGCATCGAAAAGTCGGGTTCAAGAGATAACGGTGACGTCGACGCGAAGTGGATGAAGCCAGCGACGGCGACGGCGACGGCGACGGCGATGGAATGAGCCGTAAATAACATGATTTCGGAGGCTGTAACGTTATCCAAGTCGTCGCCATTTTTTGCTTTCTTCCCCCAATCCAACTTCCGTGGCGGTTGATTCTCTCGACACAATTTCCGCGGTTGCACTAATAAATGGGCCGAGAATGGGTTAAATCAAAGCCCATTAACATAGATCATACATAAAAACCCATAAACAGGAAGCTTTGACCAATGATAGTACTTATTAGACCAAGTTGTGTTCTTCATTTTGCTTTTTAATTACATACATCTTGTCAAATCCATATCCACTACTGTGGAAATATACACAAATCGTAAATCATCCATCTCAAACATAGCTTCATAGCAATTGAGCTCTTGCAAAAGAAAAATACAAACAGACAATCGAAGCTACAACGTTTTCTGCAACTGTTTTCTTATTATATCTTGAAATATCACATAATGCATTCATGAAGAATAATTAACCATTCCTAGAGGAAATCCAAAATACCAATAATGTATTTACCCAATCAAGTAGTGATCTCCATTTGATTGTACTATTACAAGATCTCACATTTCATGTCTCAGATTTCCGGTAACTTCAACTCTTCTGCAAATTCTTTAGTCATCTTCAAGAAACCTTCCCTGTGAATTTGCTTCCATTCCTTTTGAAAATACCAATTCACAACAAGTTATGATCCATATCAACGACCTAATTTACATGAACAAAAAGTTTAAGACATCCTATTCCTAACCTCGAAATCCCATGTACCATACAGATCAGGATCGTCTTTGTTGGCCCAGACGTAAGTTTTTGTTTGCAGTTTCTCTGAGCTCTCCTGTAGATTTGAAGAAGGAAACGAGAAAGAAAATTCAATTTTTTTCTGCATCTAAAATCGATTTTTTTTTAATGAATTCAGCTTATAATAATTATCTGAAATGACTCACTGTTAGCAAAACTTGGACGTTCTGTCTTTCATACTCAATATCCTCAAACTCATCTAAAATGTAAAGTTCATCATCTGTGATTCCAAATAGTACCTGAAAAACAAAACCAAATTCCCCAATATCTTAAAAACTGAAATACTTAGGAATCTGATTCGAATCTTCATCGATCATCACAAAAAGAGAGAGAAACCTTGCCAGAGACTTTATCGGCCTCAGATGGTAAAATCGCGGGATAAACACGTCCTTTGATGCTGAATCTATGGCTACAAATCCCAAATTCCACCATCAATTTTCCATGGATTTCAAATTTCAACAACCAAAATCGATCACCGAAGGAGAGAGAGAGAGAAGGAATCGCACAAATCAGGGAGGATCGCGGAGGCAGTGCGAGGAACACGCTTGAGGAGGAGGCGAACGACGTCGTCCGCCATGAGACTGCCGTAGACGAATACACTGTGCATCGCCACTGTACAACTCATCTCTTCTGAAAAGGGAGCTTCGTCGGAACTCGGAGCTAACAAACTAGTGGTTATAGCTTTCAAATGTGTAATCTAAAGAGAATTTATAAGGCCAAGGCCCAGACAGAGCCCACTGTAGAACGGACTAGAAATCATAAGGCCAAGGCCCACATATTTGGAAATCACAAAAATAGAAGAGAAAAATAAAAATAGACGACTCTGCTGGGGATCGAACCCAGAATCTCTGGTTTCGTAGACCAGCGCCTTATCCATTGGGCCACAGAGTCCTTTACGTTAACGATTAGTATTGTAGTAGTATAATCACACAAATTAGTTGTTTGATTGTTTCCTAGAAACCTAGGTCAGGTTTTCCATTTAACGACAAGGTAAAAGCTTCTCACTTGTGACTTGTGTGATGGGTAATGTTGCAGTTTTACAATCAGTATAATAACATCTCTTTCTTTTAAACTTTGGCGAATAAACTCTAACGTATTTTGTCGTAAACCCTTTCTAATTTTAGCAAGGAGAGAATCGAAGTCAATGACTTTTTTGCTTATCCCAAAGCTCGGATTTTCTTCATTTCATTTATAGGTAAGTTACTTTTAAAGTTTGGATACTTATTACATGTTCTAGATTACATGCGTGGAAACTAAACGTTTTCCAAAACGGTAGAAAATTTCAGCTAATAGGAAAGAGAAGTCTGAGAGGTCAAAGAAAAGAGTGGCGGAGAAGAAGGAGAAGCGTTCGTAGAGAGAGAGAGAGAGAGAGAGAGAGAGAGAGAGAAACAAAAAGACAATACGATTATTATAGAAACTCTCTTTCTCTTCATCCTCTTATTTCGCTTTCCTACAAAATTAAACAAAATGAAAAATAACTCAGCAGTTTTGGGGGAAGAAGAGACAAACCCAAAAAATTGAACGGGAAACACCCAAAAAATTGGAAGAAGAAAACCCATCTTCAGACCACAAAAAACGTTTTACTGAATATTGAAAAATTCTGAAGGAGAGAAAGAGAGAACACACAAAGATGTGGTTGGCGAAAAACAATAGCGTGGGAGTCAAGGAAGGAGCATCCACCGGAATTGTAGCTGTTGCTATAGACAAAGACAAAAGCAGCCAACACGCTCTTAAATGGGCCGTTGATCATTTGTTGCAGAGAGGCCAATCCGTTATTCTCGTCCATGTCAAGCTTCGACCTTCTCCTTTAAACGGCTCTTCTCTCCATGCTTCCTCTGCAAGTAATAAAAACCCTAGTTTCTCTTCCCTTGTTCTGTTTTCCTCTGGTTTCCCCTGTTTCTGATGATTTGCGTTGTTGTTTCAGAGCTGAGCCAAGAGTCCTCATTGGTCTGCAGAGATCCAGAAGGCGCTTCTAAGGAGATATTCCTTCCTTTCCGTTGCTTCTGCACGCGCAAAGATGTGAGTTTCTTGGTTTAGATTCTTGTTTACGTTTCCTTACTTGTGTGGTTATGGTGTTGTACAATGAAAACTGTGTAGATTCAATGCAAAGATGTGTTGCTTGAAGAGACCGATGTAGCGAAAGCATTAGTCGAATACGCAAACCAAGCCGCTGTAGAGATTTTGGTGGTTGGTACATCAAACAAAGGTGGCTTTCTCAGGTATAAAAATCAACTCTCGTTCCTCGCCTTCTTCATGTTTTCTTGAATCTTGATTTCTCCATTGAATGATGATGAATCTTGTAGGTTCAACAAGCCAACAGATATTCCAGGGACCATATCGAAAACCGCTCCTGATTTCTGCACCGTTTATGTCATATCAAAAGGAAAGATCTCAACAATGAGATCAGCTTCTCGTTCTGCACCAGCGACTGCTCCTCTACGCAGTCCGACTCAACCACCTAGCTTAAAGCCACCTCAACCTGTGCCTTCTACTTCCACTACCATGCGAGGTTCCAAATTTTTAAAAACACAAAAGCTTCTTTCACTTTCTTGATTTCACCACCTTACAAGTTGTTTTCTTCTTTATCTTCTCTTTTGCAGTTGATAGACGATCTTTTGAGTCTCAACAACGCAGGTCTATCGAAGATCAACAACGAAGATCCATGGAGGATCAGCAACGAAGATCCATGGAGGATCAACAACGTAGGTCTATGGAGGATCAATCAGAGTCCTTCAGGTACATTTCTTCTTGTGTTTTCTTCATTTGGACATTGATCTTGCAAAAAAATAAAAACTCACTGAAACTGAAACTCCATGGATGAATACACAGATCTCCTTTTACTAGAAGAGGCAATGGGAGATCATACGGAGACCTATCTGTTCCGGAATCAGACATATCTTTTGTCAGTTCCGGTAGACCAAGCATTGACCGTATCTTCCCTAATCTCTATGACAACAATAGTGATCCAAACCGAACTCCTCCTAGGCTGTCGAATATCTCTGATATGGACTATGCTCCTAGCTTTGAGTCCTCCAACTATGGAAGAAGATCGGTAGATCTGAACTCACCTACTGATATTTCATCAGGCTCGTTTGAGAGTGAAAGATTCTCATCCGCTTCAGCAATGGTAAGACCAGTAGTCTTCTTTTTGTCCGGTCTATAAACAGAGTTACTAAAATCTTGAAAATTACCAAAATGTAGGATGATGTAGAGTCTGAGATGAGGAGGCTTAAATTAGAGCTGAAGCAGACAATGGAAATGTACAGTACAGCTTGCAAAGAAGCACTTACAGCAAAACAGAAGGTAACTGTTTCCCCAGAAACAAATGTTATTGTTCTTCGGGTTTTGTTCCTTAATGTGTTTGGTAATTTCACAGGCGACTGAGCTTCAGCGTTGGAAGCTAGAAGAAGAGAGAAAGCTAGAAGAGGCAAGACTTGCGGAGGAAGCAGCATTGGCCATTGCAGAGAAAGAGAAAGCAAAGTCTAAAGCAGCTATAGAGGCGGCTGAAGCGGCTCAGAGGATCGCTGAGCTCGAGTCTAAGAAGAGAGTCAACGCGGAGATGAAAGCTCTTAAGGAGTCTGAAGAGAAAACAAAGGCACTCACCGCTTTAGCAAACTCAGATGTAAGGTATAGGAAGTACTCCATTGAAGAGATTGAGAGTGCAACAGAGTATTTCGCTGAGAAGTACAAGATCGGTGAAGGTGGTTATGGACCGGTTTACAAATGCTATCTTGATCACACACCAGTTGCTGTTAAAGTTCTTCGTCCTGATGCAGCTCAAGGAAGATCTCAGTTTCAACAAGAGGTGAGGGAATCAATTTTCTCTTAAATTACTATGTTTCTTTCTCATCTTAAGAGTTTTTTTGATCGAACTGAAACATTAGGTTGAGGTATTGAGCTGCATTAGGCATCCTAACATGGTTCTACTTCTTGGAGCTTGTCCTGAGTGTGGATGTTTAGTCTACGAGTTTATGGCCAACGGAAGCTTAGAAGATCGTCTCTTCAGATTAGGAAACAGCCCTCCTCTCTCGTGGCAGATGAGGTTTCGAATCGCCGCAGAGATCGGCACAGGGCTCTTGTTCTTGCACCAGGCTAAACCAGAGCCACTGGTTCACCGTGATCTCAAACCGGGAAACATCTTGCTAGACCGTAACTTCGTCAGCAAGATATCCGACGTTGGTTTAGCAAGACTGGTCCCTCCATCGGTCGCAGACACCGTGACGCAGTACCGCATGACCTCGACCGCTGGAACGTTCTGTTACATCGACCCGGAGTATCAACAAACAGGAATGTTGGGTGTGAAATCTGATATCTACTCGCTCGGAATCATGTTTCTGCAGTTGATCACAGCAAAACCACCAATGGGTCTCACTCATTACGTCGAGAGAGCGCTCGAGAAAGGGACTTTGGCAGATTTGCTCGACCCGGCTGTACCGGATTGGCCAGCTGAAGATACAGCAGAGTTTGCTAAGTTAGCTCTTAAATGCTCAGAGCTAAGGAGAAAAGATAGACCTGATCTTGCTAAAGTTATATTGCCAGAGCTAAACAGATTAAGAACACTTGCTGATGAATCATCACATTCTGTACTAGTACCAGGACCATCTCCAAACAAAAGCCAAGCTTCTGTGAAACTGGTGAGAACTATGATAATAATAACTGAAAACGAAACTTGAATCGATTAAGCTTTATGTCTTATTCTTCTTCACTACAACATTTTGCAGGAACAGATGAGTGGTGCTTCTATCTCCGTGCCTCAGTAAAATCGGTATACACAAAAGATTGAGATATAACTTGGAGGTTACGGTTTTAACTTTAAGTAAACAAGAACCCTCAAATAAAAAGTGAGGAAGCTTTTAAAAATGGTTATATGTAAATGAGAAACTGAAGAACTTTGCATGATCCTAGTATAAGGAGATGCAGTAGAGAGTCTTTCCCTTGTAGAGAAAGTGTTTTTATAAATTGTACAGCTCATTCTTATTATTAACCAAATCAAATATCAAAGATAAATGCATAGTCCATAGAACGAGAGATATTGCGACAAACTTGCCAAAGGCTATGAAGTTTTCAATCACCGTTTCACTGAAACAAAATCTGCAACGTTGTGCTATCGGTTCATAATTATATCAATGATATTAGAATCTTCATAATGTAATGGATTAATTCAACAAAATATTTCATATTCCAAATATATTCAAAAGAGAAAGAAAAAACCCGTTTAAAATCTCCCACTGTGACATTGCATAAAAAAAGAAACACAATTCTGCGTAGCTAAATGCTTTTTTTTTTTCCTAATTTATGAAGTCTACAAAATTGGCACCAAAACCCTCAAACAAGTAACCGGAACTAGACTTGGAACATACACATTATTGCAATAGTACTTATACAATCTGTAGCTCGCTGTCATCTCATCTTGTTTTTCGATCTTATCCTCGCGTATTTCGTAAACATTGGTGTAACAATTCTTCTCCTCGGAATCTTCTCCCTCGCACAATAACATGATCTTGTTGGTCTTGTGGATGAAGTATTTCGGTGAAATGCTGCGAAGGGAACTGGATTGTGATATTGAGAGATCAGGAGTTACATTAAAATACTTGGTCCATGAGACAACCCCATCGGTCAACTTGCTTGTAACCCAAACCTCCATCTTTAGATACCTAACTTGATGTAATAAAGAAAGCCTATCTCCTCCGAAACCTGACAAGAGTACTCTCTGATGATAACTACGATAACATCTAGTTACCTCTGGAACACAAACTATGGGCTTGAATGTTTCTGTGGAAAAATCAAAACTTTGGATGAAGAATTCGATTTTAGAGTTAGCCATCTTCTTCCGAGCCATCTTCTTTTGAGCAATCCAGTACATGCTTCCATTCATAGACACAGATTGCCACAGTATACGGCATTCGAGAGTAGCATCAACGCTTCTCCAGAGTTTAGACTGAAACTCATATATCTCAATCTCTAATGGTAATCGGCCTTGATTGATCCTCAAGATCTTGTAGTTGTCACGGGATACTTTGTCGTATCCAAAACCGTACATATCATATATTTCGTAAGAATTCAAGGGTTCGATCCATGTGACTCCGCTCAAAATCGGATTCCAAACAGCGAGCCCTTTTATGTTAGGTATACCTCTCTCAGTAGTACACAATGATAGCAATAATCCGTCGCAGTGAATCGTTTTAATGATTTGTTGAATGTGTAACTCCTCTGAGAATGGTAGACACAATCGAGCATTGGTCTCAGGATTGAAGATATGAATCAATTGATCATCAACATCAAGTCGTACGAATCTTTCCTGAGAGAGACCCAAGTGTTTGTAGATGAATCTCTCATCGTTGAAGAGAGCGTACCATTGTTTGCATGTCGTTTTGAACCGTACCAACGATTCGATCGGAACCTTGTAAAGTATCACTTCTACTAACTCTAAAGGCAGCGACAAGGAAAGATGCTTTGGCGAAGCCATCGAAGAAAATTTAGAAAACTAGGTCATCAAGATAACACCAAAAAATTTGCTTTATATACCACCCTAATCGATAATTGAAAAGAAAAATACAAATTTCTTTTTTTTTTAACGTCAAAAGCATGTTTATTTATATAAAATTAGTTTAGTACCAGCATATATACAGGTTTATGATAACAAATTTTAAATTCGTTAAAATAATTTGAAAAATAGAAAATAAAATTAACTCATTAATATATATTAAAAACATAAAATCGATATCTAAAAGTTGTTTATTTTAATTCTCATTTGTTTGAATTAAAATATTCAAAACACATGATCTGTTGGGAGTCCTTAGCAATATTAAACATACTTCACTTATAGTTCAGTACTTTATCAACTATATTTTTCTGTTTTGACTGTATTAAAAACTTGGATATGCAATTCAAGTTTTTCAATTATGTTAATTTTCTCTCCATTAACTCTTTCCAAGCAAACAAAATTTCTCTATCTTTCTACATGCATCTCTAGTATATGATTTCTTTTCTTTCTAGAGAAATTATACTTCCCAAGAATCATGTCAAAAGCTTTTTTACATGATTTTTGTTGATCTTCCTTCTCATTGAACTCATCATTAGCATCTAAGATTTCATTTCATGTAATCCTGTTGTAAATTTTGCATGCAATTATTTATTTTAGAGTTGTCTAATTATTAAATATTGGAAATACTTTAGATGTATACAATATTCAGCAAACAAATTTTAAAAGATAAAAATTTGGAATACTGAACGAATCATAATTGATAAAAATTTGGAATACCGTATAAAATGTTTTATGTGTTTATATATATGTGGATTATATTTTTGATTTTTAAAAATTAGTGTTTTAGATTTTTCTAATTTTCCAAATCGAAATATTTCCTTTTATTAAATTTTGTTCTTTTTTTCCCAATTGTATTTTCCTTTTCTTTTTAATTAACTTTAGTTCTTTTTTTCTAAATTATATTTTTATTTTTCTTTTAAGATTATTATTTTAATTTATTTTCTTTTTCTAAACTGAAATATTTTTTTGATTTATTTTTAGTTTAATTGCGAAACATGTCAAAATCTGATAGATTGATTCGTCACGTGTCGCGATCATATGAATTACTAACTTTGATGCATCCAACTTTATATAATAAAAAATTAGATTAAGATTTTCATATATATATATTTTAGTTTTTGATTTAAATATTTTTTTTTTTGATTAATATATATATATATATTTATTTACCTTTTATTTTTTTGGTGTTTTTTTAATTGCAACATATGTTAAAATCTTATCGATTATTGATATCTCCATTATTTATACATCATGCATTATCTCCTTTTCCATCTGTGGGAGTGCGATCCCCATCTCTGCCGTGATCTCCAGCAGGAACGAGGGTATTGGAAAAGTGAGAGACTTGAAATACTGCCAGAAGGCACACCTGTATCCGCTCGCCACCTTTTGAGGAGTCTCCGATTTTCACGGCCTGAGAATCTCGACCCCATAGTTAATTTGAAGCTCCTCGACTTCGTTGGAGATCATCTTCGTGGTCACACGAGGACCGCGAGGAGCCGACACTTTCGTACGGTGAAACCCGGGAGATACACCCGCGGGATCGCCCTTCTCCTTTTTGATCGCCATTAATTTATCAGCTTGATTGAAAGTCGAATCGGCCATGGCTGAAGAAAATTAAAAGAAAAAACGAGAATGGACAAGCAAACGAGCAGAAGAAAAGCCCTAAATGTTCGATTTCAACTAACGACACAGGAGTTCGTCTAAATCAAAAATCTTCGTCTAGGTTTTTGGATCGATACGAACAAGAACAGAGAAAAAGGGTAAAATCAAGCGATAATAAAAACGATTCTTTAAATAAGAGAAGAAGGAAAGAGAAGTTACCTTGGAAAAAAGTGGGAGACGTGTGCGGTTAATGAAAAGATGAGAAACTACATTATATGCAGTAATCATTTCGGTGACCAAAAGCAAAGAAATAAAAATCTTTTAAAATAAAAGATTTTTCTCCTCTCTCTTATTGGAAATCTCAACCGTCTTATCAATGATAAAATTGAACAGTTTATTATTATCTCGCTTTCCGATACTCGTTTTAATTTGATAAGACTAAATTCAAAATTTTATTCGTCCTTATCATTTAAGGAACCTCTCAGCGTTTTTTTTCTTAGCATGAGTCAGCGGCTTCTTGTCTCGTTTCTCATCCTTACTCCAATGAACCCTCTCCTGAACAGCCACTTCTTGATTTTCTCCCTCTTGTGTTGTCTCCTCTCTTGTTCTTTTGGGAGCCATAGTGCCTAAAACAAGATTCTCAAGCAAGAGAATAAGCAAATCGACGATTGTAGAGAGAAAGAGAGAAGCAAGAAAGAAAAATTATAACTAATACCCTAGAATTTTGGGGGATTTATAAAAATCATAGCAAGATAATAGAGAATCATATCAAGATAATAGAGAATCATATCTAGAGATGTAGTGAAATCTAGAATTTTTCCTATCATCAAGCTAATTTTTTAATATGACATATCAGCAAAATGACATCAATGTAATTACTTGAAAAAATAAGGTTAGTCTCTAAAAATGTTTTTCAGTTAAGAAAAGTTTTTTTTGTGTGCTCTCTGGGTGGCCTAGTTTTCTCCAGACTTCATAATTTTAAGAAATTTTTGTCTTTTCCTTTTTAATAATCGATTAGGGTACAGTATATAAAGGAATCTTGTGTGTGCTCTTGGTGACCTAGTTTTCTAAAATTTCTTCCATGACTTCTTCCTTGTCGTCGCTGCCTTTGGAGTTAGTAGAAGAGATATTTGTCAGGGTTCCCATCGAATCGTTGGTACGATTCAAAACGACAAGCAAAGAATGGTACGCTTTCTTCAGCCACAAGAAATTCATCTACAAACACTTGGATCTCTCCCAGGAAAGATTCATACGAGTTGATGTTGGTCATCAGTCGCTTCAAATCTTCAATCCTGGGACCAATGCTCGGTTGTGTCTACCTACCCCAGGCGAGTTACACTATTATACTTTTGGAAAAGCGATTCACTGCGACGGATTGTTGCTATCTAATTGTAGAATATTTGAGGGAGGTAAGTATCGTAATTCAGTTAAGAATCTTGCAGTTTGGAATCCAATGATGAGCCGAGTCACATGGATCGAACTCTCGAATTCTTACGGATTATATGATGTCTACGGTTTTGGATACGACAATGTATCCCGTGAAAACTACAAGATCTTGAGGATCAATCAAGGCCTATTATCATCAGAGATTGAGATATATGAGTTTAAGTCTAAACTCTGGAGAAGCGTTGATGCTACTCTCGAATGCGATCATATGTGGGATTATGTGTCTATGAATGGAAACATGTACTGGCTTGCTCGAAAGAAGATGGTTAACTCTGAAACCGAATCATTCATCCAATGTTTTGATTTTTCGACAGAAACGTTCGAGCCCATATGTTGTGTTCCAGAGGGATTTTTATGATTTTTATGACACAGTACTCTTGTCAGGTTTCAGAGGAGATAGGCTTTCTCTATTACATCATCATCATACAAGTGGGAAGATAGAAGTGTGGCTTACAAGCAAGCTGGCCGATGGGGTTGTCTCGTGGAGCAAGTATCTCAATGTAACTCATGATCCCTTAGTATTACCCTCCACTTCCCGTCGCAGAATTCATCCGACATACTTCACCCACAAGACCGATAAGATCATGTTATTGTGCGAGGAAGAAGATTTCGAGGAGAAGTATATTTACACCAATGTTTACGAAATTTGTGAGGGTGTGATAAAATAACAAGATGAAGTGAGAGGAAGACATAAACTGTACGAAAACCCTTGCAATGTGTATGTTCCAAGTCTGGTTCCGGTTCCTTGTTCGGGGGAACTCGGCAGTGGAGAGCAAGTTGGAACAGAAGAAAGCAAGCCAAAAAGTATGTTTAGGTTTTGGTGCAAAGTTTGTAGTGTTGGGGCTATTTGTAGAGAAGCCATGAAGATGCATGAGTTTGGAAAAAGGCATAAGACTACCATTCAATTACAGAACGATCAGACGGCTGATTCAACCTCCATCATCACACTGGATGAAATTGCGTTTAAAGAAACGGGGAAGAAGACAGAGAGGATGATCATTCGGTGCAAAATTTGTAATATTTCTACGAGTTCTGAGGATGTGATGGAGACTCATAAGCTTGGCAAAAAGCACCAGGCTCGGCTTAAGAAACAGTATATTTCTGAGGATAATAAGCATCTAGCTGTTTTAGAATACCGAAATCATTACAGTCCCAGCTGGGATCTTTAAATGCTGATCCTGGAGAAAGAGGATCAGTGGATCACATACAAGTTCCTTGGAATCAGAGGTTAGTACTTCAAGTGTTTCTTGTTTTTGATGAAAACGAAGAACACATATGTCTAAATCCTAATCTTTTGTCTTTTTCTTAATAAAAAAGTTGTTTTTGATGAGAATCTAGAACCTGACAGTATTGTCTCTCTTGAATGAAGTCCATATTTCTTCTTCTTGTTAAGGCAGTGGGAAACGGATCAGAGCATAAATTATACAAAGTACCAAATAGATTTGATTTTATTTTACTAATACTATGATAAAAGGAAGAATCTCACTATTTATGAATTATGATAGACTCACTTCCGAATGTTGGGCTGATATATGTTTGTAGTTACGTTCCTCACTATTTCAATGATACAGAAACTGCATTTGTGTGTACCAACAAAAATGACGCATTTGAAACATACGCAACATAGATTAGTTTACCAATCTCATTACGAGGCCAAAAAGTTGTGACAAGCTTAAAATACATAGGCAAAAGCAGAGATCGTGTTGACTCTGGTTTGTTGTTCTTCTACAATCGAAGTGTGCTGCTTTTGGCAAAAGCAGGCGAAAGAATGAAGTTGAAAGAAGACAAGATGCGAAGAGACGATGATCATCCACGAACCAAACATGAAACCAAAACGGTGATTATATTGCAGAAGCAGGTCATCTTTTACTAGCAGACATGAACAAAACGTCTTATAGATGAGATCCAGTGTCATTAAGGGAACACATTCTGCGAATCGTCAGAACTCAAAACACCTGAAAGGTATAATAAGTACCTGCTAGTGTAACAAGTGCAGCTCCTCAGCCACTCGTAAAGTTCAAGAAAAGAAAAGCCACGGAAGTTAAGAAAAGAAAAGCCACAGAAGTTTTGTAGAAGACAAGCAGAAGCAGAAGAGGTTTGAGGAAGAGCAAGCAGAAGCCAGAGGAGTTTTCAAACATAAAAGCAAGCAGAAGCCAGAGGAGTGTTCAAACATTAGAGCAAGCAGAAGCAGAAGCAGAAGCAGAGGCAAGTATTATGAAGATGCCATTGCAGGTCAACCAAATTTAACGAAGAAGCCTCAGGGCAGAGTAGAGAAGCAGAGATAAGCAATGAGGCAGTAGTAGAAACCCGAAGAAACCTCGACAAAATAAAACAAAAAAAAAACACAAGGAAAAAACAAAGAAAATGCATAGGTTTTTAGTAGTAGAATTTCTGTTTCAGGTCTCATAAGAACTTGGGTACGAATTTTAGAAGGAAAAAAAAGAACTTTGCCTAAATGCAGATAACACTACGTCTTCATATCCAAACGCAATAAAGAAGCATCCCGTAAAAGCTAAAACATGTTCTCTTAGTGAATTTTCACAGATACTAATTTCCCCATAAGCTGTCCTCTTAATTGGGATGTGTAGTCATATGAGACGGGCCGGTCCTAATCGATTAGGGTACAGTATATAAAGGAATCTTGTGTGTGTTCTTGGTGACCTAGTTTTCTAAAATTTCTTCCATGACGTCCTCCTTGTCCTCAGGGTTCCCATCGAATCGTTGGTACGATTCAAAACGACAAGCAAAGAATGGTACGCTTTTTTCAGCAACAAGAAATTCATCTACAAACTCTTGGATCTCTCTCGCTTTCAGGAAAGATTCGCGCTAGTTTATGACTATAATCATTGTAAGTATCTGAAGAACTAATACCATTGTAAGTACTAGGTATTTACCCGCCTTAGGTTGGGGGGTATTTTTTTCATATATTTTTAAGAGAAATTCCCTCAAATACACATAATCTAAGTTTTTGTTTCATATATACACTAACACTCTACAAAATTTCTTCCATAACATTTTGTACCATATTAATCTTAGTTAGACAAAACATTAGTTAACAAAAAATTAAAAAATAATGTACAAACAAATGTATCAATGGTCAAGACTGATCTGAAATTCGAATTATTTGTTTTGTTTAGGATCTCTCTTCTTATTTGATATTGATTTGTGATTGTGAATCTCTTAGATCTTTGAGGTTTTTTAATGGGAAAGTGATTTCGGAATTTAAAGCTCAAAATCATATAATGATAGATAGATCTGATATAATTGGGTGAAAAACTCAAGAAACTTAAGCTAAAACAGCATCAATGGTGAAAAAAAAAAGAAATCGGCAAAAATTAGGATTTGGATGTCGCAGATGTGAGGAAGGAAACACAAATTTAGGAAGATAATCTAAAGTTTTAGGAAGACTTTCCTAAAATATATAAATTAAGAAAATTATTACATATATTTAGGAACGCCTTCGTAAATCTTATAATTGATTATTATTTTTATAAATTTATACAACTCAAATTAAAAAAACCATTCCCGGAAGCCTTTCCACAATTCAGGATACCTTTCCACAATTCAGGAAACCCTTCCACAATTCAGGAAGCCCTTCCACAATTCAGGAAATTTAAAAAAAAATTAGGAAAGCTTCCATAAACCATATGGAACGATGTTAAATTCTAGTATTTGGAATACTTTCCTAAAAAAATCACGCAACATTAACAGAAAAAAATATTTACGAAGACTTTCCTAAAGGGTAAAATCAGAAAACTCAAATAAAAAATGTTAGGGGTGGAAAAATTTCAGCTTCCCTGTTATATTTGTCCTGAAAACTTATTTTCAATGTAATTATGGAAATTGCCCTATTTTTAATATAATAAAATTATTTCTATAATGTAAATGAGTATTATATTTTTTTTTTTATTAGCTTAATTTATGTATTTATATGTTTTAAATCTGAATAAACATAATATATCATTAATTTTTTTATTTTTCAAAATTATAATCTACTATCAAATTTACTTAGCTAACTATTTGTAAATGTATATGTAAGAATAAATTAATACATTTTTAAGTACCTCCATGCTAATGATAAATGTAATTTATTTTCTCTACTAAATTGCTACTGGATCCTCCTTTGAAATTATATAAAGCAAATTGCCATTTAAAAACAAATAATTAATATGATTATTTTAAAAATTATAAAATTTATTTATTTATGAAATATTTATTATAAACATATGTTTCTAAAACTACCAGACTATAATCAATAACATTCATATCAAAACCATTACTATTGCTTTAGAACTAAATAGAAAGTTCTATTTGAACTGTTGAAAAATCAATTTAGTTGAAGTCAAATAATTCAATTTTGGTTATTATAAACATATTGTAACTTGAAAAATGAGTACAGAGAAATTTTATCTTTTTACAAAAATCAAAAAATTACATTTTCAGAAGAAAAAAACAAAAAAAATTATTTTTCCACGAAAATGAGAAATCGCTTATTCCCGCCAAAACAAAAAAAAAAAATCATTTTCTCATCAAACCTGAAATTTCATTTTCCTACCAAAACAAATAAATTGCATTTTCCCTCAAAAACCAAAAAATCACATTTTTCCGCGAGAACCTGTGTTTTCTCGTCAAAACAGAGAAATCAAGTTTTTTCACCAAAATCAAAAAAATTCATCTTCGTGCAAAAACCAAAAGATAGTATTTCTCCTTTAAAACCAAAAAAAAAAAATTTTCCGCAAAAATCGAAAAATCGTCTATTCCCACCAAAACAAGAAAAAATTATTTTTTCTCGTCAAAATCAAGAATCACGCCTTCCTACAAAAACAGATAAACCACAATTTCCCGTGAAAACCAAAAATTGCATTATTTCCTGAGAAATTGCATTTCTCACGAAAACTAAGAAATCATATTTTCCCTCAAAAACCAAAAAATCACATTATATGTCAAAAACTGAAAATTTGAATTTTCCATCAAAACCAAGAAATTGTTTATTCCCTCCAAAATCGAGAAATTTTGTTTTTCTAGTAACCCGAGAAATTGCATTTTCTGTCAAAATTGTCTAATTACAATTTCCCGCGAAAACTAAGAAATCACATTTTCCCGTGAAAATCAAGAAATTACATTATCCATCAAAAGCCAAAAATTGCATTTTCTATTAAAACTAAGAAATCGTATTTTTCGTCAAAATTAAAAAGTTGAATTTACCTCGCATTTTCTCGTCAAAATCAAAAAAAAAAATTTTACCAAAACCAAAATTTCACATTTTTCCGCCAAACCCGAGAATCCGCTTTTTTCGCCATAACCGAGAAATTATGTTTTTCTACCAAAACTGAAAATCACATTTTTCTACCAAAACCAAGAAATTCTCTATTCCCATCAAACCCAAGAAAATTTGTTCTCGGTAACCACTGGAAATGCGAATCTCCAAGCTGTGGTGGTCTGAGTTTCTCCTCATCTGCTTTCAACTTCTATTTTTTTTGTAAACTTTGAGCTTTTTAATGGGTAGCAAAATAATAAACTGATTTTATTAGTGTGTTAATAATATGTATTATTGTTATGTTTTTATTGGTTCAAATTTTTGCTGATGTGTGAGCTTCTTATAACATAACGCTTTTTACATTGTTGTTATGGAAACATAGTTGATGATGAGTCTACACTTTTTTCAATCATATACGTCTATATCAAGCAAACACATATAGTTAGAAATTTTAATTTTTTTGCTGTTATTTATTATTTGAGTTTCGGTTTGGCAAAAATATAAAACAAAGATTTAATTTTTTTATTTATTGTTATTTATTATTTAGATTTGGGTTTGGTAAAAAAATAATACAAAATTTTTTTTTTGCTGTTATTTATTATTTAGGCTTGGGCTTGGGCTTGGCCAAAAAATAAAACTAAAATTAACAATAAAAAATATTTGAGTTTTTAATGGATTTAAATTTAAAGGTTAAAATAAATTGATGATGTATTAATGAAATGTTTTTATTGGTGTTTTTTTTTGCTGAAATGTCATCTCCTAAAAACTTGAAAATGCTGATTTGTCAAGCTATGGAGAAACACTTGTGTTATTGTTGTGTTGATTTTAATAGAAAAAAATTCAATAAGTATATATATATTTTTCAAATAATCTTAAATAACAAAAAAAATTCCAATAAGTCAATATGTACACGATAAATTTTCAAAAAGTATAATTTTAATAAAATTTTGTCTTTATCTTTTCAATAATCAATTAGCTAGAGTATATAAAGGAAAAAAATTTGTGTGACCTAGTTTTCTAAATTTTCTTCCATGACTTCGTCAAAGCGACGTTTCTTATCGCTGCCTTTGGAGTTAGTAGAAGAGATACTTTACAAGGTTCCCATCGAATCGCTGGTACGATTCCAAACGGTATGCCAACAATGGCACGCTCTCTTCAATGACAAGAGATTCATCTACAAGCACTTGGATCTCTCTCAGGAAAGATTCGTACGACTTGATGCTGATCATCAATCAGTTCAAATCTTCAATCCTCAGACCAATGATCGATTGCGTCTACCCTTCTCAGACGAGTTACACATTCAAGAATTCAGTAAAACGATTCACTGCAACGGATTATTACTATCATTGTGTATTGACATAGGTATGACTAAAATAAAAGGGCTCGCTGTTCGGAATCCGATTTTGACCGGAGTCACATGGATCGAACCCTCGAATTCTTACAGAAGTTCTGATATCTACGGTTTTGGATACGACAATGTATCCTGTGGCAACTATAAGATCTTGAGGATCAATTTTGGCATGTTACCATCAGAGATTGAGATATGCGAGTTTAAGTCTAAACTCTGGAGAAGTGTTGATGCTACTACTCTCGAATGCAATGCACTGTGGGGATCTGTATCTATGAATGGAAACATGTACTAGATTGCTCGAAAGAAGATGGTTAACTCTGAAACCAAATCCATCATCCAAAGTTTTGATTTTTCCACAGAAACATTCAAGCCCATAAGTTGTGTTCCAATGGGAACTGAAGGTTTTCGTATGAATTCTCATAGAGCACTCTTGTCAGGTTTCGGAGGAGATAGGCTTTCATTATTACGTAAAAATGTGAACATTGAGGTTTGGGTTACAAGCAAGCTGTCCGATGAGGTTGTCTCGTGGACCAAGTATTGTAATGTAACTCCTCATCCCTCAATGTTACAGTCCCCTTTCTATCACAGCGATTCTTCGACATATTTCATCCACAAGACCAATAAGATCACGTTGTTGTGCGAGGAATTTGATGTCAAAGAGAAGTATGTTTACACCAATGTAGGTCCGGCCCAGAGGGGGTGAGCAGAGGTGCATCCGCCCAGGGGCCATCTCTTTTACAAAAAATATACACTTAAATAAGGGTCCAAAATTTTTAAAACAATAATAAAAGCCTACATATTTGATTTGTGAGGGGCCCGTTTTGTTAGTTTTTTTAAAAAAGGCTTATAAGTTTGATTTAGTTTTCTTAGAATAACATTTATTTAATTTATAATTTGTTTTTCAAACTAAAAAAAATCCCAAATTTTTTTTTGCCCAAGGGCCTATATTTAGGTTGTTTATGAAATGCGTGAGGATAAGATCGAAACAAAAGTTGAGCTGTCAAGATACAGATTGCGTTATTACCGTTGCAATAATGTATATGTTCCAAGTCTAGTTCCGGTTACTTGTTTGAGGGAACTTGGCAGTAGAAAGCCAAAAGAGTATGTTTAGGGTTTTGATGCCAAGTTTGTAGACGTTGTGAAACAGTCGTGAGTTAGGTAAAAAAGCATTTAGCTACGAAGAATTGTGTTTCTTTTTTATGCAATGTCACAGACTCACAGTGGGAGATTTTAAACGGGTTTTTTCGTTTGTTGAATTTGGAATATGGAATATTTTGTTGAATTAATCCTTTACATTATGAAGAATCAAATATCATTGATATAGGATTATGAACCGATAGCATAACGTTGCAGATTTTGTTTCAGTGAAACGGTGATTGAAAACTTTAGTCTTTGGCAAGTTTGTCGCAATATCTCTCGTTCTATGGACTATGCATTTATCTCTGATATTAAAAATTGGATTATAAGAATGATCTGTACAATTTATACAAACACTTTCTCTACAAGAGAAAATTAAAAAAAATATTAATAAGAAAAATTGTTTCTCCAAATTATCCGTATTTATTTGGTTTTATATTGTTTGATAAAACAAAGCCATCCATCCAACTGCTATGAAAAACAAAAAGAAGTGTATTACAAATTTATGTTCATTTTGTTATGTTAACAATAAATAATAATAAAATATATTCTTTCGATTTCATTTTAACCAATCTATAAAGATTTTACACATATATTAATAAACAAAAATTTAATAATATTTTTATTTTTTCTTATAAAAATTCATATTGTTTTAACAAAAAAAAAAATTCAACCAATGTAAAACAAATTTACTACAACTAGTTAAAAATCTGAAAATTAATATTGCATTGAATATATAAAAATTACTTTAAAAGGAAAAAAACTACTTTTTGCTTAAACATCAATTAAATTAAAATAGAACAAATATAGTTTTTTGCCAAATCAATATTGATAAAACAAACAATTCAAAATAAACCTGCACATAGAGGGGAACATCTCCCAGTTATCTATTAAGACAATATTTATTTCAGATTTTTCTATTTAAAAATGCTCAGCCAAGATTTGCGAAAATCTACTTATATCTATTTTCATTTCAAAATTTTATAAACCGAGATTTATATTTATTTTTGTCTAAGATTTCCAAGAGTAATATTCTTTTCATTTTACATGAGATTTATGAAAGTAATCAATCTTTTGTATAAAATTTTGTATTCTTTAGCGTCAGAAACAATTCAACACTTTCTTTTTGATCGTCCTGTTTCCATATCAGCTTGGAGGTGATCAAAAACGCCTTTTAACTTTCTAAACATCCCATTACATAAGCTATTATTCGATCAATCCTTTACACAACGAATTGACAGCATTTCTTAAACAGATAAATTGCTTTCTTTTTAGATCATGTATATTTGAAAATTTAGAAATAATTTAATTTTTTCTAAAAAAAAGTGTCAAAATTGGCAGAAACGTACGAAGCATTAGCGGATGCATCATAGTGGATTAAGGCCAATGACCAACAACATACTCCTTGCACTTCTTCTACACCAAAACGTTCATGTGAAAGACCTCCTCCACCCTACTTATAATGCAACTACGACGCAGATTTTAATCCCCAACACACAAAAAACTACACATGGATAGATTTATTCGTGATCCAGATGGTAATAACAAATACTGGGGTGCAATAAACCTAAGATCAACAACATCAATCCTTGAAACCGAAGGCAAAAGCTTTATTATAAGCGCTATTCAAAATACTGGGTATATGGACTATTATGATTCACGGAAACTGCTAGATTTTAGTGAATTTAGTCCGCAATAACGACCAAGATATTAGCATTTTCAATCTACTAGAGGATATTAAAACTTGGCTGGTTAAGTTTTGTAATGTAGAGGTTGGTTATATAGAAAGAGTTGTAATATTGTAGCACATGAATTAGCTGTCCACTAAATAACTTATTATTTTCCTCATTAGATAACAAAACCTTTGTATTCTGATTATATCAATATTTATTATATAATATTAGATATATTAAAGTTAGTAATCAACATCATTATGACAGGTGATAATTTAAATTGATAAGATTTAGACATATATTATGATTAAAAAAATCAGAAAAAATAAAAGGTAAATAATTGATGAGTGGTTTTTGACCTATAATCAAATCCTACACACATTCGTATCATTGTAGTATGTAAGTATCAATTCATTAGGCAAGTAAGACACTAAAAATGCAATAGTTCACTTAAGTCAAGCCAAATCAAGATAACAAGTGTAATAAACTCTAATGATTAAACTAATCAAGACTAAGCAATGCAAATTCAAAAATAGAGATTCATATAGATTAAAGCAAGGATCTAAGATGTGGGTTATTGATTACGAAGGGATTAGAACCAAACTAATGATGCTTCAAAACCATTCAAACAATGCTATCTTCTAAGTATATAATTAACAGCAATAATTAGCCTAATTTCTTGGTACTAATCAATTTGCTAAGCACATATTCTAGACAACTTCCATTACTGAACAGATGATTAGCAAATATTCAAACAGAAATCCAATCCTATAAAGCCAAAATGTTCCTTAGACATCTAATCCCTTATGCTAAGATAAACAAATTCTCTAAAAGACTCATTGCATCATTTCATCAAACACTTATCAAGCATAAGAGAAAGCCAAGATACTAAACAAGTCTGGCCAAGACAAATCTAGTGTTAAGCACATCTAATAGAGAGAAGACAATCATATTAAGTACAAGACATCATTAATCTAATCTTAAAACCCTTCTAATCGATCTCATCTCAAACCCTAAATAAAACTACTTACTAGTCATGATCAGAACCACATATTCCAAACAGAAGTAATCGCTAAGCATGATTAGAAAGCAGATTATACAAGAATAGATAAAGAGAAACACACAAATTCACTAAATCAAGCAAGGTCTTACAAAGATGAACTCAAAAGGGAAAGGTTTTTAATGCAAAAACAGTAGAGAAAATAATAAGATAAGAGTTGTCTAAACATTTTAGGACTTAAGTATTTATATGGAGGCTTAGAAACCCCTAGTAAACCAAGATAAAACTGGTTTTTAGGCTGACTCGGCTGGACCATATCGGTATCTTCAGTCGATATGCACATCGATATTGGCTCTCTTTGAGGGTGTATCGACATGGTATTGGTCGATACGGTGATCGATACAGTGCGCTTCAGGAGTGTATCGGCTTGACTCTTCTCGGTGTAGACACTGATACAATCGCCCTTTTTCTAAGGCATATGGAGCAAAACCACATCGATATGCTCTTTGATATCGCCCCGTCTCTGGAGTACCAGCTTCGATTCCCGATACACTGCTCGGTACAAGCTCATCCTGGTGTATCGAGGTCTTCCTGGTCGATACTCCTCTGTACGCCTCACTTCTTCTGTATCGACATGAAGTCCTTGATATCCAGTCCGATACATGCCATATCGGCCAGTCCACCTCGATATCTTGCTCGATATTGGTCCATCCGACCTTGTCCTTCTCCTTGCTCCACTCCTAGCTCACATCCATTGCACCACTTGGTATCCAAACTTCTTCTAGTACCTGAATAAAAATCCAAATGCAAACAAACTGCAATGCAACACCTACATCTACACTAACTCCTAAATATATGCAAATGGGACAAGAAGATGCAAGATATGCATGTTAAAGGACTAAAACTAGTGATGAATGCATGCTAAGATGGTATAAATAATGGAGATATCAACACCCCCTCCCCCCCCCCCCCCCCCCCACACACTTGCCTTTTGCTTATCTTCAAGCAAACAAACTAAGACAAGAAGGGAGTGAGGTTTAAAAGTGGGCACTCAAATCCAAAAATGCTAAGGTAAAAAAGTGAAATCAATGTCCAGGTGCCTAATTGTAAGATGCAAAACATAATCAGTTATACTTTAAAGAACTTAGCCATGCCTATCCAGTTTCAAAATGATCTGTAGCTTAACTTAGTCAAATGCTCAAATCAATCAACTCTTTAACATTCGATTAAACTATGTAACCAATGAATCATGTTCAAGCAAATCAAGTGGAATTATTTGGTTAAGGGATAAGGTCATGAGATAAAAATGATCTCATCAAAATGTGGGTTCAAATGCAAGGGTTTCTCTCAAAGAAGAATGAACTTAGGCATAATGCTAAAAATGAAGCACAACTTATGCATACAAGGATATATTGCTATCTACCCAATGCCTAAATTGTTCTAAACCCCAAACTAATAACCCAAACCAAACCCAATCCTAACTACAATTTTATTAACACTCTTATACTCTCCACACTTGACCATTCTTTTCAGGGAAGCTTCTTCTTTGATCTCACCATGTTGTGGCCTTTTTTTTGCTCCTTTATTGTGGGCGCCTTCTTTTTGTAGTGGAGAGTCTCCTTTGGTTCATCACTTTGATGCATTAGGCTTTTTTGTCTTCTTTGTTGTTACTGAGACTCCATCTTTATAATGGCCACCCTTTTTGAGCTTATTTTGTTCCACAAATGCCGAACTTTTGCTTGCTTCCTCTTTCTCATTCCCTTTTCTTTCCCCTTTCTTTCTTCTCTCACCATCTTCTTTTAGATACACATAAAACTCAAATCCGCCCAGACCTATAACTACCATCCTAATCCTATGTCTAACTCAAAGTGAGAGCTAGTTATACATAGCAACCAATCCTTGTAGTGCCAACCTAACACTTTATGCTTAGTTCATTCAAAAATAGGTCTCACATACAAAAATAGTGTTTAGGCTTGAAAGGAGGCTAAGGTTAAGGTGTGGTAACTGTCCCTTAATGGTGAGGATCAGCTATGTGGACTAGCAAGAGTGGTAAAAAAGAAAAAAAAAAGTCCAACTATGTATGGGTAATCCATGAAACCACTTTTCATTGCAAAAACGTGATAATTATCAAGTCAAATTTATGGTTCTAATAAATGGAGATGACTTTCAATAAACTAATGATTTCAGCATGAGACTAGAGGATCAAAATTTAGTATTCAAGAACATGGTTCAGCCTTAGTTTCTAACTTTTTATGATACATCAAACACTTAACCACTTAGACATTGAAATCAATCCTAAACACTTAGCATTTTATAAGGAATTATCATCATTGTGCCATATGCAAATGCAATGCAACCCTATATGAAAAACACTAGACTCAATCTTAAACAAATGAATGCAACTATATAATTTTTTTTGTTTTTTTTTGGGGTTTTTAAATGCACTCAAATGAATGCATGAGACTCTTATGCAAATAAAAATTAAGAAAAGAGAACACAATGTTAAATACACCAAGCTCTCTCCCACACTTAAATTACACAGTACCATTGTGTAATAAAAAATGATTGAGAGATGCAAAAATTAAAGAAAATGTGCAAAGCATTAAAATGGTATATACAATGGAGGAGTTTTTGGTACCTTAGAAGGTGTGTTTGGAGGTGTAGGAGGTGCCTGAAAGATCCTCCATGATGTCAATGTTGTGGCTCCTATTAGGCCTCTCCCTCTTTATGTTGAAAGGTGTGCCAATGAAGATGGTAGATAAGTTAGTACCTAAGCATACGAGGAAGCAATGTTCTTGGCTTGGTTTGTAATTTCGTCAAAAAAACTCTAAACGTAGCACAAACACATCAACACTAATTGCATCTCTCTATCTTTCACGATCTCCAAAAATCTTATATATACCCTTTGTTTGTTGTATGAGTAAAAAAAAAAGAGTTAGTATTGTGGTTGGTTTATAATTTAATAGCCACCAAAGTATGTTTAATCAAGAGATTTGTATTTGTGCTTTTGAATCTTTCTTTCCTTAGTCTATAGTAGTAATCTCCATTAAATCATCAAAGCATTGCTCACTGTAGCAAATTCATTAAAAATCTAAACCAAACTTAACTGAAAAATAAACCTATGAGAATGATAAAAAAAATATGTGGCCCTTTTTTAACCAAACCAAGTTTTGGATTGGGCTCGTGTGAGGCTTCTTATGTAGTCGTCATCGTGGATTTTTTGAAGTGTTAAGCCTACATTGTTTCTAGGATTTGGTTTCTCTCCAGACCCAATTATAAATTTTATTGGAAGAGTTGTAAACCCAAAAATACAAAAAAAATTAATTAATTATTATTATTAATTTTTTTTTAAAGTAACAACTGGTTATTATTCACAAACCATTGTAAGCAAACACACTCATATCTTTTTTCAAGTGGAAATTGAACCAATTTATAGTGCCTTAGTTGAGGTTTCTATTGGATTTAGTTCGTTAGGTTTGATACTGTTAAAAAATAATATAAAATAAATAATGTAAGAATCACTGAAATACTTAAAATTAATTAAACAGTGAAAAATTCTAATAAAGAAAATACGTATCCAATTAGCAGAGTCTCAAGAGACTAAAAAATGCATAGTCGTCACAAGATATGACGAGATGCATAATCTCAGTAGATCTCTTCCTCCAATTGTGTCACTTGACAAATTCATGTTACTCATAGTTTCAGAATCTCCATTTGAATCTTTCATTTCAGATGTTAGAAAATGATCATTGTTTCATATAATAATGACGGAGAAATGGTTTTGATTGAAGAAAGAGTTTTTTTTTGTTCAAAAGAAAGAGATATCAAGATACTGAAAAAGAGAAGTTTTAGCGTTTTATTGTTGGCATCTTTATTTTCTTTCAGATTCAATATTTTAACTGTATACTATAATTGTCGACAGTCTCCGATGATATAAGTTTAGTATGTGTAAGATCAACATTTAATATTATACGATTGAAATAACATATGAGCTCACAAATGAGACATAGTAAGAATAAATCCTAAGCTGATAACATTTAAATATGAGAACTATAAAAATATGCCAAAAATTTATGAACATGTCTTAAGTGAAAAATGGTTATTTTTATTTGTTATAAAACAGATTAACATAAAAAAATAATAATAAAGAAAAGGATTTCTATAAAATAAATAAAATTTTGTATTAGAGAGTAGTTTTGTTGTGAAATTTTACGTTTAAAGTATTTTTTCGTTCAAAATGAATATATATGAGAGTTAATTTCAATCTTGACATTTTACATTCACAACTTCATTATGGCTTTACATCATCCAAGTGTGTATTTAATTGGACCTCAACTCATCATTACAACCATTTATGTTCATAACAAACATCTACTACAAATATTTTTTCAAGAAGACTCACATTTACACACAAAAATTAAATGATGTGGCATAAATAAACGTTAAGATGGTTTTATTCAAAACTTTAAAGTTCAAAACACTATTCTAAATTATTCTACCTATGCCTACATGTTCACAAAGTCTCTAATCAAGAAGTGGTAGATCATAAGATACTTTGAACATGTTTTAGAGAAAAATAACTAGATGGGTGAGCAATCATTTTTCAAGTTAGAAAATATGAAACTATGATGAAATTAAGTAAGCTGTCATTTGAGTGAACTTTTGTATCAATTTAGAGGGATGCCAGTTTAAGACAATAAAGATAATACCGTGAATCATGCTTTTGATGGGAGGGGATTCGGTTAGGTGCAGTCTTGCGCTTTTTGATCACCAATACTCGTAACTTAGAAAACCAGCTTCATAATAATTAAAATTAAAAGCGGATTTATGAGTTTATTTAGTTGAGAGCACATAAACTTCTTCAACTATAAGTAATAAGTGTGTAACTAATTTTAAATCATGAATATTTAAATAATTTTTATACTAATTACTACTAAAGTTAAAAATTGCACATAAACACGTTGCACCGTATATGTTGCCTTACATCCACCTCTGGTGAAAATTAGATAAATAATGATTATAACACAAAATACAACTAAAATAGAATTTCATATATTAATTTTATATTTTTAAAATATGCAGATAATATTCATTATAATATATTTTCATTTTGTCAAAGTATAGCATTAAATCAATAAAAAGACAATTAAGAAATAATTTGCGAAAAATGTAATTTTTTCGGTTTTGGTAAAAAAACATGATTTTTGGTTTGACGAAAAAATGAAATTTCTTGGTTTTGATGGGAATATAATTTTTCAATTTTTGCAGAAAATGAATTTTTCGGTTTAACGAAAAAATATAATTTTTTATTTTTTCTATTTAATAATTTTTTTTAAAAAATTGCATTTTGCTTTATATCTTTTACAAGGATCAAGTGGCAATTTAGTGGAAAAAGAATTATATATGTCATTAGCATAAAGATACTTAAAAATATATTACTTTATTCTTACATATACAATTATAATTAATTAGTTAAACAAATACGATAACAAATTATAATTTTGTAAAATAAAAAAAAATTACAATATACAATGTTTATTCAGATTTAAAACATATAAATACATAACTTAAAGTAATAAAAAAATAAATATAATATTTATTTATATTATAAAATAACTTTATTATATTACAAATATATATAAAATATCTCGCAGCGCGAGTAAATATTTAGTAGCATTTTAAAAGTTATAAAACAAAAGGAGGATCAAGGATAAAAAAACGACTTTTTATATTTACAACAAATGTATTTCACATACACTTTTTATTACTCAAAAACATCTAAATTTTTGTTCTTGTTCTCCATTCATCATTTCAATTCACTTTCTTGTTTTTCTTTTATAAAAGCTCATAATCATATATATATATATATATATATTATTAAATGACGACCCATGTGTTTTAAGTTATCGCTATTTACATATATTGAACAATATAATGTCTACTGCAACAATAATACTCAAATTTGTAATACCACAAATATACCATGTATATGATTGGTTACATTACAAGTAATTATACCAAACATACCCATAAAGATTAACAGTTCATGGCACGAACGATGGGTTTATTGTTTATCCAGCACATAATCAAGGTGCAAAATGAAGTTAAGAAAATGAAGTGCGGACCTTTATTAAAAAAAAAAAAAAAATGAAATGCGGGTTAAAATCAGAACCAAAAAAAAAAATTGAAAATATCTTGGACAAACTACATTTCAATCATTTTTCATCACACAGTATACATTACAACAAAGACAAACAACATTCTACTATGTAAACCAAGAAACAAAGAGTGAAACCAAATAAACACACAACGAACATGGAATGAATCAAAAGACCAAATACGTCTGCACAATAATCTCATCAACGACCAAACTGAATACTGATCAAACACAATCTCTCAATCCACAAGATTAGGATCAAGCCCTCTTGCCTTCCTCGTCTTCCCCACAAATAGATCCCTAGATTTGATCAATCCAGGTACACAACCAGAAACTGTGAAGAACGGGAACTGAGCCACCGAGTCCTTTCTTCCTAAAGATATTATGGCAATATCCGAACCAGGCTTGTAGGTCGACATCTTCTTCTCGTTGCCACCAGACATCAAGTGCTTTATGTTCTTAGTAGCCACAGAGGCATGTTTCTCAGCAATGTAGCCTTGTTTCATCTCAGGGATATCAGTTATATCTCCAATTGCGAATACATTCTTGCGATCCTTAACTCTCAAGTACTCATCAACCATAAGCCTTCCTTTACCATCCAAGTTATCTTTCAGAGAAGTTCCTTTTAGCCATTCTGAAGACAAAGGCTTTCCGGTGCAGAGGAAATAGCAATCCGCGTGTACCGTTTCTCCTCCTGAAGTTTGGTATGTCTTGTTTCCGTCCGACGCTGAGTTCAGATCCACCCTTTGGTTCAATATGACTTCAACTTCCTTTGATTTAAGCCAGTCGAAAGCCTTGTCTGCAGCTTTTTGACCAACAAACTCCAACAACCTCGGTCCATTGTGTACTAGGGTAACCTTCTTCTCCGGGAAATCGACTGCAATCTCCGCAGCAAGCTCTACACCCGACGGGCCTCCACCAACAATCAGAACCGACTCAGACGACTTGATCTTCTCATATTCTGCAACCAAATAGTTCAGAACAATCCATGCTGGATTCTCAAATCCCACTACGATATCACAAAAAAGGCCAGACCGGCCCAGACCAAGTCCTGCATCCTGATTCTCAGAGATTTTTTTACACACGACACAAACTATATATTTTCACCTTCAAGTTAGGATAACTAATGATCCCTCTACAACAGATACTTAAGTTAGCATAGGATCGATTATTCAAGACTCACATACAGAGTATGCTACTTCATACTTCAAGCAAATGAGAAACTAAGAGCAACGCACCATTAACAAGAGTTTCTCGAATCCACATACTCACAAGACTTAATCTTCTCACATTCTGCAACGAAATAGTTAGGTGAAAGACAATATAGACCAAGTCCTCCTGCATCCTGATTCTCGGAGATTTTTCACACGACACAAACTCAATACGTAAGCTGTATTATTCACCCTCAATGTGTCTCTAAACCCTTCAAGATATGATAACAAATTACCTCTTTACGAGAGATTGAAAAAATATTAATCAGCCAGAGATCTTTGCTAGACGGATTGGCGATATTAGTTAGCATAGGATCGGTTTAAAGAGTAAGCTACTTCATACTTCAACCATTCACAAGCAATTAAAAAACAACACAAACGCGTGGAGTCATACCCGCTTGGTATTGCGATAGCTTCTCTTGCCTGGTCTTCGGAAGCACATCGTTGTGACCCGTAGCAATCACAAGATAATC
Source organism: Thlaspi arvense (assembly GCA_911865555.2). Lineage (NCBI taxonomy): Eukaryota > Viridiplantae > Streptophyta > Magnoliopsida > Brassicales > Brassicaceae > Thlaspi > Thlaspi arvense. Next base: position 63,293,550 of record OU466860.2, read on the forward strand.
ATATCCAAACACAACCCCATCTGCAGTCACTACATCAGTGTTCGTGATATTGACCGCCGGAGAAGTCACAACACGGCCGTTCTGTATGTACTTCTTGTGGTTGATTATCGTTCTTTCAGCGAAAGACGGTTCCACCATGGACCTCAAACTTGCCCAGGTTATCTCAAAGTACTCCTTCCTGATATCAACCAAATTTCACCTCACATAAAAAAAAAATTCCATTGTAGTGCACAAGGTAAAGCCAAGAAAGTCACCTTCTAACAAATTAAGCCATACCCTCATTGACATCAAGTTCAATAATGCATTTGCTACAAGAAAACACCTCATTGTTCTCCGATCAAGAAACATAAACACAAAATCTTTTAATTCTTCTTGTAAGCAATTTTGTAAGACGTAAGAGATCCTTAGCAAAATGTAAAGCATAAAAAAGCCATCGTCTAACAAATTAAGCCAACCTCATTGAGATTAAGTTCGATAAGGCATTTGCCCCATAATGGCTACCACAGATACATATAAACAATCCGATTAAGAAACATAAACACAAAATCTTCTAACTGTTTCATGTAAGCAATCTTGTAAGACTTAAGAGATAACTAAGAGAGAGCAACAAAACAACAGTACTCAAATTGTTGATTAGTAATTTACTGTGTGAGTTCTTTGTCGTTAGAACTCGATCGATCAAAGATCAAATGAGGAAACAAAACGGTGGCTTAAGAATTACTAACCAAAACTTAACAAAAATAAATATAGAAAGCCACTTACGGGTCGATTAGGGTGACATCGGAATCGAACTGAAGAAGTTTCGAGGCCAATGATCCGGCGATTCCGCCGCCGATCACCACCACCCTCCGCCCTTTTCCTGATTCAGATTCTGTTCTTTCCATTTTCTCGATTCAGACTCCGAATTAGATTGTTCTTAATCTCGGATTTGCTTTCTCACAGATTTTATCATAAAGACCGGTGAAGAAAATAGTCTTCTAGGTGAAGGTTTGTCGAAGAGGGATAAAAACATGTGTGGTTAACGCGTTGAGTGACGTCATAACCGACGTCGCCTCTTCCACGGTCGCCGGAAGGATCCTGCGGTGTTTCCCTGATCGTACGTCATCGGGTACGCTAATTGTTTTTGTTTCCTCGTTGTCAATTCCTTTTCTTTCTTTCCTTTTTTTGTCGTCAATCAATTTCTATTTTTTTCTTATTTTTTTACGAAATCATCTGAAATGCCACTTAAATATTTCCCTTAAAAATAAAATTAAATTTTGAATTATTTTTAATTGAAAATTTGATTAATTATTTTGGAAATTTTAAAAAATTGGAAGAATTCAAAACTCAGTTTTTATTAAAAATAAAAAAATTGTAATTTGCTAAAAACTTTTAATTAAAAATTGAAAAACAGTTCAAAATGAGTTAAAAAAAAATCAAACAACATAGTCTAACGAATTTTCAAAAAAAAAAAAAAACATAGTTTAACGAGAATTGAAAGAAAATTGAGAAGGAGAATAACAATCAAACTCGACGCAAATCGAAAAGATAAGTCTAGAGTGCATACTGTGCATGTTGATAGTTTTGATATGATTCTAACTGATTGTTGCTCACAGAGAATGGCACCTCATAAAAAGAATGTAAAGCATGGTGTGGTAGATGGATTTCAGTGAAAACCCTATCTATAGCAACGAAGATGATGTCGGAAGTAGCAGCCAAACTGAGATCGACCCAAATTCAACAGTATGTAGATCGTTTTTTAGTGGATCAATTAGGTAGAACTTGAGAAAACTACATGATTTTGAATGTTGGATATTTCCGGAATTGTTCAAACAAGTAGTCATTTCATTTCGTGTTTGTTATTGAGTTTGGGTTCGCATTGGTTCTTACCATTACATCTTTATTGATCTTTTGGTTCAAATTTATAGTTTATGATATTATGAGTGTTTAGATATTTTTAATAAAATTACTATGAATGTTTGATATGTTTGAAACAAAAATGTAACACTGAAACAGAATATGTATAGCAGGATTCGAAGATAAAACAGATCAATGCAACTTTTGTAGATATACTTCCAGCCGATAGAGTATATAAAAAAAATCTCTACGAATTGTTTTATCACTGAAGCGGTAAAGACACTTTCAATGAAGATAAATCATGAAACCACAAGATTAAAAGTATGTGGATGCTCCATTTTCAAATGGCATATACTTGTGGATGTATTTATCCACACTCGAATATTTATAAAGTGTTTAGGTTAATATAGAAAGATGATAGGTAAAAATCTCTTAAAAAACAACTGAACTTAAGATTGAGAAACGGATAAATGTACTTTATTGATCAGATAATCATGGTCATTAAGAATGATAAAGATGAGCTTATATCTACCAGGACTATTACAGGACACCGTAGCTTAATCTTGCTACTAGAAAGGATCATTTTCCCTTGCTTTTTATTGATCAAATGCTTGAAAGACTTTCTAATCATCCCTACTATTGCTTTCTTGATGGATATACTGGATTTTTCCAAATACCAATTCATCCAAACGATCAAGAGAAGACGACCTTTACATGCCCTTATGGCACCTTCGCGTATCGAAGGATGCCATTCGGGTTGTGTAACGCTCCGGCTACGTTTCAGCGATGTATGATGTCGATCTTCTCTCATCTAATAGAAGAGATGGTAGAGGTGTTTATGGACGACTTCTCTGTATATGGTGCGTCTTTTTCTGTGTGTTTGTTGAATCTTTGCAAGGTACTAAATCGTTGTGAAGAGACGAATCTTGTGCTTAACTGGGAGAAATGTCACTTCATGGTGAAAGAAGGGATCGTGCTTGGTCACAAGATATCAGAGAAGGGCATTGAGGTTGATAAGGCTAAGGTTGAGGTCATGATGAGTCTTGAGCCGCCGGTTAATGTCAAAGGAGTGAGGAGTTTCCTAGGCCATGCTGGCTTCTACAGGCGCTTCATCAAGGATTTTTCCAAGATTGCACGCCCTCTCACACGGCTGTTGTGCAAGGAAGCTGACTTTGTGTTCGATGAGGATTGCCTTCATGCTTTCGTGACCATCAAGGAAGCTCTAGTATCTGCGCCTATAGTTCAAACACCGGACTGGACTCTACCGTTCGAGATAATATGTGACGCGAGCGACTACGCTGTGGGAGCGGTTCTTGGTCAAAGGAAAGACAAGAGGCTGCACGTGATTTACTATGCTTCAAGAACCTTGGATGATACGCAAACAAGATACACTACTACGGAGAAGGAGCTATTAGCAGTAGTGTTTGCCTTTGAGAAGTTCAGAGCTTATCTAGTAGGAGCCAAGGTTGTTGTCTACACTGATCACGCGGCGCTTAGATACATCTATTCCAAGAAGGATACTAAGCCAAGGCTCTTGAGATGGATACTTCTTCTTCAGGAGTTTGACATGGAGATTAAAGACAAGAAAAAGATAGAGAATAGCGTGGCAGATCACCTATCTAGGTTGAGGATCGATGAAGCCTTACCTCATGATGATTCGCTTCCGGAAGAACAACTTATGGTGATCCCTACGGCTGTTTGTGGAAGTGTTTGTGGAAGGCTAGAAGGACGGTTTGAGGAGGTTCTGAGTTTCAAAGAAGAGGATCTTTCTTGGTACGCTGACATTGTGAACTACTTGGCATGTGGAGAGGAGCCTTCGCATCTTGATAACTATCACAAGAAGAAGTTCATGAGAGACGTGGGCCACTACTTTTGGGACGAGCCTTACCTGTACAAGAGGGGCGTGGACAGTTTATACAGGAGATGTGTTACAAAGGAAGAAGCTAAGGACATTCTCTTTCACTGCCATGGCTCTTGGTACGGCGGACATTTTGCTTCATTCAAGACCGCTACAAATGTCTTACAAGCCAGTTTCTGGTGGCCGTCTATCTTCAGAGATGCCCATGAGTTTGTGAAGGGTTGTGAAGCTTGTCAACGAGCAGGGAACATCACGAAGAGGAACGAGATGCCTCAGGTTCCTATCTTTGAGATAGACGTGTTTGACGCATGGGGCATAGATTTCATGGGGCCTTTCCCATCTTCCTACGACAACAAGTTCATCCTAGTAGCAGTTGATTACGTTTCTAAATGGGTTAAGGCCATTGCTTCCCCTACAAACGACTCTAAGATGGTGATAAAGCTTTTCAAAACCATCATATTTTCACGGTTTGGAGTCCCCAAGGTTGTAATCAGTGACGGCGGTAGCCATTTCATCAACAAGTTGTTTGAAAACCTTCTAAGGAATGACTGGGCAGTGAAGCTAGACGACGCTTTGTAGGCTTACCGGACTACAATCTCAGAATATTTTTGAAAATACGTTTTTATTACTAGAATAATTATATCATGTGTCATTTATATTAATTGCATAGACCATAGTTTATATCAATTATATATATATATATATATATATAAAATTTAATATTTAATTATAAAAAATTATTTTTTTATTATTTATCAAAAATAACATCATATTAATTATTTTATTATACTAAGTTTCTTCTCTTGCTTTTATTTTGTATAAAAAAGATCATCACATTATTTACATAGTAAAAAATATGTAGATTTTTTGTACATATGTTATAATTTTAATTTTTTATTACAAATAAAAATTATTCAAATGATGAATAAATATAAATACAATTTAAAAGTCACATATTGGAATGAGAAAACGTGGATGGTTCAAAAATAACTATAAAAATACATAGAAAATAAATAATTAGTAAAGGCACAAAATTTAATTTAACAAACATAAAAACTTGATTTAATTTTTTTAATAGAATCATATAAATTAATCAATAATACAAAAATTAAAAGTTAGACAAATGTATTATATCAAATAGTAAAATTATTAAAAATAATTTAATGTGTTAAAAATTATAATATTATGAATAATAATGTTTGATCTAAAATTATTATTTTTTTAGTCCTGATGTACAAATTAAAATACTATTTTGTTAATATTAAATTATAATTTGATCAATTTACTTTTATATTGTAAACATTTTTGTTGGACCATTAAGTTAAGAGTTATAAATATTGATCTTTTATATATAATTTAGATAATTGATCAATAATTAATCATTATTTGCGTTTTTAAATATTATTGTTTCTACATATGTAATTACATCCATATAAAAATTATTTTAAAATTGATTATAAAAATATATAAATAAATATTATTTTTACTCATATCTATTATATACACAATAATAATTACATTATTTTCATTTTAAATAATTTTAAATAATAATTAGTAAAATTATTTATAGATTTTTTATCCTATAAATGGTGCAGGTTATTACCTAGTCGATCATTAAAAGAAAACATATAAACTTTATTTAAATTACATATTTTTTTTCCTGTGAATTGAAAATATACTTTTTAATTTATAAGCATTTTGGGAGGTGAGGTTTATTGGCAAAATACCTTTTGAAATTTGAAAAATACACTAGTTTTTTAATTTTTGAAAACTACAGTTATTGATATATAAAAATACTATTTTGACGAGATTTTAACAAAAGTTTACATATTTTCAAAAATAAAAACTAAAATCCACAATTATTAATATTGAGATCACAAACATATTTTTTCTTTTTTACTTTTCTTATTCAGTAGTCTTTTTCTTATGTTGGATTTGCCGTGTGCTTATTGCTTTCTTCTAAGAAATTTTCTTCATTTTGTTTTCTATTTTGTAGATTTGCAATATTTCCTTAATTTCTTCTACTTTCTCAGGTTAAATTGTGATTTCTTAGTTCCTGTGAGTTTGGTTTGGTCGTCTTTTAGATTTTGGAAAAACATTAGATGTGATTTTCTTGTTGGCCATGAGGCAGAGAAAACCAGAGAAAATATTGGACTAAATGGGAAAACGTGGCTAGAGTTGGAGTACTGGTAAAGAAACAGAGTGTTGAGTTTTGGAAACCTCAGAAAAATGAAGTTCTGTATAACATATGGTCAAGATGCATCTTGCAATAATGAAGAAGTTTTTTTTTTTTTGAATGTAAATATTAAATTAATCCAATCAAAGCCGTTCTTACAATAAATGTATCGTTTGTATTGAAATCAAAGTAAAATTATGGAGCCACACTAATTACTTTACACACAAGCAATCACTGGAATGAGAACCATGTCTGCATTCTTTCCTCGTATTTCTAATCTCCTTGCCGTCTGATAGTGACGAGTCTGTTCCAAACTTGTTTGTCGATCCACTGAACCATTTGAGTAGGAGGGGTAGGAGGTTCGCCATGTCTTCTACCATTCCTTTCTCGCCAAATCGAAAGGATTTGAAATTATTTAAGTATTATCAAATTTTTAAATAATTTTAAGTGAATTAAGAATATTGTTACAATTCTCTAGAATCGCAACCAAAAAGTAAAAACACTTGCTGATGAATAATCAACACAACATGTACTAGTAGTCAAAGGTCCCGGACCATCTCCAAAGGGTAAGCCAAACTTCCGTGAAACTGGTGAGGACCGATAGTAACTGTAGAAGAAACCCATTAAGCTTAATTATGGGTAGACATAATTTCCATAACAGATTTGGTTTTTGTTTTGGATATATTCCTTTTTCCTAACACAATAGAAGAAAATTTCGTCTTTGTTTGTTTTACGCTAATCGATTACTTGAAAAAGAAGTTTATATTTTAATTAAAACAAAATACTACTTTTATTATACCTTAATCGAAATACTTTTTCTAAAAGCAAATTTTATTGAACATAGAGGTGATAATCGAGTCTTTTGCATAGCGGAATAAATGAGAGTTGTTTCATATGTTGTAAAGAAACCAGAAGATGCTGCCCCAAAATGATGATAATATAGTAAAAAATTCAATTCAAAACAACCAAAAATCGATATCTAAAACGTCTTAACGAGAAAAAGTAGCTAAGTGAGAAGAAAAACAAACACCACAACGTCCATGTCCTTTGGCGAGAAGAAAAACAAGAAGCTATTACAATTCTTGAATTTTGAAACCCGAATCAAAAATTTAATCCCAACTCGCTCCTGGAACAGCTGCTGCTGGAGGTGGCACTGTGTCCCATCCATCTGCAGCTGGAGCAGCTGAAAAGATGGGAAAAAAAAACATTTGAAATCAAGATCAGATTCTGATTAAGCAAAATCAAGAAAACATTAAAAATCTTGTTCAAAAACTTACCGCTAGCATCGGTCCAAGAAGCAGCAGCTGCAGGAGCAGCAGAGATTGGCTCCTGAGCTTCTCCAGGCCACGAGGCGTCGGGAATCTGAGCAGTTGTCCATTGGTCTCCTCCGGCTACTCCGTATTCAGGAGGAGGGAGTCCAAAATCTGCCTGTGGTCCAGCTTCTTCGTCTTCTATTTGCTTAGCCTCCTCAGGCTCTCTGTAAAAGAACAGATCCATCTGTACAACCACACACCAAACCTGAGTGAATCACTAAAAACAAAATATCGATTTCATGTAACCAAACGAGAACTGAGTATTCCTCTTACCATGACATCCCATTTCTGTGCGGGACGAATGGTTCCACGCATCTGAAGGACCATACGGGCAAGAAGCCAGAAGAGACAACCAATGCTGTGCTTTCCTTTGTTGTTCGCAGGGATACCAATGTCGACAAATCTCATGGGAGAGTCTGTGTCACAGAAAGCAATGATCGGAATGTTTCCCAAAGCACCTTCCTTGATTGGCTGCAACACACACACATGACGTTAAACTCTCAAAACATTATCGACCCATCAGTGACATTTAGGGCATAAAGACTCATAAAGCTGGAGACTTTACCTGGTGATCGGTTCTCGGGTCTGTAAGAATCAACAACCTGGGCTCACTGAAGGAAGTTTGCATCTGATTGGTGAAAGTACCAGGAGTGTGTCTTCCTGCAATGGCGTTAGCACCAGTGTATTGAGCAAACTTGAGAACAGCTCTCTGCCCGTAAGGTCTCGCGGATTGAACAATAATGTCCTGAGGATTCTCAATCGCCACGATACAACGTGCAGCCATATGCAACTTGTCCCATGTTTTCCCAACGTTGATGATGTAGATACCTGACAAAAGAAGTATTTTTCATTAGAGGAAAGCTGAAGCAAAACTATAAGACCTCTCTATCAGATGCTAAACAGTAACACAATCATCAAATCTAAAACCAAAAGCTGTGGATTCGCTAGAGGAACTAATCTGAGTTTACATTATAATCATAGAATCTCTCTGAACAAACTATAATCTGCACATAACACATTGTATATGAGATTAAAAAGTGAGGAAAGGTCGTGAGAAAATTACCATCGTTGCGTCTCTTGAAAGTATATCGCTCCATTTGGTAATTGCAGTTTTTGGTTCCGAGGTGAACCTCAGCAGCAATCATCATTCGGATGTCAGACTCCTTCTGGGAGAGCTCTACGTTAGTCGCCATGGCTTGTTTCTCTCTTCTTCTTCCTCCTCCTCACGAGCGGCGACGACGAAATGAATAAGAGAGAGTTTTATCAGCGGCGGCGAGAGTGAAGAGAAGGTGTGAGTTTATTAACAGAAGACAGAAAACCCTAATTGATACGCCCAGTAATATTTGTTGGGCTTTAAGGCCCATAGATTTTCGGATTTACAAAATGTGATAATAATAATAATAATATAAAAAATTAAGATGATTTAAAAAATAAAATAAAAAAAAATATACGAGGAGCGAAGAAGACTGACTCGACTTCTCTCTCTCTCTTTCATCGTCGTTGTTCGTCGTCGTCTCTTATCTCTCTCTCTCTCTCTCTTTTCGGCTTGGGATCATCTTCTGGATGAGGTAATCATCAACATTCCAATGTTATCTCTCTCCCATCTCTGCTTGAAAAATCAGTATACATCTTCTTCTTCTGCTTGTTCTTCGCTTTATCTGGTAATCAATAGTCAAAACAATTCGTGGAAAATCCACAACTCTTTTGGTCAGATTTTGATCCAATTTTGGTTGATCAAAATCCAGATTTGGGAATTTCTCCCTCTTCCATTTTCCTTCTTCATTTAGCGTTTCCATGATCGATTGTTTGGTGTTTGTTTCTACTTTCCGTCTTGTTTCTACTTTCCGTCTTGTTGATGGAGAGACCTTGAAGTGAGACTAGTCATAGGAAAGCTGATAATTCAAGTAAAACTATATATTTCTGGGTAATTTTTGCTTATCCTAATGTTGGGGACAAATATAGAAAGGCCTAAAGATGATTGCTTTTGAAGAAGCATCCTCACATAACCATAAATAGAAGTTGCTTATGACTTGAGATTTATTTTTTTGGTGCTTTGTGCAATCAATAGAGTTTCTAAGCTGTAATTTTTTTTTTTGCTATATGTTACAGAAAATACAGAATCAGCGCCTTGTGATTGCTTTACGAAGTTCAAAACTCATTGCATTACAAAGTGTGTTTGAATGATTGGGAAAATGATGGAAGCACCAAAGTTCAACGGGTTCATCGGAGGGAATCACAACAACAACAACAACAACAGTTACTATGAACACTACCAAAAGCTTGAAGGCTCTAACATGTCTATCGACAGTTTACAGACAAGTACTATCGGTGGTTCTGTAGCAACGTCGATGGATAACAGCAGCGTTGGCTCAAATGACTCCAAAACCCACATTTTAGGCCATCCTGGGCTAGGACCAGTGCGTCAGAACTACACCGGGACAGCGGAAAACAGCGTTTACCGTCCAGGGAGCCACGAGCTCAACGACGACGCTCTTGCGCAAGCTTTGATGGATAGTAGATATCCGGTTGAAGGATTAGCGGAGTTTGATGAGTGGACGATTGATTTGAGGAAGCTTCATATGGGTCCTGCTTTTGCTCAAGGAGCCTTTGGTAAGCTTTATAGAGGAACATACAACGGTGAGGACGTGGCCATTAAGATACTCGAGAGGCCTGAGAATGATCCGGAGAAGGCGCAGCTGATGGAGCAACAGTTTCAGCAAGAGGTGATGATGCTCGCAACGCTTAAGCACGCCAATATCGTCAGGTTCATTGGCGCTTGCCGTAGATCAGTGGTCTGGTGCATTGTTACAGAGTATGCTAAAGGAGGGTCGTTGAGACAGTTTCTGACACAGAGACAGAACCGAGCAGTGCCTTTGAAACTGGCGGTTAAGCAGGCGTTGGATGTGGCTACTGGAATGGCGTATGTTCATGGACTTGGATACATTCACAGAGACTTGAAATCGGATAATCTTCTGATTTCCGCGGATAGATCCATCAAGATTGCGGATTTCGGTGTTGCTAGGATCGAGGTCAAAACAGAAGGGATGACTCCAGAGACAGGGACTTACCGTTGGATGGCCCCGTAAGTCTATACATCTCTCTCTCTATATATATACATTCTTCTAGTCTCATTAGCCTTAGTTTGCTAGATCTTCTCCGTTGATTCTTAAAGCGGCTAATAAGCTTTGGTCTCTATGCAAAATCAATTCATAATACTGAAAGTATCTAGGACCATAAACAGATTCTGTCTTTTCATAACAAGAAAAGCATTGATTGTTGACAAGACTTTTGTTTCCTGATATAGTTTTTGCCCACTTGAGTGTTTATTTATTTGGTTTTGATTTGTAAATAGTGTACTCCACTAGTTTCCCAGCAATGGTGATAGTCAACCATGCTATGGTGATTCAGGGATATATGAATCTTATTTGATTTCCCCTTAGTAGAATCTAGCAGCAAGTTGAGAGAAGCATAATGAATATGATATGGTATAAAGTATAAACTTACTTTTGTTTTGCCTTTTGATTTACCAAATGCTCTTACGCCCCACATTTTTTGTATTTTACTGGTCCACTCCTCTGGCTACTTAGTAATACTGAAGACTCTTAACATCAGCTTGTAAGTAGTGGCAAATGACACATGATTAAATATGTAGAATCTGTGCCATCAGAAAGTTGGAGTATTTTCGAATTCTTAATATCACTCAATGCTAGTATAATTTGATTGTGGAAGTTTTAGTGGCAATTTAGCATATCTTGGCCGGTAATTTGTCCATCTATTTGCTTTGATATCTGATCTATGTTTAGTGTAGTATGCTTTTGTGAACTGTTTTGATGCATCGTTTGACATTTTTGTAAAACTAAAATGGAAAGTAAATACTAATGGTGTAGCAAGTCAAACAGAAAGATGGGATTCTACATTCTAAGCATATGCTGTTACATTATTATTGTTGTTGACGAACCTTTTTTTTAGAGTCAACCTCTGAGAATAGAATCCAATTGTGTTCCAGCTTTCTTAGGAATATGCTAAAGACTACAAATAATACTTTTGAGAAAATACCTCGCAATTAGGAATTGGTAATAGTAGAAGTGAATCATGTGATGTTTATTGTTATTGATGGTATATTTGCAGGGAGATGATCCAGCACAGGCCTTACACGCAGAAGGTTGATGTGTACAGCTTCGGCATCGTGCTGTGGGAGCTCTTGACCGGTATGGTACCGTTTCAGAACATGACAGCTGTACAAGCGGCGTTTGCGGTTGTGAACAGAGGAGTGAGACCATCGATCCCAAACGATTGTCTTCCCGTGCTCACCAACATCATGACTCGTTGTTGGGACGCAAACCCTGAAGTGCGTCCACCATTCACTGAGATTGTGATGATGCTTGAGCGAGCCGAGGCAGAGATCATGAACAACATTCGTAAAGCCAGGTTCAGGTGCTGTGTTCAACCTATGACCATTGACTGAGTCTTGCAGAGAACAGAGAGAGACAAGACAGAAACAGAAGATAAGAAGAGAACATAGGAGGAACATTTGAAAAGGAGATGAATATTAATGTGTATATGTATGGTTTATGTATTTATCTTCCTTTTGTGTATTCATTTCACTTGAGTGTGTGTGTGTGTAAAGGGAGCCTTGCCGAATGATTCACCCCAATGTAGTATATTATTTTTATTGTGTAGAAGTTGAGATATATCAAGATTTAGTGACGGTACACTATATTTTATGGCTGTAATGAAAAAGAAAAAATCACAAATTTTGATAAAAAAAAAAAATATTCATTTTGTTTAATTTTGTGGGCTTTTTAACCAAATAACTATATTGAAAAAAGTATCAGAGAATAGAGAATATAGCTATGATATTCAAAAAATATGGAAAATAACCATATCCTACATAAAAAGGATTAAAAACTTTTTTTATTTTAAACCGAGAATATCTATAAAAAATAATTTTAATTATAGAACATAATATTTTTTCGGACTATACTATATAATATATGTTCTTACACGATAAAACTAATATAGTATAGTACTTGAGATTTTAATTACATTTACTATACTATACTATTTACAAAAATAATTACTTCATATAATTTGTATAGTATGATCCAAAAGAAGAGGAGAGAAGAGGGGAGGGAAATGGGAGAATGGAAGAGAAAAAAGAAGGGAAGCCGCAGTAATTAGGGAGGTCATTTGATCCATGTGAAAATTAGAAAAATAACTATACATTTATTAAGTATTTTTAATTGACCTATGTCCAAAATAATTATTGACCCCTCTAGATTTTTAACTGATCCATAATCCAATAAATATTAGTGAATGTTATAGCTCAATAACTATCACAAATAATTGTAAAACAAAAAGAAACCCATTAATTAAGTAAGACTAAAATTTTTATCAATCAAACATAAAATAAAAAGTAAATATTTGTTTTTTCATAAGTCTAATTTACGATATAGGCTAGGTTTCCTCATTTATTGGTGATATATTTTTTAGGTGATTGTATAGTTTGTTTTATTAGAAAACAAGTGTTTAACACATTAACAAACCAAAGCATGACCATGATAAATCAATTCAAGAGATATGAGTGAACTTATATATATGTGATACATCTAAATCTAATGATAGTATATTAATTTTTCTAATAAAGTTTATATAGTTATATTAAAAAAAAATTGACCCATGTAAATATTTTTTCTAGCTCCGCTACTGAGGGAATGGGAAGAGAGGATATGAGAAGATGAGAATGCACACCAGAGGAAGATAAGAATGCATGGGAGAGGAAGGAGAGGTGAAGAAAATAGTCTTTTTGTATATATTGTAAAAGATATAGCCAATATCATAGTACCTACTTTCATATGATTATTTTACAAATTTAGGTGAATGTTATGGTTATATGTGCCACTTTCCCTAATTTTGTCATGCCCCATTTTTGTCAAGATTTTGTTTGTGAAACTAAAGAGTTGTATGTACAAAATAAGGGTTTGGTTAGGTGCAGTATAATTTCCTTGTACACTAAATCTATGATTATGAAAAATTGTAAAAAGTGAGAAAACATGCTTGGTAATATTTATTGTTCTCATCGGATTTTGGGTTTGTAAATAGTTAAATTTATTAATCATTGAAAACAATCAGTTGTAATAAAAATATTTTATCAATTGTACTAAAAATATCTTTACTAATTATTTGAGAAGTTACTTTAGTAAGAAAAGCTATTTTCTCATCACCACAATAAAATTTAGTGCATTTTAAATATGATATGAAAATTTGGCATGATAAATTTCATAAACTAAAAACATATTTTAATTGGTTGAATTAAAATTAAATAAATTATAAAAGTATAGCATAAATACATTAGATTATAACATTAACATTGGCAAAACTAAGTCAACAGAAATGATAATTACTATAATTTTAATTTTTTACATTTCATAAAATATTGCATATAATATGGTTACAAAATTTTTACAATAAATATATATATATTATAATTTCATATAAAAAGAAAAAATAATTAACTTTTTCAGAGAGTTGATGACTATTCATAGCTAGTATCATATAAAAATAGTTCGACCCAATTTTGTTTTTATCCTAATTGATCTTGATCCGACATTAAAATTATATAATTTTCCCAATAATCAAATATTTTTGTCTGTAAATACTGCATATTTGATTTCATCATAAATCGATTTTTTTTCTTACGAGTTCTAGTCTCAATAAGAATACTAGTTCTTACGCTTTATATGTTATGATATGAATATACCACACCAATTTGTTGTATATAGATGATGAGAAGATTCTATTAATACAAAACCAGTTCCAATAGATTTATTGGAGGGTTCTATTGGAGTGTATCCAGTAGGAATTGAACCTATGAATTCACCAGTTATGAGTTGGGGCACTTTAACCATTCAGTCATGAATGCTTAGTGGAAATTCTCGTACATGGTCAATAACCAAATTCCAGTTGAAATAAAATCTTTAGGATAAATCAATGCAATTTAGGAGGAATCAATGAAAGGATATTAGAAATAGTGAGAGACGGGAATTTAGTTTCTGAAAATGCTATATTGCGAACTAATCATTAGAATTTGTATTTCCGGAAGGTTATGAATTTAACTAAACCTAGTACATGTGCAATAAACTTTGTACACATGTCGTTGTGAGCACTAAAGTGAAAACATGATTTGTGATATTATTTGGATTTTGGATTTCTAATATTACTTTCCAAAAATGATATTTTATGAATATTTTATAGACAGCGGACGCCGCGAGAAACCGAAGCACATTAAATGTGCTACAACTACCAAAGAAGACTGTAATGATGCGGTTAGGGTAAGACGTAGCAGGTTGGCAACCCATTCCTCTGGCCACACAAGGAAGAGTCCAGGAATGGGTATAATGATAAAAAAGACGAAAGTTAGTACTCAATCCGGGGAGCCTGGAGACCCGAACCTGGAAGTGACCCGGAATCAGGTATCTCCTATAAAAACCCACTCCTCTCAACAATCGAGAGGAGGAGACATCTAGAACGATCACTTCATCTTCTGGCTTCATTCTCGACATCTTATCACAACTCCAAAAGCTTTGTCGGCATTTCTACGAACCGATAGAGCCCCCCATACCTCATCCTTTCGATAAAGATAAACTCGTTCCGTCCAATCCCGTGTCCTTTTTCTGACTAGAACGTCGGAGCATAATCGGAAGGGCAACCCCTTTCCTGTTACCCGTGTCCTCTGTTTTCCTTTCTGTGACATTGCAGGCTAGCCCATCTCCCCCTCCCCAGAGTTCAAATCTCCCCCGCAATACCCGACGACCAATCAGATCCCTCCACGTGGCATCCCAAAATTTGCTCCCAAACAGTTGGCGCTAGAAGGAGAGGGGAAGAACAAACCTAATATCGAATGAAGGAAGCGATTCGCCGAGCCCACCGGAATAAGGCATTCGAGGGGACTACGCACGGGGTACCACCAGTTAGCACCCCCAATGGCCCCTACAGTCCTGACGTTCCGACAGATGCTCGACTACGAGGACGCCTGCCACCTCCGAGCTGACCTCGAATGACTCACAGAGCGGAACCACCAGTTGGAACAGGAGGCCAGGCGAGCAAGCACACCTCCAGGTCACGCCACCACAAGGCTCTTGGACGCCGACTGCCCAATGATCTCGGTAGGCTGGAATGCCGCTCGGCCCCGGTCCTGAACGCAAAGGACCATTTGCGAGGTTCCACCTGGCGGACGACGCTATGATGCCGGCCACAAACGGAACCGCAAAGGCGGACCACTCCGACCACCTGGATGAAGTCGGAGGCCGCCAAGCTTTGGACGATACCGCGAATTAGGCCTCGGGATAGATGGACCTGGACCAGCTCATTGCCCAGAAGATGGCAGAACACATGGCTATCGACACCCGGCTGTCGATGATCCCAGCGCTGCCCCACGAGTGACCCAGGAAATGAAAGAGTCATATAACGACTCTCCTTTCTTGGAAGAAATCGACAACATCAAAGTACCCAAGAAATTCGGGTACCCTACAATGAAACCTTACGAGGGGACCACCGACCCTGAGGATCACATAGCCCAGTACAAACAAAGAATGTTCTCCGCGTCACCACCGGCATACATCAGGGAAGCATGTTTTTGCAAGGGATTTGGGGTGACACTCTTGGGAGCCACCCTGCAGTGGCTGATCAGCATCCCCAACAAGATGATAGACTCTTTCGCACAGCTGCATAACCTGTTCGTCCAGCAGTTCGCCAGCAGCCGAAAACCAGCCCAGGGCATGGGCCACCTGTTCGACGTGAGCCAGGGGACAGAGGAGTCACTCTGATCCTACGTGACCCATTTCAATGCCGTTAGGATAGAAATACCCGCCTGCCACGAGATCACGGCGGTCCACGCTTTCAGGAAGAGACTCCTGAAGGGCTCCAGACTCTACGAAGACCTGACCAAGAAAGAGTGCTCCACCATGGAAGATGTCTTGAACTACGTGCATAGACTGGTCTGATGGGAAAGCGACCCAGACCACATCCTTGCCGTGGCACCACGCCCCCAGGGATAGCGAAGGGACCAGGAGGAGCCCTCTAGGGGGCACTCGAACAAACAAGGCGGCTACACCGCTAGGGCGTCGGGCGGATACTCCGGATTCCCGAGCCTACAAGTCTCCAGGGGCAGATGCAAATCTTCCAATCAAGCGTCAGGTGACGCGGTCCAGATTGAGATGGCGTTCGATGAACTCGAGATCAACTCCATCCCAATGGTGATGATCGAAGCCCAGAAGACCACCGGACCCGTCGTTAAATGGCCCCCACCCAGAAAGAGGTTCCCGGAAGACCACTCACAGGAGCACCTCAACTACTGCGAGATCCACAAACACAAGGGTCACGCCACCGAAGATTGCTATGCCCCAAAGAAGGAAATCTTGGAGCTCATAGACAAAGGGTTACTCACCTACCTGCTCTCCGAAAAAGCTCGGGCATGTCTGCTTGAACAAAAGAAAGGTAGAGCTGCAGAAAAGGCCTCAGAGACTCGCAAAATGATAAACGTCATCGTGGACCTCCATCCCCAGCCAGCCACGGATCTTTCGGATCTCTTCCCGGGCGCCCGGGGGCAGGCCCGACCCGACGAAAGGGCCCTTGCTGAGGAGGTGGCTAGATGGGAAATACGATTCCCGATCCCCACCGCAGCCTTAGCAACCTCGATCCATGACAGACCACTGGTAATCTCGCTCGGCATCTCAAGATTCCAAGTCAAGCCACTCCTAGTCGACACCAGAAGCCCTAGAAATGTGCTCTTCGCGGATACCCTAAACCGAATGGAGATACGAATCTCGGACCTCTCCCCCCGGTACGTCACCATGGTAGGGTTCAACGGAGAGGCCACGAGGTCACTAGGTGAAATCACACTCCCGGTAACTGCCGGACCAATAACCAAGAAAACGACCTTCCTAGTCCCTGGAACACCTTAGACGCACAACGCCATCATGGGGACGCCCTGGATTAACGCTATGGCCGCCATCCCCTCGACGTACCACCAATCCCTCTGGTTCCTCACAGCAAGTAGCATGGTGGAGATCAAGGGCAACGAAGTCAGCAACGCCCCTACGGATGACCCACCCTCCCACATCATCATGTATAAATTATAGTGCGGCGATGAGCCTTCAACCACCCTGGCAGCAGAGGAAGAGGTCAAAGAAATCCTCGCCTTATCTGACAACCCAGATAGAAAGCTAAGGATCGGGAAGAGACTGGATCCATCCCTACGCGCCGCCGTTATCTCACTACTCTGGGCAAACTTGGATTGCTTCGCCTGGACACACACCGAGATACCAAGAATAAGCGCCGAAACCATTTTCCATCACTTGGATGTCCACCCGGACTACATCCCCGTCAAGAAGAAACGCTGAAAGTTCGCGGTGGAGCACGACGGGGTGATCAGCAAAGAGGTCCAAAAGCTCCTCCAAGCAGGGTTCGTACGGTAAGTACAATACCCGGAATGGCTGGCCAACATCGTCTTCGTCAAAAAGAAAAACGGGAAATGGCGAATCTGTATCAATTACTCGGACCTCAACAAGGCTTGCCTCCAAGGATTCCTTCCCATTGGCATGAGCTACTAAGCTTCATGGACGCATTTTCCGGGTACAATCAAATCCGCATGCACCCATCGGACAAGGAAAAACAGCATTTGTCACTCCCCAAAGTACATAGTGCTATACCATGATGCCCTTCGGGCTTAAAAACGCGGGAGCGACATACCAGCACCTCATGAACAAGATGTTTGCCGAGGAAATAGGAAAAATGATGGTGGTCTATGTCGACGACATGATCGTCAAATCCCTCAGCCAAGACCTACATCTGGAGCACCTAAACATCTGCTTCAAGACGCTCCACGAGTACGACATAAAACTCAACCCGACCAAGTGCACGTTCGGCGTGACCTCCGGGAAGTTCTTGGGCTACATCGTAACTAGACAAGGCATCAAGGTAAACCCAGATCAAATCTGTTCCATCCAAGAGCTCAAGCCACCAAAGAACGTCAAAGAGGTATAACGACTGACCGGCCGAATCGTTGCCCACAGCCGATTCATCTCTCATCTCTCCGATAAAGCACACCCCTTCTTTCTACAAATGCGGAAGTTCGGGCCCTTCAAATGGAAGACGGAATGCAGGGAGGCACTGTGGAACCTAAAATACTACCTCACAACCGTCTCGGTTCTATCAAAGCCAGTGAACGGAGAGCCTCTGCTATTATACCTAACAGTCTCGGGTTCTCCGTGCTAGTCCACGAAGTTGGGGGCAAACAGCTCCCGGTGTACTACACGAGTCACAACCTACTCGATGCCGAGACGCGCTACTCAAAGCTAGAAAAGCTGGCCCTCGAACTCGTGCTCAGGAGCAGGAAACTCCGCCCATACTTCCAATCCCACCACATCCACGTCGTCACCACGACCACTAAAAAACGCGCTGAGCAAACCTGAATCCTCGGGCAGGCTGATGAAATGGGCCATCGAGCTGGGACTATTCGACATCCAAAACGTCGCGTGCACTGTGATCAAATCACAAGCCCTCTCGGATTTCATAGCCGACTTCACATAACCGCCGACGGACGACGACACCCGCGCACAGGTGGAGACGATTCTCCCATCGGAAAACTAGAAGCTATTCGTCGATGAGGCCAGAAATTTCTGGGGTGCAGCGTTAGTCGTGGTGCTCATCTCCCCGGAAGGAGACGTGGCACACATAACAATCCTGTGTGGGTTCAGAACCATGAACAATGAAGCAGAGTACGAAGCAGCACTAGTCGGGTTGGATATCGCCCATGACCTCGGAGCCAAGGACGTCGTCCTATATAGCAACTCTCAACACATCGTGAAACAAATCCGCGGGGAATACAAAACGAAAGACTTGCGAATGACCACATACCTAGACACAGTCAAGAAAGCCATGCGGTAATTCCCGGCGATCCGATTAGAGAGGATCCTACGGGAGCAGAATAGTATGGCAGATGCTTTAGCAAAGCTGAGATCCTCCCTAACCGAGATACCGAAGGACAGTATCCCGGTCATTCATCTACAATGGCCGGCTCGCCTGGACATGGAAGACGAAAGCCTGATCCAAATCAATCATATAGAGGGCTATAAAGGCTGAATGCAATCCATCTGGGACTACCTTCGCGAGGAAAAGCACCAAGAAAACACCCGCGAGGCCGAAAAAATACGGAGACAGGCGTCGCGCTATACCATCTCGCGAGGAAAACTCTACAAGAAGTCGTACAGCAATGCTACCCTCAGGTGTATAAGCCCGTACGAAGGACAGCACGTCCGGAGAGAGGTCCATCAGGGCGAATGCGGGGTGCACTCCGGGGGAAGAACGCTCGCACAAAGGATCCTCGGAGCAGGATTCTACTGGCCATACCTAAGAGCAGACGCAATAAGATTCGCGCAGCAGTGTGACTAATGCCAATATTTCGCCAACGTACCGCACCTGCCTCTTGAGAACATCAAAAGCGTCAAGTCCCTCTGGCCATTCATGAAGTGGGGATTAGACATCATCGGGAAATTCCACACCTCATCGAGAGCACACAAGTATGTATTAGTAGAGACTGACTACTTCACCAAATGGATCGAAGCGGAGCTCTATGTAGGAATCACCGAGGACGACACGATGAAGTTCGTCTGGGTCAACATCATCACCTTGTTCGGAGTCCCGCACAAGATCGTGATGAACAACGGAACCCAATTCTCGGGGGCACTCTTCCAAGAGTTCTGCACCAGATATGGGATTAAGCTAAGCTTTGCTACGCCTAGGCACCCACAATCCAATGGATAGGCGGAATCCTCCAACAAGACCATTCCCAAATCCATCAAGAAATGCATCGCCCAGGTCCGAGGAGCGTTGGCCGAAGAGCTACCAAGAGTCTTGTGGGCCTACCGCACTACCGGGAAGGTAGCCATGGGAGAGACTCCTTTCTCCCTGGTGTACGGGTCAGAGGCAGTCAGCCCGATAGAAACCACGAAATCGTCATGCCGCACCGAGTTCACCCCGACCAAGGAAGAGAACTGCAAAATGCTGTGTACAAACCTGAACCTCCTAGGTGACACAAAGGACTCCGCGGCAATAAGGAATGCATACTACCAGGCTGAAGTAGCGCGAAGCTACAACAAGAGGGTCCGATCACGAACCTTCCAAGAAAGGCAGTGGGTCCTCCGCAGAGTATTCCGCAACACCAAGCACCACTACGGCAAGCTCAGCCCTAACTGGGAAGGACCGTACAAAGTCGTCAAAGCCCTATGACCGGGAGTGTATCGCCTCAGAGAAAAGAATGGCAAGTGCCTTAAACATTCCTGGAATGCTACAAACCTCAGAATGTATCATTTTTAATAAACATGTATGAGCTTGACTAAACCCGTTAATGTATAATATTACTGCATTTCAAAAAATAAAGAGGCGAGGCGCCCAAAGTCTTAAACATGCAAAAGAGAACCGATAAAAATCGGTCGGTTCGAAACAAAATAAAAAGCGTAGAAAAGGGAAATCTGCCCGTGAGGGACCCTAACGCAGCATCCTCGACGAGGGATTCGCCCTGGAGTTTTGGGGTGGATTGGCCCCGACGGGAGGTGTTGAAGTGTCCTCCCCTAGATGGCTGACCACGGGCGAGGAAGCGGAGGCAGTCCTAGATGGATCAACTAGGCAGAGAAACTGAGTAAGGGACGCGATCACATCGTCCACCGAAAACACCAGCGTCTCCGTGACCAGCGGCTCCTCCATCGCCGCCCGGTGCACTCCCTGGATTCCCTCCTCGCTCCAACATCTCGTGCCGTGCTCTCGGAGCCCCTGAAAAATTGCGAGGGTGCCGCTGCTCGTCAGCATCTCCAACCTCAACTCGCGGGTGGAAGTAAGAGTGTCGATTTCTGAGCGCAACCTCTCCATAGTCTCTTCCGCCTTGGAAGCCATGGCTCTCTCTTCGGCAATCTGTGTCTGAAGTTGATGTTGAGAATTTGAAGCCTTAACTCAATCCTCAAACACACATGTCATTGTAGTACTTGAGGTGTCAATCCAATCCAAAGGCTAAGGAACAGATGAGATGCAGAAAACTTGTCAAGCTAGGCCAAATAAAGAGAGGGAATTAAACTCTAACAACCTAAGATGAACAAGAAGGAAATCTAACAACCTAAAGATGATCAAGCAACAAAGAGAGTAAATACAAAGGCAAATTAAACAAAACTAAGCAAGCAAAACAGAGCAAAACAGAGCAAATCCGAGATTCAAATAAGAGAAAAGCAAGTTCCTAGATGTGGTTATTGACTTTGGGAAATTCAGAGACTAACTAAGGCTGTTTCAAACTACATTGATCAAGCAAACAAGCTAGCAATGGTGATTCCTAGACATAGAGTTCACAATCAAGCAAGCTAGATCCAATCTCTTGTAAAATAGCCCTTTGGTAAACATCTTAACAAGAACTAACTCTCATTAGTGCTAAAAAATTTAGCAAGCACTAGATAACAACTATATTCAAGTAAAAATTATCCTCAAACAATCAATATCTTGAGCCAATGCCAGCAAATCTTCTATTAAACAAGATCAACATTTCATCAAACACTTAGTGGGTATAAGAGAAAGCTAACAACCTAGATAAATGTGATCAAGACAAATCTAGCATTAAGAACAAATTAATAAGAAATCCATAAACTGAAGCACTAAACAAGCCTTAATCAAGTCATAAATTCCCTTTATCTACCACATCTAGAAACTCTAAGCAAACAAGGATAGAAATTCAAAAATACTAAAGCATAATAAATAAGAAAGCAAGACTTGAAGATGAAATACTTAATATTAAAATATGAAAGACATAAATAAAAAGTATATACAATGATCCAATCTCAACCCATAAAGGATTTGTTCTTATTCTATGAAAAACCAAAGCAAAGCTTTGGAGAAGAGAAATGATAAGAGAAAATAGATCTATGTTTAGCTATTTATAGAGAACATCCCCAAAATAGCCCTCAGAAGCAAAAATAAAAAAGTCAAAGATGGTCAAAGATGTTTCTCGGACCAAAACCTATCGATCTGAAGGAAGGAGGTTGGAGATCGATGTGGTGATCGATAGAAACTTCTGGTTGCGGACAGTGATGCTTGAACTGCCGTATCGTTTGAACTACTGATCGGATTGACATGATTTAACCTCCGTTGGAAATCTTATCCGATCCTCTACAACTTATATGAAGGACGTGGAGGCTGAATCGCACCGTAAGACCTTCGTTTTGACCCATAAATGTCATATCGATCTGTATATCGGACAGATTTCTCTTAGCTTTGGTCGATACAGGACTTTGGTGCAGCCTAAAACCCGTAATCTTGGCTATTATTCTTGTTTCGTCATGTCCTCATCATTCACCATTCTCCAAATGTCCTACTTGTTCCATTTAGAGCTGAAAAAGACTCCAAACAATGCAAAACATGCAAATGTCTAACCTAAAACCTATTATGTTTAATATGAATGCAGATGTGACAAAATATGAAGAATGAATGCATGAAAGAGACAAAAAAATAAACTAAATGCAATCTAAAACATGGTAAATTAAGAGGATATCAAAACCCCACACTTAGATCTTGCTTGCTCTCAAGCAAGTATGAACATGGTGGAAGATAAGTTTGAACGTATGAGCTATTTGGTTTGAAAGATGCCAATAATAAAAATCAAGTCATTGTCTAAGTTAATGATTCTAAGATAAAAATGATGTTTGTTCTTACTTAAAATCTAGCCATACTCATCACAAGCATATACAAGAAAACTCAAGCCTATCTTACACAAGCAATCACATCATCCAATCTCTTTAACATTCAATTAACTCATCAACCAAGTGGATCATGCTCATGCAAATCTTGTGTTTTCAATTGGCTAAGGATAAGGCTTATGAGGCAAAGATGACCTCAAAAAATTTAGAACTGCTTATATTTAAGTGCAAGGGTTCTTTCAAGAAAATGGAATGAGCTTTGGTAAAATGCTAAGGGTAAAGAACAACGTATGCATACAAAGGTAAACTCCCATCTACCCCAAAAACCCATAAGTGATCTAAACTCCTTTGCTTCTTCCCCAAAACATATTCCTATTCTACCCTTTTTCTTGAAGCTTTTTGCTTCTTTTGATCCCATTCTTCATTCTCCTTTGGAGCTTCTTTGATAGTGCATCTTCTTCTTTGATTCTTCTTGGTGGTTTGACCATTTCTTCTTTGCTGTTGCTCTTCTTTACTTTGCTGGTGTTCTCTTTGCTAGCTTTGGAAACCTTCTTTATTTGCATAGAGCTTTTAATGATTAGCCAAACTTCCCAAAGTTACTTATGTGCACTCCTTTTCCTTTGCTTTCTCTTTTCCTTCTTCACTTGATAACCCAAAATTTAAATTCCAAAACCATCCCTTGTTAACCAAAACATCCTAGCCTATCTAGCTCAAGAGGGTGAGCTAGTTCTACAATGGAAGGGTCCCTTTATAGTTCTAACCCAACACTTTTTACTAAGCTCATTCCTTAAAGAAAATGCCTCACAATCACTCACAAACAATTTTTGGCTTGAAAGAAGGTTTGGTTAATGGCAGGAAAATCTACTTGGACTAGTAAAAGGGGACAAAGAAGGGAAAAAGAAAGCCCAAGACACTGATATGTATGGTATCCATGAAAACACTTTCAATGCATAAGACATGATAATTCAATATTCAAATTATGGTTCTAGTAAATAGAGACTGAATTTAGATCTTGTAAGCTTCATCAAGACAAGAGTATCAAGCAAAGAATTCCAAGTGTGGTTCAAAGTTCAAATCAAACTAGACCATAACATCAAATAACTAACAACTTAGGCAATGAAGTGATTTCAAAAATTAACATCTCTCAAAGGCAAACATCATGCTCAAAATTTCGAATTGATGAAACCTCAATGCAAATGCAACTAGATGCAATCCTAAATGCAAAATGCAACTAGATGATCACTCAAAACTGTTTTTAAAAAAATTTCAAAAATCTTTCAAAATTTTCAAAATTTTGCAAGTATGAGAGATATGCAAGAGATGAATGCTAAAATTTGAAAGAGAACTGTTAGTATCACACCCTCCCCCACACTTAAATTACACAGGTACACTGTGTAATGAAAGTGCAAGAGGAGTCAATATCCAACAAACAATTCAAGAAAATAAGAGAAGAACAGAAGAAGAAAAATGCAAAAGTTTTGGAGTATACCTCAAAGTCTTGTAATGGAGGAGGAGTGGAAGTGTTTTAAAGAATGGCTTGGAATGGTGAATGGTGAAGAAGAAAGCCTTTAATCCCTTGAAACCAGAAGTGTGCACCATACTGAGCAAGATCAAGGAGTCATATCAACCAAAACATCTGATATCCATCTTGATGTACCTTTTGGGGTTCTTGCAGCGCCTTTGCCAAAATCACAGTATTTCTTGATCCACTGCACCAAATGATACGAAACCAGCTGCATACGAAAGATAACTCAATTATCTATCACTCTCATGAAGACATCCGGGGCTGAATCGAGACGAAAAGCCGTCTTCCAGGTTGATCTTCAAGTCAATCAAGATGATCGGTAGATACTCTACATGGAAATGTGCTCACTTTGTTCGCCATAACTCTTCAACCACCGATTTGAATGGCTCGAAACAAACTCCAGACGAACTCTAACTCACAGGGCTACAATATTGATGAAGAGTTCCGAGGTCAAATCGAAATGGAAACACCTCATCCGAGCTGATCTTCAGTCGATATGGTCATTCGGGTGATTCTTATCGGTCAGTTGCAACAGTCAGAGTTTATCGTTGTAAATCGTATCGGTCTGGGAAGTGATCGTTGTACTGACCGAAATTAACTCGATGCGTTTGTACCCATCACTCCTGATCGATGCTGATGATCGATGTGCTCGTATCGGTCACTTCCTGATCGATGCTCCTGACCGAAAATCTTGCATCGGTCATTCCTTGACCGATATCCTGCCCGAAAGGGGTTGAGCGGTTTCACAAAAACTTCTATAACTTTCTAACCTCTGATGGGAATGACCTGAAACCAACTCCACACGCAATCTAACTCACAGGGCTACAACATTGATGAAGATTGTTGAAGCTGAATCGGAGTGTAGATGCTTTTTCCGAGCCGGTTTTGTCAGGTGAAGTTTCTGGCCGCTTCAACAAGGTGCACATTCTTCTTTGTTCTTGGTGTAATCGCCATTGAGAGAGTATCTTGGTGCATAGACAGGTAATAAGACTGAGCAGAAATGTCTGGTTTGTACTCAGTTTGTTGCCTACCAATTTTTCTTGGCCATAATCAGTGCACTAGCTCAATGAATAAGCTGATGTAGCTCCTTGGCATTGTCCACCTTGTGGTTAACCATTTGATCCATATTAGAACCCTGAAACACTAAACAAAAGAAATCAAAATCAAAAAGAGCATATATAGACAAGGGATAAACATGGAACTACCTTCCAAGTGTGCTTGTTTATAGCCACTAAGCTTGACTCTTAGCAAGTGAAACTCGAAGATGAGAGTGCAATGGAACTAATGTTCCTTCTCCGATCATCAAAACATAAAGAAAATAGCCTAGTCTAAGCAAGTAATCAAACTCAAATGACTTAGACACAATGAACTGGTAACAGCGCCAATTGATATTTTGGTTTTTAAGCCTTAACTCAATCTTCAAACACACATGTCATTATAGTACTTGAGGTATTAATCCAATCCAAAGGCTAAGGAACAGCTGAAATGCAGAAAACTTGCTAATCTAGGCCAAATAAAAAGAGGGAATTGAACTCTAACAACCTAAAATGAACAAGAAGGAAATCTAACAACCTAAAGATGATCAAGCAACAAAGAGAGTAAAGACAAAGGCAAATTAAACAAAACTAAGCAAGCAAAACAGAGCAAATCCGAGATTCAAATAAGAGAAAAGCAAGTTTCTAGATGTAGTTATTGACTTTGGGGAATTCTGAGTAACTCAGGCTGTTTCAAACTACATTGATCAAGCAAACAAGCAAGCAATGGTGATTCCTAGACATAGAGTTCACAATCAAGCAAACTAGATCCAATCTCTTGTAAAATAGCCCTTTGTTAAACATCTTAACAAGAACTAACTCTCATTAGTGCTAAAACATTAAGCAAGCATTAGATAACAACTCTATTCAAGTCAAAATTCTCCTCAAACAGTCAATCTCTTGAACCAAGGCCAGCAAATCCTCTATTAAACAAGATCAACATTTCATCAAACACTTAGTGGGCATAAGAGAAAGCTAACAACCTAGATAAGTGTGATCAAGAAAAATCTAGCATTAAGAACAGATTAATAGAGAGGAACCCATAAACTGAAGCACTAGACAAGCCTTAATCAAGTCCTAAATTCCTCTAATCTATCATATCTAGAAATTCTAAGCAAACAAGGATAGAAATTCAAAAATACTAAAGCATAATAAATAAGAAAGCAAGATTTGAAGATGAAATACTTAAGATTAAAATATGAAAGACATAAATAAAAAGTATATACAATGATTCAATCTCAACCCATAAAGGATTTGTTTTTATTCTATGAAAAACCAAAGCAAAGCTTTGGAGAAGAGAAATGATAAGAGAAGATAGGTCTAGGTTTAGCTATTTAAAGGGAAAATCCCCAAAATAGCCCTAGGAAACAAAAATAAAAAAAGTCAAAGATGGTTAAAGATGGTTCTCGGACCGAAACTCATCGATCTGAAGGAAGGAGGTTGGAAATCGATGTGGTGATCGATAGGAACTTCTGGTTGCGGACAGTGATGCTTGAACCGCTGTATCGTTTGAACTACGCACCGGATTGACATGATTCAACCTCCGTTGGAAATCTTATTCGACCCTCTACAACTTCTATGAAGGACGTGGAGGCTGAATCGCACCGAAAGACCTTCGTTTTGACCCATACATTTCATATCGATCTGCATATCGGACGAATTTCTCTCATCTTTGGTCGATACAGGACTTTGGTGCAGCCTAAAACCCGTCATCTTGGCTATTATTTTTGGTTCTTCATGTTCTCATCATTCACCATTCTCCAAATGTCTTCCTTGCTCCATTTAGAGCTGAAAAAGACTCCAAGCAATGCAAAACATGCAAATGTCTAACCTAAAACCTATTATGTCTAATATGAATGCAAATGTGACAAAATATAATGAATGAATACATGAAAGAGACCAAAAACTAAACTAAATGCAATCTAAAACATGATAAATTATGAGGATATCAGAAGTTTCCCCACGCGATCGCGCAGACCCTAGACCTCCGCAACCACGCCCTCTAGGCGTGCAACATTCCCCTCGGCTCACTCAAGCTCCATCCGGACCCGAATAGCCTCGTGGTGATGCTCCTTCTTCTCCTCGCGTAACCGCTCCATATCCGCGGCCTTTGAAGCCACCAACTCCTGGAGCGAAATTATATGGGCCTGGGAGGTAGGCGGATGCGGCCAAATGCACGCTCATGATGTCGACCTGCAAGAAAGGCAAAACAAAAATCATCGGTCAAAAGCCGCGGAAAGATGAAAGCAGCCATCACAAGATAAACCCCATTACCTGGAACCAGTGGTGACAGGCCCGATTCACGATGCTATCCAGGCTCTCCTTCTCAAACTTTGAAGCCAGTATAAACGGCCTTCTCATACGCCCCCTGCGAGGCGATGCGTCTAGAATATAAGGAATGAATTGAGAACTTAAGATTGATAAAGAACACCTTTCTTATTAGCTTTAGAAAAATAACTCAAAAACTAAAGCCTCACAATCTCTCTCAAAAGTTGAAGTATGCCACATCTCGGCATCTTCTTATATAGAGGAGATTCTAGATTGTTTCCTAATAGAAAAAGGATAACTTACATATTTAGAAAACTCCTAAATATGACTCTTTTCCTAATCTTAAATAACTTATGACTCAAGCTTTCTTCAAGCTTAAGTCAACATTCTCCCCTTTAAGCTTGAAATCATTTTTTGATACTTCTTGAACTCCAATAAGATCTCTCATCTTCTTAAACTTGATTCTTCCTAACACCTTGGTTAAAATGTCAGCCTTTTGCATGCTTCCGGCAACGTGCTCGACTTCAACCTGTTCGTTCTCAACACACTCTTGTATAAAATGGTACCTCCGGTGAATATGTTTACTTCGTCCATGAAACACAGGATTCTTTGTAAGAGCAATTGTGGACTTGTTGTCAATCCGAATAACAACCTTCTTACAATCTCTTCCGATGACTTCACCAAGAAGTTCTTGAAGCCAAATTTCTTGCTTAGATGCTCTTGTTTCTGCCATAAATTCAGCTTCACAAGAAGATAATGCCACAGTTTCTTGTTTTTGTGAACACCAAGTAATCGGACACTCGTTGAGATAGAAGATATGACCAGTGGTGCTCCTTCCATCATCAGCATCTACGTTATGGCTGCTGTCACTATATCCAACCAACTCTCCTTTGCTTGCTTGACCGAATGAGATACCAAGAGAAAGAGTTCCTTGTAGATACCGTAAGATTTGTTTTAAGGCTGCTCTGTGAGATTCTTTAGGTTCATGCATATACCTACTTAGTACTCCAACACAATACGAAAGATCTGGTCGTGTATGAAGCAAGTATCTAAGACACCCGATATTTCTTCTATACTCCTTCTCATCTATGCAACTTTCTCCTTGTGCCTTAGACAGTTTTAACCCCGAGTCCATTGGAGTATGAACCGGATTGCAGTCTTTCATTCCTGTTTCCTCTAGTATCTTTCTCGCATATCTCTCTTGTTTAAGCGTGATCCCTCCTTCGTGTTGAAACACCTCAATACCAAGATAATAAGTTAGCTTTCCAAGGTCACTTATTTCAAACTTTGTTGACATTCCCCTTTTGAATTCAAGTATCATGTCCAGACTTGAACCTGTAACCAGAAGATCATCCACATAAACAGCCACTAGGAGAAGATCTTCTTTGTTCTGCTTTCGGTACAAGGAAGGTTCCTTGGAGCATTCGACAAAGCTTAAATCACCAAGAACCTTATTTAGTTTCTCGTTCCACGCCCTTGGTGCTTGTCTTAGACCGTGAAGTGCCTTTTTTAATTTATACACCTTGTCTTCACTTCCCTTAATCACAAATCCCTCCGGTTAATTAACGTAAACGACCTCCTTTAAATCACCGTGAAGAAATGCAGTCTTTACGTCTAGGTGATGAACTTCCCAACCGTTTGAAGCTGCTAGACCGATGATAAACCTATTGTTTCAATACGCGTCATCGGAGCAAACACCTCTTCAAAGTCTATGCCGTATCTTTGTACGTAACCTTTCGCCACGAGCCTTGATTTATGCTTGTTTATGCTTCCATCAGAGTTATGTTTGATCTTAAAGACCCATTTTAACCCAATCGCTTTAGCTCCAGCTGGAAGGTCAACCAAGTCCCACATGTTGTTCTTGACTATTGATATTTCTTCTTTACATGCTTCTCTCCACACTTCCTCCTCTTTTGCCTCATCAAAGTCCCATGGTTCTTCATTGATTAGCATCATGAGACGCTCACACTCTGAGTCACACTCGAATTCAACCAGCTTACAAACGTAATCGTTTAAGTAACCTGGTCTATTACTTGGCCTTATTGATCTTCTCAACGTGACTTGGCTCTGATCTTGTTCTTCAGCGCCTACATTCTCTTCTGCATGATCAGGGAATTCCTCTAAAAGATCATCATCTTCTACGGCAACTTCATCGTTAACTGTTTCTCTGTTTTCTCCTTTGTCTTCGTCTTCTTTAACGCCATTATTACCATATTCTCCAAAGCCAAGTTTAAACATTCCTGGTTCATCATTTGTTTCTTTATCCAAGTTGTTCCACTTCCAACTCTTGCTCTCATCGATAACAACGTCCCTGCTTACTGTTATTCTCCGGCTCGTTGGGTCCAATAGTCGATAGGCTTTTGACCCTGGCTCAGTTCCGAGATGCACCAGTGTTCTTGATCTGTCATCTAACTTCTTGAGGCGTGGAGTTTCTACCTTAGCATATCCAATACACCCAAACACACGCAGATGCTCAACATTAGGTTTCTTCTTCTTGAAAGCTTCGTATGGGGTTTGTGAAGTCAATGCTCTCGTTGCAACTCTGTTAATGAGGTAAGTAGCATGTCTCACTGCTTCGCTCCAGAGGTAGTTTGGTATATTCATATGCTTCAGGATGCTCCTAGTCATCTCCAAGAGGGTTCTGTTTCGCCTTTCGACTACTCCGTTTT
The DNA here is from genome assembly GCA_911865555.2 of Thlaspi arvense. Taxonomy (NCBI): domain Eukaryota; kingdom Viridiplantae; phylum Streptophyta; class Magnoliopsida; order Brassicales; family Brassicaceae; genus Thlaspi; species Thlaspi arvense. Next base: position 63,323,957 of record OU466860.2, read on the forward strand.
GTTGAGGTGAATATGAAAACGTTAAATGTCTATATATTCCGGATATTTCACAAAACGAGCGAAATTCTTGTGACGTAAACTCTCCACCTTGGTCTGTTCTGAAAGTTTTTATAGTAGCTCCCGTCTCTTGTTCGACCAATGCCTTAAACTTCTTGAATTTTTCAAAGGCTTCTCCCTTTTCCCTTAAAAGAATTGACCACATGTAGAGCGAATGATCATCGATGAGTACAAATATGTACCTGTTTCTTCCGGCTGTAGGAGGTGTGATGGGTCCGCAGAGGTCTCCATGTATGAGTTCGAGTGGTTTTGTTGCACGGTATGAAGTTGCTTGTGGGAACATTCGTCTTGCTTGTTTCCCAAGTAAGTATGACGCACATGTTTCTTTCTCGACCGTTTGTTTAGGTATTCCAATGACCAACTCCTTTGTTACCATCGATTTCATGGAATCCACTTCAATATGTCCTAGTCTTGCACGCCACTTTGTTGAATCATTCAATGTTACAAGCTGTAAACACCTAGAATCAACTATATCCATGAGTACTTTCTATAGTCGGTTCTTGGATCGCTTTGCTTTCATAATCAGATTACCATATTTGTCGTATAGTACAAGATAGTCTCCTCTCATTCTAACATCCCATCCTGACTCCGTAGCTTGTCCAAGACTAATGATGTTGCTCTTTAACTCCGATATGAAGTAGACAGCGGCTAAGATCTTTCTTTCTCTGTTCTTACTGAGAAAGAGTATTGAACCTTTTCCCTTAATGTCTATGCAAGAATCGTCTCCAAAGCGCACCTTCCCTGTGATAGACTCGTCGATCTCCTTAAAGTACTCACGGATTCCGGTCATATGGTTACTCGCACCATTGTCTAAGTACCAGATATTGTTTGCATCAAAACATGTTTCAAAGTCCTTTGGTTTTATGTTTCTTTCGTTGAGAAACACCACCTCGTGTATCATTAACTCATCCGCCTCTTATGTGTCAGTGTCTTCAATTTCACATGCCTCCTGGAGTTTAAGCAATCTATCAGGACAATTTGATGCATAGTGACCGTTTTTGTCACACCGGTAGCATACGATTTTAGACAAATCTCTTTCACTATTAGATTGTCCACAACGTCCTCTTCCTCTTCCATAGGATCGTCCTCCGTGACCTCTGCTTCTATATTCTCCATTAGAGTCACGGTTTGTCTGATGTTGTTGACCCTCCATATTTGCATACATCAGTTTACTCTGATCTTCTTGATCTCTTCTTCTTCGTCGAAAATACGTTCTTCGTAGGCCTTCAAACGTCCTATGATGTCTTCGCAGGTGGTAGTGTTAAGATCCAATACTTGCTCCAAAGAAGCAACTATGTGTATGTATTTCTTCCGAGGAAGACTCTTGAGGAAGTTCTTAACCAGTTTTGGTTCTTCGATGTTTTCTCCTAGGACGGCTGATTTCGATGAAATTTCTGATAGTTTGCCGACAAAGTGATCGATTGTTTCAGTGGGCTTCATCTTAAGCCGATCAAACTCAGCCATTAGAGTTTGTAACCTAGCTTCTCTTACTCTTTCTGCTCCCATATGTCTTGCCTTGATTGCATCCCATACTTTCTTTGCTGTATCTAACTCTCCAACTTGCAAGATAAGCGCCTCAGGTATGGATTGGAAGAGTAAGGCTGTGGCTATATTGTTCTTATCACCGTCACTCGATTCCTTGTCCACGACTTCCCATACTTTATGTACCTTGAGCAAAATTTTCATCCTCATGGACCATACAGTATAGTTAGTTGCACTCAGCATATGACACTGAATAGAAGGAGATCCTCCTTCTTTAGGTTTTGGGATCGATGACGTTGTTGTCGTAAGATCCCCCATGACTTACGATGCTTTCTTAACTCACAAAGAAACCAATTCTTATTAAAATAAAAATTCAAGATTTGATCTCTTTTGCTCTTATACCAAATCTAGAATATAAGGAATGAATTGAGAACTTAAGATTGATAAAGAACACCTTTTTTATTAGCTTTAGAAAAATAACTCAAAAACCAAAGCCTCACAATCTCTCTCAAAACTTGAAGTATGCCACAACTCGGCATCTTCTTATATAGAGGAGATTCTAGATTGTTTCCTAATAGAAAAAGGATAACTTACATATTTAGATAACTCCTAAATATTACTCTTTTCCTAATCTTAAATAATTTATGACTCAAGCTTTCTTCAAGCTTAAGTCAATAATACGCTCCATCGCCCCGTCCTCGTCCTCGGGGGCAGAGACCTCCTTCCTCTCGGTGGGCCTGCGTCCCTTGGACGCGGAAGGGGGTGTGGGCAGATTTCGAAAGAAGTCCTTCTTGGAAACATTCGTCCCTTCGCTTATGTCACCTCGTAAGGAACAGGGAAGGTGCGCCAAGACGGACAAGGCCACGGATGCCCGGGAAGAATGAAAGCCATCGGGGAATCATCTCCCTAGAAGGACCTTCGTCAGCGGGACGCTTCCAGACGATACGCTTCAGACGAAGCAGGGATCCGCCAGATTCGTCCAAGGAACCGTCTTCCATGACGGCCAAGCTCGATAGAAACTCCAGAGAACCTATCAAGAAATCAAAAGGCTGCCGAATAAAGATCTTATCACGCGGATGAAGAAGCACGAGCGACTCAGAGCACAAACACAATACCTTCGATAGTGTAAGTACCGCCCGCCAGCATGCAGAGGGAACTCCTAGCGAGATAGGGCTCAGACAGCAGGAACGACTGGCTTTGGAGCTTGAACGGAATCTCAGTAAGACGTTTTACCAACCCCGTGACATCTCTTGGCCTGTGGGATCTGCAATAGGATCGGGTGGTTAGACAATCAGGGAACGCGCCAGGAAGAAATGAGGGAATCACCTCTCGGGATCCCTCCACGTAGTGCTCATAGAGCTTGCAGGATCCACCCGCCAGAAGCAAAAGTTCTGGATCCACCGACGGTCGTTGCCCATACTGGTGGTAAAGATCATGCGAGACCCTCTTCCTAAGGAGAAAAAGGCCTCGATGTCCTCAGCGGTGATGGGAATCCCCGATAGGACACTCAGGACCTGGAACTAACTCAAGAACCCCCACGCGGTAGGGATCAGTTGACTAGGGCAGATCCTCGCCAATCGACAGAAGTCAGTCAAGGCTTTCGGAAGTCGGCACCAAAGTCCGTTCGATCTATAGTCAGCGTAAAGGGCGATGCAGCCCGGGAGCAGTCGGGAAGCAGAAGCCGAAGAACACCGGAAGCGTACTGGTGCGGGCTGACCAAATCTAAGAATGCACAAAAATCCGCTGGGTCTCCAACGGAGGCGCCACCCTCGAAGCATCGAGGGAATCCCCATCGTCGGGACTCACAGAAGACAGAGGAACCAGGTCATCATAGACGCATGCAAGAGGCATGATCCTCTCGGAGGTCGGCAGCAGAATCGGAATGCCGGGCACCGGATCTAGAAGAACCGGCCCCTCTCCGCTTAGGCATCCAAGACATATGCTAAGGAAGGGATCAGAAGAAGAAAGAAGAGGAGAATCTTACCAGTAAAAGGAGAGAAAGCCACATGATCGATGCGACGAGCGAAAGAAATTGTAACAGCGAAGGAGCGGAGGCAAGAGAAAAGACACAGGAGCGCACGCGTAACCCTAACTGAAAAGACGTTTGGGGGAATCGAGATGATCCGCGTGGTGAAAGTGTAAAGAAAAATAGTCTGGTGCCATCGAAGAATATCTACGAGGATCCAAGGACCAATGCGCAAAGTCTATCCACCTGCCCAAGGGATAGATCACTCACGAGACGACGCGTCAACCGCGCACTAGGACCCACCTGAGCATGCCTGCTATAGCGGGGCCTAGACCCCGAAAATCCTGGATTTCGGTCGAGAAGCCCATGAACTCCCTCCGGGGATAACGGCCTTGCTGAGACCGGCCTCCAGGGGCGCGCCCTCCAGGGAACTCCCTCCGGGGATAACGGTCTTTCCAAGACCGGCCTCCAGGGGCATGTCCTCCGGGAAACTCCCTCCGAAGATAACGGTCTTTCTGAGACCAGCCTCCAGGTGCACGTCCTCCGGAGATAACGGTCTTTACGAGACCGGCCTCCAGGAGAACGCCTTCCGGGGAACTCTCTCCGAGGATAAAAGTCTTTCCAAGACCGGCCTCCAGGGGCACGCCCTCCGGGGATAACAATCTTTCTGAGACTGGCCTCCAGGGGCACGCCCTCCGAGGAACTCCCTCCAGGAATAACAGTCTTTCCGAGACCGGCCACGAGGGGCACGTCCTCCGGGGAACTCCCTTCGGGGATAACGGTCTTTCCGAGATTGGCCTCCAGGGGCACGCCCTCCTGGGATAACGGGAACTCCCTCCGGGGATAGCGGTGTTTCCGAGACCGGCCTCCTGGGGCACACCCTCCGGGGATAACGGTCTTTCTGAGACCGGTCTCCAGGGGTACGCCCTCCGAGGATAGCGATCTCCCCACCCGTGGCTAGGAAGCTAGCGGAATAAAAGCATAATGACCCCCGGTACTTCGATCCGTGTGCTGGACAGACTTGCAAATTTTCCCAAGCGAGCTCCACAAGTCGGGGCAACTGTTGGGCCACAAAATTTGCATACGGCCCACGAAGGCCCAACGCGTGGGCCGTAGACGCTGCAGGAACCCGAGGCGCATTAAATGCACCGCACCTACCAAAGAAAACTGTAAAGATGGCGGTTAGGATAAGGTGGAGCAGGTCGGCAACCCATTCCTCTAGCCACGCGTAAAGAAGAGTCTGGGAATGGGTATAATGATGAAAAAGGATGGAAGTTAGTACTCGACCCGGAGAGCCTGGAGACCCAAACCCGAGAGTGACCCGGAACCAGGTATCTCATATAAAAGCCCACTCCTCTCAACAGCCGAGAGGAGGAGAGAACGATCACTGCATCTTCTGGGTTCATTCTCGACATCTTATCACAACTCCAAAAGCTTCGTCGGGATCCCTACAAACCGATAGAGCCCCCCATACCTCGTCCTTCCGATAAAGATAAACTCGTTCCATCCAGTCCCGTGTCCTTTTCTGACTAGAGCGTCGGAGTGTAATCGGAAGGACAACCCCTTTTCTGTTATCCTTGTCCTCTGTTTTTCTTCCCGTGACATTGCATGCTAGTCCATTCCCCCAGAATTCAAATCTCCCCCGCAATATCCGACGACCAATCAGATCTCTCCATGTGGCATCCCGAAATTTACACCCGAACAGTTACTGTACTTAAAATATTGACAATTGTATGATAGGTTCAATATTTTGAAAGTGAATTAATCAAAAAACCTTTATGCATCTCGTGAAAGAAACATTATTCTAATAAAAATGATATTTTACAAATCTAATCATTGGAATTAGTTTTTTTTTTTAAGTAGAGAATTCCGATAAAACATGTCCACATGTCATTATTAGGTTAAATATAAAAAGTGCTTTATAATATTATTGTTCTGATCCAATTTTGATTTCTTAATCTATAAATTTATTAATCATTTAAAGCTAAAAGTTTTGAAAATTGTATTTTAAATGTTTTGATCTTGATTACTCTGAATTCCTCCAAACATCTCGTGAAAGAAACATATCTTTTATATTTTGTATGTAATTGTTTGCGAACCTAATCATTAGAATTATTTTTCCGTAAGACTAAGAATTTTGATAAAGCTTGTCCATGTATTGTTGTTAGATTAAAAAGTGAATAAAAAGCTTAATGATATTAGTATTCATATCAATTTTTTTTGGATTTCTAAATAATTAAATTTATTATTAATATTTAAAAATAATAGATTTTTTTAAAATATTGATAATTGCCTAATATATGATATTTTTTTGTAAGGGTATGAAAAATGAAGTCTCTCAAATTTATTCAAACCAAAGTAGTTTACAAGCAAATATTGCGAACACTTCCCACTCCATTAGCATCATCCAATAAGAACGGATCAATACTATATGGAGCAGCGTCAAAGAAATGAAAACTAATGGTAAATCAAAGGCGTGAATTGCTAAACCATCCGGTAGCCGATTAGCTCCCTGATACACATGCACAATCCGGACTATCCAGTCCCTTGATAAAAACCGTTGCAGTACAAATGTGCTAGAAAAGACAGGATGCTGGTCACTTATCCCTGCCGTGAGAACCCAACCATGATATCTGAATCCACTTCAATCAGCAGGCGATGTATCCTATGGTCCCAAACTATATATAGCCTGTAATACACTCTCCATAGTTCCGCTAAAAGTGCAGAGCAAAATCCGATATTCAGCACAAATCCTCCACACCAACTTACGCTTTCATCCCTTAATACTCCCCCTACTGTTGCAGGTCTTGGGTTCCTATGCGATGCACCATCCATGTTCAATTTCATCCACCCTTCAACTGGTGGAGACCATGAGATTAGCCTCTCCTCTCTCGCAACACTGCCTGTATGGCCTCTCACTTTTAGATCTGCTAGAGTTACCTCTCGGAATATATCCATGAGAAATTGTACTCTATCCCGACATTTTCGGTGGAACCAAAAACATTTTCACATCTCCACTTCCATCCCCACTAAACTCCCATTGCAAAAATCATAGCCCATGCGCCAATTCCCATCTCCTATGTCACCCACAGATTTTCATACAAGCATTCCAACACAGATTACTCAAAATAGATTCTCCTTCTCCTCAGCGGTACTATTCGAGCCCAAATACCCGCCATTGCTGGACCGTCATGCAGCACATGGAGAATAGATTCCCCCTCCCCCCTTTGCAGACCTGACAAACTCTGGTGTCACTTATATGTCGTCGTTGTCTCTTCATATTTATCATAATGACTTGGTGAGCGACAAGCCATAAAAAAAGCTCTGACCCATTATGAGGCTACAACATGACAAATTCTATCAAACAACTGCCTCATACTCTGTCCTGGTGCGCACTCTTTAGTGAGGAAAGAATAAGCTGATCGGACTGTGAATTCTCCATTCTGATTCTCACCCCCCCAAGACAATCTATTTGTGGCTCCCGTAATATCATCCATAACAACAGCTCCCAATCTCAAGCGAGTAAGATGGTTAATGTAAGGAGCGACTTTGTCAAAACCCCAACTTGTGTCGTTCCTCCATAAATCTCTAACCGTGAGATTCACTATGTTTCCTGGTATCTTATTCCCAGCCAGTTCCTCAAGTGTTTGATTCCCTAACCACCTATCCTTCCAGAAAATAACTTTGGGTCCATTTCCAATCACCCACGTCCTCCCCGACTTGATCACATCTCTTACTCCCATCACTATGCTTCTCCATGTGCTTGACCAGTTACTTTTGGCATTACGCCACGAAGCATCCTGTGTCTCTGGAACTTTGTATTTCTTTCTCAGTACTCTTGCCCATAAACTCGACTTATCATATAATAATCGCCATCCCAATTTTGCAATAGGAGCTTTATTCATAGCACTCGCTCCTCTGATCCCAATGCCTCCTTCTCTCTTTGGGAGACAAACTCTCTTCCAAGCAATCAGATGCTGTCTTTTCTGCTCCATTGTGCTTCCCCATAGAAAGGATCTCACTGTTTGATCCAATTTTTTCAGTGTTAACTGGGGAGTACAATGGTGCGCATAGAGTGGACCGGGAGCGATAACAAAACTGCCTTTATGAGCGTTAGTCTACCTGTGAAGCTTAGAACTCTCCCCCTCCATCCTGCTAAACGTGATGAGGCTCTTCCTAGAACTTCTCCAAACATGTCTTTATTAATTCTCTTCTTTAGAGTTGGCATCCCCAAATATTTTGCCAGCTCTCTTGTTACGCCAATACCACTCTCAGCAATGATCAACTGTCTTAAATCACGATGCACATTTTCAGAGAAGAAGATCTTTGATTTTTCCAAACTAACCTTCTGATCGGACACTACACAAAATCTTTCCAACACTCTTCGAATAACGCGGATTTGACTTACTGAAGCTTCTGCAAAGAGTATCAAATCATCAGCAAAACAAATGTGAGATAGCTCAAGACCACCACGAGAGAGAAGAATCGGCTTTCACTCCTTCAAGATAATTGCATGCTCTATCAAGTGACATAACCTCTCAATACACAAAACAAACAAATAGGGTGACAATGGATCCAATTATCGAAGACCCCGAAGCGGCTTAAAAGGCTCTGTCTTCTCCCCATTCTAGAGCAAATGCATAAAAGGTCCAACAACACATTCCATAATCCATTTGATCCATTTCTCCGGCAGCCTCGTCGCTCTTAGTGTATCCTCCAGAAAATCCCATTGGACTATGTCATAAGCTTTCTCCAAGTCTAGCTTTAGTAACATCCATCCTTTACCTCCTTTCTTACGTTGCATTGAATGGACTGCTTCCTGCACTATGATAATATTATCCGAGCTTAACCTGCCTGGAATAAAACTCGACTGAGCCGGTCCTATTAACTTAGTCATTAGCCCCTTCAGCCGTGTTACCATAGTCTTTATTATTGTCTTAAATAAGACATTACAAAGACTTATTAGTCTGAACTGTGTTATTCTCTCCGGTTTCAAGACCTTCGCTATCAAGACGAAAATCGCATCATTCATTCCACTTAGTAGGTTACCCGTTGTGAAGAAGTCAAGCACAAACCGGACCACTGATTCCCCCACAACCTCCCAACAATCCTGGTAGTATACCGGTTGAAAACCGTCTGGCCCTGGAGCTTCATACTTGCCCATGCTTCTTATCAATCTCTCTAAATCCTCAGCCAAGAAAGGTTTATCTAACTCCACCAGCTCCTCTCTACTCAGATTTACAAAGGCTTCCTACGATACAGCAGGCACTACTTGGTCCACATCCTCCATAGAATAGTCTTGTGTAATAATCCAAAGCCAAACATTCAAGTTCTTGCGACTGCGAAATCCAGTTCCCATCCTCCCCTCGTAGCATTTCAATTCTGTTTCGCCACCTCATAATAATAGTCGAGGTGCGAAAGAATCTAGTATTTAGGTCTCCCAATGCATTCACCTTCTTTTGTGACTTCTGGCACTAAAGAACTTCCTCTTGTTCCAGCACCGTATTCAACTCCTTATCAACTCTGCCTCTTTCTGTATGAGCTCATCCGTTTTGCTTACATCCAATAGGTCTTGGACTTCCAGAATATCCTTCACCATCTTATCTTCCCTCTGGTGGATATGCCCAAAGACCTCTTTATTCCATTTTTTAATCATCTCATCAACTCTTGTAGAGTCTCTGGAGTCGTCAATTCCAAATTCCAGGAAGTCATCAACATCTCTTTAAACCCAGAGTGCTTTAACCAGGCAGCTTCAAAACAAAACGGTCTCCATCTCGGGTCCCCTTCTCTACTCGGCTCAAGCTGTATATATAATGGCGCGTGATCAGATGACAAAAAAGGTAAATGGGTCACCATAGCCTCCTGCCATTTTAACCGTGAATGAGCACAACATGAGTCCCTGTCCAGTCTTTTAGCAACATAGTTGCACTCTAACCTCCCTCTCTTCCAGGTAAACTTACTTCCTCGAAAGCCCATATCAATCAACAATGCATCATGCACCCATTTTCTAAATGATAGCGAGTCCGCTGAGAGCCGGCCATTTCCTCATGTTATCTCATCCAGCCTCACAATGATATTAAAGTCACCCATCCACAATCAACGGCCCGTCCACCTGTTGTATGGTTTGCCTCAGTTGATTCCGTAGTCCACTTCTCCGACTCACTATGGGGGCTGCATATACCACAATCAGGTGAACATACTCTACCACAATGGTGATATCCCCCTCTTCCGACCTCAATAGGAGCCACAACCCTCCACTCTACCCTATTGCATCCACACGAAAAGATTTATCAAAGCCCAAGCCTTGACAAATGTGACCAATTCTATCCCCTCCAGCATCCGTTTCGAACATAGCCATAACATATATCTTGTATTTCATCAGCAATTAACGAATCGATCTTTTAAAGTTGGGTTTATTCCCCCCCCCCCCCTCGACAATTTTATAATATACAATTCATCTGATAATCCCAAAAGCATATCCAAAGAACAGCTGGGAATCCCGCTATTCGACACGCAATCCGACTTCCTCCTCTGAGGGGGACATATGCATACTCTCATCTCCTTGTACATCATATACCACCAGATCAAAGGACGGAGACTCATCCACATCCTCTCGAGTTTGTCTCTCCCTTTTATCCTCTCGAATCTCATCCACCTCCATCGCAAAAGCCCCTTCGGGTCGTCTTGTGTTTGCTTTTTCCACCCTTAGCCTTTTTTCCAGATTCCGACAACTCTCTCTCCCCCTCTCGTGGGTCCAAAAACCAGCCCTCTCATGGGCCTGTTTTGAATTATTTGGAGGTTAATGGATTTGTAACATTGGGCTTCTTTTTACCATCACGCTTCTCTCTCGGCCTGCTCTGAAATTTTATCCCCTCTTTTTCCATCCTAACATCCAAAGATTTCTCCTTACCGTGACCAGTACTCTCCCCTATGTGCTGGATATTTCCCAAAATCTCAGTTTCCTTATTCTCCTCCCATATATCTTCCACTTACCGCTCTTCTGATTCAATCGCATCTATTTCCAAATTGATTTAAAATCTGGATATTGTATTTTCCTCCAATCTCGGGGTTTCCCTTAGATTTCTTGTTGAGTCTTTTCCCGAGTTACCCGATTTTCCTAACCCACTTGTTTCTTGACTTGGTGTCTACGCCATCCTCCGCTGTGGTCGTCGTACCTCCATGAATCCATCATCACCATGATGTGATTCATCAAACGCACACCCTCTTTTGTGTTCCCGGAGCCGCCTCTTCCACTGAACTCATTTTTGGACATACATGAACCATATGCCCATACATACCACAATGTGAACAAACTTTCGTCAGAGCTTCAAAAGAAATGAAGTATCTCTCTTCATTGATTAAAGCAGTACCCTTCAGAGGTTTTGCAAGATTCACTTCCATGCATACCCGAGCGAATCTGGCACGTGTCAGCATTAAAAGTGAAAAACATATTTTGTGATATTATTTGGATTTTGGATTTTTAAATAATCAGATTTATTAACCATTTAGAAATGTAAGTTGAAAATATTTACTTTCCTGAAATGTTAATTTACCAAAATGATTAGAATTAGATTTTTTCGGAAGGTCGAGAATTTCAATAAATCTTGTGCATATATTGTTAGGTTAAAAAGTGAACAAGTTCTTTGAGCTACTATTGTTCAGATTATTAATCACTGAAAATGTTAGCTATACTTAAAATGTTGACAATTGTATGATAGGTTTGATATTTTAAAAGCGAATGAATCAAAATGCCTTCATGTATATCGTGAAAGAAACATAATTCTAATATTTACTTTTTAGGAGTGATATTTTAAGAATCTAATCATTGGAATTACTTTTTTCATAAAATAGAGAATTCCGATAAAACTTGTTCACGTGTCATTATTAGGTCAAATGTGAAAAAGAAAAGTGCTTTGTGATATTATTGTTCAGATTGAATTTTGATTTCTTAATCATTAAATTTATTAATCGTCAAAAACTAAAAGTTTTGACAATTGTATTATAAATGTTTTGATTTCGATTACTCTTAATTCCTCCAAACATCTCGTGAAAGAAACGTATCTTTTATATTTTGTAAATAATTGTTTGCGAATCTAATCATTAGAATTGTTTTTTTCGTAAGACTGAGAATTCCAATAAAGCTTGTCCATGTAGTGTTGTTAGAAATGATAGTTTAAGAATCTAATCATTGAAATTAGTTTTTACTTAAAGTAGAGAATTCCGATAAAACTTGTTCACGTGTCATTATTAGGTTAAATGTGAAAAGTGCTTTGTCATATTATTTTTCAGATCGAAATTTGATTTCTTAATCATTATTTATTAATCGTTGAAAACTAAAAGTTTGGACAATTGTATTATAAATGTTTTGATCTCGATTATTCTGAATTCCTCCAAACATCTCGTGAAAGAAACATATCTTTTATATTTTGTAAATGATTGTTTGCGAATCTAATCATTAGAATTTTTTTTTCGCAAGACTGAGAATTCCAATAAAGCTTATCCATGTATTGTTGTTAGAAATAATATTTTAAGAATCTAATCATTGAAATTAATTTTTTCTTAAAGTAGAGAATTCCGATAAAACTTGTTCACGTGTCATTATTAGGTTAAATGTGAAAAAGTGCTTTGTGATATTATTTTTCAGATCTAAATTCGATTTCTTAATCATTATTTATTAATCGTTGAAAACTAAAAGTTTGGACAATTGTATTATAAATGTTTTGATCTCGATTATTCTGAATTCCTCCAAACATTTCGTGAAAGAAACCTATCTTTTATATTTTGTAAATGATTGTTTGCGAATCTAATCATTATAACTTCTTTTTTAAGATTAAGAATTCTGATAAAACTTGTCTACGTATTATTGTTTAGATTAAAAAGTGAATAAAAAAAACTTTCTGATATTATTATTCGTATCCATTTTTTGGATTTCTAAATAATCAAATTTATTATTAATAAATAACAGTTTTTCTTCAAATATTGATAATTGTTTAATAGATGATTTTATGTCTAGGAAGTGAATGAATTTAAACTTCTTGATATATTTTGGTAAGAAACTGATATTTACTTTTCAAAATGAAAATTGTTAATTTAGTTATTAAAATTATTTTTTTTGTAATGTTAAAATTTTTGATAAAATCTGTGGATATGCAATTGTTAGATTAAAAAAATGAAAAATGTGCTTTGGAATATTTTTTTCGGATTGGATTTTTGGACTTATGAATAACTAAATTTATAAATCAATGGAATATATTAGCTATATTGAAAATGCTGAATGATAATGAGTTGATCTCTACAAAACGAATGAATCTAAACTACTCAATATATACAGTGAAAGAAATGTGGTTCTAAAATTTAATTTAGAAAATGATATTTTCGAATCCACTCGTGAAAATTAGATTTTTTCGAAAAGTTGAGAATACTAATAAAGCTTGCCCACATGTCATTATTAGCTTAATAGATGGAAAACCACCTTTAAGAAACTGAAATTGTGAGCAAAAACCAAAGAAAAGAGTGTGAAAAACGCATGCCATTGTTTTTAAAGAAAAAACGGTAGCTGAGTGTTATTCCATTTGTAAACTTTCATTAAAATACGAGATTTGTTTTTGTTCTTTAATACAACAAACGAGAGGTTCGAGGTAAAAAAAAAAAAAGTTGCTGTTTAGGCAAATTAATAATAATTGGTCTTAAAAGGAAGACAAGCGTGAATAAGTAAAGAGTACTGTTGCCGTAGCATTAAAGCGGCAACGCGCCGCCTCATACGATGGCCTCGTAACGGTAAAACCAACACTCGACGCGTGTCACTTCTCCTAGCGCGTGTGATACATTCCCTTTGAGCGAGAGTGTGGGTGTGGAAAAAGAATTTGCCAATGAAATTAATAAAGCAAAGGATCAAAAATTAAATAAAACGAAAAAACAAAAATCGAAAGCTGGGAAAGTAAATGGGAAACGACGACTGACTCGTCTTCTTCCTCCTCCTCCTTCCTTCTTATTCCCCCCTCTCGTTCCCTCTTCTCAATCTCAGGTTTCTCAATTTTTTTCAACCTTTGTATTAGATTTCAAATCAGAGCTTAAACGTTTGAGGTTTGAGATATGATGAGCTTAGGGTTCGTAATATCTCAAATCGAATGTTAGTCACTATCTTCTTCTCTTCGATCCTTTTACTCATCGGGCGAGTTTCATGTGTTCCTGTGTAAACCAACTGTTGTATTGGGGTTAGAAAGCTCTAGGTAAACCCTAATTTCTTCCTCTACTTTACTCGAATCATCGGATCTGTGTTTACTTTTGTGTTCTCACCTTTTTCTTCTTCCTCTTTTCTGGGTTTTAAATTCAGTGCCACTAGCTGTTTCAATATTTAGCAATGAAAGTTTTTTCGGTGGAGTCATGATCTGTGAGCATCAAATTTGGCGTATTTAATTCTAAAATGGCTATGGTTTCTGCTTAATTTATAAATTCGAATCTTATGGTAAAGAGTTAACATAGTTGTTGTGCTTGATTTCTTCGTTTCACTAGCTCTTTTGCTTCAGTTTAGTGCTTGCATGGTGTAGAGCTTTTTGAAATACATGTCAAGGTCTTTGCTTCACTTAATTATACACTAGTTTCGTAAATGTATCAAGACATTAGCTTTTTTTTCAGTTTCAAGAGAAGAAAAAAATGCTATTTATAGATAGGTCTTTGCTTTTGGTATATGTTTTAAAGTGATTGCTTTTGTGTGTCATCATCTTTGTGTCATTGCAGTTTTAAGTCAGAGAATCGTAATTTACCTAAACAAGAGAGTGGGAAAGAAAGATGCTGGAGGGAGCAAAGTTCAACGTGATGGCTGTTGGGAATCACAACAACGACAACAACAACAACTACTATGCTTTCACGCAAGAGTTCTACCAAAAGCTCAACGAAGGCTCAAACATGTCGATGGAGAGCATGCAGACGAGTAACGCCGGAGGATCCGTGTCAATGTCTGTGGACAACAGCAGCGTCGGTTCCAGCGACGCTCTTATCGGCCATCCTGGCTTGAAGCCGTTGCGCCACGGCGGCTACTCTCTCTCCGTCGGGCAAAGCGTGTTTCGTCCCGGGAAAGTCACTCACGCGTTGAACGACGACGCCTTGGCTCAAGCGCTGATGGACAGCAGGTATCCAACCGAAGGGCTTGCGAACTATGAAGAGTGGACGATTGATCTGAGGGATCTCTACATGGGACCTGCTTTTGCTCAAGGAGCTTTTGGTAAACTGTACAAAGGGATTTACAACGGGGAGGACGTAGCGATCAAGATACTTGAGAGGCCAGAGAACAGCGTGGAGAAGGCGCAGTTCATGGAGCAGCAGTTTCAGCAAGAGGTGACTATGCTTGCGAACCTGAAGCATCCTAACATCGTGAGGTTCATTGGCGCTTGTCGCAAGCCGATGGTTTGGTGTATTGTGACTGAGTACGCTAAAGGAGGCTCAGTGAGGCAGTTTCTGACAAAGAGACAGAACAGAGCCGTGCCTTTGAAGCTTGCTGTGAAACAGGCGCTGGATGTCGCTAGGGGTATGGCTTATGTCCATGGACGCAACTTCATTCACAGGGATCTCAAGTCGGATAACCTTCTCATCTCGGCTGATAAGTCGATCAAGATTGCTGATTTCGGTGTAGCGAGAATCGAAGTTCAAACCGAAGGGATGACTCCAGAGACCGGAACTTACAGATGGATGGCTCCGTAAGTTTTCGAGAAAAAAAAACTTTTTCTTGATTCTTGATTCTTGATTCTTCTTACCTTTTTTTATGGATGCAGAGAGATGATACAGCATAGAGCATACAATCAGAAAGTGGATGTGTACAGTTTCGGGATCGTGCTGTGGGAGCTGATCACAGGGCTGTTACCGTTCCAGAACATGACGGCGGTACAGGCGGCGTTTGCGGTTGTGAACCGAGGAGTGCGTCCGACCATCCCGAGCGATTGTCTCCCTGTGCTGAGTGAGATCATGACTCGTTGCTGGGATGGTAACCCTGAAGTGCGTCCATGTTTTCTGGAGGTTGTGAGTCTGCTTGAAGCTGCGGAGGTAGAGATAATGACGACAGCTAGAAAAGCCCGTTTCAGGTGTTGCATTAGTCAGCCTATGACGATTGACTAAATGCAAGAAGCAGCATCGCAAGGAAAAAAAAATAACTAAGAGAGGAAAGAAGGAAGAAGAAAAGTATTATAAGAAGAAAAGGGCTTTTTAGAGTTTTAAGTTTATGTGTGTCCCCGTCCGTGTGTGTGTTTGTGTATCTATTATATAAACCCCCCCTCAAAAAAAAAAAACTATGTATTTTGTTTTCTCAAGATAGGAGAAGTAAGTAAGCACCCCCACCACCACCACCATTGTAGACTTGTTGGTTTTCTAGTTTTTTTTTTATTGTCTGTGTTAATTAAGAAGAAAAGAAAAACAAGAATTTGAAGTAACAAACGTTTGTCTATTAGAACTTGGTTTCACAGACTAGTCGGGGATGACAAGTGAAAACGATTGATGTAAACGAACTGTCAAAAGTGGGATTTACTGTGACATCGGTAAACGTAAAATAAGAGTTGTTTCAGTTACTTCGACTCGTTTCCTATTGTATGATACGATTCCATCAAAGCTGTACAACGACGTCGTTACGATACGATGATGGTTTTCTTTTGTACTACTATTTACCCATAAAGTTTCTGTTGGTTAAACTTTCTACCTGTGGTGATGGTGTCTGTGACGTTACTCCAGAAAGTTATCACATGTGCATCCAAACCTGGAAAGTTGTAAGACTTTTAGTTGTGTCTGAAACGGAGTAATATGGTTCGAGAATTCGAGAAAGAGAAGTATCGAAACGGACCTTGATTGGTCTTGAATAGAACATTGTGTTGCTCATAGCTATTGCTTTGTTAACCGACTCCTTTGTAGCAAAAGTCACAATAGCAGCACTGTAGAAGGAAATGATTTCGATTACAATAAAGAAGATTTCTTGCGTATAAAACTCTTGCAACGAACAAGAGATTAAGGAGAGAAGATTTTTACCCCTTTGGATGTCCAGTTACTGGATCTGTTACAACTGTAACGTTTTCGACAGTTCCACACTTGCTGAAGAGCATTGATATAGCTTCTTTCTTTGCCGCATAGTGTACCTGAGAGGTTCAAGGAGTTCTAGATTCTGACCTCATTTAGGAAAACAAGTTTAAGAAAATAGATAATGTCACAAAGAAAGGATAAATAGGGGACCCCTGTTGGATTACGTTAGTAACATGTACGATTTTTGATTCCGTGACATCTTCTTGATGCTGCAATTCTCCTGCGTAGAAAAATTTTAATCAAACGAAACGAGGCAGGACAGTCAAAAAAGTAAAGCGGTAATGAATAATCAGCTGTTCTAAAACGTGAGAGTTTTTTTTTAAAATACCAGATTGTGGTGAGCGTTTGAGTTCTCCAACTTTCTGTTTCTTCAACTGCTTTGCTTGATTAATTTGGTTTTCTAACTGTTGCATCTTTTGTTTCATGTTCAGTATTTCCTGATGAAAAAGAAAGAACACAATTATCTAGAGTCACACGAATGACAGCAACAAAGCAATAAACTAATAACGTACAGTGAAAAGATGTTGCTTTGCTGACTGATAGGAGGAGAGCAGGCTTGGCTTTTCAACATCCTGTTTAGCTTTCTTATGCTGAGGAACACTGCTAAACTCACCAGCTGAAGCCTCTATTGAATAAGGGTTGATGCTGCCATAACGCCTCTTTCTGCCGAGGTTATGCGTGATATGAGGTTCAGTGTATGTAATAAGTCCACCCTCGGGTTTCCTAGCTTTTTGGTATTGTTGCCTGTAACTGTCTGCAGGAACTTCTTCTCTTTGAAATGTCTCGCTGCGTTGTCCATACTGCTGAAACACTTTGTTTTCATCTTCCTGAATTCTAAACTTAGGCCGTGTAGGGGTTTCTTTGTCACCTGGTCGGCCCAAACGATCCCAAACACTAACATGAGGCTTCATTTCTCGTTCTGGAAAGTATAAGCGTCTCTGTAGGCTTCTTCCTCTCCTTGCATCCATAGACTGCTTTGCATATGTACAGGGGTCAAATTTGCATAAACAACTGAGAAAAAACAACAACTCTGAACCAGCAAAATTAACCTTCCAACCTTTTCGTATCTATCAGGATTCACACCACATGGTTGCTTAGTGGCTGAAACAACGACGGAGCGCAGTACTTTTCTAGAGTAATTAACACCAGAATCATCTTTCTCTTTCGGAACTTGCGACCTTTTACAAGGGCTATTAATGAGCTCTTGTCGCAACATCCTCATGTTACTAACTTCTGGTCGAGTCTCAGCGTCTTCTCGAGCAGTAGTACCTGATGTCAGCTTTTCCTGCAAATTCCACTCACAATGAGACTATGCACTGGTGCAGCATTCACAGAAAATGAAAGAAACAGATGTCTTAGTCTTACGTTCATCAAGTAAGTAGCATTGGTAGCTTTATGGTCATAGTCATTATCCCTTCTGGAGCCTAAACCTTGTTCGATTAGAGTATCATGAGAACCACAATCAACTTCATTCTTAGGCAGAGGTTCAGAACCAGGATTTTCCTGCTTACCTTGAGAGAAGTCCTTCGAAAGAAGCTCCCATAAGCTGAAAAGGAAACAAACACAGATTTAAAATCGCATGTTACTCACTAATACCTTTTCAAGCTTAACAAAAAGGGGATTTCAGATAGCAAACCAGGCAACGAATTTCCCAGATTGCTCCCCGAGAAAGGCCTCCAAATAGTATCTCGCCTGGCTCTGACTCTTCCCGTTACAAACAATCACCGTAATATACTCCTGAAACAAGCTGATTCATCATCAGTAAAACTACGAAATCACCAGTTCTTCTTCATACAAAATCAGGCATCATCATCATCATCAACCTGCAATCTCTGATTTACAATGCAACAAGATGAAACGATTCCAAACAAAGCAATTGCGTATACATACAGTTTTCCGAAATCCATATACGACACTATCATCGATGAAATTTTCAATCGAGTAACCAAAACAGTACGGGGGAAATAAGAATGCCAAATCCGCTGGGCGGAATTCACATAAACGAGAGAGACGACGAAATTAAAACTGTAGGTTACTTCTGGGAGCAGTGAAGAGTGCGTACAATAGCACAAGTACACCAACGGAACTCGAATAATAAAAAAACCCTAGGAATCCTCTAGACGAAGATAAACGAAGAGGAAGAAGAAAGAATAAACGAACAGAAAGGGTGCCGTCGTCGGCGTAATCGTCAGTGAAGATAGGAAGCATATCGGAGATAATAGCTCTCAGTCGAGAAGCGGACTCCGATTCTCTCGGCATAGGAAATGTGCTTGTGAGTGAATCTACAACTCCTTCAGGCATCTTCGCAACTCTCGCCGCCTGCGGATTCTCGGATTATCGTTCGTCGCCGGTGAAATTGTGAAGCAGAATCGTCGGAGACAGAGCGAGCCCAAGCTTCTGAGAGAGATTTATAATAAGAGAATGAGAGGAACTGTTCACCACAATACTGTTATTAGCTGCGCACAGGCCAATTTCCCTCCCTTTGCACATTAATTAATTTTGGAGTATTGATATAATTAGGTATAGACTATAAAACATTAATTAATTTTGAGTAGTGAATTAATTAATTAAGATGGTTTTTTAACTTTTTACCCATTTATTTTGTAGTCATAAAAACATCTCACTCCAAATGTATTTTATCATCCATCGATTGGTTGAAACAGAATATTCAATTAAGTTAAAGACGGTGAAGAAAAAAGAAAAGAAAAAGGAAATATCTAATTTACCAATTAAGGATATTTTCCTAAAAGGATTAGGAAATTGTCAAGGTCGAGTAGAAGAATATATGTCTATATAAATAGATATGTAGCTCAAGTTTTTGGCTTTCGAATATAGAATAGCAATTAGGAATTTTAGTTTGTCGATATCGTGTTGATATGAGAGGTTAATTGATTTTTGTCGCAATTCAAGATTATATGTTTGAAGTTGCATAAACTTCGATTAAATTTGTAAGTTATACCTAAAAGATTTTCTAATAATTTGTTTTGAAGAATCCTTTGTGCCAAGTTCTTTCTGCTTAAGTTCTTGCGTTTTCACACCGCTTAGGTTTTCATATCATTCGTTTAATCCAGGAGCATTAGGGTTACAAAACCGTAGTCATCGCAATAAACAATAATTCAGGGAAAAAATATTATTGTTGTTACTAAACGTTATTTTATAAATATTGAAAGTGCGTTTGGAAAAGGAAATCTCGTGCGCGTTTCGATATTTTCTTTACACAAGAAATCAATAATCACGGGCTCCTTCTCTATACTCTCTAGGCTTGCTTAGTAAGCGAGCTCTATTGATCAGCGAATCAACAACATGTCTCTGATTCAAAATCGTTCACTAGGACCACAATCTAAAAAGCGAAAGATCGAACAAGATTCAAATTACTCTTCTAGAAAGTGTGGCCACTTCCTCGTACGTCACGGAATCTGTTGCAACTGCAGATCCACGGTGGAGAGACACCAAGGCATAGCATTCGACTATCTTGTCGATGGGTTACAGTTAAGCCACGAAGCCGTTGTGGTTACTAAGCGACTCACAACACACGTCACTTGTCTCAACGAGAAGAAGCTTCACTTGGTACTTGACTTGGACCACACGCTTCTCCACAGGTTATGGTTTCGATGCTTTCCCATGAAGAAAAATACCTAATCGGAGAAGTTGACTCAAGAGATGATCTATGGAGGTATAACGACCGCTACTCGAGCGAGTTTTTAATAAAGCTAAGACCTTTTCTTCACGAGTTTCTCAAAGAAGTTAACGAGATGTTCTCCATGTATGTTTACACTATGGGCGATCGTGATTACGCCAATTCCGTTTTAAAGCTGATTGATCCTGAGAAAGTATATTTTGGAGAACGAGTCATAACCAGAGAAGATAGTCCTTATGAAAAGACGCTTGATCTTGTGTTGGTTGATGAGTGTGGAGTTGTGATTGTTGATGATACTCCACAAGTCTGGCCTGATCATAAGAGAAACTTGCTACAGATCACCAAGTACAATTATTTCAGAGACAGGACGAGAGGCGATGTGGAGTACTCCAAATCGTATGCGGAGGAGAAGAGAGACGAGAGTCGAAATGGTGGATCGTTGGCGAATGTTTTGAAAGTTCTCAAGGAAGTTCATGAAGGATTCTTTAAAGATGGAGTTACGAAAGAGTTAAACAGTGATTCAAAGGATGTGAGGCTGTTGCTGCATGATCTCTGCACACGCCAATGTTTCTAGCTAATTCAATTGATTTTGATCTGGCTTTACTTTTGTAGTTTCTGTGAGACAATTAACATTCTGTAATATTTCGTTAAATTCACCTGCATTTTTTGCTTTATGTTTTACTTGTTTATCAAATTCACCTGAATTTTAACATAAACCAATAATAATTTCACTTAGATAGACAAATGTGCTATAATGTTTAGGTTATGTTCCATTTTCTCTACAAAAATTTTAGGTTATGTTCCATTTCTCTACTAAATTTTATAAGTTCTTCATTTTTCCATTTCTCTACTAAAAAAATTAAGGGTTACCAAGCTATTTCCCCTCATCATATCTACACAAACTTTAGATTTTGTTCCATTTCTCTACCAAATAAAAGCTACAAATCTATCATACAAAATGAAAGTTGGTTAAACTAAACCATTTAACGGTCATTCAATCAAATTTTATTTTCATTTTAATTTAAATTCTCTCTTAACGGGTACCAATTTGTTGCTCGAACCCTGGTTGCAACTCTATTTTCATGCTAAGTCACTACCATTTTGCCGTGGTTCGAATTGGTTGTGGGATTTAGCTCCCACATATATGATTTTAATAAATGTTTAGAAAAAAAAAGACACATATTTACCATATTCTCACACATATTTACCATATAGAATATGACACATATTTACCATATAGAATAGTTACATATATACATTACATATTTAGATCTATTTTATAAATATATTTTCAACCGATCCGAAATATTAATTTATAAAAATTATTAATTTATTGATTATTAAATTTATAGAGTTTTTATTGTATATAGAATAGAAAATTATTTCAACTTGATATGAAATAGAACAAACTTATAGAATTATATTTCATGAAAACAGAATGAATTTATAGATATGTATTTAAAACGAATATAGAATAGAACATGCCGAGAAAATAAAAACATATCCCATGATAATGGCAGAATCACTTAACACAAAATATGGAATAATTTTGGGTAAAGAAAAAAAACCCTTCCGATCAATTCATTCGATGGCCTCGCCACTAAACCAACTTTTGTTGATTACAATTCGCCTTCCGATCGATTCTTTCTCCGTTCCTCATCTCCAGCGTCTCT
This sequence comes from Thlaspi arvense, assembly GCA_911865555.2. Classification (NCBI taxonomy): domain Eukaryota; kingdom Viridiplantae; phylum Streptophyta; class Magnoliopsida; order Brassicales; family Brassicaceae; genus Thlaspi; species Thlaspi arvense. Next base: position 63,345,828 of record OU466860.2, read on the forward strand.
CTCATTCCACCAATCTCGTCCGACACCACCTCATATTCACAAGGTAACATTTCTCATCTCTTCATGAAATTTTCATAGTTTTTTTTTATCTCTCATGAGCTATACCTTGATCAATTCATCCGATTGCTTCGCCACTAAATCAACTTTTGTCGATTACAATTCGCCTTCCAATTGATTCTTTCTCTGTTCCTTAGCTCCAGCGTCTTTCTCATTCCACCGATCTCGTCGGACACCACCTCAGATTCACAAGGTAACATTTATCATCTCTTCATGAATTTTTCTTAGTTTTTCATCTTTCATGAACTATACCTTGATTATTAGCTCGATTAACATATTTTATAATGTATGAAACTTATGTTCCAAAACAGAGGATAAGAGATTTTACTGCAAAAAAATTTCGAACTTAATTTTATAGAATAGAATATGTAATACGACTCTTAATATGATAAGTCAAGACTCTTAGTTACTAAACTCAATTATCAACTAACATATGCTAGTTCCAGACTTTATGAACCTTGGGAAATAGTTTTTGGTGCTTATTTTGCAAGATTTACAACAAATTGGGATTTGAATTATTGAATTTGTAATAACTGCCGATAAAATTTTAGTCATGTGAGCGATGAAGATTTTGATTTTTTTGTTTAGTTTTATAGCTAAAAAAGGGTTCTGTGATGCATTTTCGTTTCCTATTCAGTTCATGGATCTTATTGCAGTTTGGTTTTAGTACGAGCTTGCTTGTTTGGATTCATAGTCTCGTTTTGTCATTTGTTTGGTGATTGATTCTTGTTTATTGTGAATGATTTATGTGAAGTTCTCAAGTTATACATAAAACATGGTTTAGTGATTGGAATATAATTTTACAAAGCATAATGTATGTCTTTTATTTACTCACTTCTCTTTGAACAAAATTTATAGTTTTCGATTTGCTGAGGCTTTTTAATAACAAAACAAAATATAACAATAATTTCTCAGATACGACTAGTATTCCCCAAAACCTATGTTTGGAATAATTTGATGATGATGATGAAACACAGCTTAATTCCTCTGGCTCTTGCACATTAGTTCGTCCTTGATAATTATATGCAACAGATCATCTTTAAACTCATTATAAGTTATACTAACCTAAGGTAAAACACGTGTACGTAATACTATTACTTCATAAGAGCAAAACTGTTGTTAGTGAATGTTAAGTCCCGTTAATTTATTCTTTGTTGTCTTACTTATGGAATATCCTTTTAACACTGTTGTTAGCGAATGGTACTGATCATTTTTGGAACTTGTTCTCAGGTAGTAATGTTATCTGCTGGTATGAGTTGGCTTTTTGTATCTCGTGAGTGTGATCTAATGGTTATCGTAGTACACATCAAAGGTTCTAATGTATATCGAATGTTTCATGTTCTGGTTTTGTTATGACAATGGCATGTACACTTTTAAAATTCATAGAAATGAATTGCCTTTTTCTCTTATTTTTGGGGCTTCTATGTTTAAATCTCTTGATAACTGTTTCTTAAACGTATGTGTACAAATATAGGAACTATTAGTCTTGTACTTGAAAGGTTCTATTATGTGAGACTTGTGTAAAGTTTTCGTGGTGAAATGCAGCAAAGTCGTTCATGTTGTATTCAGTTCTTTTTTTGTTCTTTTGTTCTTTTATTTCGTCTTTGGTTCCATGAAACTGCAAATGTTTCTTTTCTTTTGTTTTGTGTTTGGTCTTCTTTTCAATTCCATTTCAAGCTTTTTCTGTGTTCTTGAGCAGAAACACTAAAGGAACAAGAGAGGGTTCAACTGAACAACAGATCTTCCTCACTAATGGAATGTATGGCTCTTATTAAGAGCATCTCCAATGCAATCTTCAAATATTGATCCCAACCTTTAGAACTTCAAATTTTGAACTTCAGCATATTTTTTTTCATTTTGAGTTGTTGTTTGAGCTTTCACTATTCAAAACAACAGCTATCTGATTCTTACATAAATATTTACACAAATCATAATACTATATTTCTTCTTAGTATAAAGTATATTGTGAAATTTGATTTTGATGCAGGAACCACTAGTGAGCAGAAGAAAAATGCTGACACAACTATGTGTGTGAACAAATTTATCTCTTGCAAAGCAGATCCAAGAGTGTCAAGACTTGTGGAAGCTACTTGTTTCAAGATATTTTTAAAGATTGAAGAAACTTATCATAAGAAAAATCTGCCACTTCTTATAGCGTTGCTGTCCTTCTTTGATTTAAACAACAAGACTTTTTGCTTTCAGACAGAGAATGGGATTTTCATTGTTGATTTTGGCCTCCAAGATGTTCTATATATTACAGGAATTCCAATTGATGGGGAACATGTATTTCTTTTTAATTTTACTTTGTTACCAGATTTGTCATCAGTTATCCCTTGATTAAATGCTTACTTGATACAAGTATCGGGACCCGAGAGCAGTAACACTGTAGGTACAATAACAAATTATTTGAAAGTAAATGATGAAGCGGCTAAATGATTGTTTGTTAAGAGTACAAACAGTGAATCCTACAGCATTTGTCATGGATATTTGCAAACCCTTTTTTAAAGCCTTACTTTATGGCTTATCTTTTGTTCCTGTTGGGAATGGTCGTTATCCCGAACAAGACCAAAGGTATTTCTCCCATATTTCTACCATTCCTACAAAAAGACAAGGTCAACAAGTATGCTTGGGGGCAGCACAGTTAGCTTTTCTAAAAGACTCATTATACACATGGAAGAATGCTTTTATTGGTAGTAAAACCACAACTCTATGCGGTTTTTCTTATGCTCTGCAGGTAAAATCTTCAAATGAAACAAAAAATAACTAGTTTGATTATGTGTATAATGTTAATTGACGATTACTGTTTTTTTTCATATATGTTTTCATCCAAACTATCTAGGTTTCCTTTAATGTTGGAGTGGGCATATGTATATAAACTATATACAAAAATTTGTTGCGCAATGACTGTGGGACAATATCAAGAAATACTTACACATATGAAGAAAGATGAGGTAATACTTATTTTTTTGTTTGTTATAACTCGAGGATGGAATACAACATACGTAAGCCTAACAATAACTCATCTCTTTGTCATTATGCATATTTCTTCTATATTAAATATTTGATTATATTTTCTCAGATTAATTGGCAGCCTTATAGCAAAGCTGAATTGCCTGAGGAATACACATCTCAATCTCATATGGTTTTTGGACATGTTCCATGCATCTGCTTTAACACTGTCGCAAATAATTGTCATGGTACATTCTTCAAGCAATTAGGACTGGAGAAGTTAGACATTTTTCTTGGAGACAAAGTGCTTGGATCGGTGTCAAAGAAGAGGGAAAAGCCGTGTAAAATAAGCAGACATAAAGACAAGAACTGGAGAGAACATAATAAGTACTACACTCGGGTAAATTTGCAGTGGACAAACCAAGATCAATATTTGGTGTATCAACCGTACAATGAGGAATCCGAGGTGGTTTCTGGTGCGAGAAGATGGAGTGCACAATGAGTAATTAGGACTGGTGCACCTAGCATTTCTTGATATAGTCCCACACTCATTGTGCAACAAGTTTTTGTATATGGTTTATATACACTTGCCCACTCCAATAAGATGGAATGCACCATCTTCTCGCACCAGAAACCACCTCGGATTTCTCATTGTGCGGTTGATAAACCAAATATTGATCTCGGTTTGTCCACTGCAAATTCACCTGAGTGTAGTACTTATTACGGTCTCTCCAGTTCTTGTCTTTGTGTCTGCTTATTTTACACGGCTTTCCCTTCTTCTTTGACACCGATCCAAGCACTTTGTCTCCAAGCAATATGTCTGACTTCTCCAGTCCTAATTGCTTGATGGATGCACCATAAAAATTATTTGTGGCGGTGTTAAAGCAGATCCATGGAACATGTGCAAAAACCATACGAGATTGAGATGCATATTCCTCAGGCAATTCAACTTTGCTATAAGGTTGCCAATTAATCTGAGAAAATATAATCAAATATTTAATGTAGAACAAATATGCATAATGACAAAGAGATGAGTTATTGTTAGGCTTATGTATGTTGTATTCCATCCTAGAGTTAGACCAAACAAAAAAATAAGTATTAGCTCATCTTCTTTCATGTTTGTAAGCATTTCTTGATATTGTCCCACACTCATTGCACAACAAGTTTTTGTATTATAATTTATATACATTTGCCCACTCCAACATTATAGGAAATGTAGATGGTTTGGATGTTAGAGATGCTTCGGTTGGAAAGACAGGAAAACGCTCCAATGCAAATACCTAAATGAAAAAAATAAAGAACAGTAATTGTCAGTTAACATTATACACATAATCAAAGTAATTAGTTTTTGTTTCATTTTAAGACTTTACCTGCAGAGCGTAAGAAAAACCGCATAGAGCTGTGGTTTTACTACCAATAAAATCATTCTTCCATGTGTATAATGAGTCTTTTAGGAAAGCCAACAGTGCTGCCCCCCAAACATACTTGTTGACCTCGTCTTTTTGTAGGAGTGGCAGAAACATGGGAGAAATACCTTTGGTCTTGTTCGGGATAACGACCGTTCCCAACAGGAACAGGAGATAAGCCATAAAGTAAGGCTCTAAATCCTATTCTTCAGTGTCCTTTGGCACATTTTCAAAGAGGGTTTGCAAGTATCCAGGAAAAATGCTGTAGGATTCACTGCTTGTACTCTTACCAAACAATCCTTCAACCGCTTCTTCACTTATTTTCAAATAATTTGTTATTGTACCTACAACGTCACTGCTCTCGGGTCCCGATACCTGTACCAAATAAGCATATAATCAAGGGATAACTGATGACAAATCTGGTAACGAAGTAAAATAAAAAAGAAATACCTGTTCGCCATCAATTGGAAGTCCTGTTATATATAGAACATCTTGGAGGCCAAAATCAACAATGGAAATCCCATTCTCTATCTGAAAGCAAAAAGCCTTGTGGTTTAAATCAATGAAGGCAGCGCCATAAGAAGTGGCAGATTTTGCTTATGATAAGCTGCTTCAATCTTTAAAAAATTCTTGAAACAAGTAGCTTCCACAAGTCTTGACACTCTTAGATCTACTTTCCAAGAGTTAAATTTGTCCAGACACATAGCTGTGTCAGAATTTTTCTTCTGCTCACCGGTGGTTCCTAAAATCAAATTTCACAATATACTTTATACTAAGAAGAAATATAGTATTATGATTTGTGTAAATATTTATGTAAGAATCAGATAGCTATTGTTTTGAATAGTGAAAGCTCAAACAACAACTCAAAATGACGAACGACAAATATGCTGAGGTTCAAAATTTGAAGTTCTGAAGGTTAGGATCAATATTTGAAGATTGCATTGGAGATGCTCTTAATTAGAGCCATAACTTCTATTAGTGAGGTAAATCCGTTGTTCAATTGAACCCTCTCTTGTTCAATTAGTGTTTCTGCTCAAGAACACATAAAAAGCTTGAAATCGAATCGAAAAGAAGACCAAACACAAAACAAAAGAAGAGAAACATTTGCAGTTTTATGGAACCAAAGACAAAACAAAATAACAAAAGAACAAAATAACAAAAAAAGAACTGAATACAACATGAACTACTTTGCTACATTTCACCATGAAAACTCTGCACAAGTCTCACATAATAAAACCGTTCAAGTACAAGACTAATAGTTTCTATATATGTACACATGCGTTTAAAAAACAATTTTATCAAGAGCTTTAAACATAGAAGCCCCAAAAATAAGAGAAAAGGCAACTCATTACTATGAGTTTTAAAGGTGTACATGCCATTGTCATAACAAAACCAGAACATGAAACACTCCATATACATTAGAACCTTTGATGTGTACTACTATAACCATTAGATCACACCCACGAGATACACAAAACCAACCCATACCAGCAGATAACATTACTACCTGAGAACAAGTTCCAAAAATGATCTGTACGATTCGCTAACAACAATGTTAAGAGGATATTCTATAAGTAAGACAACAAAGAATAAATTAACGAGACTTAACATCAACTAACACTAATTTTGCTCTAATGAAGTAATAGTATTACGTACACGTGTTTTACCTTAGGTTAGTATAACTTATAATGAGTTTAAAGATGATCTGTTGCATATAATTATCAAGGAAGAACTAATGTGCAAAAGCCAGAGGAATTAAGCTGTGTTTCATCATCATCATCAAATTATTCCAAACATAGGTTTTGGGGAATACTAGTCGTATCTGAGAAATCATTGTTATATTCTGTTTTGTTTTTAAAAAGCCTCAGCAAATCGGAAACTATAAATCTTGTTCACAGAGAAGAACGAGTAAATAAAAGACATACATTATGCTTTGTAAAATTAGATTCCAATCACCAAACCATGGTTTATGTATAACATGAGAACTTCACACAAATCATTCACAATAAGAGACAAGAATCAATCAGCAAACAAATGACAAAACAAGACTATGAATCCAAACAAGCAAGCTCGTACTAAAACCAAACAGCAATAAGATCCATGCACTGAATAGGAAACGGAAATGCATCACAGAACCCTTTTTTTGGCTATAAAAGTAAAAAAAAAAAAAAACAAAATCTTCATCCTTAAACCAGAAAGAAAAATGATTTATCGCTCATATGACTAAAATTTTATCGGCAGTTATTATTAATCAATGCATCGTTCATGAGAGATAAAAAAACTAAGAAAATTTCATGAAGAGATGAGAAATGTTACCTTGTGAATCTGAGGTGGTGTCAGACGAGATCGATGGAATGAGAGAGACAGAGACGCCAGAGCTGAGGAACAGAGAAAGAATCGATCGGAAGGTGAATTGTTTAGCGGCGAGGCAATCAGATATATTGATCAAGGTATAACTCATGAGAGATAAAAAACTATGAAAATTTCATGCAGAGATGATAAATGTATAGGAACCTTAATTACTACAACAGAGCAACTAATAAATATAAAGACATATTGAAGAACAGATATCGAAAATACAATACCGAATTAAAAACGGTGATAAAGAATTGCAAAGTTGAGACGAATCTCTTTCCTTAAATCTTTAAACGCCCCGTACTGTGACGGTTTTGCAGCGCTCAGATTCCTAGAATACAACTGCAGTGTTTCTGTTTTCCAACACCGAAGAACATAACCTAATTAATCCAATTATGTGTGTACTCTTTAGAGAAAAACAGAAGAATAAAAACTTTTTGAGGGATTTGCTTTTGTTATTTTGTTGTATTCGATTGTATATTTTTCTTTATGCCAACATGCCTTTATATAATAAAGGAATTGCACATATCTTCACTTTACTTTGAAATCTCAACGTATACAAGTGAAGTAATGGAGAAATAAAAACATATCGAAGTCTTAATGGCATTTGGTTTGTTTTTTTTTTCTTTTTCATTTTGTGTTTTAAACAAAACCAACAAAAGAAATTAACATGAACCTAAAGCCCAATTTATAAATCCAAACCCAAATCCAAAAAAATCAAATGTGGAACTTGTAACATTTTTAACACTTAGTAAGTTAAAGTTTAAAAGTTGTTTCTTGTTTACCAAGTTATCCACTTTGAGACTCCATTTTTTCCAATTTTTACTTGTGATTGCATTACTTTATAAGCTTACGGTTACGATGATATTGTATCCAACATATTCCGACGAACATATTCGACGGAAACTCACCAATAATAGTCTAAAACTATTTCGTCAAAAATGAGTTCCAAGAATCCCCACATGAATAGAAATGATTCTAGACAGATGACGACTCGACAAACTTGACTTCCTAGATAATGCTCGATAGAAAGACTTTTTGAGAGTACAACAAAAAATCCACTGCATATGAGTTGGTAGCATTTTTCAGCCTTGAACCAATGATTCATAATAGCTATCAAATTTACTCGACAAAGAGGTGGATATGATATCTTGAACCACCCGTGCATTGATGTAAACCGAAACAATAACTACAACACAGCTTCATTTTCTCACAGAACGAGGTTCTATATTATGTTCATTTTAGCCTTGAACATGTCTGGTAATCATGAGTGAACTTGAAGAATATAGCGTTTCCTTCATTCTCCTAGAAACGATCGCATTTCACACTCACAAGGTGATTTGACATTAGCTTTGTTTAAAAGAGCATCCTGTAACACTCCATGTATATCTCAAAGCTATGTACTCAAATCATTAAAAGTAAATACTTATCCTCTACACATACATGTCGCACTGGTAATCATCCTAGGAACTGGGCAGAGACATAAGTCTATCAATGCTCTTATTAGATTCCACTTGAATTTGTTGTCCTTTTGAACCCAAATCTTGGGATCTCCAGTCACATAGGTAGGATTACCATCAATCATCCTCAATTCATAGGCTTTAAACCCATTCCGTTTGATGATTTACAATTAGACCTCATGATACACCTTTAAAAATTGGATCCTAGATTGTCATCTGATCGAACATAATCTAATGAGATGACTACATTTGAGATTAATTGTCTAAATGCCTTATGTCTTCTTTTTTAAAAGACATGACTAACCATTATACACAAAACTCACTGACGAGCTTTAATCAATTGAATCATAGTGTACATATATGTTTTTTCCAGCAATTTTAGAAACCCTTAGCTTCATTTGCTTTATCTTAAGCTATGAACTTAGGTTTTATAATTAATTTGTCACATAATTAATTTGCTAGAATTCAATGTTGGTGAAAATTTTTGCGAGACACCCCCACATTTTTAGGTATATGTACGAATGTACGGTACCTTTCCAAAGATCATATGATACCATGCCAATGATTTTATGTGGTAAGCAATACATCCCTCCACATTTTCTGAGGGCACTTGAAAACATGCAACAATGCATTGATTATCTCCTTTAGAGCTCAGATTTTTTTTTAATTCTGCAACTGCCTTTGATGCAAGTCAATAAAGAGCGGTTATGTGATGGATTATACCAAGTTCTTTACAAAATACATTGTATAGTCCATCGTATTCTCCTTCTCTATCACTTCAAACTATTTTTATAGTTTATTTGTGATTCTTTGCCTGTACACAGACTTCACTATTATCTTTTACTTAATTTGCATTTGAAAATTAGGTTCAAATAAATCAATATTTGTATAGATTTATAATTCACATCTCCTAATTGTTCATGGAAAATATTGAAAAAACTCAACCAAATAAGCTACTAAATAATTCTTATTGATTGAAAGAAAACACAAATGGGTTACAATATTTTAGGGATGGACTGCCATTACACACATTTTGACCAGTCCTTCCTTAACATAACATTTTTACCAAGTACACCCTACTTTTCTTGAGAACAAGCTTGTCTGACTTGAAAGTTACAGCAAATCCAGCGGCACTGAGGAGCGTCCCAGAAATCAAATTGTTTCGCATATCTGGCACATGCTTGACATTCTTGAGAGTGATCTCATGCCCTGAGGTCATCTTGAGCTTCACTTCTCTATAACCTTCAATCTTGGACGTGCCGATGTTACCCATTAACAGCCACTCCCCACTCTTGCATATTTGATAAGTGCTAAATATGCTTTTATTATTGCATATGTGAGTGATGGTACCTGTGTCATACCACCATTCCCTTGGGTTGTCCTCAACTGTGTTGACTTCTATGACCACATCACACATATCATTTTCAGTCAAATTGGGTTGAGACTTCCCTTTGTTTTTGCTTGGACCAGCCTTGCTACGACAAACGTCAGCTTTATGACCCTCTTTACTACAATTGTGGCAGCTACCAAAGAACTTTTTAGGTTCTGTTTGCTTCTTAAAGCTTGTGGTGGCTTTATGATAAAAATTTCCTTTCCCCTTTTTCTTATGCTCAACCAAGTTCACATCATTCTTAGGAATGAGAACAGCATTGCCTCGTGGTTTCGGGATTCTACCCGCAGCTTGACAATCAAGTCCTCGAGGGAAATTGCCTTACGCTTATGCGTGAGATAGTTCTTGAAGTCAACCCAACCTGGTGGGAGCTTCTCAATGAAGGAGTTGACTATGAAAATTTCACAAATCGACATCCCCTCAGCCGCTATCTCATGCATAATCAATTGCAAGGCTTCCACTTGTTCCTTGATGGATTTTGAATCCACCATTATAAAGTTTAGAAATTTTGCCATAGCATATTTCTGACAGCCAACATCCTCGGACTTATATTTTTCCCCAACGCAACCCAAAGTTGCTTGGAGGTTTTCACCGCAGAGTACACCTTGTACAATGGGTCTATCAAGCGGCTTAGAATCCAGCCTTTGCACAGAAAGTCTGAATGGTTCCACGAATCCACACTGGCCAAAACTATTGGATCCGTGTTACTCGGTGGGAGGACAGAAGCATCCTCTTTCAGATGCCTGTCTAGGTTAAAATTGGTCAAAAAGAAATGCGTCTTTTGTTGCCAAGTTTCGAATCCATTCCCACCAAACTTATCCGACACCAGTCCTACGTTTGCAGCATCATGCACTGATGGGTTAGTATATGGCAGACCACTCAACTCATTTTCATGAGTACCACCACCAATGATTCCAGCATCGATCAGTGCATCTTTGTTTTGACCATCGACCAAAATGTGGGTGTCATTAGTCATATTAAAATTCAAATCTATTCACACAGTAAACAAAATAAATTAATATTTTAATCAACATCAAATACAAAAGTTCAATAATGCAATTTAATCAATTATAAAAGAAACAAAATTATAGTTGATTAATTAAATCAATAATTCACAGAATTTAAACAAATTCAGAAATTATTATTTAATTTAATGCAATGACAAAAAAACGCATGCAAATTAAACCAAATGAGTAATTGCATCAACAATTCAAACTGGTATTTTACTAAATGACAAACGCAAAAATATTGCTTATAGTAATGCCATAAATTAATCAGTTCTAAAAGTCAAGGGAATAAAGACAGATATGTTTAACCGTTGCTTAATTTTGAATAAACTAAAAATTCAAAAATTTAACAAATCATTTAAATTGAATGTAAACACATCTATAAAGCAATTCATAAACTCATAAAAATTGCAATATAATATTCCAGCGTGAAACAAGATTCTCGAAAACACTGATTAAGCACCAGATTTAAGCTAATGAATGAATTATGCAATTGTTGATCGAGCAAAGCAATTCAAACCAAGTGAGATAAACTTTAACCAGGGTAGACCATTTCAAACCAAAATCAAGCTTTTTGTCACTCATCTCTCTTTCCCGTCGTCAGATCACGCTCCCCTATATATCCAGCTGAATCCAGAGGCACGAGGGAACCCAAGAAGACGACCATTTAGGTTTGGAGCGGCTTGGCGAAAGCACCCTGGTTTCAAAGAACTCCTTTCGACATCGTGGAACGGGGAAGTGTCTACTTTGAAGTGTCTACTTCAACGGCTTTGCAAAAGTTGAGAGATAAGTTAAGGAAGTGGAATAAGAAAGTTTTTGGGGATGTTTATCAGAAGAATAAAAAACTGATGGTGGAGATTAAAGGGGTACAAGATTTGTTAGCAGTAAACCAAACGGATGATCTCTTGTTGAAGGAGGAACTGCTGAAAGAGTTTGACACTGTCCTGAAAGAGGAGGAAGTACTCTGGTTCCAGAAATAAAGGGAGAAGGCTATCACGTTAGGGGATAGGAATATGAAATATTTTCATACGTTGACAGTGGTACGAAGACACAAAGATAGGATCGAATCACTGAAAAATGATGAGGGAAGATGTGAGACTCAAGGGCTAGAGAGGTTGGCGATCGACTACTTTGCCAGACTATATTTCCTGGATGATGTGGACCTCATTGTGCCTGCATTACCTAGAGAAGGGTTTGTATACCTCACATCTGACGAGCTTAGGGAGTTGAATAAGTTGTTCTCGACGGAGGAAGTGGAGTGCTCAGTCCGAAGTATGGGCAAGTATAAAGCATCGAGACCTGATGGGCTCTGACCGGTCTTCTATCATGAGTGTTGGGATGTTGTAGGGACTTCGGTCGTTAAGTTTGTCCTGGATTTCTTTAATACATGTGTCCTCCTGAGTGGAACTAATGATGCAATGGTGGTGCTGATTGCCAAAGTTCTCAAGTCGGAGATGATAAAGCAATTTTGCCCCATTTGTTTGTGCAATGTCCGCTTTAAAACAATTACAAGGGTTATGGTTATACGTCTGAAGAGAGTAATTTCTCAGCTTATAGGACTCACTCAGTCTAACTTCATTCCTGGAAGGTTAAGTGCAGATAATGTCGTTGTGGTTCAAGTAGTAGTACACTCGATGTGACCGAAGAAGGGGACAAAGGGATGAATACTACTGAAGCTTGATTTTGAGAAATCTTATGACCGGGTTCGATGGGACTTCCTTGAGGATACGCTATGTGCAGAAAGATTGCCAGAGAAGTGGGTCAGTTGGATCATGAGTTGCATGTCTGGTCCGAAAATGAATCTCCTGTGGAATGGCGAGAAGACAGAACCATTTACACCGAGAAGGAGATTGCGACAAGGTGATCCCTTATCACCATATTTGTTTGTGTTGTGCTTTGAAAGACTGTCATATGATTGATCAGTCGATAAGCGCTAAAGACTGGAAGCCGATTAGCATTTCTAGAGGAGGCCCGAAGTTATCACATGTTTGTTTTGCAGATGATCTTATACTAATCGCATAATCTTCAGTGGCACAAATAAGGGTGATAAGAGGGGTGTTGGAAAAGTTCTGCGTGGCCTCATGATAGAAAGTTAGCTTTGAGAAATCGAAGATCTACTTCTCTAATAGTGTTCATCATGACCTGGTGAAATTGATCGCGGATGAGAGTGGAATTCAGGCAACAAGAGAGCAGGAAAAATATCTTGGGATGCCTATACTGCAGAAGAGAATTAATAGGTTAGACGTTTGGAGAGGTACTCAAAAGAGTTTCATTGTGGCTGGCAGGCTGGAAATGACAATTTTTGAGCTTTGCAGGGAGGCTCACTCTAACAAAATTGGTACTGTCGTCGATCCCTATTCACTCGATGAGTACTATTGCCTTGCCTAGTTCCACTCTGAAGCGGTTGGATCAAGTCTCACGCTCTTTCCCATGGGGCAGCACAACAGAAATGAAGAAGTGGCATTTAGTTGCTTGGAAGAGAGTATGTGTGCCGAAGAAGGAAGGAGGGCTTGGTATTCGCACATCTCAGAGTATGAATAAGGATCTACTGGCTAAGCTGGGGTGGCGGTTCCTTCATGATCAGACTAGCTTACGGGCAAGAGTTTTACGGAGTAAATGCAGGCTTACTGATGTACATGATTGATACAAGAGTTCTAAGTCTCTTTTTCAATCACCTTTTGTACTAGTCATTGTAGTACGAGTTTTATATCAATCCAAAAGGGGAAGATTGAAACAGCAGGAATGCAGTAGATTTCCTAATTCAAGCAGATATAGAGAGAGTTTAAATGTCTAACAACCTAAGTGATCAAACAGAACTGAAGCAAACATCAAACTAAGGGTAAACAGCAAGCAAAACTACTAAAATATAAGCAAAAACAGAGCAATTTCGAAATAAACTAAAAACAGAGGAAAGACAAGACTTGAGATGGGATAATTGGTGTTAGAGAACTATCAACTCAACCTATGATACTTACAAACTCACACAATGCTATTCCTTATGTATAGAATTCATTTATATGACTAATCCTATCTCTTGGCACTAATCTCTTTGCTAATCATCAAGTCAAGAGCTAATTTTCATTAGTGAAATGAAAAACAGCAAGCATTAAGACAATCTATCAATCCTATATTGCCAAATCACTTCCTAGACAACCAATCTCTTGAGCTAGGATAAGCAATTCTCTTGCAAAGCAGTTCAGATATTTCATCAAACACTTGGTGGGTATAAAATGAGTCTAAGGTCCTAATCAACTTAGATAAGGCTAATCAGACATTAAACACATCAATCAAGAAAGGAAAAGGAAGAATTAACACTAAGGAATCATATATCAATCATCAAATTCCCTAAACCTAACCCATCTCAAATCCCTAAGTCACTACTCACTAATCACCATCAAAACCATCAATTCAAAGATAAAAAGTCAGCTAATCATTATTAGAGAGATTAAACAAGAAGATAAATGCAAACTTATATTAAAATCAAGCAAAGATTCAAACTACAAGATCAAAACCAAAACAAAAGAGGAAATAACTGTTGGATAAAAGTTTGGTCCAAAAAATTAGGGATTCTCAGTATTTATAGGAGTTTAAGAGGAGTGGAAAAATTGTAAATAAATAGAAGTTCAGACTGGTTCCTATTGGTCAAAAGTGATCGATACAAGTGATCAATAGAGCATCCGCTGCATTCCCATCGGTCACCCTTTGACCGATACGCTTGATCGATACAGATCTTCGAAAACTTGGCTGGATCCCATCGGTCAGTCTTGACCGATACAGTTGATCGATATAGCATCCGCTTGATTCCCATTGGTCAGTCTTGAACGATACATTTGATCGATAGGATCTTCATAAGCTCTGCTGCATTGTATCGATCAACCTTGACCGATACACTAGACCAATAGAGCATCTGAAATTGCCTTCCTTAGCTCCATTTTCTCCTTCTCAGCTTGTCTAACTCCTTGAACCATTCCCACACTTCCTCCTTGCTCCCAATAGCTTCTTATGTACCTAAAAACATTCTTAATGCATAGAGAATACAAACTACAACCTAAATGCAACCTAAGTATAAAAGGAAAGGAAAATGGGACTAAAGAGAATGAAAACATGCAGAAGGAGATCAAAACATGAACTAAATACAAGCCTAAATGATGTAAATGTATTAGATATCAACACTCCCACACTTGCCTTTTGCTTGTCTTCAAGCAAATAAGACTAAATGGGAGAGTGAGGTTTGAAATTGGGAGCTCAAAACTAAAGATGCCAATGGAAAAATTGAATCAATGCTCAAGTTATAGGTTCTACGATGCAAAGAGATTGTTCTACTTCGAAAGCCTTTGCCATACCTATCATAGCACACAATGCACTCTAGCTTAGCCTACAGAAGCATTCAAATCAGCCAACTCTTTAACATTCATTAATGGTAACCAATGAATCAAGTTTTTGAAATTAAGTGAACACATTTGGTTTAAGGGACAAGGTCATGAGATGAAAATGATCTCATTCAGACAATGGTTAAAAGACATAAGGGATCACTCAATGAAATGATTCTATCTTAGGCAAAATGCTAAAGGTAAAAGCACACATATGCATGCAAGTAAAAGCTCTCTTCTACCCTTTTTACTCCAAGATGAACCTATTGTTTTCTAAACCCCAAAGTGAAACCCCTAAATCTACCTTTTTCCAAAGCAAATGATATTTTCTTCCTTCATGTTTGGGAAAACTCCTTCTTCTTTTTGCTTGTGTGGCTGATTCTTTGTTGGGACTTGCTTTTTTTTTGTTGTATAATTGGCGCCATTCTTCTTCACATTTGGTGGAATGCTTAGTCTTATTTCTCCTTTTGGAATGACCTTTGTAAACTGTGTTGCTGTTTGCGCCTTCCTTTTCCTTAACACTTAGAGCTTCTCTCTCTTATACTTAACCATAAACTTAACTTGTTTCCCCCATATTACCACCTCCATACTTCTTTCTCTTCTTTTTAAAAAGATATCAACAGTAAAACTCAAACCACTTATACTACCCTTTCCCAAACTCCTAACCTAAAACCAAGCTCAAGATGCAAGCTGGTGTCAAGAGAGCTTCTTCTTGCCAGCCTTATTCCTAACACTTTTTGCCAAGATATAATCGAAAATAATTCAATGCAAGGCCTCACAACTCTCACAATAGTGTTTAAGCTTAGAAAGAAGGATTGAGTTAGGGTGTGGTTAACTGTCCCACAATGATGAGGATCAGCTACTTGGGTTAACAAGAGTGGTAAGAAGGAAATAAGATAACCCAAGTATGTATATGGGTAGCCATGTGATCACTCTCAATGCATAAACTTGATAATTAAATGTCAAGATTATGTAACTAATAAACAGAGATGAAATTAAAGCAAGCTTCAGCATAAGACAAGAATATCAATGCAAGTAGTCAAGATATGGTGCAGCCTTAACTTCAAACTCACTACAATGCAATCAAACAACAGACAACCAAAGCATTGAAAACAACTCAAACATTAACACCTTGACAAGTGTTTATCATCTTCCCTATGCAAGTGTATGCAAATCTATATGAAATGCATCTAGACTCAATTTTAGTTATGCAAATGCAACTAAATGATTCTTTTTGGTTCCAAAAATTCTGAAAATTTATAGATTTTCAGTGCATATAGACGAATGCATGAATGCATGGGACTCAAGTATACAAAAGAGAAAATAAGAAAACAAACGACAATGTCAAATGCAATACCCTCCCCCACACCTAAATTAAACAGCCCATTGTGTAATAGAAGCTTGAAGGAAGGTGATAAAGGATACTCATAATGAATATAGAAGGATTCATAAAGAAAGGAGTGGAGTTGTGTACCTTAGAAAGGGTTTTGGCAGAATGGAGGAGTGTATCGGTCACTCCAGACCGATACTGCTTATTGATAGGGTCATCGGATCTTCCTGCCTATTCACATTGATCATCCATGACCGATACAGGTGATCGATGTAGGCGCATCGGTTAGTATTGACCGATGCAGCTGATCGATGCTAGTCTCGGGTCGAATGTATCAGTCACTTCAGACCGATACTGTTGACCGATGCGGTCCATATCGGTCACTCCAGACCGATATAAGTGAACGATGCTGGCCAGAACATGCATCAACTCAGCTAACAACTTGCTTTAAACCCCACTTGCTCTTAGGATCAAAAGAAAAACACAAACACAAACATAAAATGCAATAATATGTACAAGGATAACATGGGAATACCTACCAAGTGTGCTTGTTTAACGTCCTTAGCTTGAATTTCCTTCGTTGATCACTCTTTTGAAGGATCCTCAAGGTTAATGTCTACTTCATCTCCAAGGGACCCACTTGCCATGTATGACTTTAGCCTGTGCCCATTAACTGTGAAGTCTTCTCCCTCCTTTCCAAACAAAGTCACAGCTCCATATGGTAACACCTCTTTAATCTTGAATGGACCTGACCACCTTGACTTCAGCTTTCTAGGAAACGACTTCAGCCTTGAGTTGAACAACAACACCTGATCTCCTGCCTTGAAGTCCTTGAGTTTTATCCTCTTGTCATGAAAAGCCTTTGTCCTCTTCTTATAGATTCTAGAACTCTCAATAGCTTCAAGGTGGTTTTCTTCTAACTCACGCAAGTTGATGAGTCTCTTCTCCTGAGCTGTCTTGATGTCAAAATTCAGCAGCTTTGTTGACCACAAGGCTTAATATTCCAGCTCAACAGGCAGATGACAAGCCTTTCCATAAAGGAATGAGAAAGGGGTTCTGCTAATGGGTGTCTTGAAGGCTGTTTTGTAAGCCCACAAAGCATCATGAAGCTTATTGGACCAATCCTTTCTTGTAACACTAACTGTCTTCTCTAGAATGGCCTTGATCTCTCTGTTAGACACCTCCACTTAACCACTTGTTTGAGGATGGTAAAGAGTGGCAACCTTGTGCTTAACACCATTCTTCTTTAGAAAACTCTCAAAGACCTTGTTGATGAAATGACTTCCACCATCACTTATCACACACCTTGGAACACCAAACCTTGGGAAAATGATTGTCTTGAAGAGCTTCAACACAACTCTAGCATCATTTGTTGGACTGACAGTGGCTTCAACCCACTTTGAGACATTGTCCACAACAACAAGGATGTACTTATACCCATAGGATGAAGGGAAAGGTCCCATAAAGTCAATCCCCCACACATCAAACAGATCCACATCAAGAATAGAGTTCAGAGGCATCTCATCTCTTTTAAAGATGTTTCCCTTCCTTTGGCATGCATCATATGAGGAGATGTGAGCCTAGGCGTCCTTGAACAAACTAAGCCACCAAAAACTAGCTTGAAGTACCTTTGAGGCTGTCTTGAAGGTTACAAAGTGACCCCCATAGGCTGAACCATGGCAATTATGTAGAATTCCTTGAACATCTTCCTCAGCTATGCACCTTCTGAACAATCCATCATTCCCTCTCTTGTAGAGATAAGGCTCATCCCAAAAGTAGTGAGAGACATCTCTTAAGAACTTCTTCTTCTGATGTGAGTTGAGGTTCAGTGGTATCTGGCCAATAACCAAGTAGTTCACAAAGTCAGCATACCAAGGCAGTTTGTTCTCTTCTAAGCTTTGCACTTCAGCTGTCCTCACTCCTAAAGCATGCAGCTGCTCTTCTGGTAGAGTATCATTGATTGGGATAAAATCATCTATCCTTAGTCTTGAAAGGTGATCAGCTACACCATTCTCAGTGCCTCTCTTATCCACAATCTCCATGTCAAACTCTTGCAAGAGGAGGATCCATCTAAGAAGTCTTAGCTTGGTGTCTTTCTTGGCATATATGTGCCTTAGTGCAGCATGATCAGTGTAGACTATCACCTTAGACCTCACTAAGTAGATTCTGAACTTCTCAAATGCAAAGACAACTGCTAGGAGCTCCTTTTCTGTTGTAGCATATCTTGTTTGAGCTTCATCCCTTGTTCTGCTTGCATAGTAGATAATATGAAGCTTCTTGTCTACTCTTTGCCCCAAGACTTCTCCAACAGCATAGTCACTAGCATCACACCTGATTTTGAATGGTAAATCCCAGTTTGGAGCTTGAACTATTGGCGCTGCCACTAAAGCTTGCTTGAAGGTGAGGAAGGCTTGCAAGCAGTCTTCATCAAACAAAAACTCTGTCTCCTTACATAGTAGCCTTGTCAAGGGTCTTGCTATCTTAGAGAAGTCTTTTATGAACCTTCTGTAGAAGCCAACATGCCCCAAGAAGCTTCTGATTCCTTTGAATGTGTTGGAGGCTCTAAGTGCACCATCACATCTATCTTTGCCTTGTCCACTTCTATCCCCTTCTCTGAAATCTTGTGACCCAACACAATGCCTTCTTGAACCATGAAATGACATTTCTGCCAATTCATAACCAGCTTAGTGTCTTCATATCTCTGTAAAACCTGAGAAAGATTGGACAAGCAGACATCAAAGGAGGATCCATAGACACTAAAGTCATCCATGAATACCTCCACCATCTCTTCAAGCAAGTCAGAAAATATGGAGGTCATACACCTCTGAAAAGTTGCAGGAGTATTGCATAAACCAAAAGACATTCTCCTATAAGCAAATGTGCCATAAAGGCAAGTAAAAGTAGTTTTCTCTTGATCATTAGGATGGATAGAGATTTGAAAGAATCCACTATAAATCTATAACCATATAAGAAGTAATAATACTTATGATTTGCTAATCTTTCTAGCATTTTGCCTATGAATGACAAAAGGAAGTGATTTTTCTAGAAGCAGATTTAAGTTTTCTGTAATCTATGCACATCCTATGACCAGTGATTGTTCTAGTTGGTATTAGCTCATCATTTTCATTTTTTACTACAGTGATCCCTCTTTTCTTAGGCACCACATGGACTGGTGAGACCCATGTGCTGTCTGAGATATGATAGATCACTCATACTTCAAGCAACTTCAAGATTTCCTTTTTTACTACTTCTTTTAGATTCGGGTTCAATCTCCTTCGAGGTTCAACATAAGTTATTGTCTCATCCTCTAGATGGATCCTATGAGTGCAGAGGTTAGGAGAAATGCCTTGTATATCATCTAGTGAATATCCAATGGCTCTCCTAAACCTCTTTAACACTTTGACAAGAGCAAGGATCTCATCATCACTGAGGTTATCATTGACAATTACAGGATAAGTAGAATTAGAGCCTAAGATAACATACCTTAGCCCTTTAGGAAGAGGTTTGAGCTCTAATTTGGGTACTTTGAGCTCACTCCAGTCCTCTTCTTAGCTGCTTTGCTCCTTGGCGCCAGCTTCATTACTTGGAGAACCAGCTTCTTGAACTGAGAACACCTCTTTTTCTGTGTATTCCAGCTTCTCAATTGGCTCAACTTCTTCTAAGACCTTGTGAAAGTCTAGCCTTAGCTTATAGCCCAAGCTCTCCTTATCCAAGTAACCATCTTCCCCATGCTCCTTTGTCAAAGCCACTTGGAGTTTTTCATCACAACACAACTCTTCTTGAACATCATCAATCAGCCTCTCTAAGATCTCAATCTTAAACACTTGACCTTCAATAGTAGGCTGTTGCATGATCTGTTTGATGTCAAATTTCAGAGACATGTCTTCACCCAAATGCAACTCTATCTTCCCTTTCTTGACATCTATAACAGCTCATGTTGTGGCTAAGAAAGGCCTTCCTAGTATGAGAGGGTCCTTAGGTTCCTCATCCATTTCCAGAACCACAAAATCAGTGGGTATCTCAACATTCCCTATTCTGATTGGCACATCTTCAAGCAGCCCCATAGAGAGTCTTACTGATCTATCAGCCAACACCAAAGATATCATGCAGTCCTTAAATTTAGTGAACCCAAGGCGCCTGGCTATAGAGTAAGGCATTAGGCTTACACTTGCTCCTAAGTCACACAAGCATTTCTCAAACAGTAGTGGACCTATACAGCATGGCAAGGTAAAACTTCCTGGGTTAATGAGCTTTCTAGGGGCTATCCTTTGTTGTTGAATGATGGCACTACACTCATGAGTTAGTACCATCATCCCTTGCAGATCCTTTGTTCTCTCAACCACAACATCTTTCAAGAACTTCTGGTAAGGTGGAACCAATACAAAAGCATCTAACAATGGCATAGTGAGCTGAATCTTCTTCATCTGCTCATCAAATATGCCTTTATACTTAGCAATGCGTTGCTTCTTGAACCTTCCAGGAAATAGTATTATAGGCTGATATGGTGGAGGAATGTATCTTGGCTCCTTGACTAACTCCTTAGGTGCTTCTCTTGGTTTCTCCTTAACCACCTATTTGGCTGTGGTGTTCTTTGAAACCTTTTCAGCTTCAACCCTTTCATCCTTTTTAGCTTCTTCATCATCTTTAGCCACCACCCCCTCTTCTTGTTCCTCAATGTCCACATTGGGTGCAGAAGGCGCCACTATTGGAGGGAGTTGCTTCCCACTTCTTAAGGTGACAGCTTTGACACACTCTTGTGCAAGTGAAGAGGTAGATGGTTGAACCATGCTCTCTAGTTTGCTGATCTGCATATTTAAAGAGCGTAGTTGGGATTGCAGGCTGGAGTCAACGCTTTTTTGTATTTCAACAGCCATACTTCTCTGAATGTCAGTCATACTCTTTTGAATTTCAACAACCATGCTTTTCTGAAGTTCTGTAGTTTGAAGTTGTTGCATTTGAAGGAACATTTGCTTAAAGTCTAAAGTTTCAGAGGGCTGAGAGATGGTGGCACCAACTGCTTGAGAAGAAGAACCATGATGTTGTTGAATGTAAAGGTCTTCATTGGACTGTTGTTGACATACATCATAGCCTTGTCTCATTGCTGGCTCCTCTTGTATCTGAACAGATTTGACTTGATGCTCTTGGTAGTGGTTTTGTGGACCAACATTCTGAAGAGTTTTGATGGCTCCATTGAACAACATATCCACCTTTTCTTGCAGGGCATTCATCTCATGTGGTGCAGTTTCTAGCTTCTCTTCAGCTGCCTTGGCATGTTGCTCCTTGTCATCCACATAGTCCCAGTTACTGAGCGCCATATTCTCCACTAGTAGCCATCCTTCATTAACATCTTTGCCAAGAAAATAGCCATTTCTTGCTGTATCTAGAAGGATTCTTATGGTTGGGAGAACACCTCTATAGAGTGTGGATAGTAGCATTTCTTTGGTGAAGCCATGGTGAGAGCATTGGTGAATGAAGCCTCTAAACCTTTCCCAAATTTCTCCAAAGCTTTCATTAGACCACTGTTTGAAGTTTGTGATCTCATTCCTGAATTGTGTAGTTCTTGAGGAGAGAAGAACTTGGTTAAGAAAGCACTTTTGCATTGCTCCCAAGTGGTGATGCTGCCTTGTGCTAGAGACTTTTCCCACATTTGAGCTCTATCACCAAGAGAGAATGGGAATAATCTGAGCTTCAAACCATCATCTGAAACTCCACTAAGCTTTGTCAAAGCACATATCCTCTCAAAGTGATCCAAATGCTCTAGAGGATCTTGGTTTGACAATCCAAAGAACTTCCTCTCTTGAACCATAGTAATCATGCTGCTCTTGACCTCATAATGATGAGTCTCCATAGGTGGAAGAATACCTTGTCTTGAAGCATAACTTGAAGGTATATCAGCAGCACCAATAAGTCTCAATGGTTTTTGAACCCAAGCTCCTTGAAAGCCATGTGGACCTTGCTGTCCTTATAAGCCTTGGATCCCTTGAAGACCTTGTGGACCTTGCAAACCAAAACTAGCAGCATATTGATGTTCTTACAAGCTTCAACAGCTGACTTCTGATTCTGCAAACCCAAAATCCTCGACCTTGAACCTCAGTTGTAGTGGTAGACACTTAAGAGCACGTGTTGTGGTACCTACAAAAGAAATTCTAGACCAAAAGAGAAATCAGTAACCAAAAACGAAAATAACAAAGCTTGATCTCAAGATCTCTACAAATCCTACTGAACAAAGCATTCCCCTAATGGCAACGGCGCCAAATTGATACAAAAGTTTTGAGTCTCTTTCTCAATCACCCTTTGTACTAGTCACTGTAGTAACAGTTTTATGTCAATAAAAAAGGGGAAGATTGAAACAGTAGGAATGCAGTAGATTTCATAATTCAAGCAGATATAGAGAAAGTTTAAATGTCTAACAACTTAAGTGATCAAACAGAACTGAAGCAAACATCAAACTAAGGGTAAACAGCAAGCGAAACTACTAAAATATAAGCAAAAACAGAGCAATTTCGAAATAAACAATAAACAGAGGAAAGACAAGACTTGAGATAGGATAATTGGTGTTATAGAACTATCAACTCAACCTATGATGCTTACAAACTCACACAATGCTATTCCTTATGCATATAATTCATTTATATAACTAATCCAATCTCTTGGCACTAATCTCTTTGTTAATCATCAAGTCAAGAACTAATTCTCATTAGTGAAATGACAAACAACAAGCATTAAGACAATATATCAATCCTATATTGCCAAATCACTCCCTAAACAGTCAATCTCTTGAGCTAGGACAAGCAATTCTCTTGAAAAGCAGTTCAGGCATTTCATCAAACACTTGGTGGGCATAAAATGAATCAACTTAGCTAAGGCTAATCAGGCATTAAACACAGTAATCAAGAAAGGAAAAAGAAGAATTAACACTAAGCAATCATAGATCAAGCCTCAAATTCTCTAAACCTAACCCATCTCAAATCCCTAAGTCACTACTCACTAATCACCTTCAAAACCATCAATTCAAAGATAAAAAGATAGCTAATCATGATTAAAGAGATTAAACAAGAAGATAAATGCAAACTTATATTAAAATCAAGCAAAGATTCAAACCACTAGATCAAAACCAAAACAAAAGAGGAAAGAACTGTTGGATAAAAGCTTGATCCCAAAAATTAGGAATTTTCAGTATTTATAGGAGTTTAGGCGGAGTGACAAAATTATAAATAAAGGGAAGTTCGGACTGGTTCCTATCGGCCAAAAGTGATCGATACAAGTGATCGATAGAGCATCCGCTGCATTTCCATCGGTCACCCTTTGACCGATACGCTTGATCGATACAGATCTTTGAAAACTTGGCTGGATCCCATCGGTCAGTCTTGACCGATACTATTGATCGATATAGCATCTGCTTGATTCCCATCGGTCAGTCTAGACCAATATGCTTGATCGATAGGATCTTCGAAAACTCTGCTGCATTGTATCGATCAACCTTGACCGATACACTAGACCGATAGAGCATCTGAAATCGCCTTCCCTAGCTCTTTTTGCTCCATCTCATCTTGGCTAACTCCTTAAATCATTCCCACACTTCCTCCTTGCTCCCAATAGCTTCTTAAGTACCTAAAAACATCATTAATGCATAGAGAATGCAAACTACAACCTAAATACAACCTAAGTCTAAAAGGAAAGGAAAATGAGACTAAAGAGAAAGAAAACATGCAAAAGAAGACCAAAATATGAACTAAATGCAAGCCTAAATGATGTAAATGTATGAGATATCAATGATGTTAGAGGGATGAGAGCAAAGAGTACTTGGTCCCCAACATGGTGGAGCTTGGTGGTGGGGATGAAAGAAGTGGTTCTCCCGGGTTTAAAATGGATTGTTGGAGATGGACGGATGATCAAATTCTGGGAAGATAAATGGCTAACAGATAAGACTATTCTGGAGTTCGTAGTGGGAGAGCTTCCAGATAATATGTTGAACTTGCGGGTCCGAGACCTATGGGTAAATGGGAGGGGATGAAATATTCCACAGCTTACACCTTATATATCATACTTTACTCGGCTCAAGTTGAGAGGAGTGGGTTTTGGATGATGTCACAGGTGCAAGGGATAGACTATCTTGGGGCGAAAGTTAGAATGGCGCCTTTACAGTGAAGTCGGCCTACTGTTTGCTCACACAGGACGATTCACCCCGAGCATATATGGGATGAATGTATGATCAAGTCTGGCGAGTTATAATTTCAAAAAGAGTGAAGCTCTTCTTATGGTTAGTTGCTAATCAAGCCATAATGACTAACATGGAGAGATCGAGGAGACATTTGAGTACTACAGGTATCTGCCAGGTCTGCAAGAGTGGTGATGAATCTATCATTCATATTCTCAGGGATTGTCCTGCTATGGAAGGAATCTGGCGCCGACTTGTCCCGATTGAAAGGCGTAACTGGTCTTTTGGAATGTCTTTGCTTGAATGGCTATATAGAAACCTGGGGAACTCAAGTGTGGTGGAGAGTAGCCCGTGGTCTACTTTATTCATGATGGCTATATGGTAAGAGTGGAAGTGGCGGTGTGGAAACATATTTGGTACTATTGTTAAATGCAGGGATAGAACACAATTCTTAAGAGATGCAGCGAGAGAGGTAGTTTTGGCCCATGAGAAGGTGCGAGGATATGCGATGGCTGCAGCATGAGAAGAGCATTTAATAGCATGGGAGTTCCCGAGTAATGGCTGGTTGAAGCTTAATACAGATAGAGCATCGCACGGGAATCCAGGTTTGGCTACTGCTGGTGGGGTGTTACGGGATGAGATTGGAAATTGGTGTGCTGGTTTTGTTTTGAATATTAGAGTATGTTCTGCTCCACTGGCGGAATTGTGGGAGTATATTATGGGCTATTCATAGCCTGGGAGTGTAGAGCTACACAGGTGGAACTTGAGGTGGATTCGAATATTGTGGTGGGTTTTTTAACGATAGGGATCAATGATTGTCATCCGCTGTCTTTTCTAGTGCTATTGTGCTATGGTTTTTTATCAAGTGACTTGATAGTCTGTATTACTTATGTATATATGGAAGCTAATTGTCTAACAGATAAATTAGCTAACTATGTATTTATTCTATCTTTGGGTTTTCATTCATTTGATATTGTTCCCGATTGTTTAATCTCGATTCTGGCAAAGGACTGTAATGGTTACTCAAGGCCTCGCCTTGTTCGTATATAAGAGGTTCTATTTTAATAAGATAGGGGATGCTTTTAATCCCCTGGTACGCACGCACCCAAGAAAAAAAAAATCAAATTTTCTTTTTACATTTGATTAAATTGAGAAATTATCTAGCTGGCCTAAACAAAGTCAACAAGGAAAGAATCTCAAAATAAAGGGAAACAGAATCCTAAAGAACCAAAAGTAATAGTCGTGAACAGTAAGACTTCTTATTCTCTGTTACATCAAACCATATCCCCAAATTCCTCTATGCACCCTTAAATCTTTCAATCTCAAAATCCACTTCACTGATTCTTAAATCTCGGTGTGTAGTTCTCTCTTATCTTCTTATTCATTGCCGTTTGTTGAATTGATTTCAGGATAGCTAATTTTTGTTTCTAGCTGTTTTTTGGGTTTGGGAATCGAAATTCGGATCTGACTTTTTGTGCAATTGGAACAGAGAAGATGTTGCTTAGTATGAAACAAATGTCATTGATCGTGTCTGCTTTAGGCGTCTTGTCTTTTCTTTTTGGAGTGATCGCAGAGAACAAGAAGGTATAATTAAGCACATATATATTGTCCTCCTTATTCGTTTGTTGCTTTTTCTATTAAAATTTTTTCTTGGTTGTTGATAAGAAACTGATTATTAACAAAAAGGGTTATTTTAAACAAAGTTTCATATATATCATGTGAAGTAGCTTTTGTCTATCTACTATCTAGGAAAATAAAATGATTAATCTTGCTGAAATACATGTTGAAATGAGTTTGTGTGACTTATATATTACATTTTATCTTCTTGGGTGTTTTTGTTTGTTAACAAAGCCTAAGAGTGGAACGCCAATAAATGGAAAAGGAGTAATAATCTGCAAATATCCATCAGACCCAAGTGTTGCTTTTGGTTCTCTATCAGTAGCATTTCTCTTGCTATGTACTGCAGCAGGATACTACTCACTGTTCTATTCATACAAAGGAAAGTCAATTCCAAAATCTGTCTTGTTCAAAAGCACAAGTTTCTCTGTGTTCTTCAACATTGCCTTGTAAGTATACAATGATCTCTCCTCCTCTAACATAATCTTGTTTTATATTCTGATCTTGAACGGTACAATAATGAAAACCAGGATAACATCTGGACTTGCATTGTCTTTGCTTCTATGGCCAACCATCACTGAGCAACTACATTTGACCCATAACGTTCATCGTAGTCTTGAAACTGATTGTCCCACGGCTAAGACCGGTTTGCTTGGTGGTGGGGCTTTCTTGTCACTGGACTCGTGCCTTTTCTGGTTGGTTGCTCTCATGCTCGCTGACAATGCCCGTGGAGATCACTTTGATGGAGCTGAAAATTCAAACAGACAAGTTGATGAAGATTCGGCGACGTTTGATCTCAAAATTTAACGGATGAGAGATTGAATGGTAAGCGTTATTGTTATCAAGCGGTACTTGGCAGGCTTAGGCGGTCCAATAAAATAAAATAAAATTCTTTTCTTTCAGTGTAGTTTTTTGAATTTCTACTTACATATAACTAAAGTTATAAGATTAGTTTCATGCGCATGGCATGTTTATAAACATTACATGTTGTTTGTTGATCAATTGAATGAACATTTTAGTTTAATTCGCATATATGCTATTCTTTAAGGTTTTGATTTTGATATTTATAAGGTTTTTTTGGTTTTGTTTTGGTTGTGTAGTCTGAATTTCTTAAACTGTGATATAGCTGTATGAACTCGATGATATTGGCAATCGCCTTATATATACACTTACAGATAAGATAAGGTTAATATATACGTATGATTATTTACGTAATATATGCAACCAATACCGTTATTATCCATATAATGTTATCATTATCTTAAGGTTCTAGAACTCTCTAGAACCTCTCTAACACCCTCTTAAGTTGACGAGTGTAAATTTGAAATTCCCAATGCTTTCGTTATTACATCCGCCACTTGCTTCGTGGTACGAACATTGTTGAAATGAGACCATCTCGAACAATATCACGGACACTGTGACAATCAGCTTCTATGTGCTTTGTCTTTTCGTGAAAGACCGGATACATGGCAATGTGTATTGTGGACTGATTGTCACAGAACATCTCCATTGGACCATAGCGAGGGATCCCAAGATCAGCCATCAATCCCTTCATCCACTTGAGTTTGCGCAATGCCTCTGCCATTGCTCGATACTCTGCCTCTGTGGAAGAATGAGCACGTGTCTTGCTTCTTTTGTCTTCCATGAGACAGGCAAGCCTCCAACCTGAACAACAAACGCAGACAGAGATCATAGTGTGAGGGGACACAAAGCCCAATCTGAATCACAATACTTTTGTGCCCAAAGATGACCGTCTGCGGGTAGCATTATTCCTTGCCCACAAGTACCTTTGAGATAATGAACCACACGAACAGCTGCCTCCTAATGAGCAGCTCGTGGTTGATGCATAACTTGAGATAAAACGTGAATTTCGTAAGATAAGTCAGGCCTGGTAATAGTCAAATATACCAAACAACCAACTACACGATGAAACTTAGCTGGATCCTGAAGCAAGGGGCCATCATCCGCCAGTAACTTATGGTTCTGTTCAACCGGAATTGAAAGAGGCTGGCAGCCAAGTAAGCCCATTTCGGTTATAATGTCGAGTGCATACTTACGTTGTGAGAGATATAAGCCTAAAGAACCCCGAGCAACCTTAATGCCAAGAATGTACTCTTCCTTACCAAGGTCCTTTATCCTGAAGCACTCACTCAGATATTTCTTGAACTTGGTGAGCATGCGTAAACACTACAGAAAAGTATCAAATCGTTCACATACACAAGAACACGTAACTGAATCTCCTCCCTGATGTACATAAACAGAGAATAGTCGACGTATGACTGAATAAAACCAAACTGAAGTAGAGCTTTCGACAACTTGGAGAACCAGCACCGTATAGCTTGTTTTGATCCATACAAAGACTTTCTGAGGCAGCAAAATTTTGTTGGATCATTAGTTTGGAACCCCGAAGGAAGCTTCATGTACACATCTTCTTCCAAATCAGCATGGAGAAAGGCGTTCTGTACATCCATTTGATGAACCTCCCACCTTTTAGCAGCAGCAACTTTAAACACAGTTCGAATAGTTGTGTGCTTAACAACGGGTGCAAAGGTCTTATCGTAGTCCTCTTCAACCTGTCGATTTCCACAAACAACGAGATGAGACTTGTGGCAATTGATGGTTCCATCGGTGTTGTATTTGAGCTTGTCGATCCACTTACAGGCCAGTGCTGAATTATCAGGCGGCAAATCTTCCAAGTCCCACGTCCTAGCAACTTCAAGTGAATTCACCTCCGAAGACATGGAGTTTCGCCAGACTTCATCCTGGACAGCCTCCTTATATGAACGTAGTAGTCTAAAGGACTTTATATACTATTGAACCCTTAACCTAATAAAGAAAAAAGTATTATTTGTCTACAGTGATGGACGTCTACAAGATCGACTATGTCTCTAAGTTGCAACGTTTTACATCAACGCATCATAGATAATGCATGTACATTTAGTTTACCAAACTGACGAATGAGAAAGTCGATGATGCTGTGGTAACCCATTTCTATGATCAATCTTGATTAGTTCATCACCAATATTGCTACCTAGACGAAAGAGTAAGAATTTTATTCCCATCCCATCCCATGTGTGCATACGATAACATAGTTGTTTATTTAAATATGTAGATGCATTATCTATGATCTGTTGAGATAAAATGTTACAAATTAGAGAGATAATTGTTCTTGTAGCCATCCAATAATGTGCATACGAAAACAGACCTGTCTATTATCATATCTAGATTAGTTATCTACGAGGTACACTTTGTATTCGTATTGATCATTTGAAGAAAAACAAAATAACTTTATAAAGTGTCTAATGCAAAACCAATTTCATACTTCGATGTACTGTAGTGTGTGACACATGTGTAATGCATAGCGAATTCCGTAATTCGCCTGCGTACAATTTGTATTCGTTATCTAAATTCTAAATGCCTTTAAATAATATTGATCACTTGACCAAATTAAGAAAGCAAAATAGAACAAATCAATTGTGAACTTTAGTATACTGTACATCATGTATATACATGATTTTGCGTACACCAATGGTGTACACATATGTGTCTATTGTTATGTCTAGATTAGTTATCTATGATGCGCTGAGGTAAATCATTGGAACTGAGATACAAAGATCTTTTAGCCATCCAAACAGTAGACAAAGGTAATTCAATATGACTTTTTTCTTCTTAATTAGGACAAGGGTTTCAGTATTGTCTAAAGG
This sequence comes from Thlaspi arvense, assembly GCA_911865555.2. Classification (NCBI taxonomy): domain Eukaryota; kingdom Viridiplantae; phylum Streptophyta; class Magnoliopsida; order Brassicales; family Brassicaceae; genus Thlaspi; species Thlaspi arvense. Next base: position 63,375,631 of record OU466860.2, read on the forward strand.
CCTTTAGATTACCAAACTGACGAATTAGAAAGTTGAGGATGTGATAGGGTTCAGATTTTACCCAAATAAAACTACTGCAAGTACACAACAGAGCAGTTGTAGTACAAGGGGTATCGAAATCCCAAGAGAGTAATGCAGACTACACTATCGAATGTAGATTCGGATTAAGCTAAGCAAGATATGATGTATGTAATGCGAATGAATGAATGAAAGTAAGCAAACAATTTTGTAAGATAATCTAAGTTCCAGAAGACTAAAAGCACTAGGTCAGGGTAGTTCGCAGGTTTAATCCAAGAATGTGTGACGCAGGAAATCATGAATGATTAAGAACCATTTTAAACATGAATCACTGATGCATAACTAATCAATTCTCATTGCAAAAGTTATATATGCCTAAATCACAGAGTTTCAAATCTCTTTGCAAACTCTAACAACCTAAGCATGCAGGAATGATCAGATTCAATTGTTTACAAAACTCCTAAGCCAAATCTCTTTGCACTAAGTTGTTTTGTTCATAAAATACTAGTTCAGGTTATGAATAATGTTTTCACATATATTTAACAACCTAAGATTTTCGGATTCCTAGATGATGTGTCTCAGAAATTCGATTTTAAAGCAAGCAGAGATGAAAAACCATAAGATATTCCTAACAGATAGCGATCCTACAATCTTTTCATCAACCTTTGAAAAACCCTAAATTAACTAGCAGATTACTCAGACATGATTATGGAATCACAAAACATAACTGAATAAAATTACATTAAGAGAAAGAGTAAGAAATAAAGGGGGTTCGAAATCTTCTTAAAAGAGTACAGGATTTGTCTCCCCAAAAAACTCTGAATAAATCTCTCTCTAAGCTCTCTGAATTCTCAAAAACTAAGATCATAGCCAACAATGGCTGAAAAACCTAATAAATAGAGGCTAAACACGATCTGGGGTCTTCATGTAAATAAAGGAACTTCTGGGCCAATTCTGCAAATCTTCGTCATACTTTTAATAAAACAGCCACACTCCTTCCTTAATGGGTGACGAGCATCACCAAAGGTGGTGACGAGCGTCACCATATGTGATACTTTCTGCTTCGAGCTTGGTACTTCGTGGCTTCCACTCAGAATGCTCCAAAAGGTTCCAAAATCTCCTATTATGCTCCAGACATGCTATAATCTGCAAAGACTCTTCTAGGACTCTAAAAAGACCAAAAAGACTCAATAAAAAGGACTTATATCATGGTTAAAAACCATAGAAACTATGATATATCAACTCCTCTAGACTTAGCTTTCGCTTGCCCTCAAGCAAACATCATACAAAGAATAAGGTCGAGGTTTGAAAATAAGAAACAGTCAATCAGTCATCAAGAACACCATACTTGTTAGAGCTTTCGAATCCACATACCACATAGTCAACACAAGGTCAAATTTCAGTCTAATTATCACAAGTTTAGCAAATCTCTCAAGTCCAGTCCAAATCCCTTCAAGAAATCCGAAATTTCTACTGTTAACTCCTTATTTTTATCTACGTGTGAAATCTCATCAAAGCTCTATCATCTTTATCACTTTATAGATTCTTTTCCCTTACTAACAACTGAACAAATAGAATCTCAACAAGCTCTCCTATTTTCTCTTCCCTTGATATTTTCCTTAGGATATTTTCGATTTTTCACTTCTTTTTCTCAACTTTCACAGTCTAAGATATGGGGCTACCCAACACTTGTGTTCCTTGTGAGGAGACAGGTTCTTGAGTGTGTTCACTACTGTTGTTCCTTGTGAGGAGACAGGGTCATGAATGCACCATTCGTTGGACTTAATCTTTTAAAAACTACATCAGGGAAGATCAAAGAGAGACTGTATTTTAACTTTATTTTCAGTGCTGAAAGAGAGAATCAGGATCAATAAGAATCAATCACCAAGACAAGAAGTTTAAAGTTCATTAAGGTGGAGCTAACAGCAAATTTTTCAGACTCTCTAAGAACCTAAACTTTTATTGCTAGACTGATCTACCTATGACTTTCAACTTAGTGAGACTTGTAATCAACTACTGTGGCAATGGTTCTTATCAGCAAAAACGTCCTATGGTTAGTTCCAAGAAAAACTGACAGTTTCAAAAATTTTGATTCTAGAAAAACAGGTTTTTGACTCAACTTTAAGACTCTATAGACATGACACAAAGCACACAATGTCAGTAACCACCTCCCCCAGACTTAAACAACACTGTCCCCAGTGTTATTAAGCCAAGAGTTGGTCAGAAAAATGAATGAGAAGTCGAAAAACCAAGTAAGAAAAGTGTTACCTCGCGTGGGGTCGGATGACGAGCGTCACCACGACCTGTATTGCCTAATTCTTATGTCAGATGTTAATTAACGAAGTGTTTGCATGTGTACTCGAAAGTTAGAGTTTTTGAGCATTCAAACACATAATTAACAACATCCAAACATAGCAAAAATAACCTGGTTCAACAATCTCACAAAACATCATCAAAGAAACTGACAACTGACTCAAAGAAAACATAAAAATGACTCAAGAGAAAGAAAAATAAAAGGGAAGAAGGAACAAGTAACCAGATAGTGAAGCCTCAATCCTCATCCTCGCAAGGCTCAGTGGTGTAATGGGGGCGGACACAACCACAATTGCTAAGTGTAGCAACAGCATCCCAGAGTCCCTCAAAGCTGTCAATGACATACTCCTGAAAAGCAGCCATATCCATGGGTGTCTGTGGTCGTGAAGGACGCCTGAAAGCAGTAGAAGAACCACTTTGGCGTGTAGAAGGTCCAGCATCAGCAGCAGCGGCAGTAGAAGCAGAGGCGCCAGCTGTAGCAGCTCTAGCAGGGCGCATAGTCAAGGGGCACAGAAGAGTCCGTGCTGGCATGAAGAATAGCTGGCGTGGATCTCCCTGAATAGTAGTGAGGGCTCTCTGTGGCAACTTAATGCCAACATACTCTCCAGAAGTGGTAGTGAAAGTCCAGACAACTCCAATCTTCATCCAAGTGACATGGCGCAGATACTGGTCATCCATAAGTGATCTGTCACTTCGCAGACTGCAAGGTGTGACATCGATCTGGAAATGATGGAAGATCGGTGTCAGCAAGCTGCCAACACTCTTAGTCTTCTCCCCTGGACTGGTGAATGGCTTAGTCTTCAAGGAGACCAGATGCTCAGCGAAAACAGCGCCTAAGTTGGCGCGAACCATGCTATCAACAGGTATCGAATCATCCAGCATCTCATAAAGTCCGTAGTAGAGGAGAATCAGCTCACTAACTCGAGTCTTGCTCGGCGCAGACTTGCAAAAAATGGTATGACCAAAGAGGCGCATAATGTACCTCAAAACCGGATGTCGAACCTCCGTCTGCGTGCTGGTCTTGCTGTCATAGACTCCATTCCCAAACTTGGACCAAAATGTCCGCATATGGGTCCACTGAGAGGGAAGGAGAACGCCTGTGGGATGGTCAGAGAAGCCATAGATCCCACAAAGCTCCATCAGACTAATTCGGTATCGAACTCCTCGGATCAGAAACGTCATCGTGCCTTCCTGCGCACGCTTCGCCAGCTCATTCGCGTAGTAGACGCGAACTGTAGAGAGAAACTGGCGGACCAAATCTGGGTAGAGATCATACTGCTGGAACGGCATAGTCCCCATCCCAATGCGCTCCAGAATCTGAACAACCTCCTCGAAGATCCCCATCTTCTACAGAACAGCAGAATCCACGAACCGAGTGGGAATAATCTTAACTCCCAGCCACGCATTGTAGAACAGCGTGTCATACTCATCCCACTCCTCCTGAATATCGCGGAACACACATGTGTCTCGGGACACTTCCTGCTTCGGAGTCCCTGCCCAAGCCACTCCTGAGGCTATTTTCCGATCTTCTCGTTTAGGCCATGGGGGCCTGCAAACCTGGTGTTGACTGAAGGAATCCGTAGACCCTGTTGCAGTGCTTGAAGACGAGCTTTGTCTTGGTCGTTTCTCCTGACAAGGCATCTGAAAATTGAAGATCAAAATCGACCAAAAACATCACAAAAATTAGCAAATTTTTCAAAGTTCGAAAAATCATCCAATCAAGGTGAAATAACTGATGGCGATCAACTACAACACTACCAGGAACACAATTCAATCATCAGTTCAACCCAAATCACCCAAAATTTCTAGATTTTTGCAATTTTCATCATGAACTCGAAAATTCAAAACTTGCAAATTAACCGATAAAAGCTCACAGAGATGATTCCATTCCTCTAATACAACCTAACTAACCATGGTTCAACAGTTAAATCAAGCCAATCAAGTCAAAAATCGGATTTTACCAAACCTATAGCGGACTGAAAATTGGGGATTCCGAACACATACCTTGCAGATCTTAAAAACCGAGTGGATATTCAGAAAGAGGAGCAAAATCCACACGGATTAGACTCTTGAATCACTCAATTTGGTTTAGAAAATCAAAAGTTAGGAAATTCCCAATTTTTTTGCTAAGTGTTCTTGGTTTTGCAGAGCACGAGGAAGAAGAAGAAATAACTAAAACCCGTGCTCGACTTCTGCGGGTGACGAGCGTCACCTTAAGGGTGACGATCATCACCATATTTTTTTATTTTTTTTTTTTAACTATTAATCTAACTACTAATCCTAAGCACGAAATAATAACTAAGTGTTATATCTACAACTCACCAGTGGGTTGCCTCCCACTAAGCGCTTGTTTAAAGTCATTAGCTTGACTTTGGTTGGCTGTTTAGACAGTTGGTGCCTGATCCCGAGACACAATGTGTCCTGCTGGAATCTCTGCTTGTGCCCAGTAGTGCTTCACCCTTTGTCCATTGACAGTGAACTCCTCTTCTTTGGAGTTAATCAGGACAACTGCACCATGTGGGCGAGCTTCTTTGACAGTAAAAGGACCTGACCATCGAGAACGCAATTTACAAGGAAAAAGCTGTAAACGAGAGTTGTAGAGTAATACATGGTCATTGGGCTCGAAATGCCTGGAGATGATCTTTTTATCATGATATGCCTTTGTCCTCTCCTTGTATAACTTGGAGTTTTCATAGGCCAGATATCTGATCTCATCCAGTTCATTGAGCTGAATCAAACGCCTTTCCGCAGCAGGCTTCAGATCGAAGTTCAGCTTCTTGATGGCCCATTCTGCTTTGAATTCCAACTCTACTGGTAGATGGCACGCCTTGCCATAGAGAAGATGGAATGGTGTAGTCCCAAGTGGTGTTTTGTATGCAGTCCTATAGGCCAATAATGCATCATCCAGCTTTGCAGACCAATCTTTCCTTGTCTTCCCAACTGTCTTTTCCAGAATCTGCTTGATCTGCCTGTTGGAAACCTCAACCTGTCTACTTGTTTGGGGATGATAGGGCGTGGCCACTCTGTGCTGTACACCATACTTCTTCAAAAGCTTGTCAAAAACCTTGTTGACAAAGTGAGAACCACCATCACTTATGACAATCCGGGACACCAAATCTGGGAAAGATAATGGTCTTAAACAGCTTCAAAACCACTGCAACATCATTAGTAGGAGTAGCCAACGCCTCTACCCACTTAGATACATAATCAACAACAACCAGAATGTATCTATTCCTATAAGATGAGGGAAAAGATCCCATGAAGTCAATACCCCAACAATCAAAAACTTCAACTTCCAGAATGAAGTTCTGTGGCATCTCATGTCTCCTGCTGATTTTTCCTCTTCTCTGACAAGTATCACAGCTCGTGATGAAGGCTTGGGCGTCTCTGAACATAGTAGGCCATCAAAATCCAGCTTGCAATACCTTAGAGACAGTCTTGAAGGTAGCAAAGTGCCCAGCATATTCTGATCCATGACAGTGAAAAAGGACGTCCTGGACTTCTTCTTCTGCTAAGCATCTTCTGTAGATACCATCAGAACAATGCTTGTAGAGGTAGGGCTCATCCCAATAGAATCTCCTAAGTTCTCTCAAGAACTTCTTCTTAGCATAGCCTTTAAAATAATGTGGTTCATCCTCTGCAGCAAGATAATTTGCAATATCGGCATACCAGGGCCTCTTTGGATCATGTAAAGCATAAACAGGTTCTTCAAAAGCCATCCCCAAGCTTGCACAAATCACAGATAAGTGTTGAGATTGGTGACGAGCGTCACCAATATTGGTGACGAGCGTCACCTCTCTCGTATACTTTGTTCGCGACTGTTCTGGGTTGGTGACGAGCGTCACCCTCCTGGTGTCGCTCGTCACTCTCCTGCAATTTCGTGAAAACTGCAGGTTTTCAGTACTTTCCTCCTGTTCTCTGGTTTCCACCAAGTAAACATTCTCTTCAGGCAAGAAATCATTGATTGGAACACTGTCTTCGACCTGAATCCGGGATAAATGATCAGCAACTCCATTCTCAACCCCTTTCTTGTCCTTCACTTCAATGTCAAATTCCTGAAGAAGCAGGATCCATCTTAACAGCCTTGGTTTTGCATCTTTCTTCTGCATTAGGTACTTCAGTGTTGAATGGTCAGTATGAACCACGACCTTGGAGCCAACAAGATACTGCCTGAACTTCTCAAAAGCAAACACAACAGCTAACAATTCTTTCTCAGTTGTTGCATAATTCTTCTGAGCATCATCCAAAGTCCTACTTGCATAGTAGATGGCGTGGAGTTTCTTGTCTTTCCTCTGTCCCAGCACTGCTCCAACTGCAAAATCGCTGGCATCACACATTACCTCAAAAGATAAGTCCCAATCTAGAGACTGCATAATAGGGGCTGTAACCAAAGCCTGTTTGATCTGTTCAAAGGCGGATTTGCACTCTTCTGTGAACTCAAACTTCACATCCTTGCAGAGGAGAGCAGTAAGTGGGCGTGCTATCTTGCTAAAATCCTTGATGAATCTTCTGTAGAAGCCTGCATGACCCAGAAAACTCCTCACTGCTTTGACTGAATCAAGTGCTTGCAGACTTGTCATCACTTCAATTTTCGCCCTATCCACCTCTATACCATCTCCTGAGACTCTGTGGCCAAGTACAATACCATCCTGAACCATAAAATGACACTTCTCCCAGTTTAAAACCAAGTGCTTCTCTTCACATCTCTGCAGAACTGCACACAAATTATCCAAGCAGTTCTTGAAAGAGGACCCATAAACAGAGAAGTCATCCATGAACACCTCCATAAACTTCTCTATCATGTCTGTGAAAATCAACATCATGCATCTCTGGAAGGTTGCAGGAGCATTACACAGCCCAAAAGGCATTCTGCGATATGCAAAAGTGCCATAGGGACAGGTAAAAGTGGTCTTCTCCTGATCATCTGGATGGATGGGGATCTGAAAGAAGCCTGAATATCCATCAAGGAAGCAGTAATACTTGTGATTCGCCAGCCTCTCTAGCATCTGATCGATGAAAGGCAGAGGAAAATGATCCTTCCTTGTTGCTGCATTCAGTTTCCTGTAGTCTATGCACATCCGGTGTCCTGTCACAGTCCTGGTTGGAATCAGCTCATCCTTGTCATTCTTTACCACTGTGACATCTCCTTTCTTAGGCACCACATGCACTGGACTCACCCAAGCACTGTCTGATATAAGATAGATGATACCAGCCTGCAACAATTTCATGATCTCTTTCTTGACCACATCCTGCAAATTCGGATTCAGCCTCCTCTGGTGCTCAACTGATGATTTCGACTCATCCTCCAAGTGTATCCTATGCATGCACAAATCTGGGGAGATACCTGAAATGTCATCAAGAGAATAGCCAAGAGCTTTGCGAAATTTTTGCAGCTTACTTAGCAAAAGGGTGAGCTCTGCATTGTTCAATGAAGCATTAACAATAACAGGATAAGTGGAGTTTTCTCCCAGAAATGCGTACCTTAGCCCTGCAGGGAGCTGTTTAAGCTCAACTTTTGGTGCTTTTGCTGCAGACCAATCACCCATTGTGGCAGCTTTCGCAGATGTGAAGACAAGCTCATCCTGTGCAACCAGTTGCATCACTTGTGCAGTAGCATCCATCATCTTTGTGTAGCCTTTTGCAGCAGCATCTAAATGCTCATACTCAGCTGTAGAAGTGGTCAACGCCCTTTCCAAGGGATCCTCTGAACTCATCTCATGGAAGATCTGATCAGCAATGTTTGTGAGAACATCCACATAAAAAGTCTGTCCATCTATGGTTGGCCTCTTCATCAGCTTGTCCATTTCGAATTTCATCACTAAATCGCCAAAATTCAGCTCTATTCTACCATTCCTGACGTCAATAATAGCTCCTGCAGTAGCTAAGAAGGGTTTGCCAAGAATCAAGGGGTCTTTGGGCTCTTCTCCATACTCTAGAACCACAAAATCTGTAGGGATCATACAATCTCCTATTTTGATAGGTATATCCTCTATCACTCCTTCAGGAACTCTGACTGATCTATCAGCTAGGACAAGAGATATCCTTGTAGCCTTAAAATCGATCATCCCCAAACTCTTGGCAACAGAATGAGGCATGAGGTTCACACTAGAACCAAGATCACACAATGACCTCTCAAACTTGTCATTAAGGATGGTGCAGTCTAAAACAAAGCTTCCTAGGTCTGAAAGCTTTTCTGGAACTCTGTTCTGAATCACTGCAATGACCTGCTCGTTGATCATCATAGCTCTAACCTCAAGACTCAAGTTATTGGTCACCATCCTCTTCACATACCTCCTTATAACAGGAGTGATCCTTACAGCATCTATCAATGGGATCTCTATGACCAACTTTTCCATGATAGCCTTGCATCTTGCATCTTCAAGCTCTTGCTTAGACTTCTTAGGATGCTTAGGATAGGGTATCTTGGGTTTATACACGGTCTCTTTAGCATTATCTGAAGTCTTAGGCGAAACTGCAGCATATGGTGTCTGGTGACGAGCGTCACTGGAATGGTGGCGAGCGTCACTCACTTTGGACGAGTCAGGATCGATCACTAGATATGGGTGACGAGCGTCACCCACCTGGTGACGGCCGTCACCAATTTGTGAAGAGTCGGGGTCGGGATTGTGCTCGATGGGTGACGAGCGACACCCATTATTGGTGACGAGCGTCACCCGTGGTTCTTCAGCAAATATTTCTTCATCTTCATACTCTTCCATACCCACGAAATTCCTTGAGGTTAAATCCTTCTGCAACACTGGTTGCAGGTTCTTTCCACTCCTCAATGTGATAGCATTCACATGGTGTTTGGGATTAGCATTAGTTATTCCTGGAAGAAATCCTTCTTGCCTTTGAACAGCTCCTGCAGTTTGGGCAACTTTAACATTAAGTTTCTTCATATGAGAGTTCAGACTCTCAATTTTTCCATTCAAATCCTGATAGAGCGAATCTATCTTGCCATTAAAGTCCACTGTAAGCTTCTGTTGTCCTTCCAAGATCTGTTCTAACATTGCTTCCATTTTGTTCCCTTGTGGAGGTGCTGGTTGATAAGAAGAAGAACCATAGTTTCTGTAATTTCCACTGTTCTGGAATGGCTTCTGATACTCTGTCTTCTGGAATGGGGGTCTTCTGTCTTCAGGAGAATTGATGAAATTTACATCCTCCTGCTCAACTTCCTCTGGAGCTTCAAAAGTTTCAACTTCTGCAGCAAAGTGAACTGATTTCTGCCCCACCAAAAGGCTGTGCATATCATCCAACTTAGCCTTAACTTCAGCAATCTGATTTCCATCAGCTACTCCAGCTTGTTTTATCCTCTGAAAGTCTGCGTTTTTAGTGCTGTTGCTGCAGACCAAGTTCTCAATCAGTCTGATCGCCTCTTCTGGTCTGTTGGTGTTGAAGTTTCCTGCACTTGCTGCATCCAGCGCCATCTGATATTTCCAGTCAATGCCTCTGAAGAAAATTCCAAGTAATTGCACCTGACTGAAACCATGATGAGGACAGTCCATTTGATAAGACTTGAACCTGATCCAAGAGGCCTTAAAAGCTTCAGTAGGGCCTTGTGTAAATGATGCAATTTTCGTCCTCATGTCCTCTGATCTTGCATCATCATAGAAGTTGTTCAAAAAGGCATTCTTGGTGTCTTTCCATGTGGTCAATGAAGCAGGTTCCAGTTGCTTCAGCCAATATGCAGCTTCTCCTTCAAGAGAGTAAGGAAAGAGCTTGCAGAACAGAAAGTCATTGCTAACCCAATTAGCTTTGACACTGGAAGCCAAGTCCTCAAATCTCTCTATGTGATCCATAGGATGCTCATGAGGTAAACCATGGAATGGATGCTGGCCAACCAGCTGATAGTAGACTGGTTTAACCTCAAAATCGTTCCTCTGGAAGGCAGGAGGTCGGATTGCAGCTCTGTTGGCATAGAACTGATCAGGTCTGTTGTAGTCACCTAGAGTCCTCTGAACAAAATGCCCAGCAGCGTTATTGACAGCAGCAGGGACTCCCACATTCTCAGCCACTTGCTGAACCTGCTGTTCAACAATGACATTCCCCTCTTGATCAATTCTCTGTCCCTCTTCGTTCCTCCTGTTTCCTTCCCTGTCAACCAAGTGACCTTCTGCATCTTCAACCAAGATAAGTGGAGCGACCATTGTAGATTGCTTCTTAGCTTTCCTGTTAGTTCTCTCCAACCTAGCAAGCTCGTCGATGCTCAAAGTCACAAGCTCCTTCTCTTTGTTGCTTCTGGTTCTGCGATTAGGCATACACCTGAAACAGGAACAAAGAAAAGTAGCTGAAAGTCAGTAAACAAATAAAAACTTAGACAAAATCCTAATACTAAAAATCGATAGGCAGCTATTACTCCCCGGCAACGGCACCAAAAACTTGATAGGGCTCAGGTTTTACCCAAATAAAACTACTGCAAGTGCACAGCAAAGCAGTTGTAGTACAAGGGGTATCGAAATCCCAAGAGAGTAATGCAGACTACACTATCGAATGTAGATTCGGATTAAGCTAACCAAGATATGATGTATGTAATGCGAATGAATGAATGAAAGTAAGCAAACAATTTTGTAAGATAATCTAAGTTCCAGAAGACTAAAAGCGCTAAGTCAGGGTAGTTCGCAGGTTGAATCCAAGAATGCGTGATGCAGGAAATCAGGAATGATTAAGAACTGTTTTAAACATGAATCACTGATGCATAACTAATCAATTCTCATTGCAAAAGTTATCTATGCCTAAATCACAGAGTTTCAAATCTCTTTGCAAACTCTAACAACCTAAGCATGCAGGAATGATCAGATTCAATTGTTTACAAAACTCCTAAGCCAAATCTCTTTGCACTAAGTTGTTTTGTTCATCAAATACTAGTTCAGGTTATGAATAATGTTCTCACATATATTTAACAACCTAAGATTTTCGGATTCCTAGATGATGTGTCTCAGAAATTCGATTTTAAAGCAAGCAGAGATGAAAAATCATAAGATATTCCTAACAGATAGCGATTCTACAATCTTTTCATCAACTTTTGAAAAGCCCTAACCTAACTAGCAGATTACTCAGACATGATTATGGAATCACAAAACATAACTGAATAAAATTGCATTAAGAGAAAGAGTAAGAAATAAAGGGGGTTCGAAATCTTCTTAAAAGAGTACAGGATTTGTCTCCCAAAAAGCTCTGAATAAATCTCTCTCTAAGCTCTCTGAATTCTCAAAAACTAAGATCATAGCCAACAATGGCTGAAAAACCTAATAAATAGAGGCTAAACACGATCTGGGGTCTTCATGTAAATAAAGGAACTTCTAGGCCAATTCTGCAAATCTTCTACATACTTTTAATAAAACAGCCACGCTCCTTCCTTAATGGGTGACGAGCGTCACCAAAGGTGGTGACGAGCGTCACCAAAGGTGGTGACGAGCGTCACCATATGTGATACTTTCTGCTTCGAGCTTGATACTTCGTGACTTCCACTCAGAATGCTCCAAAAGGTTCCAAAATCTCCTATTATGCTCCAGATATGCTATAACCTGCAAAGACTCTTCTAGGACTCTAAAAAGACCAAAAAGACTCAATAAAAAGGACTTATATCATGGTTAAAAACCATAAAAACCATGATATATCAAGATGCGCTTTGGTAAACCGTTCCAATGATCAATCTTTGATCAGTTTATACGAGAACATATTTGTCTTTTTATAAAAGTATATTCATGATCTATAATGCATTGAGGTAAAACGTTGGAACTTAGAGAAAAAATAGATATTGTATCCATCCAACATTGTGCATACGAGAGCATATATGTCTATCATCTTATCTAGATTAGTTATCTATGATGTACACTTTGTATTAGTATCGACCAAATAAAGAAAACAAAACAACTTAAAAATTATCTAATGCAAAACCATTTCATACTTCGTTGTACATTAGTGTGTATCTGTAATGCATAACAAATTCCATAATTCGCCGGGTGTACAGTTTGTTAATCGTAGTCTAAATTCTAAAAAGAAAAAACTATTATTTTTGTACTGTGATGGATGGTTACAAGATCGATAATGTCTCTAAGTTGCCATGCATCATATATAATGCATCTACATTAATATATAGACATTTATATTCTTGTATAAACTGATCAACATCAATTATAGAAATGGGTTACCACAGCACATCATATATTTTTTCACTCGTCAATTTAGTAGTCTGAATACCTTTATATAATATTGAACTCTTAACCAAATGAAGAAAAAAAACTATTATTTGTCTACTGTGATGGACGGCTACAAGATCGACCATGTCTCTAAGTTGCAATGCATCATAGATAATGCATCTACATTAATAAATAGATATTTATGGTCTCGTATAAACTGATCAAGATCAATAGTAGAAACGGGTTACCACATCACATCATATACTTTTTCAATCGTCAGTTTAGTAGTCTAAAGACCTTTATATAATATTGAACCTTTAACATAATGAAGAAAAAAATATTATTTGTCTACTGTGATGGATGGCTACAAGATCGATTGTGTCTTTAAGTTTCAACGCTTTACCTCAGCGCATTATAGATAATGCATGTACATTAATAAATAGACATTTGTGTTCTCGTATAAACTGATCAAGATCAATCATAGAAACGGGTTACCACAACACATCATATATTTTTTTACTCGTCAGTTTAGTAGTCCAAAGGCCTTTAATGCTTTTAATTGTGTACATCATGCTACACACTACACACTAGTGTACGCGAGAGTCTGTACACATACAAAATTGGTTATACATTAGACAATTTTTTTAGTTATTTGTTCGAATAGAAGGTACATCATGCGTTAAATTGTGTACACTATTGGTGTACGCAAAATCCAGTACAATCGTGGTGTGCAGTCTAGCGAAGTACCAGATTGATTATGCAAATTTTTAAAGTTGTTTGTGTAGAGTATGCAATTCGTGTACACCACGAATGTGCAGAATATTTAGATTACGAATTAGATAGTGCTACACACTAAACATTGGTGTACGCAAATTTGGATGTATAGTACAGCGTAGTACGAAATTGGTTATGTATACTATGTATGCATTAAATAATTTGTTTTAGTTATTTTGTTCAAATAGACGATATATCATGCGTTTAATAATGATGTACGCAAAATCCTATACAATAAGGGTGTACAATATACCGAAGTACGAGATTGATTCTGCAATTAGATAATTTTTTAAGTTATTTGTTCTCATAATTTGGTCGATACGAATAGATAGTGTACATCATGCTACACACTACACATTGGTGTATGCGAGAGTCTGTACACATACAAAATTGGTTATACATTAGATATTTTTTTGGTTATTTTGTTCGAATAGAAAGTACATCATGCGTTTAATTGTGTACAACATTGATGTACGCAACATCTTGTACAATCATGGTGTACAGTCTAGCGAAATACGAGATTGATTATGCAATTTTTTAAAGTTATTTGTGTACAGTATGCAATTCGTGTACACCACCGATGTGCTGAATACTTCGATTAAGAATTAGATAGTGCTACACACTAAACATTGGTGTATCGAATTGGGGTGTATAGTACAGCATAGTATGAAATTGGTTATGTATGCACTAAATAATTTTTTTAAGTTATTTTGTTCAAATTGAAATTACAGCATTCGTTTTGTTGTGTACACCATTGGTGTACGTGAAATCATGTACAATCATGTTGTACAGTATATCGAAGTACGTGATCCATTCTGCAGTTACAAATTTTTAAGTTATTTGTTCTCATAATTTGGTCAATACGAATAGAAAGTGTACATAATGCTTTTAATTATGTATTGGATTTCGTGATACAAATAGATAGTGTACATCATACTACACACTACACATTGGTGTACGCGGGAGTCTATACACATACGAAATTGGTTATGCATTAGACAATTTTTTTAGTTATTTTGTTCGAATAGAAAGTACGACATACATTTAATTGTGTACACCATTGGTGGCCAGCAGAGAAGACATCATCATTAAGATAATAGTCAATGGGATAGAATGTACCTTGGACCGTTGGAGGGACCGATGATTGAGCGTTGGGAGGAATAATGGGATCGCGATGTTTATCTTTATTACAACGTACGTGATACCTAACAAAATTCTTTAGTTTGATGGACTTAACTTTTTCACGTTGTCCTTTCCCAAGGACATGCTGTATGTTGACTTGTTCTGTTTCTGTAGGAATATGCTTTATTTTTGCAGGAACGACTTCCGTATCTACTGCTTCAGGCACTATCTCTGCAACCTGAGTATTCCCTCTATTGTGTATATAACTGTATAGAGGATCTCCAAACTCAATCGTAGGTACAACAGGAATGACCGTGGGGATATCATCCTTTAAGGTCTCCAACTCATACGGGAATTATGATTCATTGAAGACAACATCCCGAGAAACAAAGAACTCGTTTCTGTCAAGATCATACAATCGCCAACTTTTATTTCCGAAAGGATAGCCTACAAACACAAATTTACTGCTTTGTTGAGCAAACTTACACAAATTTACTGCTTTGTTGAGCAAACTTATTGTTAGAGGTGGGCTTAGCACACTCTTTATCAGGCCCATAGAGAATTGAAATCGGCCAATTTAAGGAAAGCCCTATATTTCTGGCAAAATGAGTAGTATTAACGAGGGTAACGTTGAAAGGAGATCAGGTCAGGATCAAGTAATTAATGAAGATAGCAATCAGGGGAGATCGGATTGGGGAAGAAAAGGAAAATTTTACCTTCTTGCTCCGATCTCAACAGATCAAGCAGTTAATGGAGATTGGACGAGAGTAATATAAAGGGGAAGATCCCCATTTATATCGCTTTCCACCTGCAAAAAACCTCAGAGCAAATTCAGTCAAAGTTCTTTATCTCGTTTACTTGTTTTTCGGTTAATCAGAACTTTCATTCCATTAACCGATCTCTGGTATCTTTGGACTCCGGCCAATCATTAATAAGAAAAAAACTATTTTTCCCCCATAACTCTTAAGTTATTTCATTGAGTGACTTTTGAGCATCTACACTTATCCTTGGAACGTGAATGTCGATGAACAAAGCACAAGCACCCAAATGTCTTCATATGTGTAGAAGATGGAGGCTCACTGAACAGCACTTCATACAGTGTCTTGCCTTTCAACACACACACTTGAAGGTGTACTATTAATCAAGTGAGATGCAGCAAGAACACTTTCTCCCCAAAACTTGATCGGTAAATTGGCCTAAGATAGTAGCAACAGCGCAACATACCCTTTCATTCTGTTGTAAAGTGTAGACGCAAGAAGTCTAATGTAAGATGCCATTGTCCGTAAAGTACTTCGATAAGCCAATGAACTCTGCTCCATTATCACTATGCATGATTTTAACTTGCTTTCCAAACTGTTGAGACATCATAGCACATAATGATGACACAACTGTTTTTACTTTGCTTTTCTCAAGCAACAAATAGATCCAAACAGCATGAGAGTAGTCATCAACAAGAGTGACAAAGTATACCATAAGAAGAAAGAACACGATATGGTCCCCAAATATCAGATCACAGTGAACAAGATTAAAACAATACAAAGCTTTATTTAAACTCTCACATCCTCCAAATTTATCAGAAGGATGCTTAACACCAGCAAGAAAAGGTAAAAAAACATCAAAGCAACCCGTTTGTTTTAATAACTTAGCAACTGAAAGCAATGTGCAATTTAGATTAGGTACTAAAAGGACATTATGTAACACGATCTTGTCAGGCAAGATCAAAAAAATGCACTGTGTTGCATACACTCTACTCCCGTCCGCAAACGAAACATGACATGGTAATATATATTGTAATTTAGTAAGGATTTGCCTTTCACCCATCATATGGTGTGAAGCCTCTGTATCAAATATAACTTCGTCGATCTGAGAATTACCATTCAAACGATCCAGCACAGTAGACGGTTTTTGTTGCTCATTCAGTTGAGACAAAGCAGCCCACTGCTCAACAGTAAATGAAAGAAACGCTCCTATTTGTGAGGGAGCCTGAGCTGCGTTTAACCGATACTGCTGTTGGGATTGTTGCTGTGAGAAGCCACCACGTCCACGACCGAAAGAATATCCTCCTCTGCCACGCGAGCTATTTCCACGGCCACCTTTGTCCCTGTTTTGATTCTTCTCAAGCCACCAATCTGGGAATCCAACAAGCTGCCAGCAATCCTTCTTGTCATGTCCACTGCGACCTCAATGAGAACATACTGCAACGGAATCAGTACGAGCAACAGCTGCAGTCATCGCCAATGAAACCAACTGCTCCGTGCTTAACGTCATTCAGAATGTAAGAATGAACGGGTTCGCTTTGACCGTTAAGAGTAGGTAACCCGTTCCCTGTGTCTCGAGAATAGTAGAAATTAATGAAAAAAGAATAGTTGCATGAGATGCACTTTAACGTCACTTCTCCAAAACCACTTTCTGATAGACGGTGTTGAGTTCAGGAAGTGCTTCGAAGACAATAATATTAGTAACCACATTTCCAAACCGAGCATCATCTAATTCCATAAGAAACTGGTGAACACGTTCTTCTTCATAATCACGAAGAAAATTCTCTCGCCAAGCGCAAGTACAACGGGAAGAGGCTTTTGTAGTTAAGTAATTCTTTCCAATTGAGTACCATTTCAATAGATCACTCTATAGCTTGTGTGCGTCGGAAGTAAGCGTGACTGTTGATCTGATCTTGGGAGAAATTAAGGCACAAATCCACCCAACAATCATGAAATTCACTGTATTCCATGAATGAGAGTACTGTTGATAAAGTCGGACTTCCTCTTAGTCGGAAGAGCATTTTCTAGCTCCGATGTCCACTTGGCATAATTGTCACCGGTTAACTGAACTGGGGACATTGTCGGATGGCCACAATTCATAAGGTGACACTACCTTCAGCTCCTCTGCAATCTAGTCTTTCAATGATTTTGGGTCTGGTAAGCCGCAGGACATGGTAAAACCCGAAGAAACAAACGAAGGAGATAACAAAAAAAAAAATGGAAAAAAACGAAAAGAGGAAAGAGAGAACGTAAAAGACTTTTTTTTTAAAGGTTTTTAGTTGATATAGCTGTATGCACTCGATGATCATATTGCAATCACCTTATATATACACTTACAGATAAGGTTAATATATACGCATGATTTCTAAATAATATATGCAACCAATACTGAACTATTATTTTTATGTGGTATATTATATAAACTAAATTTAGTATATTTGTTTATCTTGTAAACATATAAACCGACTAAAAATCGTGTAGGTTCCGGTTAGGCATTCCAAACGTAAAGTTTTGCTAACTTTTTTATTTTGAACATTTCTCAACGTAAGAGAAAAAAAAAACAATATAGACTGGTGGTTAATTAAAAAAAATAATTTTGTTAAAATAGAAGTACACTTAATTCTAGAAAACAGTAATAGATTATGTATAGGATAGATAAATAAAATCAGAGTAATTTCTTGAATTTCTACTTATATATGGTTAAATTTATAAGATTAATTTCGTAAATACATGTTTGTAAAAGTTTATATGTCGTTTGTGATTAATCGAATGAATATGTATTTTCTTCTAATTTGAATATAAGATATTCTTTAATGTTTTTGTTTTGATCATTATAACTTTTATTTTGATTATTTGTGTAACTTGAATTTTGACCAAAATGTATTGATACACATGTATGTTAAATTTTTATTATTTATATACACATGTATGTGAAATTTTTATTATTTATAAACTATAATATTTTATGTGATATATTATAAATTTAATATAGATGTGTATCTTGTAAACATTTAAATTGCTTAAAAGTCGTCTAGATTTTAATTAGGCATTTTTAAGGGTTAGACCGATCATCTAACTTTTTTTTCAATATTGCTATTTAGTAAGAGAAAAGAAAAACAAGATCAACTAGTGGCTGATTTAAAAATAATAGTTTCATTTAAAACAGAAATACATTTAATTATGTAAAACAGTAATAGATTAACTGAGGCCATTTTTCATACAAAGTAAGACGTAGGTTTATGGATTATGTAGAGGATTGGGACCTCCTGGGACCAATCTATTGACTTGAATTAATTGATGATTTTTCAGCAAAAGATGAGGAGGAGTCTGAGGACTCTCTATAGGATTATGTAGAGGATTGGGACCTCCTGGGACCAATCTATTGACTTCAATCAAATGACGATTTTGGGGAGAAAGATGAGGAGGAGTCGGACTCTCTACAGGATCGGGACCTCCTGGGACCAATCTGTTGACTTCAATCAAATGACGATTTTGTGGAGAAAGATGAGGAGGAGTCGGACTCTCTATAGGATCGGGACCTCCTGGGACCAATCTCTTAACTCCAATCGAAGATGAATCTTCATGAATAACTGCCATTGATGATGTCATTAGGAACAAACATAGAGTTATGATTATCATCACAGAACCACATTTCAACTCTTTCATCCTCTCTCTCTTTCTTAAATTCTTCTTGAATATTGTTTTGATTACTCTCTTTTCATTTTTATAGTGGAATTTTGATGCTAACTAAGTACAGCTAGTCATGTAGAGATAATAATGAATTTATTAGAAGATATGTATTAGGATTTGATTGGTTATTGCTATAGATGCTGTGCACATTAATATTTATGTTTACAGCTTTAAATCAAATTAATCATGCTTTATAAACATTATATTTCATTTATTTACTCACATAATTTTATGTTTTTCAAGTTTTACAACTCTATAACTTTAGTTTTTTGCTGTAGAAATAAAATTGTAAGTTTTTTACTATGACTGTAGATTTTATTCTATATATTTTAGTGTTGTGAGATTTTTAATATTTCAAAACCAAAATTTAGTACTTTACATATTTTGATTTGTACAGCCAAAAAAAATAAAAAAGAAAAGAAAGATCTGTAGCTTTAAAAAATCTGTATAAAGCATGAATGGAAAAATTTAATGCTTTAAAAATATTATAGTTGTATACAGATTCTACAGTATTTACCAATCAACCTCAATTACAGCTACATCAAAAAATACTTACAATCATATTTTTGCAGCAAAAACATAAAGCTACAGCTATTACCAACTAGACTCTTAGAGTTCTTATCAGAATTTAATTAGGGGAATAAGTTGTATATTTTGATTTTTTTCTTGAATATTGTTTTGATTACTCTCTTTTCATTTTTATAGTGGAATTTTGATGCTAATCAAGGAAAGCTAGTAATGTAGAGATAATAATGATTTTACTAGGTTTTGGATCCACACTTTGGGCATGATATATTTATATATTTTTAAAAAACTTTAAAGTTAAGATTTTAATTTGCTCTGAGAGTGGGTGATAATTTTTTTTTCATCTCATCTCATTTTGTTTTTTTTTTCGGGTCGAATCATCTCATCTCATCTCATTTATGAGGCAAAGATAAAATATATATATATTTTAAATCTGATGTTAGATTCTTTTTTTAGACAAAATTATATTTGTGGATATAAAAATTTGCGATGCATTAAGCGTTTTTTTTTTGTATAGATGTATGAAATAGTTTACTAACCCGTCATGACTCATGCTGGTTGGAAACAATTTTTTTTTTTTTTTTACATTTTGTATGGAAAAATATAGGGTTTTTTTGTTCTATAACCATATTTGGAAAACAATCAAAGAATATAGCCATACTGTTTGAAAAATTAGTAAATTAACCATAGCCCACAATCAATTATCGAAAATAGCCTTGTACTATACTATATTATATACTATACTATATATTAATTTATGGAATAGCTCTATTTGATATAGTATTTATAAAAAAACAAATTTGTAAAGAGGAAGGAATGGAAGAAGACGAGAGAGGAAGGGAGGAGAGGGAAGGGGAAGGGAAATGGAGGAGGGGAGATGAGATGAGCGTAGGTGAGCAGAGGAGACTGAAGGGGGAAAAGATGAAAGGAGAAGAGAAGATCAGAGGAGAAAGGAATAAGAGGAAAAAAACAAAAGGATAATTTTGTATATATTGTACAATATACAAAGAATATTATAACACTTAGTTTGTTATGGTTATTTGATTAATTTAGCTTCAAAATATGGTCATATCACCCAATTTTCCCAAAAATATAATTGTAAGGTTTAAAATGTGTTGATAATTTTAAGTCTACACTATAACCTGTCTGTGACAATTTTGTTTGTATGAAAAAATATATATGTGCAAAGTTTTAGGTGTGTTGACAATAGATTATAATCGTTTGTAACAACTTTTTTTACCAAAAAATATATCTATGCAAGGTTTGAGATGTGTTGATAATTTAAGTTTAAATTCCAATCCCTTTGTGATTAATTTTTTTGTAAGGAAAAATATATTTGTGTAAGGTTTGAGATGTGTAAATAATTTTAAGACTAGATTCTAACCTGCTAGTGATAAATTTTGTTTTTGTTTGGAAAATATATTTTTGTAAGATTTGAGATGTATTGATAATTTTAAGTTTAAATTCTAATCAGCTCTTTTTTTTTGAAAAAATATATTTTCATAAGGTCAAAATATGGAGAAACTGTGGCTTTATCCGTTGTTAGAGAAGAGAAACTTTCTGTGTTAGTACAACGCCCAAAGACATCTAAAAAAGAGATTTGGGTAATGATGAGACCAAAGCTATGTCGTGGAACAAGGTTTTCACAGTGGACGTATCTCGATATACTTGTAGACTTAGCGAGAGTTCTTTTTTGGTCGATGAGGAGAAGAAAGTCCTCTTGTGTTGTGATAGATGGACCCAGTACGAATCCATGACGGACAAAGACGCTGTATACGTTGTTGGGGAAGACAACAAAGTCACACCAGTGTTTAATGGAGCTGTTGGTTAGCCGTCACGTTTGTTTAATTTTGTTCCAAGTTTGATTTAAATCCAGTGACTCAATTAGCTACATGGAACCCTTTTCTTTTTTAATTGTATTTTTTTTGTTCATGACATTCTCTTTAGTATTAGTTGTCTTCATTTTTTTGTTGTTGTTGAGTTTTAGTAATAATCAAATTTAGAAAATATAAATCATATCTACATTATAAAAGATGGTTAACTTGAATGTCACGTCAGCATTGGAGAGAGTAACACTTGTCCTCATATCTATATTATTATATACAAAATAAAAAAAAAAAACTAAAAAAACCCCGATGATATCCACCACGTCTCTCTTCTGATCAAATTTTTGCTTCATTTCAATAATACACATGACAATAGATCATAACACCATCATCTTCTTCTACGAAAAATTCTCAGCTTTTTCAGGTGAAAATAACCAAGCACCATCATCTTCGGAACCCAAAAAAAAACCCAGGACTCTCCAATTCAACTCACCATGAGACACCTCCCCTTCGCATTTTCTAGATTGGGGCTTCCGATGCGACTTATTCCTGAAGCTCTGGCGCATCTCCGGTCCTCTCTTCGGATGCAATCTAAGAAATCAGCTTCAGATCAATCTTCAATGACTCAAAACCCTTTGATTTTGGTTTATTGAATCATACCTCCCTGGCTCTCTTTTGCAAATAATCATAGTCTTCTTCTTCACATACTGCAGCTTCTCCGGCAAACGGACAGACCCATTTAAATTGATAGATAAACTCCGGTGATGCTTCAATACCTCAATCCAGTGCCTATGCTTGACAATTCAGTGCCTATGCTTTACAATTCAGTGCCTGTGAAAGACCAAAAAGGCTCCACATTGAGGGGTTTGGGCTTTCGATGAACCTACAATCGACTGTTCTCAGATGCAAAATGGTAACTGAAATTCTCGCAATCTGGATATCGGATGTTCTTGTTCAAGTATTGTTCTGTTAAAGATGATGTTTTTAAATTTGTTCGCAGCGAGGATATTCAATTAAAACAGCAAAAGGTGTTATTGAAGATGGAGACAAAAGTCTCAGAATCAACAACCCACACTTGAAAGATGTTAGTTTGGGTTCACTCACTTTACGACTGTATTGGAGAGCTCCACATTCATCCCAATAGTGAGGCTAGTTGGTTCAATGTTTTCATGAGGATATCAACTGTAATGTTATCTGCAAGAGTATTGGATTCATATAAAACCAATTGTCTTTTCTTAGTTTTCTATACGAATATAAGATGGTCAACAAGAAATCTAGGGAGGTTAACTTTAACTTTAAGTGGGTATATGGAAGACAATGTTTACAGAATGGATGGAAACAAACAAACGTTGTCCAATAGCACAAACCCTCACTTTCAGTGTTTGTTTGGAATTCATCAGATAAAGTATGGAGCTTAAGGACGAGAGTTAATACCATTGGTAGAGTTGTTAACATTCATCCAGCATCAGGGGATCTATATTATTTAAGGCTTCTAATTAATCACGTCAAAAGACCAACCAGCTACAAGAGCATTCACACAGTTGATAATGTTACATATGAAAGAAATAAGGAAGCTTGTCATGCAATGGGTTTATTAGATGGAGACAAAGAGTGGCATGAAGCAATGGAGGAGGCTTCTGGATGGGCATCCGCATTCCAGCTAAGAGATATGTTCATCACATTATTGGTTTTTTGTGAGGTAACAGACCCTGGAAAGTTGTGGGAAAAATTCTGGCCAGAATTAGGAGAGCATATAGCTTACAAGATGCGCAAGAAGTTCAATTTTAATGAGTACAACTTGACTGATAAGGAAACCCATCAATATACCTTGCTACAATTACAGAAACTACTCATTGTGAAGGATAAATCGCTTGCCGATTTCCCAAGAGTTGCCTAAATTGGAGAGAAATATAATGCTCGAGTTTAGAAACTCCCTAATTATAGAGGAGCTGAACTACGACATTTATAAGGAAGAAAAAGAGCATGCAAAACTGCTACCCACTCTGAATTCAGACCAACAGTCCATATACAATTCAGTTTTGGATTCCATAAATAACTCGAAAAGGAAACTTTTCTTTGTCTACGGGCCTGGAGGAACGGGGAAAACATATGTCTACAGAACACTTATCTCCATATTACGATCTGAGCGAAGAATCGTATTACCAGTAGCTACTTCAGGCATTGCTGCAACACTATTACCTGGTAGTAGAACAGCACACTCTCGCTTCAAAATTCCCATTGATTTACATGAACATTCCATATGTGATATAAAGCCAAAAACGATGCTAGCTGAATTACTTGAAAAGACATCCTTAATAATCTGGGATGAAGCACCAATGGCACATCGTCACACTTTCGAAGCTCTTGGCCTACACTTAGAGATATCATAAGCAAAAAAGACCCATTAGCTACTGACAAAATATTTGGAGGAATCACAGTGTTGCTAGGCGGAGATTTCTGACAAATATTTCCAGTCATCCCACAAGGTAGTAGGCAAGATACTATTATGGCCACAATTGATAGGTCATATATTTGGGAGAAACTCAATGTATGCATTCTACATCAAAACATGCGATTAAAACCAGGAGAAAAAAGTTTTCAAGCTGGATTTTGAAAATAGGCGACGGAGCAGCTAAAAAAGTGGATTCAGCTTCTACAGACAGTTATGATAAAGACATTGTAGAAGTTAGCAAAGAGCTATTGATACCCACTACAGAAGCACCATTGGAAAAGATCTTCAACTCCACATTCGAAGATTTAAAATCTTCTTTTGCTAATAAAGGTTATTTACGGGGACGAGCAATTCTAACACCAAGAAATGATGGTAGATGACATCAATGCATATATTCTCTCTACATTAGAAGGTGAAATAAAGGAATATCTCATCTACTACAGCATAGGAAATGATGATATTGAAGGAGATGAGGAGAACACATTCTACACACCAGAGTATCTGAATAGTCTTAGATGCTCAGGTCTACCGAATCATCAACTACAACTGAAGCACAATACACGGTTGCTGAACAAGGTTAGGCAAAAGAATTGTTAAAGCTGAAATAATAACTGGGGAAAATGTAGGGAAAAGAATCATTATACCAAGGATAGTGATGATAACATCAGACACAAATTGTCCTTACAAAATGAGAAGACGACAGTTCCCATTACGTCTATATTATGCTATGACAATTAACAAAAGTTAAGAACAAAGCTTGCAGAAGGTGCGATTATACCTTCCAAAATCAGTTTTCAGTCATGGACAACTGTATGTCGCTTTGTCAAGAGTCACATCAATGGAAGGATTGAAAATCTTAAATGGGACATCAGCAGAAAATGCTGTGAACGGCGTCACCAACATTGTTTACAAAAAAATTTTCAATAATATTTTGTTTGAAGGTAGAGGTATGACTGTAAGATCTGGATATCTCCTCTAAAAAAAATATAAAGATTTGTGGGAGAAAAGATATAGTTTTTATTGATTCAGACGGAGCTCGAAGAGTACAAAGGTTTTAGGTCATCGGAAAAGAACGCCGACCTAAAATTTGAAGGTAAAGAATCGAGATCTAAAGCAGAAAGTAGAAGCTATTGTTTGCCCTAGGTCTCGAGTCCGAAGTTGTGAATGAATGATCTTCGAGGGAGGGGGCTCTTCTTATATAGTCGTCGTAGACCGCCTTGAGTCGAATTCTTCTCCTTTGGGATAAGGATAATTTCCTTTCCTCTCGGGGTGCTCTTTCCTTTTCTTCTGCGATACGAATATATCCTTGAATATTTCCAAATCTCAGCGCCGACCTAACTCCAGAGGCGGATGTAGGGTTTCGAATGGGTCTTCTCAATTAATGAAGGGCTTTTAGCAAGGAATGCTAAACTGAGATCGGGGCATTTCGAAGCACGAGGTGCACGAAGCTACTTCAATCTATATGAACCCTGGCCGATACGATTCAAAGTCGGGACTTGAACAATGTAAAACAGGTCGGGACTGCGCACGATAGTCGAGCCTCTTTATAGGTCGGGCTGCCAACCGCGTATAATAGGCCGGGCCTTATTATAGGTCGGGTTGTGAACCGCGTGTAGTAGGTCGGGCCTTATTGCAGGTCGGGCTCCTGAGCCGCTTTTCTCGAGCCGAAATAGTCTCTTCGTCTTCTGGGATGTGACACGTGTTAACTTTTCGAATATATTTAAGCACGGGAAATACGAACCATCGCAATGATTACAGGTTTCTCGAAAACCGTTTTCGGTTTTGTATAAAAAGGGGGTGAAGGTCTTTATTTCTCCACTTCTTATTCTCGCAAAAATCTCCGAATCAGGTTCGCTCTCCCTTCTCTCTTCTTTCTCTCTCTAGAATTTTTGTTCTGTAAGTCCGGTAGTCCTAGGATAGATCGGGGCGTCTGTAGATGTCCGTACAGCCAGTAGGAACCCGTGATACCAGTCAGATTTAGGTCGGGACCCGTATAGTTAGCAGAGATGAGTCCTCATAAATTATCGAAAGTAAAAGAAGTGGTCACATCGCCGGTCGAATCTGAAGGCAGTGTCAGCTCGAGGTCAAATAAATCCGGCCGTATGTTCGCGCGCGCGATGAACATAAATTATGAGGATATGATTAGGGATCAACAGAAGCTAGCGGCGTTGCGATTCAAGGAAGGTCAGCTAGGGACCGTAGCTCGGGGCAACACTGGGCCCTTGGCGGTACGAGAAACGATCGAGGTACCCGAGCTGAGAGATGAATCGGACGAGGCCGGGAGTGCCGTCAATGTGTCGGATTGGGGTGACGCTGATAAGATTGAGGGCGCTAATGTTTTAGCCGATCGGGATGAAGTCGAGATCAAACCCGAGCCTGTAAGCCTCGGGGCTTCAGGAGAATCATGGGAAAATGGGATTCTAGACAAATTTACTCCGGCTTCGTTTAAGTACTTGAGGCTGTCCAAGAAGAATGTCCTGGCTTCTGACAAAACCTTTGGCGTAATCCGGTCCCGTACTACATGGAGGTCGCTGAATCTGCTGAAGGAAGTGTGTAGGATTGTGCCTGAGATTAAATTCGTGGTCCCGAGCCCTGAGCAACGACCTTGGGACACGCCGCCGGGCTACATGTGCTTGTTCGAGCACTTTTTCCTATATGCCTATATGTGGTTTCCATTGCCCCGAATTCTTCTGGAGTACTGTGCGAGGAGAGGGATGCCGATCTCGCAGACTACACACGCTTGCATCCGTCACGTGGTTAGCTTGACAGTCCTTGCTCAGGAGAACGGGCTGCCGTTCACTACCGACATCTTCGAGGAGATGACCGATATTAAGCCACAAGGGGGAAATACTAGAAACCGGGGTTCGTTCTATGTTAGCATGAAGAGGAAACTGAACATAGTCACCGAGAAATCATCGAAAAAGGTCGACAACTGGCGAGACTGTTATTTCTTCATGAAGATTGACAAGAACGCCGTAGTTGATACAGACGTCCCGATCCTAACTAAATGGGCCGATGTGATCGGTAGCTAAATGGGCCGAATGCGTGTTTACTCATTCCCGCGTTAACTTTAATTTGTCTTGTTTTGCAGCAACGCCGACAACTCCGATCAAGCCTCCTGCAAAACGTTTATTCGAGCACAGGAACGACTTTCAGAGATTAAGCCACGAGACTTGGCCGCAGTTTACCATCGAAAGGATTTCAAGAGCTGTAGGTAGGTTAAGGCAAATAGATTCCTGACCTTAAAAGGTGTTTCCGGGCTAACATACTTTGCTTGTCAGGTCCTCTACATCGAAAGTCAAAGAAGAAAATGCCGATTAAGCCAAGAAAGACGAGGGACTTCGCCAAAGAACTCGAGGAGTCCTTGCCGGCCACGAGTGGAAGGAACGTTGAGCAGAGGTCGGTTGATACCCTTGTCTCAGATGCGAACAATCCCGAGGTCATCTCAACCCGGGCTGATCCTCCTCCAGAGGGGGATATGAATTCTACTGAAGCTGCAAGCAGGGTTCCGGACTCAGGAGCTGAGTTTAAAGTGATGTCGATCACGTCCTCCAAGGAGTTGGGGAGGAGGCTCCAGATGCGACCGCTGTGAAGAAGACGTTGAAGAGGAAGAGGGCTAAGAAAAAGAAGGCCAAAGCTGCTAAGGAGACGGCCCAGGCTGAAGAGGAAGCCCGGACCGAGATTAGCCCGGAGAGGCTAAGGGCTGAGGATCCCGGGCTAGGAGCTGAAGATCCCGAGCTTCCGGTGCTGGAACTGGTGAAGGTCGATGCTGAACCCGTCGCCAAGAGACGCAGAGTTGTGTCTTGCCCGAACAAGTATGACTTCGAGTTTAAGTAACAGGGCAAGGATCCAATTCACATGGAAAAAATGTCCAGTGCCCGGTTAGCGTGGGAGATGAAAGGTCTATCCCTCCCGTCCTGAAAGATGGACGAGCTCTTCTACAAAGATGACTTCGTCCGAATGGCTTCGGCAGAAACTCGGGAAAGTTTTCTGTTTTTCATACCCGGGCTGCCCGTGGTTTTACTAATTCTTTAGAGTTCTGAAAATTGGCTCCGTTCGGTTTCAGGCCAAAAACCTTGCTACTGCGACGGTCGAGCGGTACGACCGTACCCTAAAGAAGAACCTTCTTAATGCGAAGAAGTTAGCCGATACTGCCAAGGCTAAGGAGAAAAAGATGGCCGGGATGAAGACGAAAATCGATGATCTCGAGCTTTGGGTGAAGTCGCAGGACGAAGAGAACAAGTCTCTTACGATCGAGCTAGCTTCATCCCTGAGGAAATTTGAATCCGAGAAGCGGGCTCTCGTCAAGGCCAAGGATGATTGGGCTCTTTTGATATCAGCTTCAGTTCGGAGGTTGGTATCTTCCCATTACGTGGCACTAATTAGGAAGACGCGGGCGTACATAGCCCGGCGTTTCTGATGTGATTGGGGAAATAAGAGAAGAGGACCGGGCAAAATCCGCTAATGAAGAAGGCGGCGAGGAAGGCCAAGTTGAATCAAACCGGGACGATGAAGGCCGGGCTGGATCTGAGGATGGGCATGATGGCGCCGAAGACGGGGAGATTATAGATCCCGAGGAATGATCCATGCTGCGGAGTTAAAATAGTTGTGTTTTTTTTTGTACCCGTGCTACGAGGTTTATCTTAGGATGTTTCTGAACATGTACCCGTGCTAGGGGGTTTTTATTTCGTTCGTTTGTACCCGCGCTTCGGGGTTATGTACTTGATATTATTCTCACGATTAATGGAATTTACCCGTGCTGGAGTTTATAAATATGCGCGTGATAATGGTGCGGGGTTGGTCGCGGTTTTTTAACTTAGTTCGAATATGAACGTGTGAATGAAAATCGGCTTAGATTGCATCATACAACTGTATTCATAAGTTCGAATATTAACATGCGAACAGGTCGGCGTATCTTGTTAATATGACTTAGAGTTTTCTAGGTTCGAATGTAAGTGCGAGTCCGGGCTTGGCTTACTCCATACACGACCTAGAAAGTGTGAGTCTGGACTCAGCTTTAAAGATACCCGGGTTAAGTGGAACACACTTTTCCCTTCGATCTTTATGGTGATTTTACCATTTTGTTCAAGAGGAATGTATGCAAGACAAGACTTGACTTTGGTTATTGCCGAGTTAAGTTGATCAGACTTAACTATAGGCGTTGTATCGAATGTCTGGCCAGGACATCGATGTGTAGTAGAGCTCGGAAGCATTTGTAAAAATAGTAAAGTATAGAGCTCGGGAGCGCATGATAGATTGGTAAAATATGAAGATTTTATAAAGTTATAGCTGGACCTTTGCAGGCTGCCTATGTACCCAAAACGGGATCAAGCCATTCGTAGTTCACATTACATAAGAGATAACTAGCTCGGTAAGAGCTCTATTTTTTTGTTTTTTTTTTGTAGCCCGGGGGCGATGTGGAAATCGCTCTAGTTGTAGTAGCGCTTCAGACTCATCGAGTTCCACGAACGGGGAACTTCGTCGTCAGACGGTTGACTTCGGGCTTGATGACTCGCGTGATGATGTAAGGTCCTTCCCAATTAGCCCCGAGCTTGCCGGCTCGCCATTCCTTCGTGTTATCGTAGACCTTCCGGAGGACAAGGTTCCCTTCCTCGAAGTGGCGGTTTTTGACCTTCTTATTGTAGTAACGGGCTGCCTAGTTCTGGTAGTTTTGCATCCGGAGCAAGGCTTCGTCGCGCTTCTCTTCCAATGTGTCCAAATTGTCGATCAGCATCGCCTCGTTTAGTCGGGGGTGTTCGGGAGCAAGGGCGCACCGAAGGCTCGAGACGTTTGCTTCGGCGGCAACCATCGCTTCGCATCCGTACGCTAAGGAGAATGGGGTCTTGATGGTGGCTGTGCGAGGTGTTGTGCGGTGAGACCAGAGTACGCCGTCGAGCTCGTCGGCCCAAAGTCCCTTCTTCGCATCTAGTCGCTTTTTGATTCTGTCCAGGATGGTTTTGTTAGTCGCCTCAGCTTGACCGTTGCCTTGTGGGTAGCGCGAGGTGGATTTACTTAGCCGTATCATCCATAATATGCAGAATCCTTTGAACTTCTTGGAGATGAATTGGGAGCCGTTGTCCGTCACGATCTCGTAAGGTAGCCCGTGGCGGCAGATGATGTATTTCCAGACGAAATTCTGAACCTGCTTGTCTTGGATTCGAACAAATGCCTTAGCCTCCACCCACTTTGTAAAGTTATCCGTCATGATGAGCATGTATTTCCTTTGAAGCGAGGAAAGAAGCGGTCCTACGATGTCCATGGCCCATCGCATGAAGGGGTAGGGCGGGACGGCCGATGTAAGTAGCTCGGTTGGCTGGTTGATCATTGGAGCCTGTCTCTTATTATTCGCATTTCTTCGCGTAGTCTTCGCAATCTGCCATCATTGTTGGCCAGAAGTAGCCCGATTTCTTGATCTTCATGACGAGAGCCCGTCCTCCGGAATGGTTGCCTCTAGCTCCATCATGAGTTTCTTTAATTACGCGGCGGATCTCGTCACCTGCAATGCAGTGTAGTACGACGCCCGCGGCAGTCCATTGCATGAGATGTTCCTTGTGAAGTGAGTAGTAAGCGCTGTGGACTCAGAGGCGGCGAGCTGCCGAACGGTCTTTGGGTTCCACTCCATCGGCTAAGTAGGCACGGATTTCATCACGACAGTCTTCGGGCTCTCGTTCTGTTGGTTCCATGAGCGGGACATCGGTTTCGTCTTCTTGATACGTGACGGAGCAAACACCACGATCCGGATCGATGCTCGGGGCTTCAATGCTTTGGATCGGGATTAAGCGGCAAAGGTCGGTGTCTTTGTTTGAGGCGAGTGCAGCCAGGGCGTCTGCTTCGGTGTTTTCTGCGCGGGGTATCTTGGATAGCTCGAAGGTCTTAAACTCCTTTGCCAAGCTCTGAACAAGTTTGAGATACTTGTCCATCCGGTCGTCTTTGGCGTCGTAGTCTCCGCTGAACTGGTTGGCTACGAGTTGAGAGTCGCAGAATGCTCGGATGTGATCGATGTTCATTCCGTAAGCGAGTTGTAGTCCAGCGATGAGGGCTTCGTACTCGGCTTCGTTGTAGGAAGCTGGGAAATCCAGGCGGAATGACTGTTCAAGAACTTCTCCAGTCGGGGATTCGAACTGAATCCCGATCCCCGAGCCGTGTCGGTTGGAGGAACCATCTACGTGAAGATTCCAATGTTGGACTGTGGTGAGGTCATCTCCGAGAAGCTCGGGTGGCAACTCGACCAAGAAGTCGGCTAAGACCTGGGACTTGGCGCAGGTACGGATTCGGTACTCGATGTCGAATTCCGAAAGCTCGATGGCCCACTTGGCCATCCGGCCAGATTGGGTCGGGTTGTGTAGAATAGTCTGGAGCGGCTGGCTTGTGAGTATGGCTATCGTATGAGACTGGAAGTACGGGCGTAGCTTCCGGGATGACACGGCCACTGCAAGGGCGAGCTCCTCCAAGGTCGGGTATCGCATCTCCGCGCCGTCGAGGCTCTTGCTGACGTAGAAGACCGGTTTCTGCTCGCCTTGGTCTTCTCGGACGAGGACGCTGCTGATGGCCGAGGTAGATAGGGCGACATATAAGTATAAAGTCTCACCGTCTTCAGGTTTGGCGGGAACCGTAGGCGTCGAGAGATAGAGCGCCAGTTGCTGGAAGGATTCTTCACACTTATCGTCCCAAAGGGAGCGTTTGTTGCTGCGAAGGAGTTGGTAGAACGGGAGGCACTTGTCCGTAGATCGGGAGATAAAACAATTAAGGACGGCGGTCCATCCGGTCAGTCGTTGGACCTCGCGTGTGTTTCGCGTAGAAGGCAGCTGGAGGATGGCTGTGATTTGCTTCGGGTTCGCCTCGTTGGGTGACCAGATAACCGAGGAATTCGCCGGATGTGACCGCGAAGGTGTACTTCGTGGGATTCAGCTTCATCCTGTAGGTGTTGAGGATCTGGAAGCATTCGCGCAGGTGGGTGATATGATGGTCGGCCTTCAGGGACTTCACCAATATGTCGTCGATGTAGACTTCCATCGTGTGTCCGAGCTGGCTGGCAAACATCTTGTTGACCAGTCGTTGGTAGGTAGTGCCAGCATTTTTGAGCCCGAATGGCATCACCTTGTAGCAATACGTTCCTTTGTTCGTGATGAACGAGGTCTTTCCCCGGTCTGAGGGGTGCATCATGATCTGATTGTACCCCGAGAATGCATCCATGAAGGATAGCAGCTCGTTATCGGCGGTTGATTCTACGAGTTGGTCAATTCGGGGTAGCGGGAAGCTATCCTTAGGGAAAGCCTTGTTGAGGTCAGTGAAGTCGATGCAAACGCGCCATTTGCCGTTCTTCTTCTTTACTACCATAGGGTTGGCGAGCCAGTCCGGGTACTGAACCTCTTGGATTGATCCGGCTGTAAGGAGCTTCTTGACTTCGTCTTGGACGGCCTGAGCACGCTCGGGACCGAGTTTTCGTCTCTTCTGTTTGATAGGTTTGAACGTGACGTCCACATTGAGCTCGTGGCTGGTTATGTCGGGACTGATTCCCTTCATGTCTGCCATGGACCATGCGAATGTGTTGATGTTCTCGCGAAGGAAGGAGATGAGGTCGTCGCGCATGCTCGGGAGAAGCTCAGTTCCGATCCCGACGCATCTTTCGGGATGTTCGATGCTGATGCTGACTTGTACCACTATATCGTTCTTCGGCTTCTCGTGGTGTATGATGTGGGGGTCCATAATGTCGATGACGAATGTAGACGAGTGTCAGACGCGTTGCTCCGTGATGTAGTAGGATCGGGATTCGCGCTGGTCGCCTCTAATCGAGATGATTCTCTTTCTGCCCGGGTATTTCAGACACTGATGATACGGTGAAGCGACAACTCGCATAGTACTGATCCACGGTGTCCTGAGGATGACGTTGTAAATGGCCGGTTTATCGATGACATCAAACTTGACCGAGGATGCCTCCTTCGGTCGTCACGGGCAGCTTGAGTGTGCCTATGGTAGAGGTGGAGTCGGTAGCGAAGCCCGTGAGTGCTTTTGGGGCGACTTTGATCTCGCTGTCTTTGATCTCCATCTGGATTAGGGTGGTCTTGAATATTAGATCAACGGAGCTGCCTATATCGATCAAGATCTTCGAGACATCGTCCGATCTGATACGTAGGAAGATAACGAGCGGGTTGTTGTGTGGGCGGTCAAGACCTTCAGCGTCTGCTTCTGTGAAGGTGATGGTCGGGGTGTCGTCGTAGACCGGTGTCCCTTTCTTGGCGTACGTGGCACGACGCTCATACTTTTTTATCGAGTTGATCGAGTCGTTGCAAGTAAAGAGGCTGCCAATGATCATGTTGATCCTGCGTCGGGGTGACGGGAGGGCTGGTGGTGGTGGTGGGGAGTCTTCCCATGCACGCTTGGGATTCTCGTCAGGACGGGTTTATTCTTGAGGCTCGGGGGCGCGTCGGTCGTCGTCCCGAGGGCGGGGTTGATCAGCATGGGGTCGGCGTGCTGAGTACCCGTCGCGTAGTCAGTCATCTAGTTTGATTCTTCCGGCCAGCCATTCCTGCATGAGGTCATCTCTAAAGTGGCGGCATTCGGGGTCGTCATGACCGGAGCGTTTGTTCTAGGTGCAATATGGTTGCGACCCGGAGACACTGCCCGAGGTGCGGCCCCATTTATTCCACGGGTGGGGTCAACTGATGGCGGAAACATTGGCTTTACAAGTCTTGTCGTCACGATCATAGTGTTACGAGGTTCTTGGTACTCATCTTCTTTGGGTCGGGTGTTGGTTGACTTCTTCTTCGCTGCGAGTTTTTCGTCCTCCCTGGCTTGTGTGTCCTCCAAATTCATGAATTTGGTGGTTTTGTGGAGGAGTTCATCGAGGGATTGATTTTTGCCGGTGTAGATCTTGTCATAGAACTTCTGGTTTTTGCGAAGGTTGAGCTTGAGGGCGATGATGGCATTCTCGTCTGTTAGGTCGCATTGGGAGACGACCGTGCGGAAGCGACCGATGTAATTGCGGAGGGTTTCCTTTTCGCCTTGGATGCAGGTTCAAAGGTCGGAGGTGTTTCCACTTCGTTCGATGTACATGGAATAGTGTCGAAGGAATTCCAGGGAGTGCTGAGCGAACGTTTCAATGGAGTTTGGTCGGAGTTTAGAGAACCACTGGAGTACGTTTCCAGCAAGGGACTCCACGAAGTATTGGCAGAGGGAAGCATCGTGTTCCTCGGGTGAGAACCGGGCACAGTTCATGGAATTGTTGAAGGTCATGAGATGTTTCTGCGGGTCTGTGTTGCCGACGAACGACGCTGGAAGTTTGAGCTTCATGGTGTCGCGTAGAGGTATGCGAGTAATACACTCAGCAAACGGTGTTTGCTGGGTGAGTTTCAGGACTTGTTCGAGCTTGGGGGCCGAGCTAGTCGCGTTGTGAACTTGAGATTTGATTTCGTCGATCTTCTGGTGCAGACGGTTTAGCTCGGCGAGCTCGGGAGTCTGTGCAGAAGAGGAGTCCGGGGCGGATAGGCGGGACTTGTGTTTAGATCGGGTGCTAGAGTCCTTCACGTAGTGATCCTCGTTTCCCCATGCTGAAGTAGGGGTTTTGCCGAAGATAAGGCGCTTAGCTCCCGATGTGGTGGCGCCCGGAGGTATTTGGATGGCTCTTGGAGTACCGGTCTCGGTGACGTCGGGGTCCCTTGGTGGAGAGTCAGGTCGGGGTTCGCGCAGGGTTTCGAGGTACGCGACCTGCTGAGCTTTGATAGCCCCGATCTGTTTGTTCAGCTTGTTGTCCATCTGTGCCATGAAGGACTGCAGGATGGCAGTGATATCTATCGGTGCGGATGGAGGTGGAGGGGGCGGAAGTGTGCCCGTCGAGTTGAAAGAGCCCCGGGCTACTGGGAGGCCGGTCTCGTCGAGTGTCCCGTGCTGTTGGTCGCTCGAACTGCACCGGGCTCTAAGGGGCCGGAGCCCAGTCCGGTTTGCTGTATGCTGGGGTTGTTCCCGTCTCGGTGGGGGTTGAGGACGGGAGGTTGGATGATGGTATTGTCGGTGGTTTGCTTTTCCGTGGTCATCTTCGAGTTCCGGCGTGATTAGACGAACTTGTATCTTTTGGTCTCCATAGACGGTGCCAATTGTAAGATCTGGATATCTCCTCTAAAGAAAATATAAAGATTTGTGGGGGAAAAGATATAGTTTTTATTGATTCAGACGGAGCTCGAAGAGTACAAAAGTTTTAGGTCGTTAGAAAAGAACGCCGACCTAAAATTTGAAGGTAAAGAACCGAGATCTAAAGCAGAAAGCATAAGCTATTGTTTGCCCTAAGTGCGAGTCCGAAGTTGTGAATGAATGATCTTCGAGGGAGGGGGCTCTTCTTATATAGTCGTCGTAGACCGTCTTGAGTCGAATCATTCTCCTTCGGGATAAGGATAATTTCATTTTTTCTCGGAGCGCTCTTTCCTTTTCTTCCGCGATACGAATATATCCTTAAATATTTCCAAATCTCAGCACCGACCTAATTTCAAAAGCAGAGTTTCAAATGGATCTTTTCAATTAATGAAGGGCTTTTAACAAAGGGTGCTAAACCCATCACTAACAATAACAACAATTATTTTCATTCTAATATAAATTCCCAAAAAAAACAAAAGTTGCAATAATTTAATTTAAACACAGCTGAAAATGACGAAGGTGGGAGAAGACTTGAAAATATCGAAGAACGACTTTGCGTTTAAATGAAATGTACACTAACAACAAAGTAAGTATATAAGTATATTTATATTATTTAGCGTACAAACGCATAAGCATACAAATTTACTATACGTTACAAAAAAAAATAGATAACAAATAAAAATCATTCTAACACTGTCCTTTCAAATTACACTGACACAACATGAAAAAAAAACATCGACACAGAAACATGAACTGGTTAAAAATATGAAAACTGGATATGGTCACATAGTACATGACTGTATTTATTTTACTTCTTCATATTTATTATTCGTAAATATTTTTGCCTAAACAATCAATTTAAATATTTATGCACAACTTTTCATAATAAAATAATAATGCTTTTGAACAATAGAAACTAGTATTTATATGACAAAAAGCTCTTCACATATAATTGTTAGTTACATATATGTACTAAAAAATATGTTTACTGTCTATTAATATGTGCAAAGCCATTCATATGGCTTCCCCTTCTTCGTCAAACAATTTAGGAGAAATAAATTAAGAGTGCATTTGTATGACCTACAACCACAATCGACTGCTGTATGTTTTCAGCAATAGAAATTAATACTATTAACTTAAAATAAACTCTAAAGATATATACTTATCAAAATAATAAATTAAAAACAAAAAATCAAACTTAAATTACACTATAATACATTTCATAAATTCTGATTAATCACAATTAAACATACAATTACTATTATCAATATTTAATAAAATATAATAATAAACATATTTTGCACTACGTGAGCATTCACCTAGTATTTATTATATAATAACTGGGTTATGTCTTACAAAGAAATGACACGTCAACACCCCTCACTATGACACCTTAACATAATTTTTTTTTCTTTTCCAATCAGCCATAAATTTAAAATTAAACTTAATTAAATAAAATTAAGTATGTAAAGTTAACTCAAACATACACAGCGTTCCAAATTCTTATATCGTATTCTGTGTTGTATAATTATGAATTTAGAAAAAAACGTTCAGCCTCCTACTATAAATATTTCGATTTAATAGTTACCATCAGATCTCTTCTCATCGACTAAGGAATTTTAGCAACTCAAGTTATTTGGTTTCACATAGATATTGTCTTTGTTTACAACGTTACAACACATCTTCTTCGTCATTAGGGTGAACTCTCTCCAACCTTTCGCCATGTCAGCATAGGAGAAGGTGACCCGTGGCATTCTAATTTTAACTAGGAAAAAAAATATCCATCATTAACGAATAATTGAAACCCAAGTTATTTGTGTTACATCTTCTTTTCTTCCGTCCCTTTGAACTTCCTGTGAGAAAAGAGCATACAACACGAAACTGGTGATAAGTACAAATAACTAGCTTTTGACTTTATTCTTCATTGCTTTGGAAGAGTAATCGCTCCACCGTATCCAGCCTGTTTCCCGTCGGTGGTAGGGACGAGAGGATGACGAGGAGTCCGATGATCACAAAAACTTCATCTGATTATATACTCGATTTTAAAATGAGTCAGTTCAGATTATTGATATGTGATCGGACAGGCAAAGGAGCAGGATCAGAATGTGGTTATCTATGCTCCGCTCTAATACCATGTTATGCATTTCTGCAGCAAGCGTTTGATATCACTTTGCCTTTCTAAATTATGAATGAGCAAAAATGAGACAAGGGTACTTTTAACTGATGTTTCTACCATTGATCATCATCTCTCATTATTTACATTACTCCAATTTACTGTTTCGCCAGGAAAATATGCTGTTAGCTGAGTGGAGAACTCGTAAGGGGCGCACGATCATTTGTTGCAAAACACACTCGTGGGATGTGGGAATATGGAGTACCCAAAACTCACCAAGTAAACCTTTTGGCTACAATGTTGAACTAATTCTCTTGGATATCCTGCTTCTCTTAATGAAAAATCTTAGTTTCTCTATATTATTTTAGATGATATATTGATACACTTCAATTTTGTTGGTGTTTTAGCATTTGGCGATCTTCGTCTCTTCGTATACCTATAAATATAATCAAGAGATGCCAAACAAAACTCACCATATAGGGAAGATTCAGTATTCACTATGCG
Source organism: Thlaspi arvense (assembly GCA_911865555.2). Taxonomy (NCBI): domain Eukaryota; kingdom Viridiplantae; phylum Streptophyta; class Magnoliopsida; order Brassicales; family Brassicaceae; genus Thlaspi; species Thlaspi arvense. Next base: position 63,412,989 of record OU466860.2, read on the forward strand.
AAAAATGACAAAGGAAGTGGAGAAGCCGGAGTTGTATTGTGTCAACGGGTGTCACTTCCTTTTTTTTCCTAAACATTATTTAACATTTATGTGGAACCATTCTGTAGAATTACTAACCGAAGAAACAAGCATTTTTGTTTTCTAACTTCTTATTTTTGGTAAATGTGTCTTTTGGGAACTTATGTGTCAAAATATATGTGAATTTGGTATTTTGAAAGTTAATGCTGACTTTTAAGTCTCATTTGCAACTTGGGGAGGATTGGAGAAGCCGGAGTTTTATTGTGTCAACGGGCGTAACTTCCTCTTTTTTCCTAAACATTATTTTAACATTTATGTGGAACCATTCTGTAGAATTACTAGCCGAAGAAACAAGCATTTTTGTTTTCTAACTTCTTATTTTTGGTAAATGTGTCTTTTGGGAACTTATGTGTCAAAATATATGTGAATTTGGTATTTTGTAAGTTAATGAAAACTTTTAAGTCTCATTTGCGACAAATCTCGGTGACATTTCCGTGAACATATTTCTGGTGGGTTTTAAATTTGCCGTGAAATGGATCGCCTCTTTCGTGGCTTGCTTGATCTTCAAGATACCTACTAGAGAATCCATTATCGTCACCACTATTATGAACTATAAGGGTTTTGTTGACTTATGCCTCTTCGAAGAAGCCTGATGTAATACTCGGGGTGAGAATGTTACAAAGATCAGAGTGGGTGGTTTGATGGAGTTTTCACACTTGCTTTAGCACTCTCTTGTGTTGACTGATGGATGAAAATAGTAGAACAAGGCTTGAAATCAATCTTTGAGCCGAGATGGGGTTTGTTGAATGAATCCACACTCAACCACGTTGCAAACAACTTGAATCCACAAGTTCTTCAATCTGCAAAACTCAAAGGAGTTTAGTGAATCCATACTAACACTCAAATGAAAAGAAATACAAAGATAACTCACTTTGTAAGAGAAAACTATAAAGCTTTGATTTAACTTCAATGATCAAGGGTGTCTTACAAGTGAGAACGAACTGAGCTTATATAGGCTCAAAAGTAATGCTACTCTAACGTTCTAAAAGCATAAACAAAGAAACAAAATAATTGAAACTTAATGCATATAGCTGTTGGACTTTAAATGGTGATTTCTGGCCAAAAATGGGAAAGTCTTGGTGTGCTTGATTTTTGACAACTTGGGCGTGTATGTATGATGCCTTGGTATGTCCATATCCAATGAATACTATTTCAAAACGCAGCAGCAAAGGCAATAGAGCCGTTGGACATTGATTGCTCTAAGTGTGAATGCTCTTGAAGCCGGATATGGAAAGTGGTGAAGTGTGAATGGCCAAGGTAGGATCCGCCTGATCCTCTGGTTGCTGGTGCAGCTAAGGACGTCTTTTGAAGCTTCTATATGGTTGATATTGTCTCCTGGTCGCCAAAGATATGTTTGCAATCTCTCAAACTCGAGAGACTCCAAATAAGGCAAGTGTAGCATCTTCCGGTTTAAAAACTCAATAACTTTCACATCACAACCGATATTGATGTGAATCCAATTCGTTCCGGTCCTCTGATGAATCAAGATTGCATAACAAGTCGGTTCGTCGGTTAATTCCTCCTGGTTCAGTGGGAAACCTCCAATAACCGCTCGCATGTCCGATTCGGGAAGGTTCCGGTTCACCCGACTTTGAACTTGAATATCTCCTTCGTATGACATCATTGTGGACCGAATCCAATTCCTCGCGCGTCTCTGATGAGTTGAGAATCCAAAACAGTTGAATTTGTTGCTTGGTTCATCCTGGTTCGTCCGAAATGACTCGATAAGTGATCGTATGTCTTCATCGAGCTCATTGAAGATCCGCCAAATTGTATCTTCAATAACTTCTTCATAGGATATCTTTTTTGGCTGATTATTTTTCGTGGTGAACTCTAGGTGAGTTGTGTATGCTCTCCACGTCTTGGTTGAGTCTGAATGCATGAAGGGATTGAGGTCTAGAAGGAACAAATCATGAAAGATTGTCTCTCCTTTATTCATGACATGTTCCCCAAGGGAGATCGTCTCTCCTTTACCCTTGGCTAGACCATCATGTCCGTCGATCCTCAGCTCCATTTTTGATGCTATCCTCAATATTGCATCATACTCTCCTTCTTCAAAAAGTTTTGTCCTTAAAACTTGTTTATCTGCACATAGATAAGTCAAGTTAGTATCATGAATTATAGGAGAGCTTACTTTCTTACCTTAAGGTGGCTCTGGTTTGGTGAGGGGTGGAACGTCAGGTGATTCTCCTTTGAGCAAGTATGATAGGATTACTCCTCTGCTCAGGTCTGATACGATTTTCTCTTCTTTAGTGAACTTGGTAATGATCACCATTGGGTCCAAATCTTTCATCACCAATTGGTTTTGTAACAAATTTTCTTCTGGTGGATTTTCTTTGCAGCTTACTCCTTCAGTTCCTGCAATAAGATTGACACTTTGGACAAGAAACAAGTGCATTATGGATTCTTTAAGATAATATAAGCTAGTTAAATCGAATTCATTAGCACTAGTTGCAACAAGATTTTTTTCTACTTGTGATTTTAAACAAATTGATCTCTCATGATCTTGTAAGTTTAATAAATCTTTTAATACAGCTGTGGAACTATTAGGAACGAAATGAGTTAAAGAGAGACTTACCTGGCTAACACTGAAAGTGTTTGGAGCTTGATCTGGTGGTTTCTCTTTGATATCTTCCTTCTCTTTATCCCTCTCATCAGACTTGATGCTTAAGACTTTTGTGAGCTCTTGTGTATTGTTGGGGATAGGTCCAATATCTAGAGATGGCGTTTCTTCTCCAGCTCCAGTTTCTTGCTTCTCTTTAATACCTGTTTAAGAATTTCTTGGCAAAGACAAGTGCATTATACTAGAACTGAAAATTTTAAGAAGTTCAACATTTTCTTCTTCTCTCATAGTATCTTTCTTTTCTGTTTCAGGATGTGACGTTGTTTCTACTTTTCTAGATGGACATATCTTAGCAAGATGACCTCTTTGATGACACCTATAACATGTCATATCTTCTATCTTAAAAGGTTGAGAAGACTTACATTGCTCTGTTTTGTTATGGAGTTCATGTAATGGAATTGTACTTGTCTTTTGTACTCCATCTTTTAGCTTTGAAGATTGGTGAACGTCTTCTGCTGGTACAACACTCTTAAGTGGCATCTTCTTCTTATGAATGTTGTGCATCACGTACTTTGGCTTAGGACAATAAGCCTTCATTGGTCTTGCTGCAATAACCCATCTTCTTGGCTTAGTGTAGGAATAACTTGACACATGTTGTTGATTTTGAGTAGCAGCTTTCTTCACAAACTCCACATAGATTTCTATTTTGAAACTCTCCCATGTATGAGCTGGCTCTTGGTAGTAAACTCTGGCATTCTCTTCTTGTTCCCACCACTCATAAGCTGGCCCAATAAGAGTATCAAGGGCGTAGGGGAGTTGTTCCTCAAGTGGCACTTGACTATATTGATAGCTGGCCTCCATAGCTTCTTCCCACTTTAAGTAATCTTCTGCACCTTGGCTATAACCTGAAAAGCTTAAGTATTGTGGCTCAAAACATTCATCTTCTTCAGTGCAAAGATCTGAGGGCTCTTCTTCTTCAGCCTTGTTGTCTTCTTCTTCACTCTCATGGTCATAGTGATGCTCATCTCCACGTTCTAGCTCTCCATAAGAACTTGCTTCTGATGCAATCTCATGGTTCCAAGGTTCTTCATCATACTGTTAAGTTTCTCCTAAACTGATTTGTAAATCAGTTTCTTCTTCAGGTGTGTAAGGCTCCACGAACTGGTCTTCATGATTGAGTTCTCCATGATCAGCTTCATTTTCGTGGTCTCCTCCTCCTACACTGATTTGAGAATCAGTCTCTTCTTGCCATGAGCCTCTTTCATGGTTTTCTTCTATTTCACCTTCATAGTGGCTTGTATCTTCATGGCTACAGTTTGGTTGTTCAGGCTCAAGCTCTCCAAAACGTGGCTCATCTCCAAAGTCAGAGTCTGAGTTATCATCTGCATGCCATGTTTCTTCTCCTCCATAACTGACTTCAGAATCAGCTTCTCCACTCCATGAATCATTCTCATAGTGATCTTTTTCCTCCATTGAGTGTTGGCTTGTCTCCTCTCCCCAATCAATTTTTGATATGTTGACTTCACTCCTCTCATCTTCTTCATACTCCATAGCTTATGGGCGTGATTGTACCTTGCAAAAGAAGGATGAGAAATTCAGAACCGTGGCTTAATGCAAATAGACAAGAAAATATGCAAAATTAAAAGCAAATAACAAGAAAAGGAAATAACACTTTTGTTTTATAGGTTTTTTTTCAAAATAAATGGAAATTTAATAAACAAAACAAAATTTTCTTTTTTTTTTTATGGAGTAGGAGGAAAAATTAACAAAATAAATTTTTATTTTTGTTTTTGAATTTATAAAGATAAAACAAGCTTTTAATAGACAATTATTTTGATTTTCTGATTTTTCTTTGAAGGAAATAAAAACAAATTGCAAGTAATTTTTTTTTAAATGAAACAAATATTCAGAAAACAAAAAAAAATACTTTTTTATGGATTTTATATTTTATAGGAAATCAATTAAACAGAAACAAAATAAAGAACACAATTTTTTTTTGTTTTTTTACGTAGATGAAAAAATAACAAAACAGAAAAATAAAAAGATAGAGGTTGGATGAACACAACCTGATGGATAGGAGCTTTTAAGGCTCTGATACCAGATGATGTAATACTCGGGGTGAGAGTGTTACAAAGATCAGAGTGGGTGGTTTGATGGAGTTTTCACACTTGCTTTAGCGCTCTCTTGTGTTGACTGATGGATGAAAATGGTAGAACAAGGCTTGAAATCAATCCTTGAGCCGAGATGGGGTTTGTTGAATGAATCCACACTCAACCACGTTGCAAACAACTTGAATCCACAAGTACTTCAATCTGCAAAACTCAAAGGAGTTTAGTGAATCTACACTAACACTCAAATGAAAAGAAATACAAAGATAACTCAATTTGTAAGAGAAAACTATAAAGCTTTGATTTAACTTCAATGATCAAGGGTGTCTTACAAGTGAGAACGAACTGAGCTTATATAGGCTCAAAAGTAATGCTACTCTAACGTTCTAAAAGCATAAACAAACAAAATAATTGAAACTTAATGCATATAGCCGTTGGACTTTAAATGGTGATTTCTGGCCAAAAATGGGAAGGTCTTGGTGTGCTTGATTCTTGACAACTTGGGCGTGTATGTATGATGCCTTGGTATGTCCATATCCAATGAATACTATTTCAAAACGCAGCAGCAAAGGCAATAGAGCCGTTGGACATTGATTGCTCTAAGTGTGAATGCTCTTGAAGCCGGATATGGAAAGTGGTGAAGTGTGAATGGCCAAGGTAGGATCCGCCTGATCCTCTGGTTGCTGGTGCAGCTAAGGACGTCTTTTGAAGCTTCTATATGGTTGATATTGTCTCCTGGTCGCCAAAGATATGTTTGCAATCTCTCAAACTCGGGAGACTCCAAATAAGGCAAGTGTAGCATCTTCCGGTTTAAAAACTCAATAACTTTCACATCACAACCGATATTGATGTGAATCCAATTCGCTCCGGTCCTGTGATGAATCAAGATTGCATAACAAGTCGGTTCGCTGCTTAATTCCTCCTGGTTCAGTGGGAAACCTCCAATAACCGCTCGCATGTCCGATTCGGGAAGGTTCCGGTTCACCCAAATTTGAACTTGAATATCTCCTTCGTATGAAATCATTTTGGACCGAATCCAATTCCTCGCGCGTCTCTGATGAGTTGAGAATCCAAAACAGTTGAATTTGTTGCTTGGTTCATCCTGGTTCGTCCGGAATGACTCGATAAGTGATCGTATGTCTTCATCGAGCTCATTGAAGATCCGCCAAATTGTATCTTCAATAACTTCTTCATAGGAAATCTTTTTTTGCTGATTCTTTTTCGTCGTGAACTCTAGGTGAGTTGTGTATGCTCTCCACGTATTAGTTGAGTCTGAATGCATGAAGGGATTGAGGTCTAGAAGGAACAAATCATGAAAGATAGTCTCTCTTTTATTCATGACATGTTCCCCAAGGGAGATCGTCTCTCCTTTACCCTTGGCTAGACCATCATGTCCGTTGATCCTCAGCTCCATTTTTGATGCTATCCTCAATATTGCATCATACTCTCCTTCTTCAAAAAGTTTTGTCCTCAAAACTTGTTTATCTGCACATAGATAAGTCAAGTTAGTATCATGAATTATAGGAGAGCTTACTTTCTTACCTTGAGGTGGCTCTGGTTTGGTGAGGGGTGGAACGTCAGGTGGTTCTCCTTTGAGCAAGTATGATAGGATTACTCCTCTGCTCAGTTCTGGTACGATTTCTCTTCTTTAGTGAACTTGGTAATGATCACCATTGGGTCCAAATCTTTCATCACCAATTGGTTTTGTAACAAATTTTCTTCTAGTGGATTTTCTTTGCAGCTTACTCCTTCAGTTCCTGCAATAAGATTGACACTTTGGACAAGAAACAAGTGCATTATGGATTCTTTAAGATAATATAAGCTAGTTAAATCGAATTCATTAGCACTAGTTGCAACAAGATTTTTTTCTACTTGTGATTTTAAACAAATTGATCTCTCATGATCTTGTAAGTTTAATAAATCTTTTAATACAGCTGTGGAACTATTAGGAACGAAATGAGTTAAAGAGTGACTTACCTGGCTAACACTGAAAGTGTTTGGAGCTTGATCTAGTGGTTTCTCTTTGATATCTTCCTTCTCGTTTTCCCTCTCATCAGACTTGATGCTTAAGACTTTTGTGAGCTCTTGTGTATCGTTGGGGATAGGTCCAATATCTAGAGATGGCGTTTCTTCTCCAGCTCCAGTTTCTTGCTTCTCTTTAATACCTGTTTCAGAATTTCTTGGCAAAGACAAGTGCATTATACTAGAACTGAAAATTTTAAGAAGTTCAACATTTTCTTCTTCTCTCCTAGTATCTTTCTTTTCTGTATTAGGATGTGACGTTGTTTCTACTTTTCTAGATGGACATATCTTAGCAAGATGACCTCTTTGATGACACCTATAACATGTCATATCTTCTATCTTAGAAGGTTGAGAAGACTTACATTGCTCTGTTTTGTTATGGAGTTCATGTAATGGAATTGTCCTTGTCTTTTGTACTCCATCTTTTAGCTTTGAAGATTGGTGAACGTCTTCTGCTGGTACAACACTCTTAATTGGCATCTTTTTCTTATGAATGTTGTGCATCACGTACTTTGGCTTAGGACAATAAGCCTTCTTTGGTCTTGCTGCAATAACCCATATTCTTGGCTTAGTGTAGGAATAACTTGACACATGGTGTTGATTTTGAGTAGCAGCTTTCTTCACAAACTCCTCATAGATTTCTACTTATGAAACTCTCCCATGTATGAGCTGGCTCTTGGTAGTAAACTCTGGCATTCTCTTCTTGTTCCCACCACTCATAAGCTGGCCCAATAAGAGTATCAAGGGCGTAGGGCAGTAGTTCCTCAACTGGCACTTGACTATATTGAAAGCTGGCCTCCATAGCTTCTTCCCACTTTAAGTAATCTTCTGCACCTTGGCTATAACCTGAAAAGCTTAAGTATTGTGGCTCAAAACATTCATCTTCTTCAGTGCAAAGATCTGAGGGCTCTTCTTCTTCAGCCTTGTTGTCTTCTTCTTCACTCTCATGGTCATAGTGATGCTCATCTCCACGTTCTAGCTCTCCATAAGAACTTGCTTCTGATGCAATCTCATGGTTCCAAGGTTCTTCATCATACTGTTAAGTTTCTCCTAAACTGATTTGTAAATCAGTTTCTTCTTCAGGTGTGTAAGGCTCCACGTACTGGTCTTCATGATTGAGTTCTCCATGATCAGCTTCATTTTCGTGGTCTCCTCCTCCTACACTGATTTGAGAATCAGTCTCTTCTTGCCATGAGCCTCTTTCATGCTTTTCTTCTATTTCACCTTCATAGTGGCTTGTATCTTCATGGCTACAGTCTGGTGGTTCAGGCTCAAGCTCTCCAAAACGTGGCTCATCTCCAAAGTCAGAGTCTGAGTTATCATCTGCATGCCATGTTTCTTCTCCTCCATAACTGACTTCAGAATCAGCTTCTCCACTCCATGAATCATTTTCATAGTGATCTTTTTCCTCCATTGAGTGTTGGCTTGTCTCCTCTCCCCAATCAATTTCTGATGTGTTGACTTCACTCCTCTCATCTTCTTCATACTCCATAGCTTATGGGCGTGATTGTACCTTGCAAAAGAGGGATGAGAATTTCAGAACCGTGGCTTAATGCAAATAGACAAGAAAATATGCAAAATTAAAAGCAAATAACAAGAAAAAGAAATAACACTTTTTTGTTTTTATAGGTTTTTTTCAAAATAAACGGAAATTTAATAAACAAAACAAAATTTTCTTTTCTTTTTATGGAGTAGGTGGAAAAATTAATTTATAAAGATAAAACAAGCTTATAAAAGACAATTATTTTGATTTTCTGATTTTTCTTTGAAGGAAATAAAAACAAATTGCAAGTAATTTTTTTTAAATGAAACAAATATTCAAAAAACAAAAAAAAATACTTTTTTATGGATTTTATATTTTATAGGAATTCAATTAATCAGAAACAAAATAAAGAACACAATTTTTTTTGTTTTTTTACGTAGATGAAAAAATAACAAAACAGAAAAATAAAAAGATAGAGGTTGGATGAACACAACCTGATGGATAGGAGCTTTTAAGGCTCTGATACCAGATGATGTAATACTCGGGGTGAGAGTGTTACAAAGATCAGAGTGGGTGGGTTGATGGAGTTTTCACACTTGCTTTAGCGCTCTCTTTTGTTGACTGATGGATGAAAATGGTAGAACAAGGCTTGAAATCAATCCTTGAGCCGAGATGGGGTTTGTTGAATGAATCCACACTCAACCACGTTGCAAACAACTTGAATCCACAAGTTCTTCAATCTGCAAAACTCAAAGGAGTTTAGTGAATCCACACTAACACTCAAATGAAAAGAAATACAAAGATAACTCAATTTGTAAGAGAAAACTATAAAGCTTTGATTTAACTTCAATGATCAAGGGTGTCTTACAAGTGAGAACGAACTGAGCTTATATAGGCTCAAAAGTAATGCTACTCTAACGTTCTAAAAGCATAAACAAACAAAATAATTGAAACTTAATGCATATAGCCGTTGGACTTTAAATGGTGATTTCTGGCCAAAAATGGGAAGGTCTTGGTGTGCTTGATTCTTGACAACTTGGGCGTGTATGTATGATGCCTTGGTATGTCCATATCCAATGAATACTATTTCAAAACGCAGCAGCAAAGGCAATAGAGCCGTTGGACATTGATTGCTCTAAGTGTGAATGCTCTTGAAGCCGGATATGGAAAGTGGTGAAGTGTGAATGGCCAAGGTAGGATCCGCCTGATCCTCTGGTTGCTGGTGCAGCTAAGGACGTCTTTTGAAGCTTCTATATGGTTGATATTGTCTCCTGGTCGCCAAAGATATGTTTGCAATCTCTCAAACTCGGGAGACTCCAAATAAGGCAAGTGTAGCATCTTCCGGTTTAAAAACTCAATAACTTTCACATCACAACCGATATTGATGTGAATCCAATTCGCTCCGGTCCTGTGATGAATCAAGATTGCATAACAAGTCGGTTCGCTGCTTAATTCCTCCTGGTTCAGTGGGAAACCTCCAATAACCGCTCGCATGTCCGATTCGGGAAGGTTCCGGTTCACCCAAATTTGAACTTGAATATCTCCTTCGTATGAAATCATTTTGGACCGAATCCAATTCCTCGCGCGTCTCTGATGAGTTGAGAATCCAAAACAGTTGAATTTGTTGCTTGGTTCATCCTGGTTCGTCCGGAATGACTCGATAAGTGATCGTATGTCTTCATCGAGCTCATTGAAGATCCGCCAAATTGTATCTTCAATAACTTCTTCATAGGAAATCTTTTTTTGCTGATTCTTTTTCGTCGTGAACTCTAGGTGAGTTGTGTATGCTCTCCACGTATTAGTTGAGTCTGAATGCATGAAGGGATTGAGGTCTAGAAGGAACAAATCATGAAAGATAGTCTCTCTTTTATTCATGACATGTTCCCCAAGGGAGATCGTCTCTCCTTTACCCTTGGCTAGACCATCATGTCCGTTGATCCTCAGCTCCATTTTTGATGCTATCCTCAATATTGCATCATACTCTCCTTCTTCAAAAAGTTTTGTCCTCAAAACTTGTTTATCTGCACATAGATAAGTCAAGTTAGTATCATGAATTATAGGAGAGCTTACTTTCTTACCTTGAGGTGGCTCTGGTTTGGTGAGGGGTGGAACGTCAGGTGGTTCTCCTTTGAGCAAGTATGATAGGATTACTCCTCTGCTCAGTTCTGGTACGATTTCTCTTCTTTAGTGAACTTGGTAATGATCACCATTGGGTCCAAATCTTTCATCACCAATTGGTTTTGTAACAAATTTTCTTCTAGTGGATTTTCTTTGCAGCTTACTCCTTCAGTTCCTGCAATAAGATTGACACTTTGGACAAGAAACAAGTGCATTATGGATTCTTTAAGATAATATAAGCTAGTTAAATCGAATTCATTAGCACTAGTTGCAACAAGATTTTTTTCTACTTGTGATTTTAAACAAATTGATCTCTCATGATCTTGTAAGTTTAATAAATCTTTTAATACAGCTGTGGAACTATTAGGAACGAAATGAGTTAAAGAGTGACTTACCTGGCTAACACTGAAAGTGTTTGGAGCTTGATCTAGTGGTTTCTCTTTGATATCTTCCTTCTCGTTTTCCCTCTCATCAGACTTGATGCTTAAGACTTTTGTGAGCTCTTGTGTATCGTTGGGGATAGGTCCAATATCTAGAGATGGCGTTTCTTCTCCAGCTCCAGTTTCTTGCTTCTCTTTAATACCTGTTTCAGAATTTCTTGGCAAAGACAAGTGCATTATACTAGAACTGAAAATTTTAAGAAGTTCAACATTTTCTTCTTCTCTCCTAGTATCTTTCTTTTCTGTATTAGGATGTGACGTTGTTTCTACTTTTCTAGATGGACATATCTTAGCAAGATGACCTCTTTGATGACACCTATAACATGTCATATCTTCTATCTTAGAAGGTTGAGAAGACTTACATTGCTCTGTTTTGTTATGGAGTTCATGTAATGGAATTGTCCTTGTCTTTTGTACTCCATCTTTTAGCTTTGAAGATTGGTGAACGTCTTCTGCTGGTACAACACTCTTAATTGGCATCTTTTTCTTATGAATGTTGTGCATCACGTACTTTGGCTTAGGACAATAAGCCTTCTTTGGTCTTGCTGCAATAACCCATATTCTTGGCTTAGTGTAGGAATAACTTGACACATGGTGTTGATTTTGAGTAGCAGCTTTCTTCACAAACTCCTCATAGATTTCTACTTATGAAACTCTCCCATGTATGAGCTGGCTCTTGGTAGTAAACTCTGGCATTCTCTTCTTGTTCCCACCACTCATAAGCTGGCCCAATAAGAGTATCAAGGGCGTAGGGCAGTAGTTCCTCAACTGGCACTTGACTATATTGAAAGCTGGCCTCCATAGCTTCTTCCCACTTTAAGTAATCTTCTGCACCTTGGCTATAACCTGAAAAGCTTAAGTATTGTGGCTCAAAACATTCATCTTCTTCAGTGCAAAGATCTGAGGGCTCTTCTTCTTCAGCCTTGTTGTCTTCTTCTTCACTCTCATGGTCATAGTGATGCTCATCTCCACGTTCTAGCTCTCCATAAGAACTTGCTTCTGATGCAATCTCATGGTTCCAAGGTTCTTCATCATACTGTTAAGTTTCTCCTAAACTGATTTGTAAATCAGTTTCTTCTTCAGGTGTGTAAGGCTCCACGTACTGGTCTTCATGATTGAGTTCTCCATGATCAGCTTCATTTTCGTGGTCTCCTCCTCCTACACTGATTTGAGAATCAGTCTCTTCTTGCCATGAGCCTCATTCATGCTTTTCTTCTATTTCACCTTCATAGTGGCTTGTATCTTCATGGCTACAGTCTGGTGGTTCAGGCTCAAGCTCTCCAAAACGTGGCTCATCTCCAAAGTCAGAGTCTGAGTTATCATCTGCATGCCATGTTTCTTCTCCTCCATAACTGACTTCAGAATCAGCTTCTCCACTCCATGAATCATTCTCATAGTGATCTTTTTCCTCCATTGAGTGTTGGCTTGTCTCCTCTCCCCAATCAATTTCTGATGTGTTGACTTCACTCCTCTCATCTTCTTCATACTCCATAGCTTATGGGCGTGATTGTACCTTGCAAAAGAGGGATGAGAATTTCAGAACCGTGGCTTAATGCAAATAGACAAGAAAATATGCAAAATTAAAAGCAAATAACAAGAAAAAGAAATAACACTTTTGTTTTATAGGTTTTTTTCAAAATAAACGGAAATTTAATAAACAAAACAAAATTTTCTTTTCTTTTTATGGAGTAGGTGGAAAAATTAATTTATAAAGATAAAACAAGCTTATAAAAGACAATTATTTTGATTTTCTGATTTTTCTTTGAAGGAAATAAAAACAAATTGCAAGTAATTTTTTTTAAATGAAACAAATATTCAGAAAACAAAAAAAAATACTTTTTTATGGATTTTATATTTTATAGGAATTCAATTAATCAGAAACAAAATAAAGAACACAATTTTTTTTGTTTTTTTACGTAGATGAAAAAATAACAAAACAGAAAAATAAAAAGATAGAGGTTGGATGAACACAACCTGATGGATAGGAGCTTTTAAGGCTCTGATACCAGATGATGTAATACTCGGGGTGAGAGTGTTACAAAGATCAGAGTGGGTGGGTTGATGGAGTTTTCACACTTGCTTTAGCGCTCTCTTTTGTTGACTGATGGATGAAAATGGTAGAACAAGGCTAGAAATCAATCCTTGAACCGAGATGGGGTTTGTTGAATGAATCCACACTCAACCACGTTGCAAACAACTTGAATCCACAAGTTCTTCAATCCGCAAAACTCAAAGGAGTTTAGTGAATCCACACTAACACTCAAATGAAAAGAAATACAAAGATAACTCACTTTGTAAGAGAAAACTATAAAGCTTTGATTTAACTTCAATGATCAAGGGTGTCTTACAAGTGAGAACGAACTGAGCTTATATAGGCTCAAAAGTAATGCTACTCTAACGTTCTAAAAGCATAAACAAAGAAACAAAATAATTGAAACTTAATGCATATAGCCGTTGGACTTTAAATGGTGATTTCTGTCCAAAAATGGGAAGGTCTTGGTGTGCTTGATTCTTGACAACTTGGGCGTGTATGTATGATGCCTTGGTATGTCCATATCCAATGAATACGATTTCAAAACGCAGCAGCAAAGGCAATAGAGCCGTTGGACTTTGATTGCTCTAAGTGTGAATGCTCTTGAAGCCGGATATGGAAAGTGGTGAAGTGTGAATGGCCAAGGTAGGATCCGCCTGATCCTCTGGTTGCTGGTGCAGCTAAGGACGTCTTTTGAAGCTTCTATATGGTTGATATTGTCTCCTGGTCGCCAAAGATATGTTTGCAATCTCTCAAACTCGGGAGACTCCAAATAAGGCAAGTGTAGCATCTTCCGGTTTAAAAACTCAATAACTTTCACATCACAACCGATATTGATGTGAATCCAATTCGCTCCGGTCCTCTGATGAATCAAGATTGCATAATAAGTCGGTTCGTCGCTTAATTCCTCCTGGTTCAGTGGGAAACCTCCAATAACCGCTCGCATGTCCGATTCGGGAAGATTCCGGTTCACCCGACTTTGAACTTGAATATCTCCTTCGTATGAAATCATTTTGGACCGAATCTAATTCCTCACGCGTCTCTGATGAGTTAAGAATCCAAAACAGTTGAATTTGTTGCTTGGTTCATCCTGGTTTGTCCGGAATGACTCGATAAGTGATCGTATGTCTTCATCGAGCTCATTGAAGATCCGCCAAATTGTATCTTCAATAACTTCTTCATAGGAAATCTTTTTTGGCTGATTCTTTTTCGTGGTGAACTCTAGGTGAGTTGTGTATGCTCTCCACGTCTTGGTTGAGTCTGAATGCATGAAGGGATTGAAGTCTAGAAGGAACAAATCATGAAAGATAGTCTCTCCTTTATTCATGACATGTTCCCCAAGGGAGATCGTCTCTCCTTTACCCTTGGCTAGACCATCATTTCCGTTGATCCTCAGCTCCATTTTTGATGCTATCCTCAATATTGCATCATAATCTCCTTCTTAAAAAAGTTTTGTCCTCAAAACTTGTTTATCTGCACATAGATAAGTCAAGTTAGTATCATGAATTATAGGAGAGCTTACTTTCTTACCTTGAGGTGGCTCTGGTTTGGTGAGGGGTGGAACGTCAGGTGGTTCTCCTTTGAGCAAGTATGATAGGATTACTCCTCTGCTCAGGTCTGGTACGATTTTCTCTTCTTTAGTGAACTTGGTAATGATCACCATTGGGTCCAAATCTTTCATCACTAATTGGTTTTGTAACAAATTTTCTTCTGGTGGATTTTCTTTGCAGCTTACTCCTTCAGTTCCTGCAATAAGATTGAAACTTTGGACAAGAAACAAGTGCATTATGGATTCTTTAAGATAATATAAGCTAGTTAAATCGAATTCATTAGCACTAGTTGCAACAAGATTTTTTTCTACTTGTGATTTTAAACAAATTGATCTCTCATGATCTTGTAAGTTTAATAAATCTTTTAATACAGCTGTGGAACTATTAGGAACGAAATGAGTTAAAGAGAAACTTACCTGGCTAACACTGAAAGTGTTTGGAGCTTGATCTGGTGGTTTCTCTTTGATATCTTCCTTCTCGTTTTCCCTCTCATCAGACTTGATGCTTAAGACTTTTGTGAGCTCTTGTGTATCGTTGGGGATAGGTCCAATATCTAGAGATGGCGTTTCTTCTCCGGCTCCAGTTTCTTGCTTCTCTTTAATACCTGTTTCAGAATTTCTTGGCAAAGACAAGTGCATTATACTAGAACTGAAAATTTTAAGAAGTTCAACATTTTCTTCTTCTCTCCTAGTATCTTTCTTTTCTGTTTCAGGATGTGAAGTTGTATCTACTTTTCTAGATGGACATATCTTAGCAAGATGACCTCTTTGATGACACCTATAACATGTCATATCTTCTATCTTAGGAGGTTGAGAAGACTTACATTGCTCTGTTTTGTTATGGAGTTCATGTAATGGAATTGTACTTGTCTTTTGTACTCCATCTTTTAGCTTTGAAGATTGGTGAACGTCTTCTGCTGGTACAACACTCTTAATTGGCATCTTCTTCTTAAGAATGTTGTGCATCACGTTCTTTGGCTTAGGACAATAAGCCTTCTTTGGTCTTGCTGCAATAACCCATATTCTTGGCTTAGTGTAGGAATAACTTGACACATGGTGTTGATTTTGAGTAGCAGCTTTCTTCAAAACTCCTCATAGATTTCTACTTTGAAACTCTCCCATGTATGAGCTGGCTCTTGGTAGTAAACTCTGGCATTCTCTTCTTGTTCCCACCACTCATAAGCTGGCCCAATAAGAGTATCAAGGGCGTAGGGGAGTTGTTCCTCAAGTGGCACTTGACTATATTGAAAGCTGGCCACCATAGTTTCTTCCCACTTTAAGTAATCTTCTGGACCTTGGCTATAACCTAAAAAGCTTAAGTATTGTGGCTCAAAACCTTCATCTTCTTCAGTGCAAAGATCTGAGGGCTCTTTTTCTTCAGCCTTGTTGTCTTCTTCTTCACTCTCATGGTCATAGTGATGCTCATCTCCACGTTCTAGCTCTCCATAAGAACTTGCTTCTGATGCAATCTCATGGTTCCAAGGTTCTTCATCATACTGTTAAGTTTCTCCTAAACTGATTTGTAAATCAGTTTCTTCTTCAGGTGTGTAAGGCTCCACGAACTGGTCTTCATGATTGAGTTCTCCATGATCAGCTTCATTTTCGTGGTCTCCTCCTCCTACACAGATTTGAGAATCAGTCTTTTCTTGCCATGAGCCTCTTTCATGTTTTTCTTCTATTTCACCTTCATAGTGGCTTGTATCTTCATGGCAACAGTCTGGTGGTTCAGGCTCAGGCTCTCCAAAACGTGGCTCATCTCCAAAGTCAGAGTCTGAGTTATCATCTGCATGCCATGTTTCTTCTCCTCCATAACTGACTTCAGAATCAGCTTCTCCACTCCATGAATCATTCTCATAGTGATCTTTTTCCTCCATTGAGTGTTGGCTTGTCTCCTCTCCCCAATCAATTTCTGATGTGTTGACTTCACTCCTCTCATCTTCTTCATACTCCATAGCTTATGGGCGTGATTGTACCTTGCAAAAGAGGGATGAGAAATTCAGAACGGTGGCTTAATGCAAATAGACAAGAAAATATGCAAAATTAAAAGCAAATAACAAGGTAAAGGAAATAACACTTTTGTTTTATAGATTTTTTTTTCAAAATAAATGGAAATATAATAAACAAAAAAAAAATTTCTTTTCTTTTTATGGAGTAGGAGGAAAAATTAACAAAATAAATTTTTATTTTTGTTTTTGAATTTATAAAGATAAAACAAGCTTTTAAAAGATAATTATTTAGATTTTCTGATTTTTTTTTGAAGGAAATAAAAACAACTTGCAATTAATTTTTTTTTTAAATGAAACAAATATTCAGAAAACAAAAAAAAATACTTTTTTTTGGATTTTATATTTTATAGGAATTCAATTAAACAGAAACAAAATAAAGAACACAATTTTTTTTTTTTTTACCTAGATGAAAAAATAACAAAACAGAAAAATAAAAAGATAGAGGTTGGATGAACACAACCTGAGGGATAGGAGATTTTAAGGCTCTGATACCAGATGATGTAATACTCGGGGTGAAAGTGTTACAAAGATCAGAGTGGGTGGTTTGATGGAGTTTTCACACTTGCTTTAGCGCTCTCTTGTGTTGACTGATGGATGAAAATGGTAGAACAAGGCTTGAAACCAATCATTGAGCCGAGATGGGGTTTGTTGAATGAATCCACACTCAACCACGTTGCAAACAACTTGAATCCACAAGTTCTTCAATCCGCAAAACTCAAAGGAGTTTAGTGAATCCACACTAACACTCAAATGAAAAGAAATACAAAGATAACTCACTTTGTAAGAGAAAACTATAAAGCTTTGATTTAACTTCAATGATCAAGGGTGTTTTACAAGTGAGAATGAACTGAGCTTATATAGGCTCAAAAGTAATGCTACTCTAACGTTCTAAAAGCATAAACAAAGAAACAAAATAATTGAAACTTAATGCATATAGCCGTTGGACTTTAAATGGTGATTTCTGGCCAAAAATGGGAAGGTCTTGGTGTGCTTGTTTCTTGAAAACTTGGGCGTGTATGTATGATGCCTTGGTATGTCCATATCCAATGAATAATATTTCAAAACGCAGCAGCAAAGGCAATAGAGCCGTTGGACATTGATTGCTCTAAGTGTGAATGCTCTTGAAGCCGGATATGGAAAGTGGTGAAGTGTGAATGGCCAAGGTAGGATCCGCCTGATCCTCTGGTTGCCGGTGCAGCTAAGGACGTCTTTTGAAGCTTCTATATGGTTGATATTGTCTCCTTGTCGCCAAAGATATGTTTGCAATCTCTCAAACTCGGGAGACTCCAAATAAGGCAAGTGTAGCATCTTCCGGTTTAAAAACTCAATAACTTTCACATCACAACCGATATTGATGTGAATCCAATTCGTTCCGGTCCTGTGATGAATCAAGATTGCATAACAAGTCGGTTCGCCGCTTAATTCCTCCTGGTTCAGTGGGAAACCTCCAATAACCGCTCGCATGTCCGATTCGGGAAGGTTCCGGTTCACCCAAATTTGAATTTGAATATCTCCTTCGTATGAAATCATTTTGGACCGAATCCAATTCCTCGCGCGTCTATGACGAGTTGAGAATCCAAAACAGTTGAATTTGTTGCTTGGTTCATCCTGGTTCGTCCGGAATGACTCGATAAGTGATCGTATGTCTTCATCGAGCTCATTGAAGATCCGCCAAATTGTATCTTCAATAACTTCTTCATAGGAAATCTTTTTTTGCTGATTCTTTTTCGTCGTGAACTCTAGGTGAGTTGTGTATGCTCTCCACGTATTGGTTGAGTCTGAATGCATGAAGGGATTGAGGTCTAGAAGGAACAAATCATGAAAGATGGTCTCTCCTTTATTCATGACATGTTCCCCAAGGGAGATCGTCTCTCCTTTACCCTTGGCTAGACCATCATGTCCGTCGATCCTCAGCTCCATTTTTGATGCTATCCTCAATATTGCATCATACTCTCCTTCTTCAAAAAGTTTTGTCCTCAAAACTTGTTTATCTGCACATAGATAAGTCAAGTTAGTATCATGAATTATAGGAGAGCTTACTTTCTTACCTTGAGGTGGCTCTGGTTTGCTGAGGGGTGGAACGTCAGGTGGTTCTCCTTTGAGCAAGTATGATAGGATTACACCTCTGCTCAGGTCTGGTACGATTTTCTCTTCTTTAGTGAACTTGGTAATGATCACCATTGAGTCCAAATCTTTCATAACCACTTGGTTTTGTAACAAATTTTCTTCTGGTGGATTTTCTTTGCAGCTTACTCCTTCAGTTCCTGCAATAAGATTGACACTTTAGACAAGAAACAAGTGCATTATGGATTCTTTAAGATAATATAAGCTAGTTAAATCGAATTCATTAGTACTAGTTGTAACAAGATTTTTTTCTACTTGTGATTTTAAACAAATTGATCTCTCATGATCTTGTAAGTTTAATAAATATTTTAATACAGCTGTGGAACTATTAGGAACGAAATGAGTTAAAGAGAGACTTACCTGGCTAACACTGAAAGTGTTTGGAGCTTGATCTGGTTGTTTCTCTTTGATATCTTCCTTCTCGTTTTCCCTCTCATCAGACTTGATGCTTAAGACTTTTGTGAGCTCTTGTGTATCGTTGGGGATAGGTCCAATATCTAGAGATGGCGTTTCTTCTCCAGCTCCAGTTTCTTGCTTCTCTTTAATACCTTATTCAGAATTTCTTGGCAAAGACAAGTGCATTATACTAGAACTGAAAATTTTAAGAAGTTCAACATTTTCTTCTTTTCTCCTAGTATCTTTCTTTTCTGTTTCAGGATGTGAAGTTGTATCTACTTTTCTAGATGGAAATATCTTAGCAAGATGACCTCTTTGATGACACCTATAACATGTCATATCTTCTATCTTAGGAGGTTGAGAAGACTTACATTGCTCTGTTTTGTTATGGAGTTCATGTAATGGAATTGTACTTGTCTTTTGTACTCCATCTTTTAGCTTTGAAGATTGGTGAACGTCTTCTGCTGGTATAACACTCTTAATTGGCATCTTCTTCTTATGAATGTTGTGCATCACGTTCTTTGGCTTAGGACAATAAGCCTTCTTTGGTCTTTCTGCAATAACCCATCTTCTTGGCTTAGTGTAGGAATAACTTGACACATGGTGTTGATTTTGAGTAGCAGCTTTCTTCACAAACTCCTCATAGATTTCTACTTTGAAACTCTCCCATGTATGAGCTGGCTCTCGGTAGTAAACTCTGGCATTCTCTTCTTGTTCCCACTACTCATAAGCTGGCCCAATAAGAGTATCAAGGGCGTAGGGGAGTTGTTCCTCAAGTGGCACTTGACTATATTGAAAGCTGGCCTCCATAGCTTCTTCCTACTTTAAGTAATCTTCTGCACCTTGGCTATAACCTGAAAAGCTTAAGTATTGTGGCTCAAAACAATCATCTTCTTCAGTGCAAAGATCTGAGGGCTCTTCTTCTTCAGCCTTGTTGTCTTCTTCTTCACTCTCATGGTCATAGTGATGCTCATCTCCACGTTCTAGCTCTCCATAAGAACTTGCTTCTGATGCAATCTCATGGTTCCAAGGTTCTTCATCATACTGTTAAGTTTCTCCTAAACTGATTTGTAAATCAGTTTCTTCTTCAGGTGTGTAAGGCTCCACGAACTGGTCTTCATGATTGAGTTCTCCATGATCAGCTTCATTTTCGTGGTCTCCTCCTCCTACACTGACTTGAGAATCAGTCTTTTCTTGCCATGAGCCTCTTTCATGTTTTTCTTCTATTTCACCTTCATAGTGGCTTGTATCTTCATGGCAATAGTCTGGTGGTTCAGGCTCTCCAAAACGTGGCTCATCTCCAAAGTCAGAGTCTGAGTTATCATCTGCATGCCATGTTTCTTCTCCTCCATAACTGACTTCAGAATCAGCTTCTCCACTCCATGAATCATTCTCATAGTGATCTTTTTCCTCCATTGAGTGTTGGCTTGTCTCCTCTCCCCAATCAATTTCTGATGTGTTGACTTCACTCCTCTCATCTTCTTCATACTCCATAGCTTATGGGCGTGATTGTACCTTGCAAAAGAGGGATGAGAAATTCAGAACGGTGGCTTAATGCAAATAGACAAGAAAATATGCAAAATTAAAAGCAAATAACAAGGAAAAGGAAATAACACTTTTGTTTTATAGATTTTTTTTTCAAAATAAATGGAAATATAATAAACAAAAAAAAATTTTCTTTTCTTTTTATGGAGTAGGAGGAAAAATTAACAAAATAAATTTTTATTTTTGTTTTTGAATTTATAAAGATAAAACAAGCTTTTAAAAGACAATTATTTAGATTTTCTGATTTTTTTTTTGAAGGAAATAAAAACAAATTGCAAATAATTTTTTTTTAAATGAAACAAATATTCAGAAAACAAAAAGAAAAATAAAAAGATAGAGGTTGGATGAACACAACCTGATGGATAGGAGCTTTTAAGGCTCTGATACCAGATGATGTAATACTCGCGGTGAGAGTGTTACAAAGATCAGAGTGGGTGTTTGATGGAGTTTTCACACTTGCTTTAGCGCTCTCTTGTGTTGACTGATGGATGAAAATGGTAGAACAAGGCTTGAAATCAATCCTTGAGCCGAGATGGGGTTTGTTGAATGAATCCACACTCAACCACGTTGCAAACAACTTGAATCCACAAGTTCTTCAATCTGCAAAACTCAAAGGAGTTTAGTGAATCCACACTAACACTCAAATGAAAAGAAATACAAAGATAACTCACTTTGTAAGAGAAAACTATAAAGCTTTGATTTAACTTCAATGATCAAGGGTGTCTTACAAGTGAGAACGAACTGAGCTTATATAGGCTCAAAAGTAATGCTACTCTAACGTTCTAAAAGCATAAACAAAGAAACAAAATAATTGAAACTTAATGCATATAGCCGTTGGACTTTAAATGGTGATTTCTGGCCAAAAATGGAAAGGTCTTGGTGTGCTTGATTCTTGACAACTTGGGCGTGTATGTATGATGCCTTGGTATGTCCATATCCAATGAATACTATTTCAAAACGCAGCAGCAAAGGCAATAGAGCCGTTGGACATTGATTGCTCTAAGTGTGAATGCTCTTGAAGCCGGATATGGAAAGTGGTGAAGTGTGAATGGCCAAGGTAGGATCCGCCTGATCCTCTGGTTGCTGGTGCAGCTAAGGACGTCTTTTGAAGCTTCTATATGGTTGATATTGTCTCCTGGTCGCCAAAGATATGTTTGCAATCTCTCAAACTCGGGAGACTCCAAATAAGGCAAGTGTAGCATCTTCCGGTTTAAAAACTCAATAACTTTCACATCACAACCGATATTGATGTGAATCCAATTCGCTCCGGTCCTCTGATGAATCAAGATTGCATAACAAGTCGGTTCGCCGCTTAATTCCTCCTGGTTCAGTGGGAAACCTCCAATAACCGCTCGCATGTCCGATTCGGGAAGGTTCCGGTTCACCCAAATTTGAACTTGAATATCTCCTTCGTATGACATCATTTTGGACCGAATCCAATTCCTCGCGCGTCTATGACGAGTTGAGAATCCAAAACAGTTGAATTTGTTGCTTGGTTCATCCTGGTTCGTCCGGAATGACTCGATAAGTGATCGTATGTCTTCATCGAGCTCATTGAAGATCCCCCAAATTGTATCTTCAATAACTTCTTCATAGGAAATGTTTTTTGGCTGATTCTTTTTCGTGGTGAACTCTAGGTGAGTTGTGTATGCTCTCCACGTCTTGGTTGAGTCTGAATGCATGAAGGGATTGAGGTCTAGAAGGAACAAATCATGAAAGATAGTCTCTACTTTATTCATGACATGTTCCCCAAGGGAGATCGTCTCTCCTTTACCCTTGGCTAGACCATCATGTCCGTCGATCCTCAGCTCTATTTTTGATGCTATCCTCAATATTGCATCATACTCTCCTTCTTCAAAAAGTTTTGTCCTCAAAACTTGTTTATCTGCACATAGATAAGTCAAGTTAGTATCATGAATTATAGGAGAGCTTACTTTCTTACCTTGAGGTGGCTCTGGTTTGGTGAGGGGTGGAACGTCAGGTGGTTCTCCTTTGAGCAAGTATGATAGGATTACTCCTCTGCTCAGGTCTGGTACGATTTTCTCTTCTTTAGTGAACTTGGTAATGATCACCATTGGGTCCAAATCTTTCATCACCAATTGGTTTTGTAACAAATTTTCTTCTGGTGGATTTTCTTTGCAGCTTACTCCTTCAGTTCCTGCAATAAGATTGACACTTTGGACAAGAAACAAGTGCATTATGGATTCTTTAAGATAATATAAGCTAGTTAAATCGAATTCATTAGCACTAGTTGCAACAAGATTTTTTTCTACTTGTGATTTTAAACAAATTGATCTCTCATGATCTTGTAAGTTTAATAAATCTTTTAATACAGCTGTGGAACTATTAGGAACGAAATGAGTTAAAGAGAGACTTACCTGGCTAACACTGAAAGTGTTTGGAGCTTGATCTGGTGGTTTCTCTTTGATATCTTCCTTCTCGTTTTCCCTCTCATCAGACTTGATGCTTAAGACTTTTGTGAGCTCTTGTGTATCGTTGGGGATAGGTCCAATATCTAGAGATGGCGTTTCTTCTCCAGCTCCAGTTTCTTGCTTCTCTTTAATACCTGTTTCAGAATTTCTTGGCAAAGACAAGTGCATTATACTAGAACTGAAAATTTTAAGAAGTTCAACATTTTCTTCTTCTCTCCTAGTATCTTTCTTTTCTGTTTCAGGATGTGAAGTTGTATCTACTTTTCTAGATGGACATATCTTAGCAAGATGACCTCTTTGATGACACCTATAACATGTCATATCTTCTATCTTAGGAGGTTGAGAAGACTTACATTGCTCTGTTTTGTTATGGAGTTCATGTAATGGAATTGTACTTGTCTTTTGTACTCCATCTTTTAGCTTTGAAGATTGGTGAACGTCTTCTGCTGGTACAACACTCTTAATTGGCATCTTCTTCTTATGAATGTTGTGCATCACGTTCTTTGGCTTAGGACAATAAGCCTTCTTTGGTCTTGCTGCAATAACCCATATTCTTGGCTTAGTGTAGGAATAACTTGACACATGGTGTTGATTTTGAGTAGCAGCTTTCTTCAAAACTCCTCATAGATTTCTACTTTGAAACTCTCCCATGTATGAGCTGGCTCTTGGTAGTAAACTCTGGCATTCTCTTCTTGTTCCCACCACTCATAAGCTGGCCCAATAAGAGTATCAAGGGCGTAGGGGAGTTGTTCCTCAAGTGGCACTTGACTATATTGAAAGCTGGCCTCCATAGCTTCTTCCCACTTTAAGTAATCTTCTGCACCTTGGCTATAACCTGAAAAGCTTAAGTATTGTGGCTCAAAACATTCATCTTCTTCAGTGCAAAGATCTGAGGGCTCTTCTTCTTCAGCCTTGTTGTCTTCTTCTTCACTCTCATGGTCATAGTGATGCTCATCTCCACGCTCTAGCTCTCCATAAGAACTTGCTTCTGATGCAATCTCATGGTTCCAAGGTTCTTCATCATACTGTTAAGTTTCTCCTAAACTGATTTGTAAATCAGTTTCTTCTTCAGGTGTGTAAGGCTCCACGAACTGGTCTTCATGATTGAGTTCTCCATGATCAGCTTCATTTTCGTGGTCTCCTCCTCCTACACTGATTTGAGAATCAGTCTCTTCTTGCCATGAGCCTCTTTCATGTTTTTCTTCTATTTCACTTTCATAGTGGCTTGTATCTTCATGGCTACAGTTGGTGGTTCAGGCTCTCCAAAATGTGGCTCATCTCCAAAGTCAGAGTATGAGTTATCATCTGCATGCCATGTTTCTTCTCCTCCATAACTGACTTCAGAATCAGCTTCTCCACTCCATGAATCATTCTCATAGTGATCTTTTTCCTCCATTGAGTGTTGGCTTGTCTCCTCTCCCCAATCAATTTCTGATGTGTTGACTTCACTCCTCTCATCTTCTTCATACTCCATAGCTTATGGGCGTGATTGTACCTTGCAAAAGAGGGATGAGAAATTCAGAACCGTGGCTTAATGCAAATAGACAAGAAAATATGCAAAATTAAAAGCAAATAACAAGGAAAAGGAAATAACACTTTTGTTTTATAGATTTTTTTTCAAAATAAATGGAAATATAATAAACAAAAAAAAAATTATTTTCTTTTTATGGAGTAGGAGGAAAAATTAATAAAATAAATTTTTATTTTTGTTTTTGAATTTATAAAGATAAAACAAGCTTTTAAAAGACAATTATTTAGATTTTCTGATTTTTTTTTGAAGGAAATAAAAACAAATTGCAAGTAATTTTTTTTTTAAATGAAACAAATATTCAGAAAACAAAAAAAAAAATTTTTTTATGGATTTTATATTTTATAGGAATTCAATTAAACAGAAACAAAATAAAGAACACAATTTTTTTTTTTTACCTAGATGAAAAAATAACAAAACAGAAAAATAAAAAGATAGAGGTTGGATGAACACAACCTGATGGATAGGAGCTTTTAAGGCTCTGATACCAGATGATGTAATACTCGCGGTGAGAGTGTTAGAAAGATCAGAGTGGGTGGTTTGATGGAGTTTTCACACTTGCTTTAGCGCTCTCTTGTGTTGACTGATGGATGAAAATGGTAGAACAAGGTTTGAAATCAATCCTTGAGCCGAGATGGGGTTTGTTGAATGAATCCACACTCAACCACGTTGCAAACAACTTGAATCCACAAGTTCTTCAATCCGCAAAACTCAAAGGAGTTTAGTGAATCCACACTAACACTCAAATGAAAAGAAATACAAAGATAACTCACTTTGTAAAAGAAAACTATAAAGCTTTGATTTAACTTCAATGATCAATGATCAAGGGTGTCTTACAAGTGAGAATGAACTGAGCTTATATAGGCTCAAAAGTAATGCTACTCTAACGTTCTAAAAGCATAAACAAAGAAACAAAATAATTGAAACTTAATGCATATAACTGTTGGACTTTAAATGGTGATTTCTGGCCAAAAATGGGAAGGTCTTGGTGTGCTTGATTCTTGACAACTTGGGCATGTATGTATGATGCCTTGGTATGTCCATATCCAATGAATAGTATTTCAAAACGCAGCAGCAAAGGCAATAGAGCCGTTGGACATTGATTGCTCTAAGTGTGAATGCTCTTGAAGCCGGATATGGAAAGTGGTGAAGTGTGAATGGCCAAGGTAGGATCCGCCTGATCCTCTGGTTGCTGGTGCAGCTAAGGACGTCTTTTGAAGCTTCTATACGGTTGATATTGTCTCCTGGTCGCCAAAGATATGTTTGCAATCTCTCAAACTCGGGAGATTCCAAATAGGGCAAGTGTAGCATCTTCCGGTTTAAAAACTCAATAACTTTCACATCACAACCGATATTGATGTGAATCCAATTCGCTCCGGTCCTCTGATGAATCAAGATTGCATAACAAGTCGGTTCGCCGCTTAATTCCTCCTGATTCAGAGGAAAACCTCCAATAACCAGTCGCATGTCCGATTCGGGAAGGTTTCGGTTCACCCGACTTTGAACTTGAATATCCGCCAAATTGTACCTTGCAAAAGAGGGATGAGAAATTCAGAACCGTGGCTTAATGCAAATAGACAAGAAAATATGAAAAATTAAAAGCAAATAACAAGGAAAATGAAATAACACTTTTGTTTTATAAGTTTTTTTTCAAAATAAATGGAAATATAATAAACAAAACAAAATTTTCTTTTCTTTTTATGGAGTAGGACGAAAAATTAACAAAATAAAATTTTATTTTTGTTTTTGAATTTATAAAGATAAAACAAGCTTTTAAAAGACAATTATTTGGATTTTCTGATTTTTCTTTGAAGGAAATAAAAACAAATTGCAAGAAAAGTTTTTTTTTAAATGAAACAAATATTCAGAAAACAAAACAAAATACTTTTTTATGGATTTTATATTTTATAGGAATTCATTTAAACAGAAACAAAATAAAGAACACAAATTTTTTTTTAACAAGATAAAAAACTAACAAAATAGAAAAATAAAAAGATAGAGGTTGGATGAACACAACCTGATGGATATGAGCTTTTAAGGCTCTGATACCAGATGATGTAATACTCGGGGTGAGAGTGTTCCAAAGATCAGAGTGGGTGGTTTGATGGAGTCTTCACACTGGCTTTAGCGCTCTCTTGTGTTGACTGATGGATGAAAATGGTAGAACAAGACTTGAAATCAATCCTTGAGCCGAGATGGGGTTTGTTGAATGAATTCACACTCAACCACAAAGCAAACAATTTGAATCCACAAGTTCTTCAATCCGCAAAACTCAAAGGAGTTTAGTGAATCCACGCTAACACTCAAATGAAAAGAAATACAAAGATAACTCACTTTGTAAGAGAAAACTATAAATCTTTGATTTAACTTCAATGATCAAGGGTGTCTTACAAGTGAGAACGAACTGAGCTTATATAGGCTCAAAAGTAATGCTACTCTAACGTTCTAAAAGCATAAACAAAGAAACAAAATAATTGAAACTTAATGCATATAGCCGTTGGACTTTAAATGGTGATTTCTGGCCAAAAATGGGAAGGTCTTGGTGTGCTTGATTCTTGACAACTTGGGCGTGTATGTACGATGCCTTGGTATGTCCATATCCAATGAATAATATTTCAAAACGCAGCATCAAAGGCAATAGAGCCGTTGGACATTGATTGCTCTAAGTGTGAATGCTCTTGAAGCCAGATATGGAAAGTGGTGAAGTGTGAATGGCCAAGGTAGGATCCGCCTGATCCTCTGGTTGCTGGTGCAGCTAAGGACGTCTTTTGAAGCTTCTATATGGTTGATATTGTCTCCTGGTCGCCAAAGATATGTTTTTAATCTCTCAAACTCGAGAGACTCCAAATAAGGCAAGTGTAGCATCTTCCGGTTTAAAAACTCAATAACTTTCATATCACAACCGATATTGATGTGAATCCAATTCGCTCCGGTCCTCTGATGAATCAATATTGCATAACAAGTTGGTTTGTCGCTTAATTCCTCCTGGTTCACTGGGAAACCTCCAATAACCGCTCGCATGTTCGATTCGGGAAGGTTCCGGTTCACCCGACTTTGAACTTGAATATCTCCTTCGTATGAAATCATGTTGGACCGAATCCAATTCCTCGCGCGTTTCTGATGAGTTGAGAATCCAAAACAGTTGAATTTGTTGCTTGGTTCATCCTGGTTCGTCCGGAATGACTCGATAAGTGATCGTATGTCTTCATCGAGCTCATTGAAGATCCGCCAAATTATATCTTCAATAACTTCTTCATAGGAAATCTTTTTTGGCTGATTCTATTTCGTGGTGAACTCTAGGTGAGTTGTGTATGCTCTCCACATCTTGGTTGAGTCTGAATGCATGAAGGGATTGAGGTCTAGAAGGAACAAATCATGAAAGATAGTCTCTCCTTTATTCATGACATGTTCCCCAAGAGAGATCGTCTCTCCTTTACCCTTGGCTAGACCATCATGTCCGTTGATCCTCAGCTCCATTGTTGATGCTATCCTCAATATTGCATCAAAGCCGTAAAGAAATGGGTAAGATATCTTCTTTTTCACAAGACCCTAACTCACTTTACATGCATCTTAGTTAGCACCATGGGTTAATGTTTTTTTTTTTTCACAGAATTTGTCGCAAGCAATGAACTCGTTCTTGATGATTTACGTGCTATTGAACACGGGGGTTTAGCCTACTATAGTGAAAGCACTATATGATCAAAACTTCAGGAGTAATGAAGTGGAGAACATGAAGTTAAGGCGAGCTAAGGAGGCATGCAAGTGGACTTCAGCTCAAATGGAGATTGATATCAAACATTCAAACTCAAACAACACTTGGAGAGCATACGCAACTCATCCAGAGTTCACCACGAAGAAGATTCAGATAAAAAGGAGTTCATATGAAGAAGATATTAAAAATACAAATTGGAAGATCTTCAATGGACCAGATGGAGATATACGAGTACTAATTAAATCGTTCCGGCCAAACCACAATGAATCAAGCAACGAAACTGGATTTTCTGGAAACTTAACTCATCAGGAAACTGAGGCGAATTGGATACATACCAAAATTCATTACGGTTTAAAAGTTATTCAACTTCTAAACCGGAGGATGCTCAACTTACTTTATATGGAAGATGGCGAGTTTAATCACTTGCAAACCAAACTTTGGCGACCAGGAGAGGCATCAAACCATTTAGGAGAGATAATAAACCAATTAGGAGAGTCATCTATCACCTTACCATATACCATCACTCACAGGATATGCGGATCCTATTACTTACAAACTTACCATATCAAGACATGTTCACACTTGGAGTAAAGGAGCACCGACGACTACTTCTTCAAAGCTACAATGTTTTGGAGTTATTATCTACACATCCACACCTCTTAAGCTACACCAGACCACACCTGATCAAGCGGATCACATTCAAACTCAACTTACCATTCTTGGAGCAGAATTTCATCAAACTACAAAAGCTAGTTTCAAACCAAGACTTCAGCCTTTTGCATTATTATTGGAAAAAGAAAATCGTCCCACAGAAGCTCACTTACACCCTCAAGCCATCCAGATACAAAGTCAGCAAAGAATCTCTTGATTCTAGCCAATCCCCCCATCACTCATCAAATGGGTCAAAAATTGTTTTAATCATTCTTTTTTTTTTTTATCTTTGTTTGATTTTTGCTTAATTCTCTCTTTAGAGTTATTGCCTAAGACGTGTACTGAGCCTATATAAGTGAGAGACTACAATCTCGCTATTTTAGCCGAGAGTTGTTCTCACGTGTTAAAACCGTTTTTCAAAGTAGAAATAAACTTATTAAATACGTATTAAAGGACTAAAACTTCTTTATTAAAAAAAACGGGAAACTCGGAACGTTATAACAATAAAAATAAAATTTTAAACTCAAAAACAAAAATAAATAAAAATATCTTTTAAAACCTTTATATAAAATTAAATCACTCTTTTAATGGTTCCTGGAAATAGCACCGCTCCAACTTCAAATCAAGTCACACACCTAAAAAGGAAGGAGGGATGAGTATTCCAAGATACTCAGTGAGGGGCGCGCCAAAGAGCCTGCGAGATCCTTTGGAAACACCATTTGAAATAATAATATAAATATACTAAATATAGAATTTAAACACAAGCAAACAACCTATATGACAATTCTAGCATTATCACAAATAAGTCAAACAATCTCAACCTAGAATTATTTATTTCATAACAAACAACATATCAAATCTATAACACATTCCCAACGATTAACCGTCCAAGGTACTCAATTTTTGCCACCGCCCATTCCGGGTTTGACAGATAACAAGGTGCCACCGCCCACTACAGGGTTTGACAACGGCTCATCAGCCCTTTCTCGATCACTACAACTTCATAATTGTCCCTCGTTGTAGGCCGTCAAATAATACTGACACTACGGTCAGCGGTACATTCAATGATTCTTATTATATTTCTTAATTAATTAAAAATAATCATCATCAAATTCAACATCAACCACAAATCAAATCTAATTCCTATATCAAGCATACAAATATTACTATTTCAGCTAATAAATCTTTAGGAGACTTAAACCAATCCTCACCTAGGAGTTCGGTTGAAAAGGAGGAGTCGGGAAAAACGGTTACTGCGGATGGCGGACGGAAACTGCGATAATTAGGCTCGGAAATTAGAACTTTCCTAAAATGGAAACTTTCCAAAAATTGAAAGTTTTCAGAAATGGAACTTTGCCAAATTAGGATATTCGAAAAGAAGAATTTCCTAAATAAAACTAGAATTTTTGGATTAGGGTTTCTCTTTTCATCTTGCCCAACAAGGGAACTTCAGATCAAGGATTTTCAGATTAACAGATTAGATGATTTCTCGGCCGAAAAGCAACAGTAATAACTTTGGCGTTTTACCTCGGTTTGGGGATCTGAAAACGGCGGCCGCAATGTGGCTGAATGAGCTTTCCAATGGTATGCTGAACGGCAGCTGGATCGATATACTTTGTCGGGAAAACGGCTCACAACTGCTTCAAAGAAACTGAGGAAAAGACAGATTTCTGGAAATCTACAGTAATATCCGCTCAGAATAAATTGACGAGACCTCACGGAATATACCTTTAAATCGGTCGATTGAAGAGTCTCTGGATAGCTAGGACGATCCTCTTTCCAAAAACACCGAGATCGTGATCTAGATTGATCGGAGTCGACTGGAATCTGCCACCTCGGGAATGCATAACTCTCAGTATACAAATCCAAATGATGAACCGCTTATTTCGAAAGGTAGATCTGTGAGTTTAGAATTTATCCTCAATGTTTCGTGCCAAACAAATCTGATCTGGACTGCCTTTCCTCTATTGCACCAAAACGGGTCGGAGCTGCTTCCTTTGACCTTTTCATTGCTCCTCCTCCAAGTTGGCTGGCTGAGGCTCGATTTTGGCAGGGCTTCGCGGTGGTGGTCTCTATCTGCTTCTCTCCATCACCACAAGATCCTTATATAGGGGAAGGGGAGGGTTAGCCACAAATAGGTTTAGGGTTTGAAGTAGGCTTTAGTTTTTGTGGGTTTTTGGAGGTTAAAGGATTTTAGATGAGTTTAGGGAAAGAATGGGTTTTGGCTAGAAACTTGGGTTCATGGATGTCACAAACTCCTCCACTTAAAAATAAATCTGTCCTCGAATTTGGGAAATGAAAATCACCCTTTATTAAAAACGAATGAGAAACTCGAAGCATTATAACAATAAAAATCAAATTTTAAACTCAAAAATAAAAATAAATAAAAATATATTTTAAAAGCTTTATATAAAACTAAATCACCCTTTTAATGGTTCCCGGAATAACACCATTCCGACTTCAAGTCAAGTCACACACCTGAATGGGAAAGAGGGATGAGTATTCCAAGAATACTCAGTGAGGGGGCGCGCCAAAAAGCCCGCGAGATCCTTTAGAAACACCATTTGAAATAATAATATAAATATACTAAATATAGAAATTAAACACAAGCAAACAACCTACATGACAATTCTAGCATTTTCACAAATAAGTCAAACAATCTCAACCTATAATTATTTATTTCATAACAAACAACTTATCAAATTTATAACACATTCCCAAAGATCAACCGTCCAATGTACTCAATCTTTACCACCGCCCATTCCGGGTTTGACAAATAATAAGGTGCCACCGCCCACTACAAGGTTTGATAACGGCTCGTCAGCCCTTTCTCGATCACTACAATTTTACAGTTGTCCCTCGTTGTAGACCGTCAAACAACACTGACACTATGGTATGCGGTACAATCAATGATTCCTCTTATATTTCTTAATTAATTAAAAATAATCATCATCAATTTTAACATCAACCACCAATCAAATCTAATTCTTATATCAAGCATACAAATATTACTATTTCAGCTAATAATTCTTTAGGAGACTTAAACCAATCAAACTAGGGTTTTGGATTAGGGTTTCTCTTTTCATCTTGCCCAACAAGGAATTTCAGATCTAGGGTTTTCAGATTAACAGATTAGATGATTTGTTGGCCAAAAAGCAACTGTAATAACTTTAGCGTTTTACCTCGGTTTGGGGATCTGTAAATGACGGCCGCAAGGTGGCTGGATGAGCTTTCTAATGGTATGTTGAATGGTGTCTGGATCGATCTACTTCGTCGGGAAAACGACTCGCAATGTTTTCTAAGAAACTGAGAAAAAGACAGATTTCTGGAAATCAACAGCAAAATCCGCTCAGAATAAAACGACAAGAACTCACAGAATAAACCTTTAAATCGGTCGACTGAAGAGTCTCTGGATAGCTAGGAGGATCCTCTTTCCAACAAAACTGAGATCGTGATCTAGATCGATCAGAGTCGACGGGAATCTGCCTCGAAAGATGGCGGCTCGGATATTCGATCTACAAAACATCAGCCTCGGGAAAAGATGCATAACTCACAGTATACATATCCAAATGATGAACCACTTTCTTCTAAAGTTAGATCTGTAAGTCTAGAACATACCCTTAAAGTTGCGTGCCAAACAAATCCAATCTGGACCGCCTTTCCTCTACTGCCCCAAAACGGGTAGGAGCTGCTTCCTTTGGCCTTTTGATTGCTCCTCCTCCAAGGTGGTTGGCTGAACCTCGATTTTGGCAGGGCTTTGCTGTGGTGGTTTCTCTGCTTCTCTCCATCACCATGAGCTCCTTATATAGGGGAAAGTGAGGGTTAGCCACAAATAGATTTAGGGTTTTGAAGTGGACTTTAGTTTTTGTGGGTTTTTGGAGGTTAAGAGATTTTAGATGGATTTAGGGAAAGAATTGGTTTTGGCTAGAAACTTGGGTTCAGTGAATTTATGAAAGAATACGCACTGGTATTAGCCTAGTAAATATAAAGCTCGACAAAGGCTAATCATTCCCTCTCACAAACTCTCTCAGCAAAACGTCTTTGAAAAACTCGAGCCTCTTCATATTCTCCACTCTAACAAAACGACTCAAACTCACTGAAACATCCTTGTGAACTTCCTTCCTAACTTCTTGATTAGATCTTTAGTGAAAAACGATAGAGGGAACAGTAAGAAGATGCCAAAAACCCGGAGTTAACATATGATTACAGTTTTACATGCATAGTAGAGCTACATAATTTATATCCGTTTGTTTGAACTATAAGCAGCATGTATACACATTGATATTCCTAAACAATTAAATTTGTCTAAACAGGGAAAAAACTACAAAATGAATATTTGTTACAATTCTAAACGGATCAATCCATTGACATAACATAATTATTCGAAACAACCCACAATTTTGAATCCATAATCACATATTCGTTAGCAGTTTAGTTACTGTAGTCTAAGTTTGTTGTAACGGCCGGTTTGATTCGGTTAGACCGGTATATGCTAGCCCAAAATCGGACCGAAGAATATGGGCCTTTTTTAATTAAAACTACATGATCCGTAGGGAGTATAAAATATTTTATATGTTAAATATATGATTAGTATTGTATATTGAAGATGATTTATTTGTATATGATTAATTATGTATTAATAATATTATTATATAAATATTTAATAATAAAAAATAACAATAAATTAAATGAAAAATGTTATAGATTTCAATAGAAATTAAAGATAAAAAAATATTAACCCAAATTTTTAAAATACTTCGTTAGATAAAAAGTGTAAATATGATAACTAAATAAACTGAAAATATTAAAATATATAATAATTTAATTAATATTTATGGATGGCCCATATGCATGTACAAGTATAATTTTTTTATAGACATAATTAGTTGTAATATTTAAATATTGATTAGTTTCTTATACATTATATAAGCGTTATGTTTTTATATATATACAGTTCTACTGTTTAACAACAATCACACAAACATTTCATATCATTTTGTGTCTTTGGAAAATTTATTATGTAAGCGTTACGTTTTTATACATATGCAGTTTTACTATTTAACAACAATCACACAAACGTTTCATATTTTGTGTGTCTTTTGAAAACTTTTTGTTTTTTTTCTAACGTTTAGAGTAACATAAAATTGCAACTGTAAAAGTTAAATTAAATAATAATTAAATTCTTATAATATGTTTTGAATATAATCTATATTATATTTCTTTTTCCTCTTGCACAATATATATATTTTAAGCATACATTTTTCTTTGACCTATTGCTTATAGAACTTAAGAATATTGAGAACACAAATATAAAGAATAACTCTCTTTATTAGCCTTAGAAAATCACTCAAAACTAAAGCTCTCAATCTCAAACTCTTAATCTCTCAAGGTTATGTCACAGCTTGACATCCTTATATAATAAAGAACCTAAACAAGTTTCCTTTTTCTCTTTAGGACAATTTCCTATTCTTATTACACTTAGATATCTCCTAAGTATAATTTATACTCCTTACGCCAACATTCTCCCCCTTAAGCTTGAAGTCATCTTCAACCAAGTTCCTTACGCCAATGAGTTCTCTCATTTCCCTGAACTTGATTCTACCAAGTGCTTTTGTTAGAATGTCCGCTTTCTGTTCAACTCCGGGAACATGTTCAACCTCCACTTGTCCATTCTCAACACATTCCCGTATGAAGTGATACCTTCTGTGAATGTGTTTGCTTCGACCATGAAACACTGGGTTCTTTGTAAGAGCAATCGCTGACTGATTGTCGATTCGAATAACAACTTTCTCACATGACAACTCGGTGATCTCGCTTAGCAGTTCTTGGAGCCAAATTGCTTGTTTTGCTGCTTCCGTAGCTGCCATAAACTCGGCTTCACACGACGACAATGCTATTGTATCTTGTTTTTGTGAGCACCACGAAATCGGACTTCCTCCAAGGTAGAACACATGCCCAGTTGTGCTTCTTCCATCATCTGGATCCACGTTGTGACTACTGTCACTGTAACCAACCAACTCAGTCACCATTTTGGTTGATCTCTTGAACACTAACCCAAGTGTAGTAGTGCCTCGTAGGTATCTTAAACATTGCTTCATTGCGGCTCCATGAGACTCCTTAGGTTGTTGCATATAACGACTTAACACGCCTACACAATAAGATAGGTCTGGTCTTGTGTGAAGTAAGTAACGAAGACATCCTATGTTTTTCCTATAGCTCGTGGTATCAATGTCTCGTTCTTCAGGTGATTTTGAAAGTTTCAGTCCAGCCTCCATCGGTGTATGAACCGGATTGCAATCCTTCATTCCAGCCTCCTCCAAAATCTTCAAGGCGTATCGATTTTGATTCAGAGTTATACCATTATCTTGTTGACACACCTCAATTCCTAAATAATAAGTCAATCTTCCAAGATCGCTCATCTCGAATTTGGACGCCATCTCTTTCTTGAATGATTCTATGATTCGTATATTTGTTCCCGAAACAAACAAATCATCTACATATACAGCAACCAGAAGAGTATCCTCCTTCACCCTTTTCCGATATACTGAAGGTTCCTTAGAGCACTTCTGGAACTGGAGTCCTCTGTGAATCTGGTTCAGCTTATCATTCCATGCTCTAGGTGCTTGTCGCAAACCGTACAAAGCTTTGCTAAGCTTGTAAACTTTATCTTCGCATCCCTCTACTTCGAATCCTTCTGGTTGCGTGACATAGACTGTTTCTTTCAACTCTCCATGAAGAAACGCAGTTTTAACGTCAAGATGATGGATTTCCCATCCATTAGACGCTGCGAGATTGATGAGAAGGCGAATTGTTTCAATCCGAGCAACTGGAGCAAACACTTCATCAAAGTCAATCCCATGCCTTTGAACATAACCCTTTGCAACAAGTCTGGCTTTGTATTTGTTTATGCTGCCATCTGAGTTCCTCTTAAGTTTGAACACCCACTTCAAACCTATTGGTTTTGCTCCAGCTGGAAGATCAACAAGATTCCAAGTATTGTTTTTGACAATCGAATGAATTTCATCCTTACAGGCAAGCATCCACTTATCTGATTCTTTTTCCTCACTGAAATTCCTCGGTTCATTGTTTAAGCACATCAATAACCATTCTCCCTCTTCATCTGCAAGTAAGGCGTAGTTATCAAGGTGTTTTGGCATCTCATATGCTTCCAAGTACTTTGGTTTTCTCCTTTGTCTTGTTGTCTTTCTTAACCCCGCCTGGCCTGCAGTATCATCTTCGTTATCATCTTCCTCATCAGCACTGTTTTGCTCCTCGTTCTGGTCGTTGTGTATAGCAGCACCCGATCCTTCATCATCTGCGTTTTTCTCATTGATATCCCCTGTTTCTTCTGTGACATACTCTGTATTTTGAATGCCGTGATTACCATAAACTCCAACACTGATCCTGAAACTGCCAGCTCTATCTCGCTCCACATTGCTTTTGTTCCAATTCCAGCCGTTTGTTTCATCAAAGATCACATCCCGACTTACCACTATCTTATGACTTTGTGGAATCAAGCAATCGATATGCTTTTGATCCTGGTTCTGTGCCCAGATGAACTAGCATACGTGATCTGTCATCTAGTTTTCTCAGGTGTGGTATCTCCACTTTTGAGTACCCAATGCATCCAAAAACTCGGAGATGATTGATGTTTGGCTTTCTTCCGTGAAAAGCTTCATATGGAGTTTGTTCCTTTACTGATCTCGTAGCTATTCTGTTTAACAGATAAGTGGAGTGTCTCACTGCTTCTCCCCATAAGAAATTTGGAACATCCATGTGCTTCAAAATACTTCTCGTCATCTCCATCAAGGTTATGTTTCGTCTCTCCACCACGCCATTCTGCTGAGGAGTGTATGGAGCTGTGAGGTGCCTTTTTATGCCTGAGTTATCGCAGAAAGAGTGAAATTCTTGTGATACAAACTCTCCACCTCTGTCTGTCCGGAATGTTTGTATGCTTGCGCCTGTTTCTTTCTCTACCAAGCTTTTAAACTTTTGGAATTTGTTGAATGCTTCACTCTTCTCTTTCAACAAACTCGTCCACATATATCTGGAGTAATCGTCAATAAGAACAAATATGTACCTGTTTCCTACTGCCGTGCTTGGTGTTATGGGGCCACAAAGATCACCATGTACAAGCTCTAGCACCTTAGTAGCTCGGTACATAGTGGCTTGTGGAAAAACTTGTCTCGTTTGTTTGCCAAGTAAGCATGACTTGCACACCTTCTTCTCAACATTAATTTTGGAAACTCCTATAACAAGCTCTCTTTGTATCATAGATTTGATTGTGTCCAAATTAATGTGTCCTAACCTCGCGTGCCACTTGCTTGAATCACTTGTTATCACCGATTGTAGGCACTTGTTATTCTGTATCCCCATACGAACCTTGTACAACCTATTTTGTGATCTTGTTGTTTTACAGAGTAGTCTTCCATCACGATCATGAACTGTTAGATATTCTCCTTTCATTCGCACATCGCAGCCTGATTCTGTAGCTTGTCCTAGACTAACAATGTTGCTTCTTAGACCTGGGATGTAGTTGACATTAGATAGTATCCTTAGCTCGCCGTTTTTGTCCGTAAATTTAACGGTTCCTTTCCCTTTAATGTCTATCCCTGAGTCATCGCCAAACCTTACCTTCCCGGTAATTTTGTAATCGATCCTGGAGAAATACCTCAAATCTCCGGACATGTGGTTACTGGCTCCATTGTCAAGGTACCATATGTCTTCTCCTCCGCCTTTTTCTTCATATTTACTTGGTACGATCTTTCTCTCGTTGAGATAAACAACTTCGTGCATCATGAGTTCGTCTGCTCCTTCCGTCTCATCATCGTCCTTTTCTTGTGTTTCTTGCAGTTTAAGTAATCGAGCTGGACACTTTGATGCGAAGTGTCCGTATTTGTCGCATCGAAAACACATTATTTCGGATAAATCTCTCGATTCATATGATCGTCCATGACCCCTTCCTCTGTTATTAAAGCGTCCTCCACGACCTCTGCTTCTATAACCGCCATTGGAATCGCGAGATGACTGTGCCGATTGAGTATCATTATTTTCATACATTAGCTTGCTTTGATCTTCTTGAGTTTCTTCTGCTTCTTCGGTGATGCATTCTTCATAGGCTTTAAGGCGGCCTATGATATCTTCAAAGCTTGTAGTTTTGAGGTCCAAAACTTGCTCAAGCGATGCTACGATATGTATGTACTTTGTCCGAGGAAGACTCTTAAGAAACTTCTTGACAAACTTTGACTCTTCGATGATTTCTCCAAGGGCAGCAGATTTCGATGAGATTTCAGATAGTTTCCCGGCGAAGTCGTCGATTTTCTCGGATTCTTTCATCTTAAGGCGATCGAATTCTGCCATCAACGTTTGTAACCTTGCTTCTTTGACTCTCTCCGCTCCCACATGTCTTGCTTTAATGGCTTCCCATACTTGTTTTGCCATCTCTAACTCTCCAACCTGTAGTATGAGTGCCTCTGGGATTGATTGGAATAGCAGAGCCATGGCCATATCATTCTTTTCGCTGTCATCTGCTGCCGTTTCTATGATTGTCCAAACCTTATGGACTTTGAGCAAAATCTTCATTCGAATGGCCCATACTGTATAATTTGTTGAGTTTAGCATAGGACACTTGATCGATGAAGATCCTCCTTCGGGTGGTTTTTTTTCAGCTGCGGTTGTAGCAGCGACGATGTCACTCATTGTTTGTGATAATTCCGATCACCAACTCTCTGTTTTCTTCTTCACAAAACAGAGCAATATGAAAAATTTCCTCTCGATCTTTCACAAAGCTCTGATACCAAATATAGAACTTAAGAATATTGAGAACACAAATATAAAGAATAACTCTCTTTATTAGTCTTAGAAAATCACTCAAAACTAAAGCTCTCAATCTCAAACTCTTAATCTCTCAAGGTTATGTCACAGCTCGACATCCTTATATAATAAAGAACCTAAACAAGTTTCCTTTTTCTCTTTAGGATAATTTCCTATTCTTATTACACTTAGATATCTCCTAAGTATAATTTATATTCCTAATCTATTTAGGGAGTCTTCAAGCTTACGCCAACATTGCTAAGTAAACCAAAATGGGTTTTAGCATCACTACTTATCCTAAGAGCGGATATATGATTGGTCCTCACATTCATGTGTATCAACCATCTCACCGCTCTTAGGACATATAGAGATTTTTTTAATAAATACAAATTTACTAATAACTAAAATTTAAATTGGACTGTAATCGAGGTTAAGAAAATGTATGCACGACAAGTTTGCATGCGACTTTGATTTTTACACAGTTAATATTTATATCTACACGCATATTTGTGAAAAATAGAAGTATGGCTTTTATGTGTTAAAAAAAATAACAAAACATTTGTTTTGTAATATATGTTTTCATAATGTATGATTGATTTTTTTATTTATAAAAATATGTATATTTATGCATGCAGGTATGAGTTATAAATAGGTGAATTGTAACATTTATGTGTTGGTTAGTTTTTCGGATATTTTCCGCAAGTGTTATGATTTTATACGATACAGTTTTTAGCGTTTAACAGCAATCACGAAAAGTGTTTCTGTCTTTTTGTATTTAATCAAAATTTATTATTTTCAGCGTTTTATGATATATGGTTTTTTAATAAAAATTATATCAAAAATTTATTATAAAATTTGTGAATTCTTATTTTATAGAATTCTCCGGTAGATCTCCACTCATCTCTTCGTCAAAATTTTTATAGCTCGTAATCGCTCGCTTCCACAAACTCTCTGTAACCACAGCGTTTAAACCAGCTGGATCCTAAACTTATATATGTATAGTTGAAAGTCTAAAATAATATATTTTTAATATTTAATTGTTATATTAAAAAAATAAGGATTTCTTCTGTTTCTAACTTTGATATATGTGTTAATCTTATATATAATAGATCATAACATATACAAAACTTGATTCATGAAATAATATTTTAAGATGTTGAAAAAATATATGCTTTTAAAAATTAATATGCGTAAGATAATATTCTTAAATATTTCAAAATAAAAACATAAAATCGATCAAACTTATTTTTGTTTTGTCTTCTTTGACTCATAATTTGTTTTTTAACCTTGAATAATATATTAAACATTAAGATCTTCTCCAATGTATTTTTTTTTTTCCTTTAAATGTGAGCTTAAAGGGCAGACTTTCAAAAGCTGTCTTTGTGACCTTGGAACAAGTATCAACCTTCTCCCATCCTCTACTGCTAAAGCTCTTGGCTACACTCAACTTCAGGAGAGTAATGTATCCCTTACTATAGCTGATGGGACAGTGAAGAAACCACTTGGGAGTCTCAAGGATGTGCCAATGATGATAGAAGGAGTAACCATTCCCACTGATTTCCTGGTGCTTGATGTGGAATGCCATATAAAGAATGCTATCATTCTAGGAAGACCTTTCCTAGCCTCAGCTGGAGCAGTGTTTGATGCTAAGGAATGCACTATTGAGCTGAAACTGACCAGGAAGAAGGTTCTAAGGTTTGACTCCAAGGGGAATAAGCTAGAGAATGAGCAAGCCTTCTCAATGGAGATCAAGAAGCTGAAGCAGCTTGGAAAGAATTGGCCAGAGTTTTGAAGGCTACCAAGGAGAGAGTTTTGATGGCTGCTGCTTGGTCAAGTTGTTTATAGACACCACTTAAAAGGAGGTCCTTGAAGTGGTTGGTTACAAGAATCTGAATCATGTTAAGCTGGTTACTAGGAAGGGAGAAGTGGTTTTGCAACCAAGTGTCTCTAAGAAGGGAGAGTTTTGCTTCAAGCTTCAGCAAGAGGGGAAAGCTACACCTTTTGCCAGGATCAAGGTGTATGGAGTCACCACCATGGTCAAGAGAAGCAAGATGACACCATGGAGTTCAAAGACTCCTTCTCCTCACCTTAACTAAAGAGGTAATCAAAGTCAAGCTTAGTGACTTTAAACAAGCACACTTGGGAGGTAGTCCCATGGTATCTTTTTGTATATATTATGCTTTCTAGATTATCTTTTATGCTTTGTTTTAGTGTATAGAAACAGGATTCCGAACTGGGGTTTAAGAAAGTCTGAAGGGGACAAAGAACAGGTGTATTCTGGCTGATATCGATCATTTGTATTGGTCATGACAGACCGGTACACATATTTTCGGTCATCAGTATCGATCATGTTTGATCGATATCATTGGAGCCAGTCTACACCAGTCAACGTATCGGTCACCTGTGACCGATATGGAAAGAAGTTTGAAAGGAGGACAGATTTTCAGTCATTCATATCGACCAGACTTGATCGACATAAACACACCGTTTTATTTTCGGTCTAGTGTGTCGATCATTGGTGATCGATGAGATTCTTGGAATCATATCGGTCACCAGTATCGATCACTCATGACCAACATAATCACATCGGATGTATTTCGGTCAAGTGTGTCGATCAGTGATGACCGATACAAATCCCAGAAAGCACAACAGTCTCTAATATCGCTAACTAATGACCGATACTGCCATTTCGGTCAGTTATATCGGTCATGTGTGACCGATATTCCATCTGAGGTAAGTACCTCAACTTTCAAAAAATTTGGAGCCAAGGGAGTTTAAATTTTCAAATAGGATTCTTTCTGACCTCTTTCTTAGCTTCTGAACACTTTTGTTTTTGCCCCCCACTCATTTGATTCCCTTCACTCCCTACCCACCTCTTTTTAAGTCAATAAACTCTTCCTACTCTCCCTAAGTACATCTCTCATTGCTCTCCCTCAAAGATTTTAAGCACTCTCCTTCCCCTTATTATAAGTACTCAGAATTTCTTTGAGCTTTGCACTTTCAGGTACAATGAGAAGAAGGAGCAGCTCAACAGCAAGCATCAGAAGTAACTTGAGCTTTTGCCCTGATGAGAGCCAACTCTACCAAGAGGGATCAATAGTTGAAGAGCGAAAATGACAGTTATAGAGACACGCAAAAGGGATCTTCTCACCGCTCATCCCACCACTCCTGCCATTAAACCAAGTACCACATCCTGTCCATTGTTTTATACCATTGCATCTTTTTATTTCTGTAATATACTTTGTTGCTTCTCTCTTCCATTGCTTTCATTACACAAGGGACTGTATAATTTAAGTGTGGGGGAGAGATTTAGGGTTTGACTTTGTGTTCTGTTTTCTTAGTTTTTCTTTTTCTTTTCA
Organism: Thlaspi arvense; assembly: GCA_911865555.2. Lineage (NCBI taxonomy): Eukaryota > Viridiplantae > Streptophyta > Magnoliopsida > Brassicales > Brassicaceae > Thlaspi > Thlaspi arvense. The sequence continues at coordinate 63,454,948 of OU466860.2, forward strand.
CTTTGAGTCTCATACATATCATGCATTCATGTAAGGCATAGAAAAACACAAAAAATCAAAAAATTTGAAATTTTTTTGCATATTTGCAAACCAAAAAAAAGCATGTAGTTGCATTTTATTCTTCTAAGATTGAGTCTAGTGTTGACATAAATGTTGCATTGCATTTGCATAGAGCATTATGATGAATTTTCCTTGTAAAGTGCTTAGCGTTTAGAGATGATTTTTTGGTTTTTAAGTGCTTAGTTGTTTGATGCATCATATGATTGCTAGAAGTTAAGGCTGGACCATGCTTAGATTGCTAGATTTGGTCTTCTCATCTCATTCTGAAAGCATTTGTTCTCTGAAAATCAACTCTATCAACTTGAACTTTAATTTGGACTTTTAATTATCATGTCTTATGCATTGAAAAGTGATTTTATGGCTACCATATACATATTTGGATCATCTTTCTCCTTTCTACCACTCTTGTTGATCCAAATAGCTGACCCTTATAATTATGGAACAGTTACATCCTCACCCTTAACCAAAACCTCATTTTGAGCCTAAAAACTATTGTGAGAGCTGTGAGACCTTTGAATTGCATTTTCGATTTTGTCTTGGCAAAAGTGTTAGGAATAAGGCTGGCAATGATTAGCTCTCTTGTAGATATCAGCTTGCATCTTGAGCTTGATTGTAGGATAGGAGTTTTGGGTTTAAAAGGATAGAGTTAGGTGGTTTGAGCTTAATGTTCATATGTTTTGAAAAGAAAAGGAAAATATTTGAAATGGTAGAAAAGGGCGAACAGTTTAGTATTGTGGTTAAGCAAAGGGAAGAAAAGCTCTAAGTTCAAAGAGAAGAATTGGCGCCAACAACAAAGCTCAGAAAAGGTCCAAAGAAGAAAAATCAGACCAAGAGCAATCCACCAAAGGTGATGAAGGTGCCATTACAACAAAGAAGTGCAAGTCTCAACCAAGAAGAAGCAACCACACAAGCAAAAAGAAGAAGTTTCCCCAGCCATGAAGAAGAAGAAAGAAAAGGGTAGAGTTTAGGGAAGGGTAGACTTAGAGGGTTCACTCTTGGGTTTAGAAATGCTTAGGACTCATTTTTGGGAAATAAGGGTAGAAGAGAGTTTTGAATTGCATGCATAAGTGTGCTTTTACCTTTAGCATTTTGCCTAAGATGAAGTCATTTTATTGAGTGATGCTTTGTGTTTTTAAAACTCTGTGCTTAAATGAGATCATTCTTATCTCATAACCTTACCCCTTTTCAACCAAATGTCTTCACTTGATTTGCATAAGCATGATTCATGTTCTGAACTTAATTGAATGTTAAGGAGCTGGATGATTTGAGCATTTGCCTAAGTTGAGATTTGAGATCATTTTGAAACATGATGAGCATGGCTAGGTTCTTTAAAGTATAGCTGATTATGTTTGCATCCTACGACTAGGCACTTAAGCATTGAAACCATCTCTTTACCTTTGCACTTTTGGAATCTGAATGCCCACTTTCAAACTTCACTCTCCCATTTGTTATTATTTGCTTGAAGACAAGCAAAAGACAAGTGTGGGGGTGTTGATATCCCTTGTATTTACATCATTTAAGGCTGCATTTAGTACATAATTTGGTCCTCTTTTGCATGTTTTCCCTTAGCTTTTGTCCCATTTTCTTCTCCTTTTAGACTAAGGTTGCATTTAGAGTATATATTGCATTTTCTTTGCAATTGGGATGTTTTTAGGTGCTTTTGGAGCTAAAAGGAGCTTGGAGGAGCTTTGGGGATGATCCAGGGTTCTAGCTAGGCAAAAGGGAGCAAGAAGGATCAAAGCAGAAGATCTCTGCAGAAGTTTTTGGTCAGAGCACGGTGAATATCTGTCAAGGATAACCGATACGGATCAGTATCGATCACCAGTATCGGTCAGGAGTGACCGACACAAACACAACGGGTGTATTTCGGTCATATATGTCGATCACTCCAGACCGATGGGGATCTATATCGGTCACTGAAGACCGACACAACTGACCGATACTGACCCAGCCCGAAGACATGTCGAAAATCTGGAAAAGAGGCTATTTATAGCCTCGGGATGGAAGCCCTAGAGTAATGGCAAAAGCGTAATTAAATTACTGTTCTTAAACATTTTCTTTAAGTTTGTAAGACAAATCATTTGCTTTGTTTAATATATTTGAGTATTTGCCTTTAATCTTTCTTTATTCTCTCTTCTAATCATGATTAACATCCTTTTCTTTTGTGATTTGGTGTTAAATATGAGTATGAGTGAGTAGTTATCTTAGAGTTTTTAGATGTGGTAGATTAGGGGAATCTAATACTTGATTAGGGCTTGTTAAGTGTTTCATTTTATGGGTTCCTCTCTATTAATCTGTTATTCATGCTAGATTAGTCTTGATCAAACTTGTCTAAGTTGTTAGCTTTCTCTTATGTCCACCAAGTGTTTGATGAAATGCTGATCTTGTTTAATAGAGGATTTTCTGGCCTTGACTCAAGAGATTGACTGTTTGAAGAGCATTTTGACTTGAATAGAGTTGTTTACTATTGCTTGCTTGATTTTTTAGCACTAATAAGAATTAGTTCTTGTTAAGATGTTTAGCAAAGGGCTATTTGCTAAGAGATTGGATCTAGCTTGCTTGATTGTGAACTCTATGTCTAGGAATCACCATTGTTTGCTTATTTGCTTGATCAATGTAGTTTGGAACAGCCTTAGTTAGTGTCTGAAATTCCCCAAAGTCAATAACCCTATCTAGGAACTTGTCTTTATCTTATTTGAATCTCTGTTTTGCTCTGTTTTTCTTGCTTAAAACTGCTTAGCTTGCTTTTGTTTTCACTTTCTTTGCTGCTTGTTTCACTTAGGTTGCTAGAATAGTTGCTTAGGCAAGAAAACCTTTTCTGTGCTTGCTTGACTTAGAGATCCTTACTCTCAACTCTTCTGTTTTCAACTGATCTCATTTGGATTGATTAAACCCTATGAGGGGAATGGACTGTACATCGATAAAGTTGCACGGTGGTGATCACATCAGGGTGCAGCATCGAGCAGAGCCTTGCGAATTCTTGCTTGATACAGTCTCCAGACCGTACAACATGAAACCCCAGCCCGTACATCGACGAAGATGCTCGATGGAGTTACACCGAGGAGTAGCATCGAGAAAAACATCCAAGGTTTTGCTCGATATTGATGTTATCAGCTAATCCGAGCATGAGATGATGTCCGGTACTACAACCACCGACGAGCAACGAGAAGATCCACATCGAGATGTAGCATCGAGTAAAACACCAATATGTTTGCTCAATGCGCAATATCCTAGCCAAGAACAGGCATCATGATGATGCCATGCACTGCCCACGAGAAGGATTATGCAAGCCAAAGTGTCTCCCTACATCGAGCAACAACATCGAGCAGAATATCTGCTAAGCCTGCTCGGTGCAAAGTGTCCCGGAGGAGAGCCTCATCAGAACACAGAACCCTCGAGGCATAGGAGCAGGAGCACCGAGCCACAGGACCTGACGTCCCTGATATGGTACACATCGAGTGTTTGCTCGATATGATCCATGTAAAAAAATTTGAAATTTTTACATGGGTAAATCGAGTAAAACCTTTTCGCGGACCATGGTGGCTGGTGATATTGCTGCATATTGCATGTATTTTGCATACATATAGGTTAGCTTTTCATGCATTTACATCACATTTTAAGCTAGATTGCATCACTTTAGGTCCTAGAGCATTCTTGCACCAGCATACGCATGTTTCTTGCATTTCGCATTATATTCAGGTTGTTTCTGGCTACTTCGGAGTCGTGGAGGTTCGTGGACGTGCTGAGGCTCGTGTGGAGATTCGTGGGAACACCGGATGCTTGCTAAGGACCAGAGATCGGGGAGCAGATCGAGCACGGCCGGTCGATCTAGATGAGATCGACCAGAAGATCGAGTAGTCCTTCCGATCCAAGGAAGCTGATCGAGACATAGATCGAGTGAAGCAATCGATCAAGTGGTACGGACGTAAATGACGCCATGCAGAGCGAGAGCCGGATCGAGTCCACCACTCGATCCGCCGAAGATCGATACCAAGATCGGATGCAACACTCGATCCACCAAAGAAGATCGAGACACAGATCGAGTAGAAGACACGATGTCTGGAAACGATCGAGCAAAATGCTCGATCTCGAGGTCGATCTCAGTCCTTTCAACTATTTTTAGCCGCTAGCGAAGGGGGGACCATCAAGCTGTTTGGCCTACTTTGGGAAGGCGGCGATCAGATTTTCATACACGCTTTCACTTTTACTTTTTATCATCTTTCTCTCTAGTTTTTAGGCGATTTCCGCCATTGTTGGATTTGGAAGCTTTGTTCTTGGATCTTTTGAATCGTTTAAGCTTTAAGTAATCGTCTTTTATGTTTATTGTTTCATCTTTCATGCTTTGCTTGGTTTACTTAATGTGTAGTGAGTAGTTTAATCGGGTTTTGGAGTTGAGAGGATCCTAAGGGGTGGAAAAGGTTTTCAAAGCTTGGTGTTTTCTTGTTTTTAAAGGCTTTCTCTTCTAGGATGTTGAGTTCCTAAGGCTTAAAGAGTCTCACGCCAAGATCTTTATGATCAGAGAGGTCTCTTACCTTGACAGGATCCAAAGATCTCTGAAAATCACATCCTAGAGACTAGTTACCGTTTCCCAAACGCCATGGTAGTTTAGGGGACTAGTTAAGCCATGTGTTTGAAATCTAAGTTTATTGCCCTTCAACCTCTCTTTCCACCAGACGCCATGGGTTTGGAGGAGAGGATGAAGGAGTGATCAATACCAAAAGCCACGGATGGATCTTGTATTTGTTTTCAAGGCTTAGAGAATCTCACAAAGTGAGTGGATCCAAAGTTTTCAAACCAAGCTTGGACCTTTGAAACCCCTAAACATGAATCTCAACCCTAGACCCTTCTTTCTTAGCATTCTTACATCTTCGTTAATCATTCGCTTGATATTCGTCGCATCCTGGTCATTAGTTTCATTGCATTTGAACTTTTAGACGAGATCGATCGTTGTTGCTCGATCTAGTGGTCGATCCCGTGGTCGATCCACTAGTCGATTTTTATAAATTCATAGCTTTGCATTTTAATCATTCTGTTTGTTTCTAGTGGTATTTCAATCATTCCTGGTATTTTTAAAATAGTTTTGCATCCCATTTTACCGTTGCATCTAGTTTTTAGGATTTTCACAAACCTGTTCATCATTCGCTTGGATTTGCATAACCTTTGCATTCTCATTGCACTTTCTAGCTCTTAGGATTGGATTGATTCCTCTTGCATTGTACTACAACTAAGTGCTGCTTGAGTTTTGATAACCTCCTGTTGCATTCATCCTAGACACAACTAAGCAAAAACCATGTTATCAGCTGGTAAAAGAATCTTTTATTTCTCCCTCACGTGCATTTTTGAATTTTAAACTGATTTTCTTGCATTTTTTTATCTATTTTAGATTTTTCTTATCTTTTACCTTAAAAGTAGCATTCTATCTTCTCTCCACATCTATATCGAGCTAAACACCATCTTTTTTTCTGCAAAACACATTTCTCATCCTTTGAATACTCTGAGTTCATTTCTTGCAAGCTTATCAAAGATCTAAGGTATTAGTATTCTTATTTCTCATTTCTATGAGTTTAGTCTTTGAAAACTAGGATGAACTGCATTATATTGACTGTTGAGATTGTTTTGCATGATTTTATTTTGGATTTAAATGGCATGCCACCATTGTTGCTCCTCTCTTTGATAATTTATGGTTGAAATGTTTGAGAAATGCTTATTTTGTTCTTATTTTGGCATATTGTTTAGATTATGGCTAAATCTTGGCATGTTATTATTTTTCCAGAATATTCACCATTCAAATGTTTCATATTAGAGCAATAGTGATGAATCTTATGCATTTTCATAATTTGGTGGAGAGAATATGATATTTTTGCTGCATATGCTTGAAATTGTTGAAATCGCTGCTTGTTGCTGTTGGAATTTTAATTTCCAACGTGTTCATCCTTTTGAGCTGAAAAGTTTTGCTAAATTCGACTCTGATTGTTTCCAATCAGTGTAAATTGTTATAGAATTTTCCTGTGCATGCTTGAGTTTTGAAAAATAATGTTTTGCACAGTGCTCTCAAAAGATAATATGCTAATTTTTGCTGCAAGCATTGCATTTTCAGGTACTACGTCGAGCACTAGAGGAGATGAGGAGCTTTTTGACTCAAATGATGCTGCAAGAAACAGAGCAGAGGGAAAAATGCCAGTGGTTGAAACAGAACAAGTCCAAGATGCAGCACCTAACCTCAAAGACTACATGAGGACGATGAGGAGAGTGGACTTTGCTCCAACAAGATATGCTAGTCCAGGTCTGTTGGAAGAGCTGGGAATCAAGACTGAGGTGGATGAGCTGTTAAGAAACATTGGACTTGAGAAGTTTGCTAGTCTTGGGCATCCAACATACAAGCAAATTTCTTGTGAGTTCCTTGCAAGCTTCAAGGTCTACTTCTGCAAGTTTGATGAAGAATATAATGAAGGAGAAGAAGACTTTGGCAATGGATTCATCAAGTTCAGAGTCAACAAAGCATGGTACACCATGGGATTTACTCAGCTTGAAGAAATATTTGGATTTGATCAAGGCTCAAGAGCACAAAACATGAGCTTCAAGCACAATGAGCTAAGGCATGTGTGGGAGGAGATAACAAATGATGCCTATTGAAAGAAGGGTTTTTGCTGCCCTTGTTTAAACTTCAAAGTTATCCTAATCCCCAAATTAGATGAGGTATAGGGTCTTAGGTGTCAGACACATTTGTGGATGATAAGATACAAACAATGATGTAAGCTAAGTGAGACTGGGGCTTTTGTTTGTAAAGAAATGATTCTAACAATCTAACAATGCAATAAAAAGAAAGCAGAAACCAAATGCAAGTAAACAAGAACTAAGCAATGAACTTAAAGCAATGACTAAGCAAGAACTAAACAAGATGATTTTAAAAACAATTGATTAAAAGCAAGACTCAAGGTTCTAAGCAATTGTGGGATAAGTGGTTCTCAAGAGTGACAAGTGGATTTCTAGCAAAAGGCAAACATCAAGCATTCAAAAGCAAGCATTTCTCAATGTTGAATTCCTAGACAAGGTATCTAAAGGGAATTAGCTTGACGTCAATAAGCAATTCAAATTTAATAAGATTGAACTGTCAAACCCACTTGTGATGGCGTATTCTTCAACCGTGAGCATAAAGATCAGAACTATTCTAGCCTAAGAGAAGTACTAAGCAAGCAAAAATTCTCTCACTCAAGCAAGAATTCAGATCAACTTATCAATCTTGTGAACCAATAAGGACCTAGTTAGCTAAACACTAATTAAGAATATGGACTTAAGCACACAGTTGCAACGTCCTAACAATGCTAAGCAATGATGAGGAATCAAACAAAGGCAAAATCTTTCAATGCACACTATCTAACCATCAAGCAAGAATCTCAAAATCAATACTATCTAACCTTAAGCAAATCAGCGAATCATCTAGCAATGGTGAACTATCACTTTGGTGTCACTGAACAAAGGAAACATAGACCAAGCTAAACTATCAAGCCAAATACGCGAATCATGCATAGAGATGAGATAACAAGCCATCTAGTAAACTTTATGCAACAATCAATATCATATTCAATCAAAAAGAGCAAGCTTTATTAACAATAATCACTTTGCAAGAGAAGAATACAACAGTGAACAACTAATCAAGCCTAACCATCCTTTAATCACTTCTTAATCACTACTTTTCATACTTAGAACCCTAAATCTAAGATAAACTACTCACTAATTATGTTTAATCCTATTTGTTTAGAGTTAAACATGATTAGATGAGATTGAAATGCAAAGATGATAAATCTAAACTACCAGGATGCTAGAAATAAATCAAGAAACAAGATTAAACTATAAAAATGTAAACTTTATTAAAGAAAAGGATTACTAGAGCAAATCCACCATATAATTAGAACAATATGAAAAGAGAGAGTTTTTTTATAGAAAGACTAAGCTTGGATAAAGATAATGTTTTGAGAGAGTAGCTCTAAGTACTACTCTTGGATAGAACAATATGAAGTATTGCTAGGTTGATTAATAGATGCGGAAGCATTATCTTTAACAATACTTCCGCATCTATTAATCAACCTAATATCAGATTCTAGGTCATGAAGCTAGAATAAGCAATAAACACAAATCAAAATGAAGAACTCTAATGATTTTATCCTAACAATTCAATTCAACCTAGCAATTCATCATCACCTTTGAAAAAACCCTAAACCTAACAAGCAAACTACTAAGACATGATCAATGAAACAGAAATCATAATTTGAATAGAAAGCATAAGAGAAATCAATAGAAGAAATAAGGGAGTTCAAAATCTTCTCTAAAGGAGAATGATTTATCTCTCCAAAAACTCTCTAAAAATCTCTCTCTAAATCTCTCTGTAAAATAAAGCTTAGGTCTAAACAATGACCATAAAAATCCTTTTATAGACCCAGAACACGGTTTGGGGCATAACTAAAAATATATAAAACTTCTGGGCGAACTTGTAAGTCTTCAGAAATTCTTTAAAAACTCGGGCAAGATTTGTGCACTTTTGGTGTCGATCGACACCAAGACCCTAGTGTCGATCGACACGGGATTTGCACGCGTACTGCACAGTTTCTGCACGACAGTGTACAATTTGTGCACGACTTGATTTCTTCAGCAACATCTTCTGTTTTGCTCCAGAATGCTCCAATATCTCCAAATAAACTACAAACATATCCAAACCTGTAAAGACTCAAAAAGACTCGAAAAATACCAAAAGACTCTATAAACAGGACTTATATCATGGTCAAAAACCCATAAAAACCATGATATATCAACTCTCCCAGTTATGGCTCGTGCAGCGCGTATCGACTTCCCTGCTCGATGCTGGACCTTGATGTAGACCAAAGACTTAGACTTCTCGTTCTGATCCTCTTCCTCACGTTCTACCGCTTACATCGAGCACACTCCATAGAGGTTTTGCTCGACATCCTTGCTCGATATGGACCTGACTTTGCAAAAGCTCATTTTCTGACATCCTCTTCGAACATGAGCTACTTCCATCTCCTTCCCAACTCTAAAAATCTCCAAAAACACCTGAAAATCACCACAAACATGCACATGTATGCAAATGTATGCAATCCTAAGCTAAGTGCATGCCATGTTGATTCTAAGTGCAAATGAGACTATAATGCTAAACTATAATGCAAAAACAAGGGAAAAGATGCATGAAATGCAGCCTAAAATGCTCTAAAATAGTAAGTTATCACCTATAGAGCTGGTCATCTGAAGAGTGCTAGTATTCGCTGATATGCTCAAATTAATCCTTAGAGCTACTCTCTCAAATTAAGAGATCACTGTAGTACTTAGGGATCGAATCCACAAGGACTTAGATTGTTGCACAATAAATTTCAGGTTCAAATCAAGCTAAGGAAAATTAAATGGATGTAATGCAAGTAATAAAAAAGAAAGTAGCAAATCGATTGTGAGGAGGTTTTAAATCAAAGAGAGAAACGCTAGGCCTTGGGAATTTCGCAGGTGATTTCGAATTGCAAATCTAGACAGAATGTTAGGAGATTATTAAGCATTGTTCTTGAACTTGAAACACTAATATAAAACCAATCAACTTCCGCTGCAGAGATTATCTATGTCTAAATCCTAGAATCCCAAATTCCTTTGCAAATCCTATCAATTCAAACAAGCTTTAAAATCAGGTCCAATTGTTCACAAAATCCTAAACCAAATTCCTTTGCAGATAGGAATTTTGCTCATCTAAGATTAGTTCTGGTGACTAACAATACTTCTGCATCTATTAATCAACCTAATATCAGATTCTAGGTCATGAAGCTAGAATAAGCAATAAACACAAATCAAGATGAAGAACTCTAATAAATTATCCTAACAATTCAATTCAACCTAGCAATTCATCATCACCTTTGAAAAACCCTAAAACTAACAAGCAAACTACTCAGACATGATCAATGAAACAGAAATCATAATTTGAATAGAAAGCATAAAAGAAATCAATAGAAGAAATAAGGGAGTTCAAAATCTTCTCTAAAAGAGAATGATTTATCTCTCCAAAAACTCTCTAAAAATCTCTCTCTAAATCTCTCTGTAAAATAAAGCTTAGGTCTAAACAATGACCATAAAAATCCTTTTATAGACCCAGAACACGATTTGGGGCATAACTGAAAATATATAAAACTTCTGGGCGAACTTGTAAGTCTTCAGAAATCTTTAAAAACTTGGGCAAGATTTGTGCACTTTTGGTGTCGATCGACACCAAGACTCTAGTGTCGATCGACACGGGATTTGCATGCGTACTGCACAGTTTCTGCACGACAGTGTACAATTTGTGCACGACTTGATTTCTTCAGCAACATCTTCTGTTTTGCTCCAGAATGCTCCAATATCTCCAAATAAGCTCCAAACATATCCAAACCTGTAAAGACTCAAAAAGACTCGAAAAATACCAAAAGACTCTATAAACAGGACTTATACCAAAAGACTCTATAAACATGACTTATATCATGGTCAAAAACCCATAAAAACCCTGATATATCATTCGCCATCCAGCTATCAGATATGTTCATATGGTCTTTACCAGCACACTCTTTTATAGAAAACAGCAGAATATGGTCAAAGAAGAAGAGATGGGGTTGCTTGTGAATGCCTTGAAGAACATTTTGATGGAGACAAGGCATGGGAAGTTTCATGGAGAGCGTTTAGGAGTTGGTCTTGTGACAGTCCTAATGAAGCAGTTCCTATCTTGCCAACAATGGGCTTTCAACCCCAGAGAGAAGAAGCTTAAGTTAGCCATTAGAGGTGTGATCACTATTATCTTGTTTAGTGCTGAGGTTGAGCTTGGCACACCAGATGTTAGCATGATATTCCTTGATGTCCCCTATCTCAGCAAGATTGGATACCTCTCAGGAGCTGTAGAAACCGGATTTGGCTATCAGTTTGAGCTGGAAAATACGAAGAGGAAGATCATCTTGCCAAGGCAGCGCCTCACCAACTTCATCACTTATGAGAACATCCGCTTCATGCCAACAGAAGATGAGCTTTATGATCCTAGGACTGACCCTCCATTGATGAGGCCAAGCAAGGTTAAGAACATGAGAATCATTAAAGATTCAGATGAGGAGGAAGATGTTGAAGAATAGCATCAAGAACAAGAGGTTCAGCATCAATGGAGAGAGGCGGATGAACATGAAGACTATGATAGCCGTCCCTATGCATTTGATCTTTATGATTTGATCTGCACATCTGAAGCTTCAAAAGCTGCTCATAAGCATATTAGGTTTCTTCAGAGGTGGAACCACTTCCAGGATAAGGCCATTAGAAGCTTGCTGAAAACAGTAAAGGCCAGCAAGAATTTTGTTGACTCCTTGAAGAAGAAAGTGAGAAAGCTCAAGAAGAAGTTGGGAGGATCTTCATCAGCTAAGAGAATTGATCAAGCAGTTCAAGGAGAACCACAAGGAGGAGGATCTGATGTTGAGGACATGTCTGAGGACACACCAGAAGCCACGGTCCAGGAGAGACACTCTTTCCACATCAGTGAGCGGCTAAGGACACATATAGCTGAATCGGCCAGACACTCATCCCATGTAGCTGTTCCAAGGCACAAAGGAAAGAAGGGAAGGGCTAGACAGAAAACTCCATCTCATGCCATTGAGAGTTCAGACTCTCACCACTCCTCCACCTGAAGTAAGGTACACCACACTAACCATTGTAAAAACCATAATTGTTTTTAGATTTTATGCGACTGTTTGCTTGATATTTGTGAGCATACTCCTCAGGATTTTTATTACACAGGCACTGTGTAATTTAAGTGTGGGGGAGGGTGTATGATGGACTGATGCTTGCACTTGCATTTGCATCTTAGAATAGAAACCATGCATCATATTTGCATAGCATCTAAGGCATAGAAAAAACCAAAATATTGATTTTTTTCGAAAATTGCTTTACAGTTTAATATTCATGCATTCATATAAGATATAGGCTTTATTCATTCATATAGGACTAGCTTGCTTGTTTAAATTGAGAACTATGATAGAACATCTTTGTTAATGCTAGTATTTTATGAAAATGAAGCCCTTGTTTTAAATCCTTTGGTGCATTCGATGTTGAACTAGAAATAAAGCTGAACCAGTTTTGGAATTTGCATTTGTGTGAGCTTTGTTTGAGACTGAAGCATGCTTTGAAACGATTTCAACCTTTGTTTAATTGGAACCTAATTTGGATTTGCAATTATCATGTCTTATGCATTTGTGATTGATGTCATGGATAGTTTAAAATATTTGGATCTTCTTATTCTATTTTGCCTAAAAGGTCCAAATAGATTTCTTCACCCTTAACTGAACCTCTTTTCAAGCCAAGACATTAATAGTGTGTGATTAGTGAGGCCTTTTTCCTTCATGGTTGTTGCTTAACAAAAAAGTGTTGGGTTGGAACTACAAGGAAAGTATTTCCATTGTAGAACTAGCTCATTCTTGAGTTAGATAGGCTAGGATGTTTTGGGGAATGGTTTGGGATTTAGTTAGTCTTTAAGAGAAGCAAAGAAGAAAGAAGTCAAGGCAAAAAGAAAAGGAGTGTGACACAAGAAAAAGTGGAAATGGCAGCTCTAAGTTCAAAAGAAAGAAGGCTCATGTTCAAAGAAGAAAAGAAGATGCAAGAAATGCAAAGCAAGTAAATCAGAAAGCCAAAGACAAATTAAGCACCAGCAAACCGCCACCACATGAAGATCAAAAGAAGAAGTGTCCTCCAAAGCGCTTGAAAGAGAAGAGTTTTTGGGTTTTTTTTTTAAAAAGGGTTTAAATTCTTAAAAAGGGTAGCATAGGCGGGTTTACATTGATTAGCTAGAGTTAGGAACATATCTTATAGGTCTTGGGTAGATGGGAGTCTTCCTTTGTATGTGTAAGTTATTATTTGATCCTTAGCATTTTGCCAAAGCACAACCATGCTTTTCCTTGAGAGAACCCCTTAAACACCAAAACCAATTTGAATAGTGGAATCATTTTTATTCTACTAAACCTTGTCCCTTAGCCAAATGACACATTTGCATCTGCATAAGCATAATTCACGGTTTGAGCTTAATTGAATGTTAAAAAAGTTGTTTGATTTGATGAGCATGTGTAAGTTGATAGCATTGTAATCATTCTTGCTTTGTGATGAAAGTGGCTAAGTGTTTAAAGTGTTCTTCCATCAAGTGCACTCTATAATTAAGAACATGGACTTCATTTTGATTTATTGTTATCATTTTTAGAGATGTGAGTTCTCATTTTAAAACTTCATCACCATGTTAAGTGTTTCTTTGCTTGAGGGGAAGCAAAACTAAGTGTGGAGGTGTTTATAGCTTGCTATATTAGAGCATTTTAGGCTGCATTTAATGCAACTTTTCCTTGGTTTTGTATTATAGTTTAGCATTTTAGAGTCATTTGCACTTATAATCAATATTGCATGCATTTAGCTTAGGAATGCATACATTTGCATACATGTGCATGTTTGTGGTGATTTTCAGGTGTTTTTGGAGTTCTTGGAGTTGGGAAGGAGATGAAAGCAGCTCATGCTCGAAGTGGATGTCAAGAAGGAGCTTTTTCAAAGTCTGGTTCTATATCGAGCAAGGGTATCGAGCAAAACCCCTGTGGAGTATGCTCGATGTAAGCCGCAAGACGTGAGGAAGAGGATCGGTTCGAGGAGTCCAAGCCTTTGGTCTGCTTCGAGGTCCAGCATCGAGCAAGGAAGCCGATACAGACTGCATGAGCCATATCGGGGTTGTACATCGAGCAGAACACCGTCCGTACAACCCCGATGCAACATGTCCGCAAGTTGACCATCTAATTTTCGTTGACCTTATCTTGTTTTTTAGGTTTTTTATGCTTCTTTGGGTTCCCTACTATAAAAAGGAAGCCACAAAACATTGTCTTTATCTCATCCTAGTCTTTCTACCCAAAAACTATCTTTTTCATCTTGTTCTTGAATCTTAAAAGATGATTTATTTTAGAATCCTTTCCTTTAATAAATTTTTGCGCTTTTATGGTTTAATCTTGTCTCTTGATCTTTATTCTAGCACCCTGGTAGTTTAGATTTCTTATCTTTGCATTTTAATCTCATCTAATCATGTTTAATTCTAAACAAGTGGGATTAAACATGATTAGTGAGTAGTTTACCTTAGATTTAGGGTTCTAAGTAGGGAAAATGGTGATTAAGATGTGATTAAGGGGTGATTAGGCTTGATTAGTTTGTCCTATGTTGTCTCCTTCTCTTGCAAAATGATTATTGTTCATAAAGCTTGCTCCGTTTGATTGAATATGGTACTGATTGATGTATATGGTTCACTTGATGTCTTATCTCATTTATATGCATGGTTCGCTTATTTGGCTTGATAGTTTAGCTTGGTCTATGTTTCCTTTGTTCAGTGACACCAAAGTGATAGTTCACCTTGCTAGATGATTTGCTTAGGGCTAGATAGTGTTGGTTTTGAGATTCTTGCTTGATGGTTAGATATTATGCATTGAAAGATCTTGCCTTTGTTTGATTCCTCTTCATTGCTTAGCATTGTTAGGGTTTTGCAACTGTGTGCTTAAGTCCATATTCTTGATTTGTGCTTAGCTAACTAGGTCCCTATATGGTTCACAAGATTGATAGGTTATTCTGAATTCTTGCTTGGGTGAGAGTTGCTTGCTTGCTTAGTACTTCTCTTAGGCTAGAATGGTTCTGATCTTTATGCTCATGGTTGAAGAATACGCCATCCCAAGTGGGTTTGACACTTCAATCTTATTGAAAATGTATTGCTTATTGTCGCCAAGCTGATTCCTTTTAGATATCCTGTCTAGGATTACAACATTAAGAATTTCTTGCTTCTGAATTTTTCCTTTGTCACTCTTGAAAGCCACTTTTCCCATAATTGCTTAGAACCTTAAATCTTGCTTTTTATTAATTGTCGTAAGATCATCTTGTTTAGTATTGCTTAAATTGTCTTTTTTATTTAGTTCTTGCTTAGTTATTGCTTTGAGTTCATTGCTTAGTATTTGTTTATTTGCATTTGAATTCTGCTTTCTATTTGCATTGTGAGGTTGCTAGAGTTACTACTTTGTCATCATTATTTGTATCTCAATATCCACAAATATGTTTGACACCTAAGACCCTATACTATATCTGATTTGGGGATTAGGATTACTTTGAAGTATAAACAATGGCCTCAAAAACCTTGCTTCAGTTGTTAGAGAAGAGAAACTTTCTGTGTTAGTACAACGGCCAAAGACATCTAAAAAAGAGATTTGGATAACAAATAAGATTGATGATGAGACCAAAGCTGTGTCATGGAACAAGGTCTTCATGGTGGACGTATCTCGATATACGTGTAGACTTAGCGAGAGTTCTTTTTTGGTCGATGAGGAGAAGAAAGTCCTCATGTGTTGTGATAGATGGACCGAGTACGAATCCATGTCGGACAAAGACGCTGTATACATTGTTGGGGGAGACAACAAAGTCACACCATTGTTTAATGGGGCTGTTGGTTACGCGCCATGTTTGTTTAATTTTGTTCCAAGTTTGATTCAAATCCAGTGACTCAATTAGCTACGTGCATGTAACCCTTTTCTTTTATATTGTAATTTAGTTGTCCATGTCCTTTTCTTTAGTATTAGTTGTCTTCGTCTTTTTTCTCGTTGTTGAGTTTAGTAATCATCAAATTTAGAAAATATAAATAAATATAAAGCTTGAAAAAATCTAATCATTCCCTCTCACAAACTCTCAGCAAAACGTTTTTGAAAAACTTGAGCCTCTTCATAGTCTCTACTCTAACAAAACGACTCAAACTCACTGAAACACCCTTGTGAACTTCCTTCCTAACTTCTTGAATAACAATAGAGGGAACAATAAGAAAATGCCAAAAACCCATACCTGAGTTAACATATGATTACAGTTTTACACGCATAGTAGAGCTACATATATATATCCTTTTGCTTGAACTATAAGCACCATGTATACACATTGATATTCATAAACAATTAAATTTGTCTAAACAGGGTAAAAACTACAAAATGAATATTTGTTACAATTCTAAACCGATCAATCAATTGACATAACATAATTATTCGAAACAAACCACAATTTTGAATCCATAATCACATATTCGTTAGCAGATTAGTTACTGTAGTCTAAGTTTGTTTTAACAGTCGGTTTGATTCGGTTAGACCAGTATACGCTAGACCAAAATCGGACTGAAGAATATGTGCCTTCTAGTTTAATCAAAACTAGGTTTCTTTATATTTTTAAAAAATTAAACTATCAAGTCTACAAAATATGATACTATATGATATGAGGTTTAAAATATATTTTTAATGATTATATGAGTTGTAAATTATTTTTATGTGATGAGTATTAAAATTAAATTTTGTAAGTATGGAAATGTGAAATTGAAAATAAAACATATTGAGTATATGTTATTGATTTAAATATGTTGCGTGTTACTAATCCTTTTCTTCTCTTATGTTCTTTCTCGTTCTATGTTCTTCTTCTCAGTTCTTTGTTCATCTTCTTCTATATGCTCATTCTTTTTTTTTGTTCTTCTTGTTATATATTATTTAACAAATATGTTAAGTGAAAAAGTTGATGTGTCAAAAGGAGAAGAAAAGTTACTGCATTCTAATGATGACCTGAAATATAATATATCAAATTTTCTAAAATAAATGAAATGTTCTGATTGGTTAACTTAAAATTAAATAAATTATAAAATTAAAATATAAATATAATAGATTATAACAGTAAATTAATAAATTTAAATTAATAGAAAATGATAATTACTATGATTTCAATTTTTTTATATCTCATATATATTAATTGAGAAGCATTTTTAGAGAATAGCCATAATTTTGTAAGTTATTTACAATAGTGTGAAACAACAGATTTTGGTCTACTAGATCAAATGTCCTGCCTCTTCTAATCAGTTGTAGAATAGAGATAAGGTATCAATCCAATTGTAGGAGATGAAATGTAAACAATGCTGTAAGCAAGATTGAGGTTTGATTATGGGAGAACCAGTCTAACAACCTAATGGTGCAATAAAAGAAAATCATAAACTGAATGCAAGTAACAGATCTAAACAATGAACTTAAAGCAATGACTAAACAGGAATTTAAGAAAGAAATGACTATTAAATCAAGAGCTAAGCAAGATAACTTTGAAGACAATTAATTAAAATCAAGACTCAAGGTTCTAAGCAATTGTTGGATTGTGGTTTTCAAGAGTAACAAGGGGACTTCTACTAAGACACTCAACAAGCATTAACAAGCAAGTAATTCTCAATGTCATGCTCCTAGACAAGGTATCTAAAGGGAAGCAATTGGCGTCAATAAGCAATTCATATTCAACAAGATTGAAGTGTCAGACCCAATTGTGATGGCATATCTTTCAACCATGAGCATAAAGATCAGAACCATTCTAGCCTAAGAGATGTACCAATCAAGCAACTACTCTCCCACCCAAGCAAGAATTCAGATCAACTTATCAATCTTGTGAACCAATAAGGACCTAAGCAGCTATACACCAATCAAGATTATAGATTTAAGCACAAACTTGCAACACCCTAACAAAGCTAAGTAATGAACAAGAATGAAGCAAAAGCAAGATCTTTCAATGCATATTATTTAACCATCAAGTCAAGAATCTCAAAACCAGCATTATCAAGCCCTAAGCGAATCATCTAGCAAGGTGAACTATCACTTTGGTGTCACTGAACAAAGGAAACATAGACCAAGCTAGACTATCAAGCTAAATAAGCGAACTGTACTTAGAGAAGAGATATCAAGACATCAAGTGAACCATATGCATCTATCAAACCATATTCAATCAAAAGGAGCAAGCTTTATCAATATTAATCAGTTTGCAAGATAAGGAGATAACAGAGAACCATTAAACAAGCCTAATCATCTCTTAATTATATTTTAATCACTACTTTCCCTACTTAGAACCATAAATCTAAGGAAGACTATTCACTAATCATGTTTAATCCCATTGATTTGGAGTTAAACATAACTAGATGAGTTTAAAATACAGAAGATGATAAATCTAAGCTACCAAGATGCAAGAACAAAGATTAGAAGATAAAATTAAACCATAAAAATGCAAAATTTATTAAAGATCAAGATCCTTAAGGCAATCGCCCTTTAAGGTTTAGAAAAGGTTTTTAGTAGAAAGCTAAACTTGGAAAATTAAAACTTGATAAGGATAATTTTTTATGGTTTCTCTTTATAGTAGGGAGTCAAAAGAAGCATAAAAAACCTAAAAAGATAAGATAAAGTTAACAAAAGTCAAATGGTCAACGCGGATAAGTTGCATCGAGGTCGTACAGTCGATGTTTTGCTCGATGTGAGACCTCGATATGGTCCGTGCAGCGTGTATCGATGTCCTTCCTCGATGCAGACCAACAGCTTGGAATCATCGTGCTGATCCTTCTCCTCTCGTCTTGATGCTTGCATCGAGCATACTCCACGGGTGTTCTGCTCGATATGCTTGCTCGATATGGACCAGACTTTGCAAGAACTCCACTTTTGATATTTGTTTTGAGCATGAGCTGCTTCCATCCCTTCCCCAGCTCCAAAAAACTCCAAAAACACCTGAGAATCACCACAAACATGCACATGTATGCAAATATATGCAATCCTAAGCTAAATGCATGCTATGTTGATTCTAAGTACAAATGATACCTAAATACTGAACTATAATGCAAAATCAGAGGAAAAGATGCATGAAATACAGCCTAAAATGATCTAAAATAGCAAGCTATCATAGTGCTATTTTGCTGATGTGTCATCACCAAAATTATTTTCAGCAAATATATAAAAATAAACTTATGTTACTAGATTAATTACATGTTCTACCACTCACATTAATTTGGTTATACAATAATTTATATCAATTATTTATACATAAATCATCATTTAATTTATTAAGATATTCTCTTTCTTTTTATTTTTTACCAAAAGTATATCATATTAATTATCTTTTTAATTATATTTTCTATCAAAAATATTTTTTTGTAAAATAAATAAATTATCACATCATCTATATAGTATAAAATATATAGATTTGTTTGTACATGTGTTATAGTTATAAATATTTTTAAATGGATATAAATTATTCAAATTATTAACAAATAAAAGTAGGTTTAGAAAGTTTAAATTAGAAATGAAGATATGTATTAATAAACTATTAATAAAAACATAAATGCTAATAAAAGATTGTAAAAGTAGAAAACTTGACATTCATTTTAATGTACTTTTGGTTTAATATGGTTTTTAATAGAGCCATATAAATTAACTAAATAATATAAATAGTTAAATTAGATAAAAAAGTTTAAAATATTATATCAAAAAGTTAAAATATAAAAATAATTAAATATGTTGAAAAATATAATATTATGAATATGTTTGTTTTGTTAAGAAAGTAAATTATTATAAAGTTTTAATTTCTACAAACAAAATAACATGGTTAAAAAGTTTAATTTTTTTTAAATTACATAAAAGTTTATACAAACCTTTTGTTATTAAAAATATTTTTTTTGGATCAAAAAGTTAATAGTTTATAAATATTAATTCAGTTATATATAAATTTAGAAAACTTATTAACAATATTAAAATAAAAAAAATAATTAATATATTTTAATATAACTTCTATAGATATTTAGTATTTAAAATAAAATTTATAATAATTTACTCTTTCTAAAAAATTAATATTTTAAAACTGTTCTTTACATGTTAACTTAACTATATAATTACATTGTATAAAATAATATTAAAATTTATTATAAAATTCTATAATCAATTTTAATTTTTGTTACTTTATTAATAAAATAAATTTTATTGTTATCATAAAGTTTTAGAAATTAACTAATAATTCAATCAAAATCCATCTATTAACTCATTTTCTTTTTTTTTTTTCTTTTTTTTGCAAAAATGCATCTATTAAATTTGATATATGCTAACTATACAGCTAATTTATTCAGTAATAAATTTAGATCAAATTAGTTAATTAAAAACTATTTATTTATTTAGAATTTCCAAAATTTAGTATACAATAAATACAATAGTATTTAATATTTGATAAAATATAATTATGAGCTAATTATGAATTTATTAATAATTTTAAATAATTTAATTTATTAATTATGAGCTAATTATTTAATTTATTAATAATTACGTTTAATATATGTTAATAATACAAATAATTTAATTTATGGCATACTCACTAAGTCAATTTTGATATAACTAATATTACTAATTACTAATCTAGTAAATAAAATTCTTTTTTGTTACCTTAGATATACATAATCAAAAATTTCGAGTATAAACGGTATTGATACTTTTGCTAATAAGTAAAAATAATATATAAGATGGGAAAATTTATATTTTAACTTACATCAATATTTTTATAGAAGCTATTTATAATAAATTTTATATGTCACATTATTTTTTATATAATTAATAATAGCAAAAACGTATCAAAACTCTAACCATATTTATTACATCATAAATTTAATATTTTATTTTATTATGTATAGACTATACTTTCAACCTACAATTTATTATCTATTCAATAATTACAATTCAAAATGAAATTAACTTTGTTGCATATATAAATTTTTGCTAGATGAGTATTGGTGGTTTATTAGCATTAATATTATGATGTGTTTATTTAAAGGTATGGAGAATTGAATAGGAACCATATGATTTCTAAGTTTTACATAATAAATATGATTTATATTTTTGTCATGTATTTTTTCTTTTATCATATAATATATATTATTTTTACTAGGTGGATTTACACCATATAAATACATATATTATTTTTTACTAGGTGGATTTACACAGATTTCTAATTTCCAAATATTCTCGACTTCTGTTTGATCGAGAAGACGCGTCATTAATAAAGAAGAAGATAGACAGTTCTATGTGGTAGAGAAAGCAGCTGGCGGTTCGTGAGAATTAAGGTATATTGTGTGACGCAGCATCCCATACTTCAAACAATAGGAACCCGCCACTTGGACCGCACCCATCATTTGCTAGAATCTTGCTCAGAAAGAAGCCTAATCAACGACTAGCAATCCATCCAGACAAGCCCGCGAAGAAACCATCACTAACGAATAATCGCAACGGTATGGATCTCACATCGATACAGGAAAATCATCAGTCGCCCGCAAACAGTTGTGACTTTGGAGACGGATTGTACAGAATCTGCGTGCGCGGGTCAAATGTGATCGCTTGGGAGCGTCAATCCCCCAAGATGCGTTGCATAGAACTCATACTCTTGGATCAAACGTGACCGTCGCTGGACATGACCTCAACCAACGTATTCAAAACTCGCAAGGTTATCTCATTTCGCTCTTACAGGGTTATGCAACTTTATGCTTGCATGATTGTGTGATTCATTGCTTGCATGATTGTGTAATTTCTTGCTTAAATGACTGTGTGGTCTCATTCTCGTGCATCTGCATAACTGCGTTTATTTCATCTTTTGTGTGTACTTATGCCCTCTGGGGGCATCATTCTTGCAACTTGCATCTTCATTAGGGCTCACGTTTGGAAACTCCTCTCATTATGCTCCCTTATGGACTTGTTTGTCTTCTGAGGCACTTTTACTCAAGGAATTTGAGACACCGGTCCAGCAGGCCTTTGTGGCCCTTTCTGTGTCAGCACCCTCCGGGCACAGCATGATATTCAAAGCATGGTTTACTGTAGACCTGCTTGCCCTCCGGGAATCATTCCTTCGGGAATCTAAGACTCTGGTCTCACAAGCCTTCGGGTCTTTCGCCAGTCCTCCACTAGCGGGCCGTGCGACCAAATGCTCCTCCCAAGGACAAGCTCGCCTCCCAGGCACCACATTAATTGAGGTCACCTATCCACAGGCTTTCTCTTCCCAAAAACTTCTCCGACCTCTTCCCTCCAGGGTACGTCACAATCATGTTTCTAAAACCCAGAAACTTCTGCGTAAGCACAACGCGAGGACTGTCCAAACAGTAAGGGAGTTGAGGTAACCCCCTCGGGAAACGCCTTACTTTGCACCATCTGCACACAAGTAACGACTCTCCCTCGTGTTAGCAACCCGCGTATGAGGACCATCTATTCATCCATTCAACGGCGGCATATGTGGTCCTTGGATGGGTGTCTTATTCGTGTCGCTATCTTATGTCGATCCCCATAGTCACATAGGACTATGAACTCTCTCAAGACACCGATGAAGGGGAGGGGGGAGCAGGACAGCTCCTTGTCTAATGCCTCAGGAAGCAAGGAGTAAACTTCCTCTGAGGAGATGTCTATCCGTGGACGCATTAATAGTTCCTCTGGGAACACTAACATCCTCCTATCCTGAACAAGTATATACTACTCCGAGATGCATACCCTAGTCGGGGTACGACCAAACTAACGAGCTTATCCAGAAGTCTAACTCTTTTGGGTAACATCATACTCCCCCGAATGCGTGGCAAGGCCGGAGCGAGTCCTTTAACCATATATCTAGTAAGACTGTCTCATGGTTGTCTTCTACGAAAGTGTAAATCTTTCGACTAATAACGTACTCCCACAGATGCGAATAAGGTCGGAGTTGACACCTAATATGATAGTCTTTTGGTTCGCTTCTCTGGAAGTCTTCCCCAACCAATACCGCATTCCTGAAATGCGTGGCATGGTCCGGGCGAGTCCCTGTTTTAATACAACTTTTTTTTTTGTTTTCTCTGAGAACTTAGCTTCGCCCAGACCAGTATCGTATCCCTTAGAGATACGCAGCAAGATCATCGCGTTATTACGGCCTTTCATGGCCGAAACATAGGGAACCAGATAACTCATGCTCATTGTGCAGGAGGTTTGAAGAAGTCGACTCCCCGAATCGTTCCCAATCAGTCGAGAAGTCAGGGGCAATTGTTGGGTCCAGTTTTACCATGGCCAGTGACAGCATGACACGTGGGTACCGAACCGTTCTAAACACTGACATAGCCCCCTAGCTCAGCCAATAACTCCCTAGCATACTATTCCCGGGCAGTTGGCGAACTAAGTGAAACAGCAGTTTTCGGTCACTAGATCCAAATTCCATATGCCTCTAATCAGTTGTAGAATAGAGATCAGGTATCAATCCAATTGTGGAAGATGAGATGCAAACAATGCTGTAAGTTAAGCAAGATTGGGGTTTGATTATGAGAGAACAAGTCTAACAACCTAATGGTGCAATGAAAGAAAAGCATAAACTAAGTGCAAGTGAACAGAATTGGACAATGAACTTAAAGTAATGACTAACCAAGAACTGAGCAGGTAATGACTACTAAAGCAAGAACTAAGCAAGATGACTTTGAAGACAATTACCTAAAGGCAAGACTCAAGGTTCTAAGCAATTGTGGGATTGTGGTTTTCAAGAGTAACAAGGGGATTTCTTTCTAAGGCATTCAACAAGCATTAACAAGCAAGCAATTCTTAATGTTGTGCTCCTAGACAAGGTATCTAAAGGGAACCACTTGGTGTCAATATGCAATTCATATTCAACAAGATTGAAGTGTCAGACCCATTTGTGATGGCGTATCCTTCAACCATGAGCATAAAGATCAGAACCAATCTAGCCTAAGAGATGCACCAATCAAGCAACTACTCTCTCACCCAAGCAAGAATTCAGATCAACTTATCAATCTTGTGAACCAATAAGGACCTAAGCAGCTTTACACCAATCAAGATTATAGATTTAAGCACAAACTTGCTACACCCTAATAAAGCTAAGCAATGAACAAGAATGAAGCAAAAGCAAGATCTTTTGATGCATACAATCTAACCATCAAGTCAAGAATTTCAAAACCAGCATTATCGAGCCCTAAGCGAATCATCTAGCAAGGTGAACTATCACTTTGGTGTAACTGAACAAAGGAAACATAGACCAAGCTAGACTATCAAGCCAAATAAGCGAAATGTGCTTAGAGAAGAGATATCAAGACATCAAATAAACCATATGCATCTATCAAACCATATACAATCAAAAGGAGCAAGCTTTATCAACATTAATCACTTTGCAAGAGAAGGAGATAACAGAGAACCATTAAAAAAGCCTAATCACCCCTTAATCACATCTTAATCACCACTTTCCCTACTTAAAACCCTAAATCTAAGGAAGACTACTCACTAATCATGCTTAATCCCATTGATTTGGAGTTAAACATAACTAGATGAGGGTAAAATGCAAAGATGATAAAACTAAACTACCAAGGTGCAAGAACAAAGATTAGAAGACAAGATTAAACCATAAAAATGCAAACTTTATTAAAGATCAAGATCTTTAAGGCAAATCGCCGTTTAAGGTTTAGGAAAGGTTTTTGGTAGAAAGCTAAACTTTGATAAGATACGACTTGATAAAGATAATGTTTTGTGGCTTCCCTTTTATAGTAGGGAGCCAAAAGAAGCATAAAAAACCTAAAAAGATAAGATAAGGTTAACAAAAGTCAAATGGTCAACGCGGATGAGTTGCATCGAGGTCTTACGGTCGATATTCTGCTCGATATGGCCTGTGCAGCGTGTATCAACATCCTTCCTCGATGCTGGTCCTTGATGCAGACCAACGGCTTGAAATCTTCGTGCTGATCCTTCTCCTCTCGTCCTGCTGCTTGCATCGAGCATACTCCATGGGTGTTCTGCTCGATATGCGACCTCGATATGGACCAGACTTTACAAGAACTCCATTTCTGACATCTCCTGCGATCATGAGCTGCTTCCATCCCTTCCCCAGCTCCAAGAAACTCCATAAACACCTGAAACCCACCACAAACATGCACATGTATGCAAATGTATGTAATCCTAAGCTAAATGCATGCTATGTTTATTCTAAGTGAAAATGATACCTAAATGCTAAAATATAATGCATAAACAGAGGAAAAGATGCATGAAATGCAACCTAATATAATCTAAAATAGCAAGCTATCAACACCCCCACACTTAGCAAGCTACCCTTTTTAAGGACTTAAACCCTTTTTAAAACCCAAAAACTTTTCTTCTTCAAGCGCTTTGGAGGACACTTCTTCTTTTGAACTTCAAGTGGTGGCGATTTGCTTCTTTTGAGCTTGGCTCCTTTAGTTGGTGATGCTGGTGCTTGATTCGCTTTTGGCTTTTTGATTTACTGGTTTTGCACTCTTGCATCTTCTTTTCTTTTTTAAACATGAGCCTTCTTTCTTTGAGTTTAGAATCGCCATTTCCACCCTTTTGCTTGTGTCACACTCCTTTTTCTTTTGTGCCTTGACTTCTTTTCTTCTTTGCCTCTCTTAAAACTAAACCCAAGATAACCCCAGACCATTCCCCAAACACCCTAACCTATCTAACTCAAGAGTGAGCTAGTTCTACAATGGAAGTACTTCCCTTATAGTTCCAACCAAACACTTTTTGCTAAGCAACAACCATGAAGGAAGAGGCCTCACAAATCACACACTATTAATGTCTTGGCTTGAAAGAAGGTTTAGTTAAGGGTGGGAAAATCTAAATGGATCTTTTAGAGAGTGTCAAAAGAGAATATGAAGATCCAAATATTTTAAGCTATCCATGACATCAGTCACATAAGCATAAGGCATGATAATTGCGAATTCAAATTAGGTTTCACTTAAACAAAGGTTGCAATCATTTCAAAGCATGCTTCAGTCTCAAACAAAGCTCACACAAATGCAAATTCCAAAAGTGGTTTAGCTATATTTCTAGTTCAACATCAAATGCACCAAAGGATTAAAAACAAGGGCTTCATTTTCATAAATCACTAGCATTAACAAAGATGTACTATCATAGTTCCCAATTTAAACAAGCAAGCTAGTCCTATATGAATGCATGAAGTCTAAATCCTATAAGAATGCATGAAAATGAAACTCTTTATGTGAAGCAATTTTTGAAAATGTTCATTTTTTTTAGTTTTTTTCTATGCCTTAGATGCTATGAAATTATGATGCATAATTCCTATTCTACTATGCAAATGCAAATGCAAGCATCAGTCCATCATATACCCTCCCCCACACTTAAATTACACAGTACCTGCGTAATAAAAATGCTAAGGAGAGTGTTCACAAACATCAAGCAAACAATCGCAACAAATAAAAAAAAATGAGTGGTATTTACAATGGTTAGTGTGGTGTACCTTACTTCAGGTGGAGGAGTGGTGAGAGTCTGAACTCTCAATGTCATGGGAAGGTGAAGCTTCCTCCTCTGATGGAGTTTGCTGTCTAGTCCTTCTCTTCTTTCCTATTCACCTTGGAGCAGCTACATGGGATGAATGCCTGGCCGGTTGAGGAAATTGTGTCCTTGGCCGCTCACTGATGTGGAATGAGTGTCTCTCTTGGACTGCCCTCTCTGGTGTGTCCTCAGACATGTCTTCAACATCAGATCCTCCTCCTTGTTGCTTTGTTTGGACCGCTTGATCAGATCTCTTGGCTGATGAAGATCCTCCCAACTTCTTCTTGAGCTTCCTCACCTTTTTCTTCAATGAGTCAACCGACTTCTTGCTTGCTTTGACCGTCTTCAGCAACTCTCTGATGGCTTTGTCCTGGAAGTGGTTCCATCTCTGAAGAAGCCTAATGTGCTCATGTGCAGCCTTTGATGCTTCAGATGTGCAGATCACATCATATGGGTCAAATGCATAAGGGCGGCTATCATAGTCTTCATACTCATCTTCCTCCATCCCTTGATGCTGAACCTCTTGTTCTTGATGCTGCTCTTCAAAGTCTTCTTCCACATCTGAGTCTCCGATGGAGCTCATGTTCTTCACTTTGCTTGGCCTCATCAATGGTGGGTCAGTCCTTGGGTCATAAAGCTCATCTTGTGTTGGCATGAATCGGATGTTCTCATAGGAGGTGAAGTTGGTTAAGCGCTGTTTGGGCAAGATGATCTTCCTCTTCCTGCTTTCTAACTCAAACTGATAGCCAAATCCTGTCTCAACAGATCCTGAAAGGTATCCAATTTTACTGAGATAAGGGACATCTAGGAAGATCATTGTAACATCTGGTGTGCCAAGCTCAACTCCAGCACCAAGCAAGATGGGAGTGATCACACCTCCAACGGCTATCTTTGGCTTCTTGTCTCTAGTGTTGAAATCCCACTGCTGGCATGCTAGAAATTGCTTCATTAGGATTGTCACAAGATTAACTCCTAAGTGCTCTCCTTGGATCTTCCCATGCGTTGTTTCAACAATTATGTTCTTCAAGCCATTTACAAGCAACTCCATCTCTTCTTCTTTGACCATACTTTGCTCTTTTCTATAGAAGAGTGTGTTGGTAGGGACTCTATGAACATATCTTATAGCTGAATGGCGGATGCTAACACTCTTCATGAATGAATAATGGTTATAAAACTGTACATGTTGGCTTCAACGGGTAACCAAGGGAATGAGGGGAAATAATGAATTCCTCTTCATTCCTTAAATTTTTTACCATTTGCTAGTAATAATATTTTTTCTATCATTCGTTCTTATTCCTTATCATATAAAGAATTATAGAACAAATGTATTCCTTATTAAAATTGGAGAGGAACAAATTATATTTATTTACTTCCTTAAATATTTTTCATTCCTATTTTTTATTTCTTTTATTTTTTTCATTTTCATTTCTATTCCTTTTTTATTTTTTTCCTTTTCATTTCTGTTCTTTTTGTATTGTTTGTGATTACTTGAATGAACATTTTTCTTTAATTCGTATAAATGCTATTCTATAATGTTTTGATGTTTGATATATATAACGATTATTCTGATTGTTGTTGTTATTGTGTTAACATTTATAATATAATGTTTTTGTTATAAACTATTTCTGTAATATTATTTGAGAAGTACTTTTTTTAACACTAAAAAAATGCCTCTATTTAAAGTATGCCACTAAATTTATGTATGAAAAGTTTTGACAACAGGTGTAGGGAATGTGATTTACCTTAAACCCATTTTCCCACCATTCTGTTTCCATCTCGATTTCTCCAGTAGTCTGATCGACGTGTACCCCAGTTTTTTTGAATAATCTTTTATATGCAGTATACCAGGTTTTCAAATTGTCATGGTGAATATAAAAATTTTCCATTCCAACTTATATCTAGCTGCCTCTTAAATTTTAGAAATTAACCAATCTTTTCCTTCTTCCGTTAAGTATGTTTCTTTCCCATTTTCTTCTTCTTGTTCGAAAATGAATATGCCAAGAAAGATATGGTTCTTGTTATCACTCCATGTGATTTTTTTTCTATAAATGTTTTAGAAAAAAACATATACATAAGTTAATATAACATAATAAACATATAAATTTGAAATAAAAAAGTATATTTATACATTACCTTACAAGAAAAACCTGATGATGTCATCTGTGTAAAATGTTTTAATTAATAAATTTAGCACAAACAAAATTAATAACTAAAATTTGCAAGTTTTATAAAAAATCTGTATACCTTTCCGATTTGCAAGTTTTGAAAAAAAAAACTTTTTCAATGTATTTATATTGTTCTAGTGATCTTAAAATAGTATATGATTACTGTTTTTTTAATTTTGAATATTTCTTTTTTGTTTTTGACTAAGAATTTAAAGCTAAATAATAGTAATTAATGATGTTGTTATACTAAATTTTAGGAAATATATTTATTATTATTAAAATAACTAATTTGCCTAAGTATTATTTATTTGTATTATGTATTTATATTTTATTAATATAAATAATTTTTGTTCAAAGTGAGAAGAAGAGAAGAGAGAGAAAAATAGAATTTAATTTGTGTAACGAAAAGTGAGAGGGGGGGAAGAGAGAGAGAGAAAAGTAGAAAAAAGTGTGTTAAAAGATATTTGTAGAAAAAATAGAAAATCAATAAAAAAAATTTTAAAATAGACTTTTACGATTGTTAGATATTTTAAAAAAAAAGTCTGATTGGTATAATTTTGATTGTCAAGAGTGTAAAATGTCTAATAGTCTTTACAGACCAGCAACTAATCGGACCCTACATTTGCTAATAACTTTTTTAACATAAAATAGAAACAATATCTACTCATTAACATATGGATTATATAGAACCATAAACTTCTTAACAATCCTAACAAGATTATCGAATAATCTATTAAATACCATTAAATCTAGATTGTTTAATACAATTCTTTTTTTTATATAAATAAAAGCTAGATTTCTCTCCATGATTGCATTATTCATTGTCTATAAAAAACTTTTGTTAAAAATAATTGTAAAAAAAATAGAAAATCAATGAAAAAACTTTTAAAATAGACTTTTAGGACTGTTAGATATTTTTTAAAAAAAGTCTGATTGGTATAATTTTGATTGTCAAGAGTGTAAAATCTCTAATAGTCCTTACAGACTAGCAACTAATCGGACCCTACATTTGCTAATAACTTTTTTAACATAATATAGAAACAATATCTACTCATTAACATATGGATTATATAGAACCATAAACTTCTTAACAATCCTAACAAGATTATCGAATAATCTATTAAATACCATTAAATCTAGATTGTTTAATACAATTCCTTTTTTTATAAATCTCTGGTTGGTGACATGAGTTACCATTGATTAAGTTTGAGTTAAGAGCTTAACTCAAAAATGTTACCAATCAAGTGTTAAATCAGATTTTTTGATTTTAAGTTTGAGTTATAATGAGTTATAGTTGATGTAAAATTTTTAGTTATCTCTTTGTTAAATTGCTAACTCAAGAGTTAATGCTAAATCAAAGAAAAAGTGATGACTTAGAAGTTGAGTTATCATTTTATTAATTTTTTTTAACACCTACGTGGGATTTCAGGTTTTGCAAGTTTTATTTTTTTCTCAAATTAATTTAAATATATATGTATTTTCATTTTATTGTCAATAAAATTACTTGGTCAACTAAAATAATTTTATTTTAAATTTGAATAAAGTTCTACTTAGTCTATAATTTTAACTTGTTTTTATTTGATTTCATTATGTTTAAAATATTATTAATTTATTTAATTTATATTTATCATTATTATTCATTCTAATTAATTTACTTTTTGTAATATATACCACAACTTAAAAAATAATTATTCTCACATAATTATATATATATGATTTTTAATTTGATGTATTTCAAGTTAGTAATAAAAAATTTAATCTATTTTATAATTAAAATTTGTAATAAATAATAATTAACTTTATTGTCTATTTTTTATTTTATCATTTTACTCCCATTAAATACTTTTATTATTCAAATTATTATTAATTTTTATATTAAATAATACATACTGCAACTTATACACCAGAAAAAATTACCAGTTATTTATTTTGATAAAAATATTAAGTCAACTTTATACAGCAGACTTACCACATAAATCTATTGTTTTTACCACATAATTTTACTGTAAATTACATCGATTTATAACATCAACTATAACTCAACTTTAAAAATATATGTCATTAATCGGAGCCAAAAGCTAGATTTCTCTCCGGATAGTTTCATGATTGCATTATTCATTGTCTATAAATTTTCATTACTTTTAGATATTAAAATGGTGATAACTGATATCGAATAATGTTTGTCTGTAGCTATACAGTCAACAAAGCGGATCAAATAGTAGTGGTGTGGTGTTGGTGCAACCATACAAACGGCAGAACTGACAGTCGTTGCTTACATGGTACATTCTCTCCCTCTCCCTCTTTGTTTCTTTGTTTTTTTTTTATATAGTCAGATTAGTTTTTTCGATTTCTTAGTTTCAAAATTGGGTTCTTTTATTTTTTGGTTTCAAATTTGGTTAGTTCCAAGGTTTATGGTTATAGATCATCTCTTTTATGTACTAGCAGTATATCTGCTATAAACTTTTGTTTTTTAAAAAAAACCTACGAAAGATAATACTTCTACATTTTCATCAAGTTAATATCACTTATGTTCCATATCAGACAACCTTATGATACAATCTTAAAAGATAACAAACTGACCTATTTCTCAAAGTAATACTTCACTGCTTAAAACCTATTAATTTTTGAAATCTGAAAGTATAACCAAGGAAACATGAATCAGACTCGAAATCTGAAGAGATAATAACCAAAAAATATCTTTTGTAAAATTTTCTAATACTATTTATGATTTTGTAAAAAATTAGAAGGCTAAGCAGGAATAAAGTCTTTGTAACACTAAGGGAGTTTAATCATCGTTTTAGTGATTTTTAATTGTTTTCAATTTCAGAAGCTCATACCAGGATTTTTTTTTTTCATTTATCATGTATGAGTTGAATAATTTATGTTATGAAATTAGACTAATGGTTTTGATAAATGCATTTGCATGTTAACAACACTAAAATGATGTTATCTCAGAGGCGCGTATAACACCTCAAAGGTATCTATTCGACAAGCAAAATTACTAGAGCTGTCCAAGGAATAGAAGTAGTAATTACAGAAACTGACCATTTCGAAATCATTAGCAGATAAGTCCGCTGGACCATGGAAATGTTTTGAGACTAGATACAACAGATTTGAAGAATCAAAAGGAACCAAAGGTCTTGAATCATCATAATTCTGTGGCAACGATTGATTTCCAGTAGAATGAGATGGCCTCTGAAAATCTAATTGTACACCATTACCATGATAAAAAAAAATGTCATATCTCATGCCCTTTATCACTTGAAGACGAAATAAGATATAAATGAACACATAAGAACATCAGAAATCAAAAGCAAGTAGAGTAAAGTGAATAGGTTAGATGATTAAAGCATATGAGAAACTTCTTCAAAGCTTAGAATATCTGTATGTAAATGATACGACTTTGGAGTATGAACTGGATTTTCATAGCCTAAGAGAATACAATAGTTAAGAAGGAATTTAAACAGTTATGTGTTAGTGACAAATACAATATTTAAAGAAAGCTTAACTTTTGCGCAGGAGGATGTACATAGCAAGTGATTTCTACAATAATATTGAAATCTGAGATTGCAGAGGTGATTATGCGTGTGAAATCCAGTAATAATAAGCCAGAGAAATACTAGCAATTGTGTACAACGATGTTCTCGCCCATAGATGTCCTATACATAACTTTTGATATTAGATAAAACGTTTTTGACACATTCAACAACCGCATGGCTTAATTTGCATTGATGTATCAATCAAAATATATTCAAAGTGAAGCCACCTGCAAGATGCAAAATGGCGGCAAAAAGATCGGAGTCGACAACGGAGATGGCGAAGAGGGAATGCCGGAGCAACGGCCGAGGTGGAGGAAGTGAGGATAGAGGAGAATGTGAGACCAGCGGTGGCAGACGGCAGAGAGAGAAGGAATGGAAGAGGAAGGGACTCTGAAGAGGCATTCAAGCAATAAATTCTGGATTCGAAAGGTGACAGAGTAGATTTAGGGAGGGCAGAGGGGAGAGAAAAGAGAGGAGAATCTGAAGAAGATAGAAGAAACAGTGAGTCAAAGAAGCTGAATTAGTCGAGAAGAGGAAATGGTTGAAGAAGAAGATAGAAGCGATTGCTCGCCATGGTCACCAACTTTTCCCACTTTTAATTTATAAAAGTTGTATTTTTTAATCAATTTCATTGTTTCACTTTCACTTTTAAAATTTGATTATATAAAACAAAAATAAATGTAACATTCGGCAACAAGATTATAACTGAGAAAACAGTAGGGATCACGGAAAAAGTGGTCTGCCAAGCTTAATGATGCACTTTAAACTTATAGGACTGCATTCAAAATATTAATAGGAAATATCTCTTTTCAACTTGTTGTATGGAAAAGCTTGTCACCTTCCAGTAGAACTTGAGTATAAAGTTTAATGGGCAACCAAACTGCTCAACTATAACATTAAGAGTGCTATAAAAAGGAGATTTATGCAACTTCTATGACCTAGAAGAGATCAGGTTGGAGTCTTATGAGAATTCAAAGATTTACAAAGAGAGGACTAAAGCTTTCCACGACAAGAATATAGTCCACAAGAAAATTCAGATCAGGCGACTTGGTTCTTCTCTACAACTCAAGGTTGAAGCTTTTTCCTGGAAAACTCAAGTCAAGATGGAATGGGCCATATAGAATCAAAGAAGTTCTTCCCTATGGAGCAATCACATTGCTGGATATTGAAGAAAGGGAATTCACAGTCAATGGACAGAGTCAAGCCATATTTAGCCTCAGAGGTTCTAGCAATGGAAACTGACCTTAGTCTTCTTGATGTTCCCACCTAGCAAAGTAAAGGAGGTCAAGCTAAGAGATCTTAAACAAAGCACACTTAGGTGGTAATCTCATGACTATTTATGTAAATATGCTTTCTTTTTGTTGATATGTTTGTTAAGTGTTCTCAGGATGGGAAAAGTGATTAGATTGGTCAAACAAATTGGAGAACCAAGGGAATTAAAACTCTGTTTCTGCATCGAGGTGTTGTATCGAGCATAACCTCTGTAAAACCTGCCCGATGCAGTTTATCTCGAGGAAGAAGCAGTCTGTACATCGAGCAGATTGCATGATGGAGATCGCATCGAGGTGCCACATCGAGCAAAACCGCCAGAGCCTTGCTTTATGCAATAGCCCCCGAAGCTTTTGTCCGTACACCGAAGAGAAAGTACCGTACACCGAGCAAGATGCTCGCGGGTGATCGCATCGAGCAGAACATCGAGAGCCCAGCTCGATATAGATGACTGCTCTTCAAAACACCAAAGCTGCAAGGATTCCTCGATCCAATGGGTACCATTAACCATCTTTATCAATGAATATCCAATCCTCCACCCCTCCAACCACGAATCCAAGTACATACCTTCTTCATCCTTCACTCCTTAAACCTTCCCTTTTACATTTGGTATTGCCTCCTTTTGCATTTATAATACACAGGGACTGTGTATTCTATGTGTGTGTGTGTGTGTGGGGGGGGGAGGGAGGGGGGGGGGGGGGGGGGGGGGGGGGGGGGGGTGGGGTTTTCTTGGATTAACATTCTGCATCCATATCACATTTGCATTTACATATAGCTTAGCAACCATGCATTGCACTTAAGGCATAGAAAATCACTAAAAATTGAAAATTTTCTAAATTTGATTTCTTAGAAACAGAGTGTTCATGTGCATTCATATAGGACTTAGACCTCATGCATTCACTTAGGTTGTAGCTTGCTTGTTTAAAATGGGAGTAATGATAATAAATCCTTGAAAATTCTAGTGGTTTATGAAAATGATGCCCTTGTTCTTAGTCTTTTGATGCATTTGATGAAGCACTTGAAGTAAGGCTGAACCACTCTTGGAATTTATGATTTTGAAACTCTTGTTTGAATTTGAAGCTTGCTTGATTTGATCTTGACCTTTATATAAGTGGAACCATAATTTGGACGTTGAATTATCTTGTTTGTGCATTGAAAGCGATTGCATGGCTACCAATATACATAATTGGATCATCTTCTTACTTTTCACCACTTTTGTTGATCCAAGTAGCTGATCCCCATCATTAAGAGACAGTTAGCCATATCTTGAACCAATCCTTCTTTCTAAACCCAAACACTATTGTGAGAGTTTGTGAGGCCTTGCATCATCATTTTGAATTTATCTTGGCAAAAAGTGTTAGGAATAAGGCTGGCAAAAAGAAGCTCTCTTGTAGACATCAGCTTGCATTTTGAGATTGATACTAGGTTATGATTTTTGGGAAAGGGTAGAATTAATTGGCTTAAGCTTTAAATGATTGTATCTTTTGAGAAGAGAAGAAGAGTGGGAATGATTTTAAGAAGAGAATGATATTGTGGGAAGATGATTGTATCTTGTGGTTAAGTGAAAAAGAAGAAAGCTCTAAGTTACAAAGAAGAAGAGTCGCCTGCAACAACAAGCTTACAAAGATCATCCAAAAGGAGAAAAACCAGACCAAGTAATCCACCAAAAAGGTGATGAAAATTGGCGCCTATATAACAAAGAGGAGCAAGTTCTAGAACAAGTCAGCCACACAAGCAAAAGAAGAAGAAGTCCTCCACATTTCAAGAAGAAAAAAATCAAAAGAGCTTTAGGAAAGGGTAGATTTAGGAATTTATCTTGGGGGTTAGGCTTAATTAGGATCATCTTTGGGAAAAGGGTAGAAGAAAGCTTTGACTTGCATGCATAAGTGTGCTTTTACCTTTAGCATTTTGCCTAAGATAGATTCATTTCATATGAGAGATCTCCTGTTTCTTTGAGCCATTGATGAATGAGATCATTTTTATCTCATAATCATGTCTCCTGAACCAAATGACTTCACGTGATTTGCAAAAACTTGATCCATTGGTTACTTGTTTAATGAATTTAAAAAAGGTCAAGTGATTTGAGAGTTTGTATAGATTGATAACTTGAGAATCATTTTTATTTTGTGATGAGTGTGTCTTAGTTTTTGAGTACAGTTCCATCATTTGCATTTTATCACTAGAAACATGGGCATCATCTTGATTCATTATTAGCATTTTAATGATATGAGTTCCCATTTTAAAACCTCATCATCACGTTTAATCTTATATTTGCTTGAGGGCAAGCAAAGACTAAGTGTAGGGGTGTTGATAGCTTGTTATTTTAGAGCATTTTAGGCTGCATTTCATACATCTTTTCCTTTGATTTTGTATTATAGTTTAGCATTTTAGTATCATTTGCACTTAGAATCAATATGGCATGCGTTTAGCTTAGGATTGCATACATGTGCATATTTTTGGTGGTTTTCAGGTGTTTTTGGAGTTTCTTGGAGTTGGGAAGGAGATGAAAGCAACTCATGTTCGAAGGAGATGCCAAAGAAGCAGCTTTGCAAACTCTATATCCATATCGAGGTCCAACATCGAGCAGAACATCCGTGAAGCTTGCTCGATGTGAAACGTGGAACGAGGAAGAAGGATTTGACGAGGACTCTGAGACTGCACCGGGGTAGTGCACCGAGCTAGGCATGCCGCACAGGCCGATACGAATGTACATGGCATATCGAGGTGTAGCATCGAGGAGAACACCGAGAACCCACCTCAATATCAAGCTGACCACATCGAGCAGAACACCTTCCCTTGTACCCCGATGCGTCAATGCCGAGAGTTGACCAAGATTTTTCTACTTTTTGTCAAACCTTATCTTTTTGGCTTATTTAAGCTAATTCTTATCTTTTTTAGCACTTATATTCCTCTGGACCTGGTAGCTTGCTATTTTAGATTATTTTAGGCTGCATTTCATGCATTTTTTCCTCTGCTTTTGCATTATAGTTTAGCATTTAGGTATCATTTGCACTTAGAATCAACATAGCATGCATTTAGCTTAGGATTGCATACATTTGCATCCATGTGCATGTTTTTGGTGGTTTTCAGGTGTTTTTGGAGTTTCTTGGAGCAGGGAAAGGGATGGAAGCAGCTCATGATCGCAGGAGATGTCAGAAATGAAGTTCTTGCAAAGTCTGGTCCATATCGAGGTCGCATATGGAGCAGAACACCCGTGGAGTATGCTCGATGCAAGCAGCAGGACAAGAGGAGAAGGATCAGCACAAAGATTTCAAGCTGTTGGTCTGCATCGAGGACCAGCATCGAGGAAGGATGTCGATACACGCTGCACGGGCCATATCGAGGTCGTATATTGAGCAGAACATCGACCGTATGTCCTCGATGCAGCTCATCTGCGTTGTCCATTTAACTTTTGTTAACCTTATCTTATGTTTTTAGGTTTTTTTATGCTTCTTTTGGCTCCTTACTATAAAAGGGAAGCCACAAAACTTTATCTTTATCAAATCCTATCTTATCAAAGTTTAGCTTTCTATCAAAAAATATTTCCTAAACCTTAAAGGGCGATCTGCCTTGACGATCTTGATCTTTAATAAAGTTTGCATTTTTATGGTTTATTCTTATCTTCTAATCTTTGTTCTTTCACCTTAGTAGTTTAGTTTTATCATCTTTGCATTTTACCCTCATTTAGTTATGTTTAACTCCAAATCAATGTGATTAAATGACTAGTGAGTAGTCTTCCTTAGATTTAGGATTCTAAGTAGGGAAAGTGATGATTAAGATGTGATTAAGGGGTGATTGGGCTTGTTTAATTGTTCTCTGTTATCTCTTTCTCTTGCAAAGTGATTAATGTTGATAAAGCTTGCTCCTTTTGATTGAATATGGTTTGATCGATGCATATAGTTCACTTGATGTCTTGATATCTCTTCTCTAAGCACAGTTCGCTTATTTAGCTTGATAGTCTAGGTTGGTCTATGTTTCTTTTGTTCAGTGACTCCAAAGTGATAGTTCACCTTGCTAGATGATTCTCTTAGGGCTTGATAATGCTGGTTTTGAGATTCTTTGACTTGATGGTTAGATAGTATGCATTAAAAAATCTTGCTTTTGCTTCATTCTTGTTCATTTCTTAGCTTTGTTAGGGTGTTGCAAGTTTGTGCTTAAATCCATAATCTTGATTGGTGTAGCTGCTTAGGTCCTTATTGTTTGCATCTCATCTTCCACAATTGGATAGATACCTGATTTCTATTCTACAACTAATTAGAGGCATAGGGAATTTGGATATAGTGACTGAAAACTGCTGTTTCAAATTGGCGTCGTTGCTATTGTGGATTGTTTGAGTTTAACATTGCTGTTAGACTAACTTCTTTACTTTAAAAGTTACTAATTTGCTATGTTTTCTGTGCTCTGTTTTTTCAGGTACTTGTATGAATTTAGGTCTAAAGGCTCATCAAATCTGACTCCTTTCATTGACAACATTCATAGGAGAAGGGCTGTAAGACAAGGAGTTCAAGAGATAGAAGGGCAGAGGATGGCGGAGTAAGAAGCTCAGTTACCACATGTTGGTGTTGTTTGACAAGCACCACTACAACAAGCTGCAGCACATATAGATGAAGCACAAGAAGCTTTGAACCAAGCAGCTGGAG
This sequence comes from Thlaspi arvense, assembly GCA_911865555.2. Classification (NCBI taxonomy): domain Eukaryota; kingdom Viridiplantae; phylum Streptophyta; class Magnoliopsida; order Brassicales; family Brassicaceae; genus Thlaspi; species Thlaspi arvense. Next base: position 63,492,768 of record OU466860.2, read on the forward strand.
TTCAGGGATTGCGAGTACCAGTTCATGCACCTAGAGCTGCAAGACCAATAGGAGCTGGTGATTCGCCTGATACTCACCACAAGAGGAATGGCATTCACGCTCCAGATGTACATTAAAACCACTTCGAGATCAAGCTTGGGTTGATCAACATGGTGCAAGACAACATATTCCATGGCCTGCCCAATGAAGACCCTTTGGATCATCTTGACCAGTTTGATAAGGTGTGTGGTATGACCAAGATTCAAGGAGTCTCCGAAGATGCTTTGAAGCTACGCTTGTTCCCTTTCAGTTTAGGTGACAAAGCACATCAGTGGAAGAAGACACTTCCACAAGGTTCAGTCTCTACATGGAATGAGTGCAAGACAGCATTCCTCAACAAATTCTTCAGCTCAACAAAAACAGAAAAGCTCAGGAACACCATAAGCAGTTTTTCTCAGCATGGGAATGAGACGTTTGCTGAAGCTTGGGAGCGGTTCAAGTCTTACACTTTGCAGTGCCCACACCATAGTTTCACAGATGAAAGCTTGCTGTCTACTTTGTATAGGGGAGTGACGCAAAAGTACAGGATGCTCTTGGACATAACTTCTAATGGAAATTTCATGGGTAATATTGTTGTAGATGGTCTAGCTCTTGTGGAGAACTTGGCGCTTTCTGATGGAAACTATGGTGAAGAATATGACAGAACATCTAGAGTTGTTGTAAGCGCTAAAGGTGAGAGCACAACAAATAAGGAGATTAAAGCTTTGAATGACAAGTTAGACAAGCTGCTGAGTGTATCTTTCAAAAATGTCAGTTTTGTTGGTGATAAGCTTGCTACACAAGAGGAAGATGGGACAGTTATAGAAGAAGAAGCCTTCTACATAAATCAACAAGGAGACGGTTTCAACAACTACAGGAACCATCCCAACTTCTCTTACAGAAGCACCAACGTGGCTAACCCTCAGGATCAAGTATATCCATCACAAGCTGCTCAACAAAACCAAGGAACCAAACCCTTTGTTCCTTTCAACCAGTAAAACAACTTTGCTCCAAGACCACCATTTCAGGGCGGTTTTCAGCAAGCTAACTTTCAGCCAAGACCAGATTTTATACCACCAGGTTTTGGCAATACACAAACCTCTTCCAGCACTCAAGATGTTAATTTGAAGCAGATAATGCAACAGTTGTTGACTGATCAAGCCCACACCACTATAGAGCTGCACAAGAAATTTGCTGAAGTGCATAACAAAATAGACACCACTACTTGTGACCTGAATGGCAAGTTAGATGCTATGCACCAGAGAGTCAAGTCTCTAGAAAGCAAAGGAGCTTCATCTTCAAAACCTCAGAATCAGTTACCAGTAAAGAGTGAAGCAAATCCTAAAAAATTCTGCCACTTGCTTGCTGAAGAGGATGGAGAGTTTAATGATGAAGATGCATCATTGGAAGAGCTTGGCATTATGCTTCAAGAAATGTTGTTACATGTGGACATGTTAAAGGCTGAGTGTGAGGGGAATGTCATCAACATCAACATTGATTATCAAGAAGCTGCTGATATTATAGAGAAGTTTCTCCAAGGACTAGATGACAGCTTGAACAGAGAAGAAGCGCAAGAGAGAGCCACGCAAGAAGCTGCTGAAAAGGAAGAGGCTGAGAAAGCCTTAGTTGCTCCAGTAGAAGAAGCCAAACCAGAGCTCAGTGAAGCTGATAAAGAGCTTGTAGAGACATACCACGCTTTGATGGTCATGGCTAGAGAAAGTCCTGAAGACTTCAAGGAGTTGTATAATCGCCAAGTGGACAGCTCCTCAAGCAGCAATGAGAAGGGTAAAGCTCCTGAAGTTCAAGCTTATAAAACACCAATCCCTTACCCCACGATGCAATTTACAAAGGTTCAGATGGCAGTCTATTCAAAGTTCAGGAAATACATACAAGACGCTGGAATAAAGCTTTCTCATGGCACCAATTTGCTTGAAGTGAAGGATCAAATCAGGTTCCTCAAAGAAGTCTTTGACAAGCTGGAAGTAGTGGAGCCAATTCTAGAGAATGTGGGGGCTAATCTGAAGAGAAGCAAGGAGCTGAAGACATTGACAAAGCTTCCCAATCCAGGAAAGTTTCTCATCACTTGTGAGCTAGAGATGCTAGACAATGTTGGAGCCTTGAGTGATTCAGGTTCAACAGTGAATGCCATGTCTCCACTTAAGCCAAACCTTAGGAATCAGGGAGTTGAAACCCTATAAATCCTCTATCACCTTTGTGGATAACACCTCAACAAAACCCTTGGGCATGGTAAAGGATTTCCCTTTGAAGATTGTGAATTGCTTGGTGCCAACCGATTTTGTGGTTATGGAGAAGACATATTCAAGAGAGGTGCCACTTCTTCTAGGAACATCATTATTGGCAACAGCAGGAGCTCAAGTATACTTCAAGAGAGGCTCTGTGATTTTGAAGAAGGTTGATGAGTTCAAAGTCTGCAAGATTGTCTCTCCTTCCATACCTTTTTATGGAACAATCATTGAAGAAGAGAGTGAGCAACATCAACTTCCAGAGCGTGTGGAGCATGCTATGAGCTTTACAATGAGTATGTTGATGAGAGACACTCTCCCTGATGAGCCAAAACAGAAGCTTAATACTGAGTTGAAGCTTGAGGATGGTTTGAAAGAGGATGAAAGCTTGATCACCAAGGAAGTGAAGCCTTTGATCACACCAAGTGTCAAGAAAAAGAGATACAAGAAGACAACTCGTGAGAAGAAGAGACTGATGTCAGTGGGCACTTGGGTTTACCAGAAGAAAGAGGTAGGAGCACCAGCTCCATAAACCTCTTCTCACTAGTCATCAAACCATCAAAGTCAAGCTTAGTGACTTAAAACAAGCACAATTGGGAGGTAATCCCATGACTATCCTTGTAAATATATGATTTCTTTTATTACTAATATCTCTATTTAGTGTTTCAGAAGTCAAAGATCAGGTCCATGGATGCGTAGAATGGTTTAAAGGCCAAGGGAAGAAAACTTTGTTTTCATATCGAGGTGCCATATCGAGCAGAACATCAGTCATTGCTGCTCGATACAGCTTATCTAGGGGAAGGAACAGTCCGTACACCGAGTAGATTACACGATGGGAATCACATCAAGGTATAACATCGAGCAGAACACCAAAACCCCTGCTCGATGTGATCGCTCCTGAAGCCCCAGTCCGTACACCAAGGAGAATGGACCGTACATCGATCAAGACGCACGGTGGAGATTACATCGAGGTGTAGAATCGAACAGAACAACAAAAGCCTTTCTTAATGTGATCACCAGTCTGTACCCCAAGGAGTTGCATTGAGCAGAACATCCAAGGAGATCAGCAACCAAGTACGAGACGTTCCACATCGAGCAAAACACCAACATGTTTGCCCGATGTACAATGGCCAAGCCAGAAACAAGCATTCAGACGGTGCTATGCATTGCCCATGGGAAGGATCATGCAAGCCGAAGTGTCTCCCTACACCAAGCAACAACATCGAGCAGAACATCTAGTGAGACTGTTCGATGCAAGGTGCCCTGAAGGAGAAGCTGACCAGAACACAGAACCCCCAAGGCAGCAGAGCATCATCGCTGAGCCACAGGACCTGACGTCCCCGATATGGTACACATCGAGGTACCACATTGAGTGTGTTGCTTGATATGATCCGTGTAAGAATTTTTTGAAATTATTACATGTGTAAATCGAGTAAAACCTTTTTGTGGACCTTGGTGGATGGTAAAAGAATCTTTTCTTTTCCCCTCACATGCATTTTTAAATTTTAAATTAGATTTTCTTGCATTATCTTTGAATTTTTCTAGATATCTCTTATCCTCTTGCATTACAGCTAGCAATCTTCATCTCTCTCACTCCACACACATCCATATCTAGTTAAACATACTTTGTGTGATTTGGGTGCAAGCATCAATCTGTTGCCAGCCTCTACAGCCAAGGGGTTAGGTTACACCAAGTTACAGCAAAACAATGTCTCTCGAACCATTGCTGATGGGATAGTGAAGATGCCATTAGGAGCCTTGAAGGACGGCCCTATGCAGATAGAAGGAGTGACTATCCCAACTGATTTCTTGATGTTGGATGTTGAAGGGCAGATCAAGAATGCAATCATACTTAGAAGACCATTCTTAGCTTCAGTTGGAGCTGTCTTTGATGCTAGAGAGTGCACAACAGAGCTGAGGATTACCAGGGATAAGGTCTGCAAGAGTGAAGGCTCTAGAGAACAACAAAGGAGTAGCTAATGCACCATGATCAGAGTAATCTTCCTGGAAAGTAGGAGATGAATCCAAAGGAATATTGCTAAGCTGTTGATTCTCTATATGCTTTCACCACTGAGGAATATGCTATTATAGATGAGTTTATGTCCATGATCAATGGGCATTGATGAACAAAGTGAGGGGGACGAGCTTGTTCAAGTTTCTGGTGCTAAGAAGGAAGCTCAAGCTGATGTGTTCCCAGCTTATCAACCTGGCATTCCATTTCCAGGAGAATTCAATTAGCAACTAGTCAAGAAGTATGCAACTCTTTATGCTGCTCAAATGGAAATGAGAGGTTTAGACGCTGAAGAAGATCTTGGGAAAGTTCTAGTCAAGGATGTGGAATCAGAAGTTAAGGAGCTGACAGCAAGAGCAACAAGCTGGAGCATGATCATGCTTTCTCCATGGAGCTGAACAAGATGAAAAGAGTTGACAAGAACTGGCCAGAGTTTGAGGGCTACCAAGGAGAGAGTTTTGATGGTTGCAGCTTGTCAAGACTATTTGATGAACCCACTGAAGAGGAGGTCCTCCAAGTGGTTAGTTTGAAGAAGATGAATCAAATTGTGCTGGTTACTGAAAAGGGAGAGGTGGTTTTGCAACCATATGGCTCAAGGAATGGTGAGGTTTGCTACAAGATGCAGCAAGAGGGGAAGTCCAAGCCTTTTTCTGAGATCAAGCTGAATGGAGTCACCACAAGAGTCAAGAGGAGCAAGATGACACTAAGTAGTTCCAAGACTCATTCTTCTTACCTCAACTAAAGAGGTAATCAAAGTCAAGCTAAGTGACTTTAAACAAGCACACTTGGGAGGTAGTCTCATGGTATCCTTTGTATATATTATGCTTTTTAGTTCATGTTTATGCATTTTTAGTGTTCTTAGAAGCGGGAGTTTAGATTGGGGAATGAGAAGATGTTTGGGGAACCAAAATAGGTGCCTTCTGGTTTGTATCGGTCATGCCAGACAGATGTACGCTATATCAATCATGACCATCGGTCAAAAATGACCGATACAGTAGAACCAGAAGATGCATCGGGCAACTCTATCGGCCACTTGTGACCGATAGGGGAAAAGAAGTGCTTGGGAGGTGTATATCTATCATCCGTATCGGTCAAGGAGTGACCGATGGGAATCAAGCGAATGCTCTATCGGTCCAGTGTATCGGTCTGTAGTTGATATATCATGGTTTTTATAGGTTTTGACCATGATATAAGCCTCGTTTACAGAGTCTTTTTGGTATTTTTCGAGTCTTTTCGAGTCTTTGCAGGTCTAGGTACGTTTGGAGCATAATTGAAGATTTTGGGACCTTTTGGAGCTATGTTGAAGCTGATGCTGAAAAGACCAAGTCGAAGAGCATTTTGGACCAGAGTGTCGATCAACACCAGCTCGGTGTCGATCGACACCGATCGTGGATGCGAAGTGGAGTCTTAAAACTCCTTGAAGAATTTGTAACTTGGCCCAGAAGTTTCCTATTATTTACAAACTTGCCCCAGTCGTGTTTAGAGATGTATTTAGGTATTAAAAGCCATCGTTAGGCTATTATCTTGTTTTTCATTGAGACTTAGAGAGAGATTAGATTCAGAGCTTTTAGGGAGACAAATCCGTACTCTGTTAGAGAAGAATTTTGAACCTCCTTTATCTTTTACTCTATCTTTTAATGCAATATTATTCAGTCATGATTTGTGTTTCAATTTCTATGTCTGAGTAATCTGCTAGATAAGTTTTGGGTTATTCAAAGGTTGATAATGAATTGTTAGAACTGCAATACTGTTAGGATAAATCTTTTGGTTCTTCATCTAGATTGCGTTAACACTGATTTTGAGATTGATCACCTAGAAATCATATCTTAGATTGTTTAATTAATGTGGAAGCATTGTAAATCACCAGAACTATCTTAGATGAGCAAAATAACTAACTGCAAAGGAATTTGGATTAGTGATTATGTGAACATATCGATCTTGAACTTTAATGCTTGTTTAGGTTGTTAAAATTTGCAAAAGAATTTGGAATTCTAGAATCTGATCATAGATAATCTCTGCGATGGAAGTCGATTGGTTTTACATTCGTGTTTTTGAGTTCTAGAACGGTTTTAATAAATAATCTTTTCAGTCTGTAGTCTATGATTTATGTCAACCTGTGAATTCCCCATTGCCTAGCGCTTCGTCTCATTGATTTTAAGAACTTAATCTGCTCCTGCCCTTGTTACTTTCATTTGCCATTTTGTTTTACTAGTTATTGATTTGCTTAGCTATATTTGAACCTAAAGTCTGTTGTGTTACTCTTAAGTCCTTGTGGATTCGACTTCTAAGTACTACAGTGATCTCTTAACTTGAGAGAATAACTCTAGGGATAATTTGAGCATATCAAAATTTGGTGCCGTTGCCGGGGACTTAGTTATTACCTTCAGAGTTTTAGTTTTAGAATTTTGACTAAGTTTTTACTTTCTGTTCGCTAACTTTCTGTTAGTTCTCTGCTGTCTGTTTCAGGTGTATGCAAAATCGCAGTACCCGGAGCAACAAAGACTAAGAGCTTGTGACCTTAGGCATCGATGAACTCGCCAAGTTGGAAAGAACCATCATAAAAACCAAGAAGCAAACTAAGATGGTTGGACCGATTATTTTGAGTACAGATGTTGAGGGTCATTTGGTTAACAGAGAAGGAAACAAAAAGAATGAGGAAGGGCAGAGGATAAATGAGAATGGCATTGTGATTGAGGAATAAGTTGTGCCACCAGTTGTGCAGAATATGCAAAAACAAGCTGCTGGAAATGCTGTTGGGTGTTTTCAACAGAGGACACTTGGAGATTACAACAGGCTTGATGAGTTCTATGCAAATAGAGCTGGAATCCGCCTTCCTGCCTTTCAGATAAATGACTTTGAACTCAAGCCTGCTTACTACCAGCTTGTAGGTCAGCATGCTTTCCATGGGCTTCCTTTCAAGCATCCTTTCTTTCTCTCTTGCATTCTCTAGAACTTCATCTTTTTTGTCAAAGAACTGAGGTAAACTTTGTTTAAATCCCTTATTTCTTGAGTTTAATCTTTGCAAGTTGAATTAGGATACATTAGAATGATTGATTATGGTTGTTAGCTCAATTTTATTTATGGTTTTGATTTGCATGTGATATATCATGGTTTTTATGGTTTTTAACAATGATATAAGTCCTTTTTATTGAGTCTTTTTGGTCTTTTTAGAGTCCTAGAAGAGTCTTTGCAGGTTATAGCATGTCTGGAGCATAACTGGAGATATTGGAGCTTTTTGGAGCATTGCAAGTTGAAGCCACGAAGTACCCAACTCGGGAAGAAAAGTATGCATATGGGTGACGCTCGTCACGACATTTGGTGACGCTCGTCACCCAGAAAAGAAGGGGTCGTGGCCTGTTTTTAAAAGATTGGGAAGAAATTGCAGTTTTGGCTCAGAAGTTCTAATATTTGCAAAAAGGCCTCAGATCGTGTTTTAGCTTGTATATTAGGGTTTTCAGCCATTCTTTTGGCATATATCTTGTATCTTATTATTTTTGAGAGCTTTAAAAGAGAGATTTGTAGCAGAGCTTTTGGAGAGACAAATTAGACTCCTTCAGAGCATATTTTGAACTCATTTACTTTATACTTCTTATTTCTTTTATGCAATCTATTCTTTTCATGATGTTTTCTCAAATCACCATGTCTGAGTAGTTTGTTAGTTAAGTTAAAGCTTTTCAAAGGTTGAAGAAGAGTTTGTAGAATTGTTAAACTATTAGGAAAATCCATTGGTTCTTCATCTGTGCTTGCATTCATATCGATTTCTTAGACACATCATCTAGATTTTGAAATCCTAGGTTGTTAAATATATGTGAGAGCATTATTCATAACCTGAACTAGTATTTGATGAGCAAAACAACTTAGTGCAAAGAGATTTGGCTTAGGAGTTTTGTGAACAATTGAACCTGATCATTACTGCATGTTTAGATTGTTAGGGTTTGCAAAGAGATTTGAAACTCTGTGATTTAGACATAGATAACTTCTGCAATGAGAATTGATTAGTTATATCTGTGCGATTCATGTTCAAGACGGTTTTAATTCATTCCTAATTGAATGCATTCTACACTCTCGGATTCAACCTGCGAATTGTCCTGACTTAGCGCCTTTAGCTTTCTGAACTTTAAGAACAGTCTCAAAAACGCCTACTTGCTTTTATTACTTTCGTTATTTCGCATTACATTCATTACTTATCGCTTAGCTTAATCTGAATCTATAATCGCTAGTGTAGTTTACATACTCCCTTGGGATTCGATAACCCTTTATACTACGACTGTTTTGCTGTGCACTTGCAGTAGTTTTTATTTGGATAAAACCTGACCCTATCAAGTTTTTGGCGCCGTTGCCGGGGAGTAATAGCTGCCTATCGATTTCTAGTATTAGGATTTTGTCTAAGTTTTAATTTGGTTACTGACTTTCAGCTACTTTTTTTTGTTCCTGTTTCAGGTGTATGCCTAATCGCAGTACCAGAAGCAACAAAGAAAAGGAGCTTGTGACTTTGAGCATTGACGAACTTGCTAGGTTGGAGAGAACTAACAGGAAAGCTAAGAAGCAATCTACAATGGTCGCTCCACTTATCTTGGTTGAAGATGCAGAAGGTCACTTGGTTGACAGGGAAGGAAACAGGAGGAACGAAGAGGGGCAGAGGATTGATCAAGAGGGGAATGTCATTGTTGAACAGCAGGTTCAGCAAGTGGCTGAGAACGTGTGGGTCCCTGCTGCTGTCAATAACGCTGCTGGGCGTTTTGTTCAGAGGACTCTAGGTGACTACAACAGACCTGATCAGTTCTATGCCAACATAGCTGCAATCCGACCTCCTGCCTTCCAGAGGAACGATTTTGAGGTTAAACCAGTCAACTATCAGCTGGTTGGCCAGCATCCATTCCATGGCCTACCTCATGAGCATCCTATGGATCACATAGAGAGATTTGAGGACTTGGCTTCCAGTGTCAAAGCTAATGGGGTTAGCAATGACTTTCTGTTCTGCAAGCTTTTTTCTTTCTTGAAGGAGAAGCTGCATATTGGCTGAAGCAACTGGAACCTGCTTCATTGACCACTTGGGAAGACACCAAGAATGCCTTTCTGAATAACTTCTATGATGATGCCAGATCAGAAGATGAGGACGAAAATTGCATCCTTTACACAAGGCCGTACTGAAGCTTTTAAGGCTTCTAGGATCAGGTTTAAGTCTTATCAAAGGGACTGTCCTCATCATGGTTTCAATCAGGTGCAGCTGTTTGGTATCTTCTTCAGAGGCATTGACTGGAAATATTAGATGGCACTGGATGCTTCAAGTAGTGGAAACTTCAACACCAAGAGACCAGAAGAAGTTGTAAGATTGATTGAAAACTTGGCCTGCAGTAACAGCACTAAAAATGCAGATTTTCAGAGAAAGCAGCAGGCTGGTTTGAATGATGGAAACCAAATAGCTGAAGTTAAGGCTAAGTTAGACAGCATGCACAGCCTTTGCGAGTGGTGACGCTCGTCACCAATCTGGTGACGCTCGTCACCAGGTCCTTTGCGAGGTACCACTTTTCCACCTTGGTTTTACACGTTCTCATGCTTCATTTTGACCAACTCTTGGCTTAATAACACTAGGGACAGTGTTGTTCAAGTCTGGGGGAGGTGGTTACTGACGTTGTGTGCTTTGTGTCATGTTTATAGAGTCTTAAAGTTGAGTAAAAAAAACCTGTTTTATAGAGTCAAAATTTTTGAAACTGTTAGTTTTTCTTGGAACTAGCCATAGGACGTTTTTGCTGATAAGAACCATTACACAGTAGTTGATTACAAGTCTTACTAAGTTGAAAGTCATAGGTAGATCAGTCTAGCAATGAAGGTTTAGGTTCTTAGAGAATCTGAAAAATTTGCTGTTAGCTCCACCTTAATGAACTTTAAATTTCTTGTCTTGGTGATTGATTCTTATTGATCTTGATTCTCTCTTTAAGCACTGACAATAAGGTTAAGATACAGTCTCTCTTTGATCTTCCCTGATGTAGTTTTTTAAAAGTTTAAGTTCAAAGAATGGTGCATTCATGACCCTGTCTCCTCACAAGGAACAACAGTAATGAACACACTCAAGAACATGTCTCCTCACAAGGAACACAAGTATTGAGTAGCACCATCTCTTAGACTGAAAAAGTTGAGAAAAAGAAGTGAAAAATCGAAAATATCCTAAGGAAAAAGATTAAGGGAAGAGAAAATAGGAGAGCTGTGTTGAGATCTATTTGTTCAGTTGTTAGGAAGGAAAAAGAATCTGTAAAGTGATTAAGATGATAATACTTTGATGAGATATCACACTTAGATAAAAATAAGGAGTTGACAGTAGAAATTTCGGATTTCTTGAAGGGATTTAGACTGGACTTGAGAGATTTGCTAAGCTTGTGATGATTAGGCTGAAATTTGATCTTGTGTTGACTCTGTGGTATGTGGATTCGAATGCTCTAACTAGTGTGTGGTGTTTCCGATGACTGACTGACTGTTTCTTGTTTTCAAACCTCGACCTTATTCTTTGTCTAATGTTTGCTTGAGGGCAAGCAAAAGCTAAGTCTGGGGGAGTTGATATATCATGGTTTTTATGATTTTTAACCATGATATAAGTTTTTTTTATTGAGTCTTTTTGGTCTTTTTAGAGTCCTAGAAGAGTCTTTGCAGGTTATAGCATGTCTGGAGCATAACTGGAGATATTGGAGCCTTTTGGAGCATTGCAAGTCGAAGCCACGAAGTACCAAGCTCGAAGAAGAAAAGTATGCATATGGGTGACGCTCGTCACCAATCTGGTGACGCTCGTCACCCACCAAGGAAGGAGGTCGTGGCCTGTTTTAAAAAGATTGGGAAGAAATTGCAGTTTTGGCCCAGAAGTTCCAGTTTTTGCAAAAAGGCCCCAGATCGTGTTTTAGCTTGTATATTAGGTTTTTCAGCCATTCTTTTGGCATCTATCTTGTATCTTATTATTTTTGAGAGCTTTAGAGAGAGATTTGTAGAAGAGCTTTTGGAGAGACAAATCAGACTCCTTCAGAGCAGATTTTGAACTCCTTTATTTCTACTTCTTATTTCTTTTATGCAATCTATTCTTTTCATGATGTTTTCTTAAATCACCATGTCTGAGTAGTTTGTTAGTTAAGTTAGGGCTTTTCAACGGTTGAAGAAGAGTTTGTAGAATTGCTAAAACCTTATAGGAAATTCATTGGTTCTTCATCTGTGCTTGCATTCATATCGATTTCTTAGACACATCATCTGGATTTCAAAACCCTAGGTTTTTGATAGATGTGAGAGCATTATTAATCACCTGAACTAGTATTAGATGAGAAAAACGCCCTAGTACAAAGAGATTTGGCTTAGGAGTTTTGTGAACAATTGAACCTGATCTTTACTGCATGTTTAGGTTGTTAGGGTTTGCAAAGAGATTTGAAACTCTGTGACTTAGACATAGATAACTTCTGCAATGAGAATTGATTAGTTATATCTTTGCGATTCATGTTCAAGACGGTTTTAATTCATTCCTGATTGCATGCATTCTACACTCTCGGATTCAACCTGCGAACTGTCCTGACTTAGCGCTTTTAGCCTTCTGAACTTTAAGAACAAGCATAAAAACGCCCTCTTGCATTTATTTTACTGTTTTGCATTACATTCATTATTTATCGCTTAGCTTAATCTGAATCTATAATCGCTAGTGTAGTTTACATACTCCCTTGGGATTCGATAACCCCTTGTACTACAACTGCTTTTGCTGTGCACTTGCAGTAGTTTTATTTGGGTAAAACCTGAGCCCTGCCAAGTTTTTGGCGCCGTTGCCAGAGAGTAATAGCTGCCTATCGATTTTTAGTATTAGGATTTTGTCTAAGTTTTTATTTGTTTACTGATTTTCAGCTACTTTCTTTGTTCCTGTTTCAGGTGTACGCCTAATCGCAGAACCAGAAGCAACAAAGAGAAGGAGCTTGTGACTTTGAGCATCGACGAGCTTGCTAGGTTAGAGAGAACTAACAGGAAAGCTAAGAAGCAATCTACAATGGTCGCTCCACTGATCTTGGTTGAAGATGCAGAAGGTCACTTGGTTGACAGAGAAGGAAACAGGAGGAACGAAGAGGGGCAGAGAATTGATCAAGAGGGGAATGTCATTGTTGAACAGCAGGTTCAGCAAGTGGCTGAGAACGTGGGAGTCCCTGCTGCTGTCAATAACGCTGCTGGGCGTTTTGTTCAGAGGACTCTAGGCGACTACAACAGACCTGATCAGTTCTATGCCAACAGAGCTGCAATCCGACCTCCTGCCTTCCAGAGGAACGATTTTGAGGTCAACCTTGTCTACTATCAGCTGGTTGGTCAGCATCCCTTCCATGGTTTACCTCATGAGCATCCTATGGATCACATAGAGAGATTTGAGGACTTGGCTTCAAGTGTCAAAGCTACTGGAGTCAGCAATGATTTCCTGTTCTGCAAGCTTTTTCCTTACTCTCTTGGAGGAGAAGCTGCATATTGGCTGAAGCAACTGGAACCTGCTTCATTGACCACTTGGAAAGACACCAAGAATGCCTTTCTGAATAACTTCTATGATGATGCCAGATCAGAAGATGAGGACGAAAATTGCATCCTTTACACAAGGCCCTACTGAAGCTTTTAAGGCTTCTAGGATCAGGTTTAAGTCTTATCAAAGGGACTGTCCTCATCATGGTTTCAATCAGGTGCAGCTGTTTGGTATCTTCTTCAGAGGCATTGACTGGAAATATTAGATGGCACTGGATGCTTCAAGTAGTGGAAACTTCAACACCAAGAGACCAGAAGAAGTTGTAAGATTGATTGAAAACTTGGCCTGCAGTAACAGCACTAAGAATGCAGATTTTCAGAGAAAGCAGCAGGCTGGTTTGAATGATGGAAACCAAATAGCTGAAGTTAAGGCTAAGTTGGACAGCATGCACAGCCTTCTGGTGGGAAAGAAGTCAGTTCAGTTTGCTGCAGAAGTGGAGAGTTTCGAAAATTCTGAAGAATTTGAGCAGAAAGATGTTAATTTCATCAATGGAGGGGGTTTTCAGAGCCAAAGGTTTGGAAATCAGCAATGGATCAGAGGCTACAACAGCAATAATCAGCAGAGTACCTTTACAGGAGGACAGAGCACGTCTGGTTACACTCCTAAGCCCCCATTCCAGAAGACTGAAGTTGAGAAACCTTACCAAAACAGCAGGAATTATGGTTCTTCTTCCTACCAAACTGCACCTCCACAAGACAATAAAATGGAAGCTATGCTGGAGCAGGTACTTGAAGGACAGCAGAAGATGACAATGAACTTCAATGGCAAGCTAGATTCGCTGTATCAAGACCTGAATGGAAAAATTGAGAGTCTGAACTCTCACATGAAGAAGCTTGATGTGCAGGTTGCTCAAACTGCAGGAGCTGTTCAAAGGCAAGAGGGATTCCTTCCTGGAAGGACTGATATCAATCCCAAGCATCAGGTTAATGCCATCACAATCAGGAATAAAAAGGAGCTTAAAACAGTGCAGAAAAAGAGGTTGAGTGCAGAACAGATCGTGCAACTCATGGAGTCTGAAGATGAAAATTTTTCTGTCTCAGAGGTGAGTGACGAGCGTCACCAAGGAGGAGTGACGCTCGTCACCAACCTACAAGGGTATCGGGGGTTGTCACAAGTGAGTGACGAGCGTCACCCCCCTGGTGACGGTCGTCACCCACCCCAGAACGAAGCTGCTTCGCCTGTAATTGCAAATTATGACCAGGAACGTGTCTATAAACCCAAAACACCATTCCCCAAGCATCCTAGGAAGTCTAAACAGGAGATAGAAGAAGCCAGATGTAACGCTATGATAGACAAGCTGATGCTTGAGATCCCACTTGTTGATGCAGTCAAGCTTTCACCAGCTCTAAGAAGGTATGTAAAGAGAATGGTTGTGAATGGTGTAAGTCCTGAGGAAGGAGCATTGCTTACCAGAGACATCAGTGCAATTCTCTTAGGCACAGTTCCAAAGAAGAAGAAGAAGGTGACTGTTTCTGAACAAGTCAATACCATCACTCAAAGCAGAGTTCCAGAGAAGCTATCTGATCCAGGGACCTTTGTGCTTGATTGCTCAATATTTGAAGGACGTTTTCCCCACTCTCTATGTGATCTAGGGTCAAGTATTAACTTGATGCCTTTCTCTGTTGCTGCTAGACTTGGAATGACTGATTTCAAGCCAGCTGGGATCTCTCTCATCCTAGCAGATCGATCCATAAGGACCCCAGAAGGCATGTTAGAGAATGTTCATGTTAACATTGAAGGGTGCATAATTCCTACAGATTTTGTGGTTCTGAAATATGCTGAAGAACCTAAAGATCCTCTTATTCTGGGAAGACCATTCTTGGCTACTGCTGGAGCCATCATTGATGTTAGAAAGGGGAACATTGAGCTTGATCTTGGTGATGTTGTCATGAACTTTGACATGGATAAGTTAAGAGGGAGTTCTACCATTGATGGTCAGACCTATTCTGTAAGGACTTCCAGAGATGAAGAGAATGCCATGGAACATTCAGAAGATACTATTGCTGAGTGTGTTAATGAATCAGATATTTGTGGGCAAGTGAGCAAGATGGTTGTTGAAGAGACAATATCTGAAACTTCTGCAGAAGCTGTTGGGTTTGAGGATTGCAGTGAGGATCATATCTTCATGACTAGGCTTGAAAAAGAGGTTCTAATGAATGCCAAGTTGCTGGAGGAAGACGTGTTTGTGATGGAAGCAAGACTTGCAGAGCTGAATTGCTGGAAAACTGCAGAAACTCGAACTGCAGAGTCAGTGACGACCGTCACTGACCTGGTGACGCTCGTCACCAACCTGAACACAAAGCAGCAACGTGATTTTACAGCTACAAGTCCATCATATGTTGCCAATCCGAAAATTCACCATTCCACAACCCAGAAACCTGCAACTAAGCAAATAATGCTTGGTGTTTCTTTTGATGATTCTGCAAGAAAAAAAAGTATCCCACCCACACTCACGACCCACCCTGCTGATGTTCCTCACTTCCTTGGAAGTGTTCATACATCTACTGCTTACAAACCACCATGGATGAGGAGACATTCTTCTCCAAGGCATTCAATGCCACCTTCTGTTCCACCAGCTGTCTGAGCAGCATTCAAAGTCGAGCTAATGACTTTAAACAAGCGCTTAGTGGGAGGCAACCCACTGGTAAGTTTTCTTTTTCATATATTATTTTAGTTTTCTATTACATAGCTAAAAAAAAACCCAAAAACATGAGAAAAATCAAAATCCAAAAAAAAAAAAAAAAAAAGAGTCACTTTGTTCAGTTTGCTTGGATGATGTCTTGTGAACTTGTTGGACCATGGATTATGCTTTGGTTGGATGTTTTGATGTGTGTTTTTAGTGCTCTTACAGTTTGACTTCGGAGTACACATGATGGCATAGCATTTAAACATCCAACATGACGATTTCTGAAGTTTCAGAGTGGTGACGCTCGTCACCAATCTGGTGACGCTCGTCACCAGGTCCTTTGCGAGGTACCACTTTTCCACCTTGGTTTTACACGTTCTCATGCTTCATTTTGACCAACTCTTGGCTTAATAACACTAGGGACAGTGTTGTTCAAGTCTGGGGGAGGTGGTTACTGACGTTGTGTGCTTTGTGTCATGTTTATAGAGTCTTAAAGTTGAGTAAAAAAAACCTGTTTTATAGAGTCAAAATTTTTGAAACTGTTAGTTTTTCTTGGAACTAGCCATAGGACGTTTTTGCTGATAAGAACCATTACACAGTAGTTGATTACAAGTCTTACTAAGTTGAAAGTCATAGGTAGATCAGTCTAGCAATGAAGGTTTAGGTTCTTAGAGAATCTGAAAAATTTGCTGTTAGCTCCACCTTAATGAACTTTAAATTTCTTGTCTTGGTGATTGATTCTTATTGATCTTGATTCTCTCTTTAAGCACTGACAATAAGGTTAAGATACAGTCTCTCTTTGATCTTCCCTGATGTAGTTTTTAAAAGTTTAAGTTCAAAGAATGGTGCATTCATGACCCTGTCTCCTCACAAGGAACAACAGTAATGAACACACTCAAGAACATGTCTCCTCACAAGGAACACAAGTATTGAGTAGCACCATCTCTTAGACTGAAAAAGTTGAGAAAAAGAAGTGAAAAATCGAAAATATCCTAAGGAAAAAGATTAAGGGAAGAGAAAATAGGAGAGCTGTGTTGAGATCTATTTGTTCAGTTGTTAGGAAGGGAAAAGAATCTGTAAAGTGATTAAGATGATAATACTTTGATGAGATATCACACTTAGATAAAAATAAGGAGTTGACAGTAGAAATTTCGGATTTCTTGAAGGGATTTAGACTGGACTTGAGAGATTTGCTAAGCTTGTGATGATTAGGCTGAAATTTGATCTTGTGTTGACTCTGTGGTATGTGGATTCGAATGCTCTAACTAGTGTGGTGTTTCCGATGACTGACTGACTGTTTCTTGTTTTCAAACCTCGACCTTATTCTTTGTCTAATGTTTGCTTGAGGGCAAGCAAAAGCTAAGTCTGGGGGAGTTGATATATCATGGTTTTTATGGTTTTTAACCATGATATAAGTTCTTTTTATTGAGTCTTTTTGGTCTTTTTAGAGTCCTAGAAGAGTCTTTGCAGGTTATAGCATGTCTGGAGCATAACTGGAGATATTGGAGCCTTTTGGAGCATTGCAAGTCGAAGCCACGAAGTACCAAGCTCGAAGAAGAAAAGTATGCATATGGGTGACGCTCGTCACCAATCTGGTGACGCTCGTCACCCACCAAGGAAGGAGGTCGTGGCCTGTTTTAAAAAGATTGGGAAGAAATTGCAGTTTTGGCCCAGAAGTTCCAGTTTTTGCAAAAAGGCCCCAGATCGTGTTTTAGCTTGTATATTAGGTTTTTCAGCCATTCTTTTGGCATCTATCTTGTATCTTATTATTTTTGAGAGCTTTAGAGAGAGATTTGTAGAAGAGCTTTTGGAGAGACAAATCAGACTCCTTCAGAGCAGATTTTGAACTCCTTTATTTCTACTTCTTATTTCTTTTATGCAATCTATTCTTTTCATGATGTTTTATCAAATCACCATGTCTGAGTAGTTTGTTAGTTAAGTTAGGGCTTTTCAAAGGTTGAAAAAGAGTTTGTAGAATTGCTAAAAACTTATAGGAAATTCATTGGTTCTTCATCTGTGCTTGCATTCATATCGATTTCTTAGACACATCATCTGGATTTCGAAACCCTAGGTTTTTGATAGATGTGAGAGCATTATTAATCACCTGAACTAGTATTAGATGAGCAAAACACCCTAGTACAAAGAGATTTGGCTTAGGAGTTTTGTGAACAATTGAACCTGATCTTTACTGCATGTTTAGGTTGTTAGGGTTTGCAAAGAGATTTGAAACTCTGACTTAGACATAGATAACTTCTGCAATGAGAATTGACTAGTTATATCTTTGTGATTCATGTTCAAGACGGTTTTAATTCATTCCTGATTGCATGCATTCTACACTCTCGGATTCAACCTGCGAACTGTCCTGACTTAGCGCTTTTAGCCTTCTGAACTTTAAGAACAAGCATAAAAACGCCCTCTTGCATTAATTTTACTGTTTTGCATTACATTCATTATTTATCGCTTAGCTTAATCTGAATCTATAATCGCTAGTGTAGTTTACATACTCCCTTGGGATTCGATAACCCCTTGTACTACAACTGCTTTTGCTGTGCACTTGCAGTAGTTTTATTTGGGTAAAACCTGAGCCCTGCCAATGCAAAGCTATGATAGACAAGCTGATGCTTGAGATCCCACTTGTTGATGCAGTCAAGCTTTCACCAGCTCTAAGAAGGTATGTAAAGAGAATGGTTGTGAATGGTGTAAGTCCTGAGGAAGGAGCATTGCTTACCAGAGACATCAGTGCAATTCTCTTAGGCACAGTTCCAAAGAAGAAGAAGAAGGTGACTGTTTCTAAACAAGTCAACACCATCACTCAAAGCAGAGTTCCAGAGAAGCTATCTGATCCAGGGACCTTTGTGCTTGATTGCTCAATATCTGCAGGACGTTTTCCCCACTCTCTATGTGATATAGGGTCAAGTATTAACTTGATGCCTTTCTCTGTTGCTTCTAGACTTGGAATGACTGATTTCAAGCCAGCTGGGATCTCTCTCATCCTAGCAGATCGATCCATAAGGACCCCATAAGGCATGTTAGAGAATGTCCTGTTAACATTGAAGGCTGCATAATTCCTACAGATTTTGTGGTTCTGAAATATGCTGAAGAACCTAAAGATCCTCTTATTCTGGGAAGACCATTCTTGGCTACTGCTGGCGCCATCATTGATGTGAGAAAGGGGAACATTGAGCTTGATCTTGGTGATGTTGTCATGAACTTTGACATGGATAAGTTAAGAAAGAGTTCTATCATTGATGGTCAGACCTTTTCTGTAAGAACTTCCAGAGATGAAGAGCCTGTCATAGAGCATTCAGAAGACACTACTGCTGGATATGTCACTGAATCTGATACAAGTGGGCAAGTGAACAAGATGGCTGTTGAAGAGCCAATATCTGAAACTTTTGCAGAAGCTGTTGGGTTTGAGGATTACAGTGAGGATCATATCTTCATGACTGGGCTTGAAAAAGAGGTTCCAATGAATACCAAGTTGCTGGAGGAGGACGAGTTTTTGATGGAGGCAAGACTTGCAGAGCTGAACTGCAGGAAAACTGCAGCAACTCGAACTGCAGAGTCAATGACGAGCGTCACTGACCTGGTGACGCTCGTCACCAACCTGGACACAAAGGAGAGACGTGATATTTACTCTACAAGTCCATCATATGTTGTCAATCCGAAAATTCACCATTCCACAACCCAGGAACCTGCAACTAGGCAAAGGTATGCACTTCCTGGAACTAATTCTAAACCTCCTAATCTCATCAATAAGAACTTAAAAGGTGCAAAAGATGCTTCACACTTATGCAAGCAACGATATTCTCGTAGAAAGCTTGGCATTTCTTTTGATGATTTTGCAGGAAAAAGAAGTCTACCACCCACAGTCACGACCCACCCTGCTGATGTACCTCACTTCCTTGGAAGAACTCAAACCACCATGGATGAGGAGACATTCTTCTCCAAGGCATGCAATGCCACCTTCTGCTCCACCAGCTGTCTGAGCAGCATTCAAAGTCGAGCTAATGACTTTAAACAAGCGCTTAGTGGGAGGCAACCCACTGGTAAGTTTTCTTTTTTATATATTAGTTTAGTTTTCTATTACATAGCTAAAAAAAAACCAAAAACATGAGAAAAATCGAAAACAAAATAAAAGAGTCAGTTTGTCAGTTTGCTTTGATGATGTTTTGTGAACTTGTTAAACATGGATTATGCTTCGTTTGGATGTTTTAATGTATGTTTTGAGTGCTCTTACAGTCTTACTCGGAGTACACATGATGGCATTACATTACAACATCCAACATGTCAATTCTGAAGTATCAGTCGTGGTGACGCTCGTCACCAATCTGGTGACGCTCGTCACCCGGTCCTTCGCGAGGTACCACTTTTCTGACTCAGTTCTACACGTTCTCATGCTTTGTTTTGACCAACTCTTGGCTTAATAACACTGGGGACAGTGTTGTTTAAGTCTGGGGGAGGTGGTCACTGACGTTGTGTGTTTTGTGTCATGTTTATAGAGTCTTAAAGTTGAGTCAAAAACCTGTTTTTGAGAGTCAAAATTTTGAAACTGTCAGTTTTTCTTGGAACTAACCATAGGACGTTTTTGCTTATAAGAACCATTGCCACAGTAGTTGATTACAAGTCTTACTAAGTTGAAAGTCATAGGTAGATCAGTCCAGAAATGAAGGTTTAGGTTCTTAATGAACTTTAAACTTCTTATCTTGGTGATTGATTCTTATTAATCTTGATTCTCTCTTTCAGCACTGACAATAAGGTTAAGATACAGTCTCTCTTTGATCTTCCCTGATGTAGTTTTTAAGAGTTTAAGTCCAAAGAATGGTGCATTCATGACCCTGTCTCCTCACAAGGAACAACAGTAGTGAACAGACTCAAGAACTTGTCTCCTCACAAGGAACACAAGTATTGAGTAGCACCATATCTTAGACTGTAAAAATGAGAAAAAAGTGAAAAATCGAAAATATCCAAAGAAAAAGATCAAGGGAAGAAAAAATAGGAGAGCTGTGTTGAGATTGAATTGTTCAGTTGTTAGGAAGGGAAAAGAATCTGTAAAGTGATTGAGATGACAGAACCTTGATGAGATATCACACTTAGATAAAAAAAATAAGGAGTTAGCAGTAGAAATTTCGGATTTCTTGAAAGAATTTGGACTGGATTTGAGAGATTTGCTAAGCGTGTGATGATTAGACTGAAATTTGATTTTGTGTTGACTTTGTGGTATGTGGATTCGAAAGTTCAAACTAGTGTGGTGTTCCTGAAGACTGACTGATTGTTTCTTGTTTTCAAACTTTGACCTTATTCTTTGTCTGATGTTTGCTTGAGGGCAAGCAAAAGTTAAGTCTGGGGGAGTTGATATATCATGGTTTTTATAGTTTTAACCATGATATAAGTCCTTTTTATTGAGTCTTTTTGGTCTTTTTAGAGTCCTAGAAGAGTCTTTGCAGGTTATAGCATGTCTGGAGCATAACTGGAGATATTGGAGTTTTTTGGAGCATTGCAAGTTGAAGCCACGAAGTACCCAACTCGGGAAGAAAAGTATGCATATGGGTGACGCTCGTCACCACATTTGGTGACGCTCGTCACCCAGAAAGGAAGGGGTCGTGGCCTGTTTTTAAAAGATTGGGAAGAAATTGCAGTTTTGACCCAGAAATTCTAATATTTGCAAAAAGGCTCCAGATCGTGTTTTAGCTTGTATATTATGGTTTTCAGCCATTCTTTTGGCATATATCTTGTATCTTATTATTTTTGAGAGCTTTAAAAGAGAGATTTGTAGCAGAGCTTTTGGAGAGACAAATTAGACTCCTTCAGAGCATATTTTGAACTCATTTACTTTATACTTCTTATTTCTTTTATGCAATCTATTCTTTTCATGATGTTTTCTCAAATCACCATGTCTGAGTAGTTTGTTATTTAAGTTAAGGCTTTTCAAAGGTTGAAGAAGAGTTTGTAGAATTGCTAAACTATTAGGAAAATCCATTGGTTCTTCATATGTGCTTGCATTCATATCGATTTCTTAGACACATCATCTGGATTTCGAAACCCTAGGTTGTTAAATATATGTGAGAGCATTATTCATAAGCTGAACTAGTATTTGATGAGCAAAACAACTTAGTGCAAAGAGATTTGGCTTAGGAGTTTTGTGAACAATTGAACCTGATCATTACTGCATGTTTAGATTGTTAGGGTTTGCAAAAAGATTTGAAACTCTGTGATTTAGACATAGATAACTTCTGCAATGAGAATTGATTAGTTATATCTGTGCAATTCATGTTCAAGACGGTTTTAATTCATTCCTAATTGAATGCATTCTACACTCTCGGATTCAACCTGCGAATTGTCCTGACTTAGCGCCTTTAGCTTTCTGAACTTTAAGAATAGTCTCAAAAATGCCTACTTGCTTTTATTACTTTCGTTATTTTGCATTACATTCATTACTTATCGCTTAGCTTAATCTGAATCTATAATCGCTAGTGTAGTTTACATACTCCCTTGGGATTCGATAACCCCTTATACTACGACTGCTTTGCTGTGCACTTGCAGTAGTTTTTATTTGGATAAAACCTGACCCTATCAGCATGTCACCATTGTTGCTCATTTTTGAAATTTTATGGTTGAAATGTTTGAAAAATAATTTTTTTGTGCTTAGTTTGACTTTATGTTTAGATTCTGGTCAAATCTAGGCATGCTATTGTTTTTCCAGCATATTTTCCATTGAAATGTTTCTTATTAGACTAGTGATGGTGAATCTGATTTATTTTCATAGTTTGGTGGAGAGAGAATGATGTTTTTGGGTTTCATATGCTTGAAATTGTTGCAATCGCTGCTTGCTACTGTGAAGATTTTAGTTTTAGATGTATTTATCTTTTTGAGCTGAAACTTTTTGATAAATTCGACTCTGCTTGTTAGTGATCAGTATGAATTTTTTCTGAATTTTTCATTACCTGCTTTAATTTTGAAAATTAATTTCCTGCACAGTGCTCTCAAAAGATACTATACTAATTCTTGCTTCAAGCATTGCATTTTCTGGTACTATGTCGAACACCAGAGGAAATGAGGAGATTTATGACTTAAATATTGCTGTAAGAAACAGAACTGAAGGAAAAAGGCCAGTGGTAGATGACCAGTCCAAGATGCAGCACCAAAGCTGAAGGACTACTTGAGAGCAATGAGGAGAGTGGACTTCACTCCTACAAGATATGCTGATCATGGTCTGTTGGGAGAGCTAGGAATCAAGACTCAAGTGGATGAGCTGTTGAGCAACATTGGACTGGAGAAATTTGCTAGTCTTGGCTATCCAACTTACACGAAACTTTCTTGTGAGTTCCTTGCAAGCTTCAAGGTCTACTTCTACAAGTGTGATGAAGAGTATGATGAATGAGAAGAAGTCTTTGGCAATGGATTCATCAAGTTCAGCGCCAACAGAGCATGGTACACCATGGGGTTCACTCAGCTTGAAGAAATCTTTGGATTTGATCAAGGCTCAAGAGCACAAAACATACGCTGCAAGCATGATGAGCTAAGGCATGTATGGGAAGAGATAGCGAATGATCCTTATAGAGCTGGTGATGCAGCCCATCTTCATATCATATAAGTATTTATTTGGGTTTTGTTTTGGATTTTGGGTTTAACAAGTCGGTAGGTCTTTTCGTCTTTTTTTTTTATTTTAGGGTTTTCTCGTTTTAGTTTAAATAGAGTTGTCTTCGAGTCTTTGTTCTTCAGTCTTTGTTTTGATAAATAATAAAAACCAAAAAGAGGAAACTCAAGTTTCCCAAAGAGCTTTCTTGTACAAAGCCCTGAGAGGAGGACTCTCAAACCCTAGCCGTAATCGAAATCTCTTCGATAACGTCTAAACCCAAGTTCGTTTGCGAGTTCTCTTGGAATTCTCGTGATCTTACTTGTTATCTTAGCTTCCGCTCTCTATCAGTTGGTATCAGAATCGTTTCGTTCCTACAGGTGTCTTTGCTTACAAGTTACAATGATGATGTCGAAGGTTGGAAACGATGAACGATATCTACCTGGAGCTCAAGCAACAGATTGGAATGAGCTTCGTAACACCCTTCGTGTGATGGGAGATAACTTCCAAGCAACTATTTACAACTCGATTAATCAATTAGGGGAGACGGCCACATTAAATTACCATCCATAGCTGGTCCAAGTTTCAGAAGAAGAGTTGGAGGTAGTGGTTGATAATACTTTCATGCGCAATCAAGATTATCATCAGCAGATCAGCGATGAGCCATCAAGTTCTGATCAAAGTGATAGTTTGTCTCTTCTCGGTTTCGAGGATCCATATACAGAGATCTACGGTGCACCAGTTTTTGACAACTACGAGGATGAGCCGATTTGTGATATTTCCATTGAAGGATCATGTACTATGAAGTCTGTTCCTTATGAAGGATCACTGATGTGTCCAATCTTTGAGTTTAAGGATGATAAAGATCCGAGCTATGACTTATATCAGATAAACAGCACAGATCTGAATAAATTTGACGGGATGGATGCCATAGAACTGTCACCAATGGATCATGTGCACCTCATGAGCTCACTTGACGAGATATACGGAGATACGTATATGGATGTGAGAAGTCAAGGTAGTGGTGGTGGTGTTATTAGTCGTAATCCACGGGTCAACAGCGAGCCCCCAGATCGGGGTCGGAACAATTATTTTTTTTTTTTCATGGTGAGTACAATCCCTTCAAAGAGTTCTATGGATCATGTTGTTACCATCTACGGTGAGATCAATCATGTTAAGCTTCAAGATGGTGATCAAAGTTCGTTTTTAACGTACCTGTTTGGAAAATTGTTTTTCAATGCGGGGTCTCTTCAAGCATTTTTGTCTCCAAATCATGCTCTCTTACCTATCACAACTAATCACTGCACTGAGGAGCCAATGAAGTGTCGGACAGTTTTGCAACATAAACTCCTTATGGGGAAGGAAACAAACCAATCATCTATATGTCAATCAATACATCAATTGGTAGGAATTGTTCTACTCCAGCGAGAACAATATTGCAGATCGGTCAAAGCAAGCAGCTTTGTCAGGGAATATTGGCTTTCTTCCAGCAATCTCGGCTACCAAGAGCTTCATCGGTATATCAGCGAAGCACAGTCATATCCGTTCTCTCACCGAAATCAGATACTGGAAAGTTACCAATGCAAATCTAGTTGCAAGCTTGAGGTCAAAAACTTTCACGGTGGTTCACGAAACGAAAAGCTTATAAATTGGCTTATCTTCACCGAAAAATTACATAATTGCTACACTCGAGCTACTGACGTGGCATGCGAGCCTGTCTCTGGATATTATGTTGATTTTTCCACTATGACGCGTGCCAACTATGGACATACATTTCGGGATATCTACAATGATGCAGATCTTAATAAAAACAGGATTCAAGAAAAATGGAACAAGCCACCGGATCGTGATCACCAAGCTAATCCATTTTGTCGGCATCAAAAAGAACTCTACGTAGCGATCTACCAAGATCCGGTGTGTGATTACTATCTTGATGAGATTTCTTGTTACGATGCATATGAAGGCAATGACCAAGGATTTATTGCAGTTCAAACAAATAAAAAAGATGCAAGATTTACGGTGTGTGCTTCAAAGAGGACGTTTACATATGGGGCTTTGGGAAAGGCTGCCACAATAAACATCGCAGCTCTTTGTCATCCACGTTATAATCGTACACGGAGTTGTTTCCTTGCTCACATCGTGGCGGGGGCTGATGATGCAATTCTTGTTCATGATGGAAAGTCCGATGATATGGTCGTAGCATGGTTTGAAGAAAACATGACGAACAGTGGCCGACGCGTTCATACCGTCACTTGTGCTCATAGAACATTCGGGGTGCGTGAACCTTCGATACCGCTATCACCACCACCATTGATATATATTGCTATGTATCACCAGCTTGAGAACATGGGTTTCAGACGTGTGTTACTGTTCCGTTTTTGGTCTCACTCCTGCCATGATTTTCACCGTGTGAGTAACTTAGAACTATTTGCATGTTCTGGTTTTCCACCGCCGTCACTCGTTTGGGTTTCTCTTGTCGCATGGAAACAGGTGAAAGCCAATGATGTCTGTCAACACATACAATACAGGTTTCGAAAGAAGTGGTTTCATCCGGAGGTGGGATCAATTCTTCTCCTCTCTTGGCCAACTCTGTGTATTTCAGTGGATTTCTTCGATGACGATCTCGTTTTTGGAGGTTTCCCCAACGTACCAAATCCATATTACTACCACGATCGGGACTTCATCTCTCGTGAGATTCTTTTGGCTAACCGAGCACAATACATGTTTTGCATTGTTTGGCAATTTATTTTGCGGGGTGTGGTCTCTCGTGTTGGTCTTTCAATGGATTTGATTGAATGGGAGCTTATCAGAGTACAAATTCGCCTTTGTTTCATCGTATTTTCTCATTGTGTGGCGCCTTCTTTTCACTCTTGCATGATCTTAGTCTTTGTGGACATGAAGGAATCTAAGCTTTTGTGGCCACTATGGGTTCTCCAGTGTAGAGTTTTAATGCAAGGAATACGATTTGTGTGTAGCCCACGATTGGGTTTCAACCACATAATCGCAGCAAATATTTGTGGAAAAGGTGTTGCTTGCGAGTCAAGCAAATTCTTGTTTTGCTCTTGTTCCCTCTTTCATCATGATTTTCCATGCATGTGGGAAGCAGTCACACGTGGTTCAAAGTCTTATTCTCCGACGCCATTTTTCACTCCTCTATCTCTTCTTGCGTGGATTTGTGAGCAGTTTTGTCCGCATGTGAAATCAGCTTGTCGTCCTATTCGAATATTTCTGCAGGCTGTCAGGAATTTAACGATTAATGTCCTTATTTGTGAAACTATACCGGAGATGCAATGTCTACAATACCACCAGTTCTTAGATCTTCTAGTTCGTGAGGATCATTTTTTGGACAAAGAACAGGATAGCATCGCAGCTGCGTGGGGAGTTTTTCATAATTGGTCTAATATCTTTTGTGGAAGGTTTAATGAAGCTTGGGTACGTGTAAGAGCAACTTACGATTTTGTGGTCACCATGGACTTCCATTGTCTTTGTCTCTTCTCCTCCAATGGGTACATAATTACAAATTTTCAAATGCTTTTCCACTCTGTTGTTTTGCAACGTGCGTCATCACTCGGAGCTCATAAGAGACACCATGAAGTTGTGGGTATCACACAGTTACGATTCTCTTTCCAAGTCACCATGAGTCTTATGTTGGAGAAGGTTGTGTTCAGTTTAACGGTGGTGGGACGTTATAATGCATTCTCGTCTTTCACAGTGGTATGTATCTGCATTCCCTTCTCGCTAATTCTACTTTTGGACAATCATGACGAGCTGGATTCGTGGGCGAATCTTTTGCCACTCGGAGGGACCTGGTGCAGCACATCTTCATATCGTATAAGTATTTATTTGGGTTTTGTTTTGGATTTTGGGTTTAATAAGTTGTTAGGTCTTTTCGTCTTTTTCTTTTATTTTAGGGTTTTTTCGTTTTAGTTTAAATAGAATTGTCTTCGAGTCTTTGTTCTTCAGTCTTTGTTTTGATAAATCAATAAAAACCAAAAAGAGGAAACTCAAGTTTCCCAAAGAGCTTTCTTGTGCAAAGTACTGAGAGAAGGACTCTCAAACCCTAGCCGTAATCGAAATCTATTCGATAACGTCTAAACCCAAGTTCGTTTGCGAGTTCTCTTGGAATTCTCGTGATCTTACTTGTTATCTTAGCTTCCGCTCTCTATCAGCTGGTCATCTGAAGAGTGCTAGCATCCGCCATCCAGCTATCAGATATGTTCATAGAGTCCTCACCAGCACACTCTTCTACAGAAAAGAGCAAAGTATGGTCAAAGAAGAAGAGATGAGGTTGCTTGTGAATGGCTTGAAGAACATAATGGTTGAAACAAGGCATGGGAAGATCCAAGGAGAGCGCTTAGGAGTTGGTCTTGTGACAATCCTAATGAAGCAATTTCTAGCATGCCAGCAGTGGGCTTTCAACACTAGAGACAAGAAGCCAAAAATAGCCATTGGAGGTGTGATCACTCCTATCTTGCTTGGTGCCGGAGTTGAGCTTAACACACCAGATGTTACAGTGATCTTCCTAGATGTCCCTTATCTCAGTAAGATCGGATACCTTTCAGGAGTTGTTGAGACAGGATTTGGCTATCAGTTTGAGTTGGAAAGCAGGAAGAGGAAGATCATCTTGCCCAAGCAGCGCTTAACCAACTTCACCTCCTATGAGAACATCCAATTCATGCCAACACAAGATGAGCTTTATGACCCAAGGACTGACCCACCATTGATGAGGCCAGGCAAAGTGAAGAACATGAGCACCATCAGAGACTCAGATGTGGAAGAAGACTTTGAATAGCAGCATCAAGAACAAGAGGTTCAGCATCAAGGGATGGAGGAAGATGAGTATGAAGACAATGATAGCCGCCCTTATGCATTTGACCCATATGATGTGATCTGCACATCTGAAGCTTCAAAAGTTGCACATGAGCACATTAGGCTTCTTCAGAGATGGAGCCACTTCCAGGACAAAGCCATCAGAGGGTTGCTGAAGATGGTCAAAGCAAGCAAGAAGTCGGTTGACTCATTGAAGAAAAAGGTTAGGAAGCTCAAGAAAAACTTGGGAGGATCTTCATCAGCCAAGAGATCTGATCAAGGTCCATACAGAGCCACAAGAAGGAAGATCTGATGCTAAATACATGTTAGAGGACACACCATAGAGGGCAGTCCAAGAGAGACACTCATTCCACATCAGTGAGCGGCAAAGGACACAAGTTCCTCAACCGGCCAGGCATTCATCCCATGTAGCTGCTCCAAGGCGAATAGGAAAGAAGAGAAGGACTAGACAGCAAACTCCATCAGAGGAGGAAGCTTCACCTTCCCATGCCATTGAGAGTTCAGACTCTCACCACTCCTCCACCTGAAGTAAGGTACACCACACTAACCATTGTCAATACCACTCATTTTTTTATTTGTTGCGATTGTTTGCTTGATGTTTGTGAACACTCTCTTTAGCATTTTATTACCCAGGCACTATGTAATTTAAGTGTGGGGGAGGGTGTATGATGGACTGATTCTTGCATTTTGCATAGTAGAATGGGAACCATGCATCATAATTTCATAGCATCTCATGCATAGAAAAAAACCAAAAAAATTGAAAATTTTTCAAAAATTGCTTCACAAAAAGAGTTTAATTTTCATGAATTCTTATAGGATTAAGACTTCATGCATTCATATAGGACTGGATTGCTTGTTTAAATTGGGAACTATGATAGTACTTCTTTGTTAATGCTAGTGATTTATGAAAATGAAGCCCTTGTTTTTAATCTTTTGGTGCATTTGATGTTGAACTAGAAATAAAGCTGAACCACTTTTGGAGTTTTCATTTGTGTGAGCTTTGTTTGAGACTGGAGCATGCTTTGAAATGACTTCAACATTTGTTTAAGTGGAACCTAATTTGAATTCGTAATTATCATGCCTTATGCTTATGTGAGTGATGTCATAGATAGCTTAAAATATTTGGATCTTCTTATTCTCTTGTGCTACTCTCTAAAAGTTCCATTTAGATTTTCCCACCCTTAACTAAACCTTCTTTCAAGCCAAGACATTAATAGTGTGTGATTTGTGAGGCCTCTTCCTTCATGGTTGTTGCTTAGCAAAACGTGTTGGGTTGGAACTACAAGGGAAGTACTTCTAATGTAGAACTAGCTCACTCTTGAGTTAGATATGTTAAGGTATTTGGGGAATGGTCTGGGGTTATCTTGGGTTTAGTTTTAAGAGAGGCAAAGAAGAAAAGAAGTCAAGGCACAAAAGAAAAAGGAGTGTGACACAAGCAAAAGGGTGAAAATGACGATTCTAAACTCAAAGAAAGAAGGCTCATGTTTAAAGAAGAAAAGAAGATGCAAGAAGTGCAAAACCAGTAAATCAAAAAGCCAAAAGCGAATCAAGCACCAGCATCACCAAATAAAGGTGTCAAACTCAAAAGAAGCAAATCACCACCGTTTGAAGTTTAAAAGAAGAAGTGTCCTCCAAAGCGCTTGAAGAAGAAAAGTTTTTGGGTTTTAAAAAGGGTTTTAATTTCTTAAAAAGGGTTGCATAGGAGGGTCTTACACTGCTTAGCTAGAGTTAGGAACACATCTGATAGATCTTGGGTAGATGGGAGTCTTCCTTTGTATGTGTAAGTTGTTCTTTGACCCTTAGCATTTTGCCAAAGCACAACCATGCTTTTCCTTGAGAAACCCCTCCTTTAAACACCAAAACCAATTTTTGAAGTGGGATCATTTTCATTCCACTAAACCTTGTCCCTTAGCCAAATGACACTTTCGCATTTGCATAAGCATGATTCACGGTTTGATCATAATTGAATGTTAAAAAGGTTGTTTGATTTTATGAGAATGTGTAGGTTGATAGCTTAGTGATCATTCTTGTTTTGTGATAAAAGTGGCTAAGTTTTTAAAGTATTCTTCCATCAAGTGCACTCTAGAATTAGGAACATGGACTTCATTTTTATTTATTGTTAGCATTTTAAAAAATATGAGTTCCCATTTAAAACTTCATCACTATGTTAAGTGTCTGTTTGCTTAAGGGCAAGCAAAAGCTAAGTGTGGAGGTGTTGATAGCTTGCTATTTTAGATCATTTTAGTCTGCATTTCATGCATTTTTTCTTCTGTTTTTTTATTATAGTTTAGCATTTAAGTATTATTTGCACTTAGAATCAACATTGCATGCATTTTGCTTAGGATTGCATATATTTGCATACATGTGCATGTTTGTGGTGCTTTTCAGGTGTTTTTGGAGTTTCTTGGAGCTGGGGAAGGGATGGAAGCAGCTCATGATCGCTGGAGATGTCAGAAATGGAGTTCATGCAAAGTCTGGTCCATATCGAGGTTGCATATCGAGCAGAACACCCGTGGAGTATGCTCAATGCAAGCAGCAGGACGAGAGGAGAAGGATAAGCACGAATATTTCAAGCCGTTGGTCTGCATCGAGGACCAGCATCGAGGAAGGACGTCGATACACGCTGCACGGACATATCGAGATTGCATATCGAGCAGAATATCGACCGTACAACCTCGATGCAACTCATCCGCGTTGACCATTTGACTTTTGTCCACCTTATCTTATCTTTTTAGGTTTTTTATGCTTCTTTTGGCTCCCTACTATAAAAGGAAAGCCACAAAACATTATCTTTATCAAGTCCTATCTTATCAAAGTTTAGCTTTCTATCAAAAAACCTTTCATAAACCTTAAAGGGCAATTTGGCTTTAAGATCTTGATCTTTAATAAAGTTTGCATTTTTATGGTTTATTCTTGTCTTCTAATCTTTGTTCTTGCACCTTAGTAGTTTAGTTTGATCATCTTTGCATTTTACCCTCATTCAGTTATGTTTAACTCTAAATCAATGGGATTAAGCATGATTTGTGAGTAGTCTTCCTTAGATTTAGGGTTCTAAGTAGAGAAAGTGGAGATTAAGATGTGATTAAGGGGTGATTAGGCTTGTTTAATGGTTCTCTGTTATCTCATTCTCTTGCAAAGTGATTAATGTTGATAAAGCTTGCTCCTTTTGATTGAATATGGTTTGATAGATGCATATGGTTTACTTGATGTCTTGATATCTCTTTTCTAAGCACAGTTCGCTTATTTGGCTTGATAGTCTAGCTTGGTCTATGTTTCCTTTGTTCAGTGACACCAAAGTGATAGTTCACCTTCCTAGATGATTCTCTTAGGGCTTGATATTGCTGGTTTTGAGATTCTTAACTTGATGGTTAAATAGTATGCATCAAAAGTCGGAGTCCTCGGGCAGACTGATGAAGTGGGCCGTCAAACTGGGACAATTCGACATCCAGTACGTAGCGCGCACCGCCATCAAATCACAAGCCCCCGCCGACTTTACACAACCAGCAGCTGGCGATGCACGCAAACAAATAGAGACAGTGTCTCCATCAGACAACTGGAAACTATTCGTCGACAGGGCCAGTAACTCTCGAGGGGTAGGGCTAGGGGTGGTACTCATCTCCCCGGAAGGAGATGTGGTGCACAGAGCAATCTGATGCTGGTTTAGCACCACCAACAATGAAGCAGAGTATGAAGCTGCCTTAGTGGGCCTCGACAACGCCTACGACCTCGGAGCCAAGTATATAATCATGTACACCAACTCGCAGCTCATTACTATGTCCGGGGCGAATACCAAATGAAAGACGCACGCATGACTGCTTACCTAGACGCAGTCAAGAAAGCGATGAGACGATTCACGAATATCCAGTTAGAGAGAATCTCATGGGCAGAATAGTACGGCAGATTCCTTAGCAAAGCCGGGATCCTCCCTATACGAGATACCGAAGGAAAGCATCCTTGTCATCCACCTGTAATGGCCAGCGCGCCTAGCCAAAGAAGACGAAAGTCTGGTCAAAATCAACCATATAAAAGGCTAAAAAGGATGGATGCAGTCAATCTGGGACTACCTCCACGAAGGAAAGCTCCCAGAGAATGACTGTGTGGCGGAAAAGGTGCGGAGACAGGCCTCGCGCTACACTGTCTCACGAGGACAACTCTACAAGAGGTTGTATAGCGGCGCGACCCTCAAGTGCATAAGCTCGTACAAAGGACAATGCATCCTAAAGGAGGTCCATCAAGGCACATTTAGGGGGAAGAATGCTCGCACAAAGGGTCCTCGGAGCAGGATATTATTGGCCGTACTTAAGGGCTGATGCGATGAGGTTTGCGCAGCAATATGACCAATGCCAATACTTTGCCAACATACCGCACAGGCCATTCATGAAATGACGCCTGGATATCGTCGGGAAGTACGTACTGGTGGGGACTGACTACTTCACCAAATGGATCGAAGCGGAGCCCTACGTAGCAATCACTTAAGATGACACAATGAAGTTCATTTGAGTCAACATCATTACCCAATTCGAGGTCCCACACGAGATCGTGATGGATAATGGAACCCAGTTCTTGGGGGCACGCTTACAAGAATTCTGCGCTAGGTATGGGATTAAATTAAGTTATGCCACGCTCAGGCACCCACATTCCAACGGACAGGCGGAGTCCAACAAGACCATCCTAAAATCCCTTAAAAAGCGGATCACCCGGGCCCGAGGAGCGTGGGCCGAGGAGCTATCCGGAGTCTTGTGGGCCTACCGAACGACCGAGAAGGTAGCCACGGGAGAAACTTCCTTCTTCCTAGCGTAAGGATTGGAGGCGGTTGATATGCTCAAATTAACCATTAGAGCTACTCTCTCAAATTAAAAGATCACTGTAGTACTTAGGGATCGAATCCACAAGGACTTGGATTGTTGCACAATAAATCTCAGGTTCAAATCGCAAAACTAAATGAAAATAATGCAAGTAATAAAAATAAAGCAGCAAATCGATTGTGAGGAGGTTTTAAAGCAAAGAGAGAAACGCTAGGCCTTGGGAAATTTGCAGGTGAATCCGAATTGCAAATCTAGACAGGATGTTAGGAGTTTATTAAGTACTGTTCTTGAACTTGAAACACTAATATAAAATCAATCAACTTCCGCTGCAGAGATTATCTATGTCTAAATCCTAGAATCCCAAATTCATTTGCAAATCCTATTAATTTAAACAAGCATTAAAATCAGGTTCAATTGTTCACAAAATCCTAAACCAAATTCCTTTGCAGATAAGAATTTTGCTCATCTAAGATTAGTTCTGGTGATTAACAATGTTTCCACATCTATTAAACAACCGAAGATCAAATTCTAGGTCATGAAGCTAGAATAAGCATTAAACACAAATCCAGATGAAGAACTCTAATGATTTTACCCTAACAATTCAATTCAACCTAGCAATTCATCATCACCTTTGAGAAACCCTAAACCTAACAAACAGACTACTCAGACATGATCAATGAAACACAAATCATAATTTGAATAGAAAGCATAAGAGAAATCAATAGAAGAGATAAAGGAGTTCAAAATCCTCTCTAAAGGAGAATGATTTATCTCTCCAAAAATCTCTCTCTTAATCTCTTTGTAAAATAAAACTTAGGTCTAAACAATGACCATAAAAATCCTTTTATAGACCCAGAACACGATTTGAGGCGAAACTGCAAATATATAAAACTTCTGGGCAAACTTGTAAGTCTTCAGAAATCTTTAAAAACTCGGGCAAGATTTGTGCACTTTTGGTGTCGATCGACACCAAGACCCTAGTGTCGATCGACACGGGATTTGCACGCGCACTGAACAATTTCTGCTCCAGTGTACAATTTTTGCATGACTTGATTTCTTCAGCAATATCTTCTGTTTTGCTCCAGAATGCTCCAATATTTTCAAATAAGCTCCAAACATATCCAAACCTGTAAAGACTCAAAAAAATTCGAAAATAACAAAAAGACTCTATAAACAGGACTTATATCATGGTCAAAAACCCATAAAAACCATGATATATCAACTTCCCCAGACTTAGCTTTTGCTTGCCCCCAAGCAAACAGAAAACTAAATACAGAGTCGAGGTTTGAAAACGTGGGAACTCACCTTCTCATAGATCATTGCTTTGACTGTTCATCTTGTAATCCACACACTGAATTTCTGAAACCAAATCGAACCACCATGTACTTCTCCTTAGACATTCACAACATCCCATATTCAAAACATAAATTCACAGCATTGTCCAATAACTATCATTGCTAAACCTCATTAGCAGTCTAAATGTTCAAGAACCTTCTAGATTCACTCCCATACTATACCTAAATAAATTTGCACAGCAATCTATCAACCTTTGGTACTCTTTCTCTCCCCCAAACTTATTATATTATTCAGGTGTAGGTAAATAATGGTATCACAGGATAATCATAACCTTACTTCCACCTGTGATCATCTCTTTAAAATGAAATACTGGGATCATTGGAAATTTTCCTACCCTTCACTCAAAGAGAATCATCTCAAATTTTCAAAATTTATCAAATTATTTCTTTCTTTTTTTTTAACTATCAAGGGAGAGGAGTACCATTACTTTTCAAACATTGCAGGCAATTTATCAGGTATGAATGAGGAATCAAGCTCTATGAATATCAGACTTACTAACTTAGCCTTTTTGAAGCTTAAGTTAAGTGGAATTTGCTGGAACTATGGATGTTTCTAGTTAACTGGTCAGCCTAAGAATTTTTCATTAGTCAGAAACAGGTATTAATCATGCAGCAATGGTCACTCAGATGAAACAATCATCACAAACAATCAAGAGAAAAATCCTAGTTCCCAACTAGTTTTGACTCAATAAAACAAATTTTGGACTAACTCAAAACTGACTCTCAAAAACAAACACAACGTCAGTAACTACCTCCCCCAGACATAAACAACACTGTCCCCAGTGTTATCAAGCCTGAAGTAGGTGAAAAGAAGAATCAGAACTCAGTGAACAGAAGTTTTCGAGAAACATACCTTGTAGGTCGGATGAATGAGTCATAGAATGTGAAAGAGCACAAAAATCCAACCATTTTAGGCTTTTGAATCACTCAAAAAGCTCAAGTAACGCAAAAGTTATGGATGATTGAACTTTTGGAGTTGCAGTCCCGTCAAGGTGTCGATTGACACTAGCTGGGTGTCGATCGACACTGTTCACTGTTGACCAAGGTGTCGACCTCGGTCGATATCCGTCCGTCTCGAGACAATTTTTTTTTTTTTTTTTTTTTTTGAAACACAAAAACTAGTTAGTAAAAACCAAAATTAAGACTAAGTATATACACTTACCAGTGGGTTGCCTCCCACTATGCGCTTATTTTCAGTCATTAGCTTGACTTGGATGTTGGAATTTAGTCAGGCTGATCATGAAAACTTGTTGCAAAACAAGCTCCACATTCAGATACTTTCAGCTTCAAATTTCTGCTCAGAAATCTTTTCACAGCACCTTGTCCTTTCTCCTTCATCTCAGATGTAAGAACTGCTCTAAACCTTGAGAAGGGCTTTGAAGTTCCTTTGCACTTCACCTTATACTCAATTGTGTTGCCATCACAGCTCTGAGGTATCAAAGTCACTTGAGGATCTTCTTTGATCTTTTTGCTATGCACTGTCTCAGTCACTTTCACCCTTTTACTAGCTTCCCTTGTTGTCATATTAGGATTTTCACCTTTGACTTTAACAGCTTCCCTCTTATCACAAGGTTTTTCCTTAGAAGCAACTGCGAGCTTATCTCTAGTGGTCACAGTAATGCATGAAACATGTTTCGTGGTTCCACTAGATGGGATGGCCTTGTAGAAGACTTTTTGAGCAATGTTAGAGAAGGAGATTCTCTTATTAGGCAAGTCTACAACTGCACCCACTGTAGCCATAAATGGTCTTCCAAGAATCAAAGGCATTTCAGAATCCTTATCCATCTCCACAATCTGAAAATCAGTAGGTACTAGAAAATCTCCCACTTGAATAAGTAAGTCTAGAATTGTACCATATGGAGTTGTGGTGGAAGAGTTGGCAAAAGCAAGAGTCATCTGAGAAGGATTCATATCAGCAATTCCTAACTTCTCTGCAATATTCTTTGACATGAGATTCACTCTAGAACCAGAATCCACAAGGACTTAGATTGTTGCACAATAAATGCCCAAATTAACCCTTAGAGCTACTCTCTCAAATTAAGAGATCATTGTAGTACTTAGGGATCGAATCCACAAGGACTTAGATTGTTGCACAATAAATCTCAGGTTCAAATCAAGCTAAGCAAAACTAAATGAAAATAATGCAAGTAATAAAAATAAAGCAGCAAATCGATTGTGAGGAGGTTTTAAAGCAAAGAGAGAAACGCTAGGCCTTGGGAAATTCGCAGGTGAATCCGAATTGCAAATCTAGATAGGATGTTAGGAGTTTATTAAGTACTGTTCTTGAACTTGAAACACTAATATAAAATCAATCAACTTCCGCTGCAGAGATTATCTATGTCTAAATTCTAGAATCCCAAATTCCTTTGCAAATCCTATTAATTCAAACAAGCATTAAAATCAGGTTCAATTGTTCACAAAATCCTAAACCAAATTCCTTTGAAGATAGGAATTTTGCTCATCGAAGATTAGTTCTGGTGATTAACAATGTTTCCACATCTATTAAACAACCTAAGATCAAATTCTAGGTCATGAAGCTAGAATAAGCATTAAACACAAATCCAGATGAAGAACTCTAATGATTTTACCCTAACAATTCAATTCAACCTAGCAATTCATCATCACCTTTGAGAAACCCTAAACCTAACAAGCAGACTACTCAGACATGATCAATGAAACACAAATCATAATTTGAATAGAAAGCATAAGAGAAATCAATAGAAGAAATAAAGGAGTTCAAAATCCTCTCTAAAGGAGAATGATTTATCTCTCCAAAAACTCTCTAAAAATCTCTCTCTTAATCTCTTTGTAAAATAAAGCTTAGGTCTAAACAATGACCATAAAAATCCTTTTATAGACCCAGAACATGATTTGAGGCGAAACTGCAAATATATAAAACTTCTGGGCGAACTTGTAAGTCTTCAGAAATCTTTGAAAACTCGGGCAAGATTTGTGCACTTTTGGTGTCGATCGACACCAAGACCCTAGTGTCGATCGACACGGGATTTGCACGCGCACTGCACAATTTCTGCTCGAGTGTACAATATTTGCACGACTTGATTTCTTCAGCAACATCTTCTGTTTTGCTCCAGAATGCTCCAATATCTCCAAATAAGCTCCAAACATATCCAAACCTGTAAAGACTCAGGAAGATTCAAAAATAACAAAAAGACTCTATAAACAGGACTTATATCATGGTCAAAAACTCATAAAAACCATGATATATCAGCGGTAATCCCAATAGAGACTACGAGATCGTCATGCCGCACCGAATTGATGCAAATGGAGGAAGAGAATCATGAGATGCTGTGCGTAAACCTAGACCTCCTAGACGATACGAGAGACTCCGCGGTGATAAGAAACACGTGCTACCAGGCCGAGGTGGCACGAAGCTACAATACAAAAGGTCTGATCCTGAACCATCTGCGAAGGGCAGTGGGTCCCCCGCAGAGTATTCCGCAACACTAAACACCACTATGGCAAGCTTAGCCCGAACTGGGAAGGGTCGTACGAGATCGTCAAAGCGCTAGGTTTGGGAGCATACCGCCTGAGGAAAAAGAACGGCAAGTGCCTCAAGCACTCTTAGACCGCTACGAATCTTAGAGTGTATTATTTCTAAAGAACATGTATGCGTTCTAAGCAAACCCATTAATGTAAAATATTACTGCTCTAAGAAAACAAAACGTGGTAAAAGTCTAAACGCACAAAAGCTGACAAGCGGCAATCGGTTCAAATTAAGTAAACAAAAAAAACTACTCCAACGGGGAGTCTAACACAGCGTACCCAGAAGACGGGCGCACTCTAGAGACCTGGGAAGGGCTAACTCCGACAGAAACTGTCACAGCATCTGTCCTCAGAGAGCTGGTCATGGGAGGAATGACAACAGGGGCCACCCCGGGCAGAACTGCCGGGCGAAGTAATTGATCAAGAGATGCAACCACATCGTCTACGGAAAACACCGCCGATCACACCAATTATGCCTCTTTCATAGCCGCTTGGTAAACCCCCCAATACCTTCCTCGTCCCAACTCTCCAAGCTGTGCTTCATGCACCCCTGAAGAACCCTCAAGGCACCGCCGCTCATTAACATCTCCGACCTTAGCTCACGAGCAGAAGCGAAAGTGTTGAGCTCATAACACAGCACCTCGACAACCTCCTCCGCCGTAGAAGCCACCGATTTCTCCTAAGAAATTTGGGATCGGAGATCCCCCATCTGAGTTCGCAGAGCATCGACCTCCGCCACCTCGCCTTTCAGGCACTTGACATCTCCCTCAAGCAGCTCAAGCAATATCCGGACTCGAATGGCCTCACGATGATGCTCCTCTTTCTCCTCCTGCACCTGCTTAATTTCCACGGACTTTGCAACCAACAACTCTTGGAGCAAGGTTACCTGGGCCTGAAGGACGGTGGCGGACGCAGCCAAGTGTGTGTTCATGATATCAGCATATAAGTGGGAAAAATGGAAAACCGTCAGCCATCGTCAGGAAACAAACTCAGATACTTGGAATCGATGGTGACTAGCCGGATTCGGAACGCTGTTCAAGCCTTTCTCCTCCAGCCTGGAGATCGCCATAGAGAGGCCCTCCCGAACGGCCTTCTCGTATGCCTCCAGAGCATAAATGCGCTGCATCACCTCGTCTTCTTCCTCAGGTGTGAAAAACTTCTTCCCCACGGTGAACCCACCGCGCCCGAGCACAGAAGGTGCAAAGGAACCCACCTTCCGAGAAGAATCCACTCTGGAACTCTTGCTCTCTCCCCCTTTTCCCCGCAAAGGGAGCGAGGGAGACGCGCCCGAACAGAAGAAACCACAGGTGTCCCGGAAGAATGTGAGGGCGCCAGAGAGCCATCTCCTTGGAAGGATCTTCGTCAGCAGGGCGCTTCCGAATGGCGCGCTTTAAATGAAGCGGAGATCCATCAGACTCATCCGAAGATCCACCCCCCCCCCCCCATGTCAGCTAAACCGACTAAAAAACTCTGGAGAACCTAATATGGGTGCAAAGAGCAGCCAAGTAAGGACCCTGAAGGGCGAGAAGACATGCACGAGCAAGCTAAGGTAAAAAGTCGGTACCTTTAATGGTGTAGGATTCACCTACCGACACGTAGAGGGAGCTGTTAGCAAGGCTACGTTCGGAGAGCAAGAACGACTAACTTTGAAACTCGGGCGGAATCTTGTAGAGGCATCTCACCAAATCGGCGACATCCCTCGGCCCGACGTGATCTGCAAAATAACCAACTGATCAATCGATCGAAGAACTGCTAAAGAAAAGAAGAGGGGATCACCTACCACAAGGTGCCCACAGAACCCATGGTATCTATCAGCCAGAAGCAGATATTCTGCGTCCACTTTTGATCATTGCATGTGTTGGTGGAAAGGATCATAAGCCCCCCAACGTTCCGAATGAGGGTTTGCCGCAAAGGGTCGTACAATCCTCTCTTCCTAAGGTGAAAAAAGGACATGATATCCTAGGCAGCGATAGGGATTCCCGGCAGGTCGCTCAAAACCTGGAACGAACTCAGGACCCCCTCCCTCCCCCCCCCCACGCGGCGGGAACCAACTGGCTCGGACAGATCTCCATCAAGTGACAGAAATCGACTAACACCACCGAGAGGTGACATCAAAGCTCGTTCGACCAATAACTAGCGTAAAACGCGATGCTGCTTGGGAACGCCTCAGAAGCAGAACGGTCAAAAAATATCGGTAGTGTGCTAGGAGGATGGACCGAGTCTCGGAAAGCTTAGAAGCCGGCCGCATCTCCGGCAGTAACGCGGGCCCCTAAAGTGCCAGATGAACCCTCATTGCAGAGACGCACAGAAGATACCGGGATATGATCGCTGACTTCATACTCAAGAAGCAGCGGCCCCTTTCGATGATCGGCAGGAGATTCGCAGCGATTGGCGCCAAGATCTCCCCCCCCCCCCCCCCCCCCCCCCAACCCCCCCCCCCCCCCCCCCCCCCCCCCCCCCCCCCCCCCCCCCCCCCCCCCTCTGTTTAGGTGTCCGAGACATAGACTAGAGAAAGAATCAAAGAAAAAGAAGAATCTTACCAAGAGAAAGGGAGAAAAATATACGGGATCGAGGCTACAAGAGAAGCGACTCATGAAAGCACGTAATCGGCAGCGTGGGAGAGGAGAATACCAGAAGCGCATGCGTAACCCTAGCAAAAATGAGATTTTTGAGGGGACCGAGGCAATCCGCAAAATGGAAATAGGAAAGTCCTGTGCCGCGAAAAGAATTCGCGAAAATCAGAGGACCAACGCGCAAAAAATCTCAAGAAAGCCAATTGCCCAGCGACGCGCCAGCCGCATATTAGGACCCACTCGAGCACTACTACCACTGTAGGGCCCAAATCCCAAAAATCCATGATCCTGGTATAGAAAACCAGGGGAACTCCCCTGGGGAATGGTCTTTTTTAGACTGGCCTCTAGGAACACGCCCTCCAGGGAATGGTCTTCTCTAGACTGGCCTCAGGGGCACGCCTTCCGGAGAACGGTCTTTCCGAAACTGGCATCCAAGGGCACGCCATCCAGGAAACTCCCTCCGTGGAATGGTCTTTCCGAGACTGGCCTCCAGGGGCACACCCTTCGGGGAACAGTCTTTCCGAGACTGGCCTCCAGGGGCACACCCTCCGGAGAATTCCCTCCTGAGAACGGTGTTTCCGAGACTGGCCTCCAGGGGCACGCCCTCCAGGGAACGGTCTTTCTGAGACTGGCCTCCAGGGGCACGCCCTCCGGGGAACGGTCTTTCCGAGACTGGCCTCCAGGAGCACGCCCTCTGGGGAACAGTCTTTCTGAGACTGGTCTCCAGGGGCACGCCCTCCGGGGGAACGGTCTTTCCGAGACTGGTCTCCAGGAAATGGTCTTTCTGAGACTGGCCTCCAGGGGCATGCCCTCCGGGAAACTCCTTCTGAAGAACGGTTTTTCTGAGACTGGCTTCCAGGAGACACGCCCTCCGGGGAACTCCCTCCGGGAAACGGTCTTTCTGAGACTAGCCTCAGTGGCATGCCTTCTGGGGAACTTCCTCCGGGGAACAATCTTTCTGAGACTAGCCTCCAGAGGCACCCCCTCCGGGGAACACCAATGGAAAACCATCCTCCCAAAGCTAGACTTTGCGAAACGCCGACAATGCGATTGGGACGGGCCCCTGACATGACAACGATCCAGTTTGGAATAAAGTAATCATCAACATCTTAATTTACGTGCAGGGTAGACTTCCCCACCTCCCAAATGAGCTCCGTAAAGCGGGGGCAACTTTTGGGCTGTAAACTGCGAACGCGACCCATGGGGGTCCAACGCGTGGGCAACGGACATGACGGGAATCTGAGGCGCACTAAATGCGTTGCACCTATCAAAGAATGTTGCAATGGTTGCGTTTAGGAGAAGGCGTAGCAGGTCGACAATCTTTTCTCTGACTACAGGCATGGAAGAGTCCGGGAATGGTGATAATTATGGCAAAGGATAAGAGTCAGTATTCGACCTGGAGAACTTGGGTACCCGAACCCGAACCCGACCCAAAACCAGGTATCTCCTATAAAAACACATTCCTCTTGCCAATGGGAGGAGGAGAACATCTAGAGTGATAACTTCATCTCCGAGATTCATTTTTCATCAGAGAACAACACTCACCAAATCTCTATCAATAACTTTTCATGTTGATTGTGCACCCCGTATCTAGCTCTTCCAAATCTTAAATACGCTTTGTCTAGTCATGTGCCCATTCTGACTAGGGCAACTCTTTTCCTGTTCACCGAAGTACTCTTTCCTTGTTCGATTATTACAGGCTAGCTCATCCTCCAGAGTTCAAATCTCCTCCACACGAACAATGACCAATCAGATCTTTCTACATGGCATCCCGAAATTTGCTCCCAAACAATTTTCTAAGTGTATATTTTCTATTTTTTAAAATTTAATCTCTTTCTAAGATTTGTTTTACTCATTTAATTAATAGTCTTGTTTATTTAATGTAGTTGAAATTTTTCATGTTTATTAAGGCAAGCCAATCAATTCAAATGTATATATATATATATACATAAATATAAAATAAGTTTATTAGAATATACGTTTGATTTCAAACATATTAGTCTTGTTTTTTAATGTAGGTGAAATTTTTCATGTTTATTAAGGCAAGCCAATTAAATGTATGTAATGTAAATAAATATCAAAAATGAGTTTATTAGAATATATGTATGAATCAAAATTAACAAGAATGTGATATATATAAGAATGTAAATAAGCTAATCAAATGTAATTAATGTACAAAACCTGATCAAATGTAAATAATATAGATACATACTTTATAAGAATGAGTGTTTTCGCTGCTTATTTCAAATTAATAAATAAATGTGTTTCCTAATTGACTATTTTTTTAAAAAAACTTCTAATCTCTTTCTAAGATTTGTTATACTCATTTTGTTTGACTTGGGACGTTTGAATTCAAATATATTATTCTTGCTTTTTACTGTAGTTGGTTTTTTCATGATTATTAGGCAAGTCAAACAAATCTATATAATGTAAATAAATATAAAAATAAGTTTTTTAGAATATATGTATGTTAAAGGGGAAATAAGCATAATTTTTAAAAAAAAAAATTTAGTAATAACCTAAGTCTATCAAAACCAAGACAGATGCATTGATACATTTAAATAAATAAAAACTATTTGAAAATAATGACTAGTTTCCATAAGATCAAGATCAACTTAAGAGCTAAGAAAGAATATACGAAGATAATGGAGAATTTCCTTTATTATCGAGGAAAAAGATATTTTTATATTGCCGAATATGAAAATATTCATTAAAGAAGAAAAAAAAAAGAGTTTGTAACAGCTAACTTCCTAATTTCATAAGTAGAAGATCTCGGATAGCTTGAAGACCAACTCATACATTTTAGAGAGCATCAGAACAAGACCTAAAAATTTCAAAGCTTTTTAGTTTTCATAGCATTAAATACTTTCTTTCATTTCGGTAAAACTTATAGGTTACGCCACCCCTATGATTGCTTTTACCCTTAAACTTTTGAATAAAAATTTATCCTCTAAAATCCAAACCAACGATCACAAAATCACCTCAGTGATTTTCTGGTTCGACAATGTATGTATCAAATTTAAAATTAATAAGAATGTGATACATAAAAGAATGTAATCAAATGTAAATAACGTACAACATGTAAATAATATAGATACATATACGAATGAGTGTTTCTGCTTATTTCAAACAATGATTTTAAACGGACAGCATGTGAAATTGTGGCTTGTTAACCAACACTTATTTATTTACTTTATTTTCCACTCTGTGATAATTTTGCGAATAAAACTCTAGATTTCGTCTATCTAGGAATAAAATATGATTGATCTTGCTGAAATTTGTCTATCTAGGTATCATAACATGTTATCAATGGTGTGTGACTGGTTAGTTGCACTTGTACTCGCTGACAATGCACGGGGAGATCACTTTGATGGAGTTGAAAACAGACAGATCGATGATGATTGGGGGACGTTTGATCTCAAGATTAACGCATGAGAAAATGAATATTGGTATTCGTTCTCTGTTTGCTTGATTAGGAAAATAAATTATTCGTCTTCTTCTATGTTTGATTTAGACACTCAGATTTCTGAAGACGGACAATGCAAGTTTGTGTCTGAATTTTTGGTTTAAACGCAGTAGTTGTAGTTCTGGGTGCAGATGCGGGAGTTTGTGAAAGCAGATGATTGCG
Source organism: Thlaspi arvense (assembly GCA_911865555.2). Classification (NCBI taxonomy): domain Eukaryota; kingdom Viridiplantae; phylum Streptophyta; class Magnoliopsida; order Brassicales; family Brassicaceae; genus Thlaspi; species Thlaspi arvense. The sequence continues at coordinate 63,536,452 of OU466860.2, forward strand.
ATTAATAATGTTAACCAGCGATTTATATGACTGATATAGTGATTGAGAGTAGATGTATTTGCTGAACATTTTTGACTAGTTAGTCAGCGGGTGCAACAACGATTACACAACAAAATAATAATGTAAATATATTATATAATTAAAATATAATAAAATATATTATTATGAAAAAAATATAAATTTATAAATTCATTATAATTAATAATAAAAATTATAAGAATATTATATGCATAATACTTATGTTTATTTATTAATATTTTTACTTTAAATAAAAATTATTGTTTTTTGAATATTAAAATTATATTAAAATAATTTTAGTTATTATATATATATAATTATTAATGGAAGAAAGAAAATCTATCTAAATTGTTATAGTTTAAAAATCTTATAAATATAAAATTATGATTAATAGTTAATAAATATTAATTTTAGACCATAAAGTATCAAAATTATTGTCAAAAAAAAGTATCAAAATTATTTATATATTTTATAATTATAATATTTCAAATTTTGTTTTTAAAAAATCTTATATATATTTTGATTTTAAATAATTTTTGTATATGTTTAAAATTTTTAATTTTTTAGTTGTCCAGCCGTAATTGTCTGCAACCTTAAATGTTAGTAGGAATGAGCTTTTGATTTTGAGAGAGTTGGAAGATTTGTTAAATTAATCTTTGGAATTGGTTTTGTCAAAAAAAATTTCGAATTTGTACTCAACACTTTTTTTTTTTTTGGAAAAAGATTAGGTTTTCTCAATAAAAATTTGTCTTCACTTACAATAATACCGTTAATTTATCCTTTTTGGGGTCATAACAGAAACCTCCAAGAAAAAGGATTTTTTTTTAGAAAATAGAAATCAAACAGTTAATAGGAAAGAGTTCAAACTTTATGAAACGTCAGCAGCGTACGAAAACCTAAACAATTTCATAATAGTCAAGCCAGAGACACTTTCTTCCTTGACAAAGAGATCACAATGATGCCTGACCTTCCCGGAGATACTCTGTCACGTTCCGGCCACATCTCTGAAACGGTTACGGCCTTGCAAACCATGGAACAGTTTATTCAACGATAGCAGATTCGCAAGAAACCACTTGGACAAAGCCAGAAAGCAGTTTCTGCCTTTCAGGTTCTTAGGTTGACGAAGCTTGGGGTTGATACGACGAGCGTCAAGCTTCTTGAAAGTCCATATAGGGTAAAAGGTGATCTTCCCCTAAATAATTCAGCTAAAACCAAAACAGACGAAGTCTCTTACTGCACATCAAAGACCAAACTAGAATCTTGGTTTGGAACCCTTGTATTGGATCACACCAATCGGTTCTTATCATGATCAAGATATGGATTCTTGACGCCATCCCTCCTTGCGGCAAGTTATATGAACATCGCGGTGTATTTGAAAGGAAAGAGCTACTGGTTTGGTTCAAATACAGAAGAAAAACACATGTTCTTAATCAGTTTTGATTATACAAGAGAAAGATTTGAACGTATGGATCTTGATCGGTGTCAGATTCCTGATGTTGGTTGTGAAACTGTGGCTTTATCCGTTGTTAGAGAAGAGAAACTTTCCTTGTTAATACAAGGCCTAAAGACATCTAAGAAAGAGATATGGGTAGCAAATAAGATTGATGATGAGACCAAAGTGGTGTCGTGGAACAAGGTCTTCACAGTGGATGTATCTTAGAAGAAAGTCCTCGTGTGTTGTGATAGATGGACCGAGTACGAATCCATGTCGGACAAAGACGCTGTATACGTTGTTGGGGAAGACAACAAAGTCACACCAGTGTTTAATGGAGCAGTTGGTTATGCGCCACATTTGTTTAATTTGATTTAAATCGAGTGACTCAATTAGCTACATGGAACCCTTTCCTTTTTTAACGGTATTTTTCTTGTTCATGTTCTTCTCTTTAGTATTGTAAGATGTCTAAATAATAGAAATTTGTGGGATAAAAGAGTAAGTCTTTATTAATTAGCCAGATCTCAAGGAATATATTTAGTAATAATAAATATAAACTCGACAAAGTCTAATCATTCTCTCTCACAAACTCTCAGTAAAACGTTTATGAAAAACTTGCATCTTCATTTTCTCCGCTCTAACAAAACAACTCATGATTTATTATTTTATTATAAATTATGAAAACTATTACATAAACGATTATATAAAGGACAAAATTACTTTTATATGAGAATCTACAATTAACACACCTCCACTTGTACCATTGTACCATGTTTATTATTTTATGAAAATCTACTACTGACCTTTTTATTTACATCACGCTAAAGATCGCATGTAAGCGAATGTAAGCTTGTCTGCACTAATATGTATAACTAATAATAAATTGTATTTTCTGAGATTTGAGATCCATATCACATTATTAATTGAGAAGCAAGTTGGGCTGTGGTTGAGAGTTATGATAATTGATTACTTTTTTCTCTTTATATAAATTTACTTTAATTACCTTAATAAAATTAACAAATTAATATAATCTAATTTTTAATTGATTTTTGTAAAAGAAAGTAACTAGCATAAATCAAAAAGAAAACCTAATTATTTTATTAAACTAATTTTAATTTGATTATTTAACCTACTAATATTTTGACAAGCCTAATTGATTTATGCGATCACAAGTAAACCCATAAATCATTTAAACCCTTTTAAAACTCTATATATATTAGTTAATGTTAAGTTGATATGAAACAAAGATTCTTTGGTTTTGGTCATTTTGGATTGCTATGTTATTTTTTTTTATGCAAACTTTAAATTTCATTAATCTTAATCTACTAATTTACATCAAAAGAAGAGAATTATTTATCATGTTTTAAAAATGCAACAAAACAACAAAGCATAGATATAAGTTTTCATCGGATAATATAAAATATATTAAAAATAAGATATAAATAATATATTTTGTTTTATCACAAAAAACAATATACTCATAAAAATTGTATTTTTTCAAATATATTTAGTTTGGTTTCGAATCATTATAAAATCTGATTTTTTATCTATAAATAAACCAATGTTATATTTTTAAAAAAATTTAATCGAATCTCGCACACCTAGTTTCCTAGTATTATACATTAATGAACTTTTAACCAAACCATTGTACCAAAGAGATATCCACAGATTTTTGGTTTATGTCTAGGATTACATATTGGACATGCTCTTTTGTGGATGGCAAGAAGCCAAAAGAATCCATGCTCGTTGTTCTTTTAGGAACCCTCCTATTGATCTGCAGAAACAATCCATTCAGTTTTTTTTTAATATAAAATAGTTTCCTAACAAAAAAAGGGATTATTAATAATGTAGTTTATCTCAAGAAGCAACTTACCATCCACATTTTCTCGTACTGCTACTCTTGACTGTGTTCAGTCTCATGGCCCCCCAAAGTTAGCATGGTTGCTTGACCGTTCTCGATCGGGAAATTGTATACCGCAACGTTTTATTTGAAGCTTGGAATCGTCACGTGTGAGACAAAACTGTATATCCATATGACCGTTCTTGAGCTGATCAACCAGAGGAGTAATCTCTACGGTTAGAGGGCAGTAATAGTCGAATATAGCCAGATAACTACCTGACTTCTGTACATCTGCCGAGAAGCATTGTATCATATCAAAATATTCCAAGAGGTTCCCGAGTCTGTCCATGAAACCTAAACAAATCCCGACCTCAAACGAATCAGGTCCAGTAGCATCGACCACGACGCAACACCTGAAGCTGAAGACCGGTTGCGAGGTAGAGATGTTAGGTAGTGGGATACTACTAAGAGAGGCTCCAGTAGCACGGTGAGTGAAATACAAAGGCACTTCTTCACCTAGTAGTATCAGTGTCATGAAAGCTGACTGTTGACTGATAAGAGCATTTGCATCGAAGTTGAAGCAGTCAACGAAACTAAGATTCAGCATTGAGAAGTAACCCTTTGGGGGACAAGAAGGATCGTCAATAAACTTTGGTTGGATATCGTCTGTTGACATTGTCACCTCACTTGAACTATCATCATGACTCCAGCTGCATTCCGCCAATGCCCCGCATTCTGAAAACTCAGCGATATTAAGATACTTGAGATTAGTCATGTGAAGGGAGACACGTTGTAACTTGCTGCATCCATGCATGTATAGGCATTCGAGGCGAGATAAGTTCTCGATCCACCAAGGAACCTCTACAATCCCTGTTTTTCTTAGACTTAGCTCAGAGATGTTGGTTGAGATATCGGGAAACCTCGTCAACTGAGAGCATCCATTGAGATTGACTTTGCCAAGAGATATGAGGTTGATTCCAGTGGGAAGAGTCTCGAGACTAATGCAGAATGACATGTCCAGTTCTTTCAGTTTGTTGAGATGCTGAATAGAGGAAGGAAGCTCCACCAAACTTGAACAATAGCTGAGAATAAGGGTCTCGAGACTAGTGGCCTTGGAAAGATTTGGAATTTCTATTAAATTCTTAGATCCCCGCAAATCCATATTCTTCAGCGCTGTAAGTGACTGAAGTAGAAGTAACTAAGTTACACTTTATTATAAGAATAGACTAATCTCGATACTACGAATAATTTTACTTAAAAAAAAAACTTACTTGAACTCCATCCCACAACTTCTCTAGCTTGCTCTCCCGCATTTGGATCTTAACAAGATTTTTAGGACGAAAGTTAGTTGGCAAAAATCTCATTGGATAGTTATCCCAAGACAATAGTCTTAGTTTAGGGGGGAAATAGTTGACGCCTTCTGGTAAATTCCATTCTTTCTTAGTGGACATTTTTAGAAAAAGGAGATTGCGCATTGCTTTGAAGGCATCCTCATGTATATCCACTTCATTTGTCTCATCTACATTCAATGCTATACCCAAAACCTTTTTAGTAGTACCCTGAAAAGGAGACAAAGCTAATTAGCTCAAGAGTAGTCAAATGACATGCAAGAGTGAGATTTACTTTGCACGAAAAAAAAAACTTACAGTGTCGTCTTCAAGTACATCGCAAATATCCGTTAAATCCACAAGGAATTCCCTATTACCTGCCTCATCAGATTGTTCGCGGACAATGTTTTTACCGAGCTCTTGAACCAAAGAGTGCATTTCCACGGTTTTATGGTCTCTTTCATGAACAAATTTCTCAACTACGTTTTGAAACAAAGCATTAACATCCCAGTCACCACCAGGCTCATCGGACTGTGCACGGACAATCTCTTTACCTAGCTCTTGTAGCAAAGACTGCATGTCCAATACAATATGGTAACTTTCTTTAATAAGGGATTTATCAACTAAGTTTTTTAGCCCAATATTAACATCCAAGTTACTATCTGCTAGTAGCTGCTTGATGTCATTGACACTCTCACCATTGAAAAGACATGCAATGTGACGAAATATTGCTTCATCTTTCTTGTTATTTAGTTCCTCGTAACTCACCCTTAGTGTTTTCTCAATTTTTCCATCCAAACCATTTCGAAGCCTTGGCATCATATCCATCCAGTCTTCTCTGTCCCTACCACGTAAAGAAGACCCCAAAACTTCAAGACCCAACGGAAGGTTACCGGCAAGCGATATAACTTCAGAAGCAAGCTCAGAAAAGCCATCGGGTGGAGAGTTCTGCCTGAAAGCGGATCGACAAAACATCTCAAGAGCAAGGTCATAAGATGGGAGACAGACCTCGTAAAACTTATCAATCCTATTGGCCCTTAAGAGATGCTTATTTTTAGTAACCACAATGATTCTACTCCCACTCCCAAACCATTGTGTTTGACCCGCTATGGCATCTAGCACATCTTGATCATCCAAATCATCAATAACGATAAGCGTTTTTCGGTGCTTGAGCATCTTTTCAATCCCACCTATGTGATCTATCTTTATATCTTTTTTGTCTAAAAGTAACGCTAGAAAATTTCGTTGCAAATCCAACTTCGTGTTATAGTCAACTAGACCAGCTCTTTCTTTAGTACTTCTAGATATGAAAACTTTGTCTATGAAGACACTGCTTTGGAACAGACGAGAGAGTCTAGTAAATAGAGCTCTTGCAATGATAGTCTTGCCTATTCCAGAGGGACCCCATATCCCAACCATCCTCACTTCTTCGGACTCCAAGTACAACAATGTACTCATCTTTTTGATATGATCTTCAATTCCGACAAACTCATCAAAATTAGCTGATGCAGATAAATTTAGTTTACCCAAAACATCATTGACTATTTCTTCTATCATGTTTGCTTCGTTAGCCCTAAGAAAAAGAAAAAACAAACCATAAAGGACAATAATAGAAATAACGATGTGTGTTAAACAACATAATAACAAAAGAAAAAAATGACCAAAATTAAATGACTTATAATAAAGAAAAATAATGTCAAACATAAAAATTTCTAAAGAAAATTTTAGAAATAATCTTATTATATGAAGTTGGATTCAAAATTAGTAATTCATATGATTATGATAGGTGGCAAATCATTTGATTCAGATTTTGACAAGTGTCATGATTAAATTAAAAATAAATATAAATTTAGGAAATATCACTATTGTTAAAAATATATATATTTCAATTAGGAAAATGAAACTTTGTTTTCAGAAAAAGTAAAAACTAATCCTAAAAGAATAAGAAAAATATTATTCACATCTCTATAAACATATAAAATCTCTTATAATTTTACTAGGCTGGTTTTTTCTCTTAGACTCGAATCAAACGAATAAGATAAGGAATTGATAAATCAATGAAAAACAATCAGATTGAAGAAGCAAAATAAATGAGAAACCAATTTGTTTTTGAAATATGTAGCAAATTTTATATATGTTAGTGATTTACGTGATCGTGACACATGTCAAGTTTTTCGATTAAGATTTTGACACATGTTGCAATTAAATTAAATATTAAAAAAAGCATAATTATTAAAAAGAATATATATATGTAACTACTACAATATCTAAAAAGGAATATATTAAAAAATAAAAATTAAATACTTCAACTAAAAATAAAAAACAGTTTAAAAAAGTAAAGACTAATCCTAAAAGAAAAAGAAAATTATTACTCACATCTTTATAAATACATAAAAAACCTCTATGATTTTTTTTTGGCTGATTCTTCTCTTAAACTCAAATCAATTGGATAAGATGGAAAACTATTGAAGTGACGAAAAACAATCAGAATTGCAGAAGAAAAAATGAAGGAGATAGCCAATTTTGCTCTGATACTATTTTACCAAATGAGATTCTTGATGAGATTTTCTTAGAAAAAATTATATTTGTGAGAAAAAAAAATACGGAATGAAAGAGAAAGTCAGTTTCTTTAATCTGTTTTATTATAAGTTGTTTTGCAAAAATATTTTCAGTCTTATTTTTTATGTTCACAGTGATCTAATTTTATTTTATACTTTTTCATGTTCATTTATATTTATTAAAAATATAAAAGTAAACATGGATGAAGGAGAAAGCCAGTTTCTTTAATCACTTATATTATAAGTAGTTTTTGAAAATATTCTCAATCTTACATTTTTAATGTTTATAATGATCTAATTTTATTTTTTACTTTTTATGTTAATCATTTTTGTAAAAAAATATAAAAGTAAACATGGAATAAAAGAGAAAGCCAAGGTTTTCAATCACTAAGTGATTTTGTAAAATATTCTCAATCCTAATTTCTAATGTTCACGATGATCTAATTTTATTTTTTACTTTTTCATATTTATTTTTTTAAACGGGTTATATAATAGTTAATATAAATCAGTGTATGTAGAGATTACAATCTAAGTTAAATTAATTGTAATGTATGTGAGTCAATAAATCAAATTTACCACATATAATAAACATTTTAACTAACAAAAAAATTGAATATAGATACAGAAATAACTATAATTAAAGATATTTATTTTTGTTTTCAACCTATTTTTTACAAGTTTTAAACAAATTTCAAATCCGTGTATACACGGGTCCTAATCTAGTATTTTATAAATATCAACGCTAACTTTATACTTATTTTATTTTCTTATTGCAAACTAATGACTAACTAAATTTAAACTAGACTAATAGCAGAATTAATTTATTATATGACTGAAAATAAACTAAATACAGAGTAATAACAGATTCAAAGCAAACTAATAACAAACTCAATGCAATTTTTCCTTAGAAAAGTCCTATTTTCACATTTAAGCCAAATGGAATATTTAAACAAATGAAAATTCTTAATAAAAATCCATACCAGGTGACTATATGATATCCCAAAATGTTAGCTACATCGGTCAAAGCTCTCCTCCATTGAATTTTCTCGTCATCTGATTTATTTTGGCATGTCTTCTCAAAGATCTCCCCAAAGTCTCCATTTTGTTTCCTCACGTGGGAAGGATCCAAACGGTAGAAAATCGGTATCACCACTTGGTTCAAGTCTTTCTTGCATTTCACGATCTCAAGCAGCTCGTTAAGGCACCAACTGGAAGAGGCGTAGTTTTCGGAGAACACGACCACGGCTATTCTTGAACCCCGAATCGCCTGTTTAAGCTCGGGATCAAGCGATTGGCCTCTCTCAATCTCATTGTCTTTGAAAGCAATGATCAGTTTCTGATCTAGCTCCTTTAGAAAGTGGCTGAGGAATGTCTTGCGGACATCTTCTCCGCTGAAGCTCGGAAATATGTCGTATGGCCAATTGCAAGAAGAGGAGGAGGGAGAAGAAGAAGATGAAGCCATACAAAAAAAAACAAGGAAGACAGATATTATAGAGAATTTTGAGTAGATGTATGATTTGCACACAGAGCCGGATCTGTGGCCCAAAAAAAGTTTTCTTGATATAAAGAGCCAATTAAAAATCTGGAGAAGTTCAAAGTCACATTTAGATCTAGAGGTTGACGAAGACACTTGAATTATAAAAAAGTTATTTATGATTTGCACATATAATATAGCAGTTGCAGAGTGATGGAATTTTTTGATACAACTTGACGCTGAATGACTTAGTCACCACCACACAAGTCAAGGCCGTGTGGGGTCAGTTGAAACCCTAAATTATTGATACTATTAAGCAGCATTCCCATTCCTGATATATACACATTAATATTCATAAATGTGATAATAGGCTATATAATTTATTGTATAGATAAATATGAATAAGAACAAAAAAATTATACCTGCAAAAAAATGGGATATTATAGAAAGAGACGAAAAATAGAGAGAAAGAAGCTTATACTGTTTTTATATTAAGAGAATGAGTTGTGTATTACAAATGATCGAAGATCGTTCTATTTATATACAGTAAAAAGATGATTTTACTGTGTGCATAATGACAATGGGCTTCATAACTTGTTTTATCACGTTTCATATATTTCTGACTTTAGAAGCCTTATATTATTGACCCTTGAGGAGCCTTATATTGTTGACATTTCATAAACCCCCATTTGGAGACCAGTGTCACTATTGTTTACTGTTTAACGCCTTTGTTGTCTCGTTAAAAACTTTTCCAGGAAAATCCAGTGGCAAAAACCATAGCTAGGTAAAAAGAGTACAACAGACTGTCATCTTATAGGTCTTGTTGTTGACGCATTCCAATATTATGGACATACTTTCTGAACACAGTGGTGGGTATGATTTTGTGAAGAGATCTGCTGCATTGTCACAGAGATATGTTTGGTTCTATCACTTTTGATATATCCTTCCTTCATTTGAGCAAAACATGCATCATTATCTTCATACAAGATAGTTGGCTCCGTATTTACGTGAGCTCCACTGCTTGATCGAATGTGTTGGCTTATTGACCTTAACCATATACATTCTCTGCTTGCTTCATGAAGTGCGATGATCTCAGCATGATTCGAAGAGGTGGCCACAAGCGTCTGTTTCTGAGTGCGCCAAGATATAGTCGTGCCTCTGATTGTGATAACATATCCTGTCTGAGATTTGGCTTTGCGTGGATCTGATAGGTATCATGCGTTTGCAAAACCAACCATTTGTCCATCTGAACCTTTTGGATAAAACAAACCCTAAATCAGTGGTCCCTTGAAGGTAACGGAAAACATGTTTAATCCTATTCCAATGTCTTTGTGTATGAGATGAATTGAATCTTGCCAGAAGATTAACAGCAAATGATATGTCAGATTGCGTACAATTTGCAAGGTACATAAAAGCTCCAATTGCACTTAGATATGGTACTCCAGGACCAAGTATCTCTTCATTTTCCTCATGTGGTCGGAATAGATCATTCTCAATCTTAAGTGATCTAACGACCATAGGGGTACTTAGAGGAGTTGCATTATCCATGTTAAAGCTTTTTAATACTCTTTTGGTATATGTGGGTTGATGTATGAAAATACCATTATAATAATGTTCAATTTGTAGGCCTAGACAGTACTTTGTCTATCAGAGATCTTTCATCTCAAATTCTCCTATCAAATAATTTGATTTCTTTTGTATTTTCCCTTGAGTTCCAATAATGTTTAGATCATCAACATATAACGCGATTATTAAAAATTCGGATGTTGTTTTCTTGATGAAACACATGGGCATATTGGATTATTCACATATCCTTCTTTCGTTAGAACTTCACTAAGACGATTGTACCACATACGTTCAGATTGCTTTAACCCATATATTGATCTTTGCAATTTTATTGAACATAACTCTTTGGGTTTGGAACTAATGCTGCTGGCATCTTAAATCCATCAGGAATCCTCATATATATATATATCAGTATATAATGTTCCATATAAATATTTTGTAACGATATCCATAAGCCGCATCTCTAGATTTTCATCAGCTGTTAGACTCATTAGGAAACTAAATGTGATTGTATCCATAACGGGAGAATATGTTTCTTCATAATCTATTCCAAGTCTTTGAGAAAAACCTTGGGCTACGAGATGAGCCTTATATCTCATAATTTCATTTTTCTCATTTTGTTTTCAAACGAATACCCATTTATATCAAACTGGTCTCACATCTATAGGTGTGAGCATAATAGGTCCAAATACATTACACTTATTAAGCGAATCAAGTTCCACTTGTATAGCATCCTTCCATTTTATCCAGTCATGTCTCTTTTGACATTCATACATGGACTTAGGTTCTGGATCTTCGTTTTCCTGATCTATTTCTTTAGACACAAGGTATAAGAAAACGTCATCAACATCATTTATTTCATTTTGATTCTATATTTTTCTATTATGGATATAATTGATAGAAATCTCATAATTTCCTTCGATTCATGATGTTCTGCGTTATCATTTATCTCATTATTTTCTTTCTCCAAAATATCTTCCGCTATTTTGGGTGTGCTCTGCATTTCAGCTTCCTTTTGCTTTCTATGTTTTGTATTCTTAGAACTGACAGGTCTACCACGCTTCAAGCGTGTTTTGGACTCACGTGTATCGTCTTCTCTTTCATGTTCTTGTGGTATTTCGATTTGAGCATGAGCATTTGCAGCTGGTATATGGGATTTAGTTACTGTTTTGGTATCTGCAAATGCATATGGTCGCTGATTGGCTATACTCTGCAAATACATAATTCGTCGAAATTCTAGTTCAGACTGTTTAGTGGGAGGATCAAGGTGCAACAATGTTGGTACACTCTATTTTATATCCTTTCCTATTTCTTTATTTTCTCCCCCTAGAACCGGGAATACATTTTTATCAAAATGACAATCGGCAAACCGTGCCGTAAATACATCTCCTGTTTGTGGTTCTAGGTACTGTATAATTGAAGAAGAATCATAACCAATATATATTCCTAACCTTCTTTGTGGTCCCATCTTTGTTCGTTGTGGTGGTGCTATTGGCACATATACTGCACAACCCAAGATTCTTAAATGAGAAACATTTGGTTCTCGACCAAATGCTAACTGTAATGGAGAATACTTATGATGCGCTCTTCGCCTTATCCGAATGAGTGCTTCTGCATGCAAAATTACATGTCCCCCTACAGAGGTTGGAAGTTTTGATCTCATGATCAATGGTCTTGCAATCAATTGCAAACGCTTGATTAATGATTCAGCCAAACCATTTTGTGTGTGAACATGGGCTACAGAATGTTCAACTTTAATTCCTGTTACCATGCAATAATCATTAAATGCTTGGGATGTGAATTCACCAACGTTGTCTAATCTAACTTTCTTAATAGACTATTCAGAAAACTGGGCTCACAGTTTGATTATCTGAGTTAGAAATCTCGTAAATGCCATATTTCGAGATGATAATAAATAAACATGTGACCATCTACTGGATGCGTCAATTAGTACAATGAAATAATGGAAAGGTCCACATGGTGGATGTATTGGTCTACAAATATCTCCATGAATTCGTTCAAAGAAATTTGGTGATTCTATATCGACTTTGATTGGTGATGGCCTTATGATCAATTTTCCAAGAGAACATGCAGCACATGTCTTTTTATTTCCCTGATATATCTCCTAGATTTTTAGTGAATGACCATGTGAGCTCTCTACGATTTTACGCATCATTGAGGTGCCTGGGTGACCGAGGCGATCATGCCATAATGTGAAATCATATGGATTTCTATTGATCACGAGATGAGATTCTACTGCATCTATATAAGTATGATGTAAACCAGAAGAAAGTTCGGGGAACTTTTCCAATATAAGCCTTTTGCCTGATTGATTAGAAGTTATGTACATATACTTCTTTCCGCCCTCAGTTGCAGACTGTGTGTCATATTCTTGAAGGTATATGTCTTTAAAACTCAAAAAATTTCTTCTAGAATTTGGAGAATACAGAACATTATTTATGGAAAATTTTGTCCCATTCGGCAACGTAAAGTTGGCTTTACCAATTCCTTCAATCAAGTTTACAGGACCTGAAATTGTATTGACAATGATATTTGTCGATTTCAAACTAGAAAAAAAATCTATTTTGTCTCAGAATAGTGAGTGTCGTTCCACTATCTGGTATACAAGTTTTTCGAATCCATTTCTTGGATATTGTTTCATTCGTATTGCGATCCATTTCTGTAATTAACATAAACATTAATAAATCCAAAATAAACTTCATTAATAGAAAAGAAACATACAATAATTATACATTATATTGTTGTCAGAAGCAACATTATCCTCTACCTATTAATTGAGAATGTAGTTTAATGAAAAATGCTGATTTATTTTAATTTAATTGGTTAAAATCCTTTTTCTATCCTAATTAAATGTGATATGGAAATGATGATGTGTAATGATGATGTAATTGTGACATGGCATTTACTAACACATGTGGTTTATGACATGGCAAAAAGTTTTTTTGTGATATTTTCATTTATAAAAAATTTAATAGGTGACAAATTTAGTGTACTAATAACTAAATGAATGATTCGCCAGATGCATTATGAATAGTCTGATATTATTATTCATCTATATGGGTAATAGCATATGAATTTTGGGCTGAACGTGATGATTTTAATATATATATATATATTATAATATTATGGATAATACTATATTATATATATTAAATTTACTATAGCTCTGTCGTGGATCACTGTAACTTTCCATATAGATACACACATATTTATATATATATATTATAATACTATATTCATATGGAATACATGCACATATATTTTCATATATTTCAGTCGGCAAAATTATAATAACAAAATCATATTGATCAAATCGTTTACTTAATAATTCATACTTTTTGTAAAGGCGGTGCTCCATTTACGTGCACATATGTTTTCACATACTTTAGTTAGCAAAATTATAATAATAAAATAAGATATTATTGTGATCTTCTGTAGAACATTCAAAATTTTAAAATATTAGTTTAGTTTAAAAATAGTAACAAATATAAATATAAGATTTCGATTTAATAATCCTCTACATTATTTTTCGTAACAAAAGTTGAATATCCTAAAAAATCAGCGTGCATCTAATGAAAAACCAAAATCATTATCCTCTACATTATTTGAAAAGTTTAATGTCCATTTAATAAAAACCAAAAAGATCCATATAAAATCACGTTCATCCCAAATAACTAATGAAAAAGTTAGATACTCGGATCCTTATATAAGAAAACATCACAACACAATGAGTATCAAACAAATCAAATCCTAACTCAAAGCGCGAGCATGTCAATTCTACCAATCCATTTATCTAAATCGAATATGGCTAAAATGAAACTTGGAGGTTGTATAGACTCCAATCATGAGTGTAATGAAGCAAGGTTTTATCGCTACACTGAATTTCCAACCAAATGGGTTTGGCATTAAAAAATTAAGAAGTGGCTCCCTCGCAACAGAAAAAACAATGTTCCCTACGATATTAGCCTTCCAGAAGTTTCAGAAGAATATGGTGAACTTTTCTACCTTAAAATGTTGTTAAATGTTCAGAGAAGACCAGTATGTTTAAAAAAATAATAGAACAGTAAACAGAGTTTTATATTCAACCTTCGCTGAAACATGTCTTGCAATAGGGTTAATTGAAGCATTTGATGCTTAAGTGGAGATGGTCTTGCAATTATTTGTAGAGTCTACTTGATAAAATTATAAGTAGAAAAATCGCACATATAAGTAGATTGAGACCAACAATGACGGAATCCTTGAAGAAATAATGCTTTAAATTGAGGAAGATTATAGGAAGACAAAGAAAATAAAAAACGTTTGTTCAAAAAAAAGACAGAGAAGATAAAATTTGCAGCTTGATCCACAAATTCGAAGAAGGTAACCAGCTATCCACGGGTTTGATCCATTTGATCCTCTAACATAACTGGTCAAGTTTTATAAAGCCTGATCATGGAAAAATAAGTTTTGTGTTTTCCAAATTTAATTATTATTTTTCAAGTCTGTCTCAAAATATAAATGAACCTTTTGTTATAACAAAATGTTTAGTTAAAATTAGATCATATTTTACTACTTAATTTAAAGTCTTATAATTCAAAACACTGACCTTGAGTTTCATATATTACGAAAAAAATTAAAATATTTAAAACGGATTTAGATATTGTATTTAGATAATTACATTTTAAAAATTGTTCATGCCCGCACATGCGTGCGGGCCAATATCCTAGTTTGTTTTAAAACTGAAATCGTAATAATTATATATGGCATTATTAGAGATTATTCAGTAGTCTCTCTACAAGCATTTCAGTTATTCCGGATATCGGCCTCGTCAAAATCACTTGCAAAGTCGAGGGAGTCAAGGTACGATGTACCCTCGAAGTTTTCAGCGAGGTTCACTTCTTTCCCTTTGCCTTTTGTGGCCTCTTGGTACAACTTGCAAAGATGTGGAGGGGTTCGACATGTGCGGGACCAATATCCTTTGCACCCACATATGTAGCATACATCCTCACGCTTCTAGGTGGGGGCTACTTGAGTTTCCTTCCCTTTGGAATGTATTTTGGATCTAACCCATTTGTTTGATCCTCTCCCCCTTGCGTTGTAACCTCGTCCACGTCCGCGATTAAATCGACGGCCACGGTCCTGATAGGTTTGACTTTTCCTTGAATTTTCCGTATCAATTGCATTCACTTCCGGGAATGCTTTGGTTCCCATAGGTCGAGAATTGTGATTTTTGATGAGGAGCTGATTATTCCTCTCAGCCAGCATGAGTGTCACAATTAGTTCAGAAAAACTTGTGTATCCGCATTTTCTATATATTTGTTGCAGGACACGATACTCCTTGTGGAAAGTGACATAAGTCTTCTCAAGCATTTCTGCTTCTGTGACGGGCTTTCCACAATACTCCAATTGTGAGACTATCATCAACATAGCGGAATTGTATACATCCACTTTCTCAAAGTCTTGGAACCTCAGGTTTTTCCACTCTTCTGGAGCATGAGGGAGGTTGACATCCTTCTGGTTGTCAAAAATTTCTTTCAGGGCTTGCCACAATTTTGCTGGATCTTTTAAGAGCGCATAGTCATGCGTCACATTTTCATCCAAATGCTTCCTCAGGAAGATTATCGTTTCAGCCTTATCTGGGGCAAACGATTAACTTTTATCGTATCGGTTAACTTTTTCATTTCCAGATAAAGTTCCACGCTGGTAACCCATGCTATGTACTTTGCTCCACTTATTTTGGGAGCTGGGAACTTAAGCTTCTCGATGTTTGCCATTTGGTTTTCTAAAATAACATGAAAAAATAATATAATTAGAAAGGTGATTTTATTAAATTTAGAATATGCGAAGCATCGGAATAAATAACGAGATTACAAGAAAAACTAATGCATAAAACATCAAAATGAAAATCATCACATATTCTTCCGGAGAGAATTCTCCGACGAATAAACTATTTAAAGTAACTAGGATATAATCAATTACAAAAATTAAAAAGAAATGAAGCATTTTTATTTTATGAAAACAAATGATTTTGTTTAAAGAAGTTTTTGAGTGAAGTAAATGAATGAAATATGAGAGTATTTCTAGATGAAAAATATTGTTCATTAGCCGTTAAGTAGCCGTTTGAAAAAGATAAAAAAACTTTAAAAAATTTCTTCGTTACCGTTGAGTGGTAAAGACTTAAAAATAAAAACAATCCAGAATTTTAATGAGTAATCAGTTAAATCTATCAATTTTCATATGAGAAATTTATATACAGGTGGCCGAGCCTCCATTTATAATAATTATAATATATATAAATATCTAACAGTGATATTATGGTGATAAAATCATCCATGTTTAAACAATAATTTAATTATAAGGCAGCGTAGCCGTCCAACATAATATAAACAGTAAATAAATGATTATGGTGCATCTAGCATCAATGATATAATGATTACAAAATATTAATGAGGCAACAAACCGCCCACTGTAATATTAAGTAAATAATGGTGTGTTGAACAACCACTTAATTATAAATAAGTATATAGACGATATACATATATTTTAGCTGTATTGTAGAGTGATCGTGCTGATAACGTGTTATAATAGGCTACTAGGATTTAGCCTGCTCTACGTGCGGGGTAATTGTTTTTTAATTTATTAAATTTAAGTTTTATTTATAATTAAAGTTTTTCTTATTTATATTATTAATATATTAGTTAAGTATGTTTGTTGTATGATTTAATCGTTTATTGGAATGAGAACGTTGTATTATTTGTGAATGTTGTTTTGGCTGGTTTCGTTTGTATGTGATATTTGTTTAAGTTAATAGTTTTGTATTTATAATTATTATATCGTTTGTAAGTTATTTTTTGTTATATTTGAAAGTTTGATTTAAAATTGGATAGATTTATAAAATGTAAGAAAAACAAATATTAATAATTTGATTATATAAAACAAAATATAGAATTCAAATTATTGTTAGTTCTTGTTAGAAAAATAGGAAGTTATGTAAAAAATTTGACAAATATATTTGATGGATGTAAATGATATATATAACGTATATATGTAACCCAAAAATTCTGATATATTTTAGTTACAGACTTATAAATAGAGGTTAAGTTTTTTTTTAATTAACCTTTTATTTTGTAAAAATCTTCCCATTACATTTTACTTATGATATCAAATTTTGATTTCCTATAGAAATAATTTTTTATATGAGATGTTTATTTTGCAATAGACATACTGAATTTTTATTAATAATTTAGAAACCATTAAGTTTTATTTTTGTTATACATATATTACATACATTACTAAATTTTAATCTATCCTGAAGATGGGTTACTATTTTTTAATTTGTTTGCATATTTATATTACTGATTCAACCTGAAAATTCTGCTATATTGAGTTAAAAAGGTTAATGAACATAATTTTTTTTTATTAAAAATTAATCTCGTCAAAATCATCACATTACATTCTATTCTGATCTCTAATTTTGATTTCATATAGAAATACATTTCTATATGAGATTTACTATATTTTTGTTTTGTATAATGTATCCATACAACTCATAAATACAGCTTCATTTGAGTTAATTAGGTTTATAAATAGAGTTATGTATTTTTTTAATCAAAATTTTATTTCATTAATATCGTCCTATTACATTCTATTCTGATCTTCAATTTTGATTTGCTAGAGAAATACATTTTTGTATGTGATGTGTTATTTTGGTATATATTTATTATATTTTTTTATTTATAATATACAAACCCTTTAAATTTTATTTTTGGTATACATGTATTATATATTTTACTAAATTTTAAGTTATATCTTTTTATTTTTATATTTTAAACCCATTAAATATAACTTAATTTAATTTATCTAATATCGTTTCTAGATTTTTAAAAAATTAAAAGCATTCTACAAAAATAAAAGATAGATGTAAATAATTTGTATAATATATATATATATACAATCCGGAAAATTGCAGTTATATTTAAGTAAGTTAGGTTCATGAATGGAGCTATGTATTTTTTTACCAAAATTTATGTCGTCAAAATTATCACATTACGTTATAATTTAATTGATTGTTGGAATTAAACATTTATAATATTTGTGAATCATATTTTGGTTTTGTTTCTATCAATTTTGGGATTCTTTTTAAGTTATTAGTTTTATTAACATAAAGTTGATAAAACACTCTATGTGCAGGATTAGGTAATTTTATAATATTAAGTTCATTTATTATCTAAAAGTTTAGTTTATTGTAATCTTATTATTGACATATTGCAGAATTACCTTTATTGAATTATTTAGTAGAATTGATTGTAATTAGAATATTGAATTATTTGTTCTATTAGAAAGACTAATAATTATTGAAGTTGTTTTTTATTAGTTTAGTTTTAGATATAATTCATATTTTATTATAGTTAATGCTCTCATTACTCATAGTAGTCGACTTTATTGTTCATGTTCACGTTCCTTTTTATTTGCTATGGGCTCTCCAAATATTTGGCCTAACTACTAATCCATATAGTAACTTCAAATCTGGGGTTAGAATAAATGATCGAGGTCCAAATATTTACAATCTCATCTTGGGCCAGTTAAAATTTTCTTTTTCTCTCTCCTTCGTCACAACAGTTCTTTTGTCGTTGTCGATGCCATCTCCTTTCTTTTTTTCAATTGTAAACAAACCAGCAAAATGACGATGCAATTCCGATCAACTTCTCAGCGTTTCTTGGCGAGACTTATTTTTCTGACCCTCTCCAATAATGAGTTAACTACTCCTTCCCCTCTGCTGTAGATGGAATAAGGAGCCACTTCACCCTCAATTAAATCCGACCACCGTCAAGCTCTCCGACCAGCGATTTGCTCCGCCAACTCCCACTGTCAATTCGAACCTCCATTGATTCAAGCTACCTCCATCTTGGGCTCAAGGTTTGGCGACTTTCTCTCAAGCTTTCTTTCTCGAATGTGAAACACAGATGCGATTCCGGCAAACCATGCATCCTCCGATGATGCCCTTTGTTGTCATCTCTATCTGGTGGCTGAAGAAGCCGCGTCAAGCTCGTCACAAACCTCTCATCCTCTTTGATTTTCTGATAGTAAAGTTACGATGTGATTTTCGATCAAATCATACATTCCCTGGCATCAGTTTCAGACGCCGTTATCTTCTGTAATCATAGGTATTCTGAAACTCCCATTTATCTCCTTACTGTGACGAATTGAGTTTCCCTTTCTGAGACTGCATATCACAAAATTCTGGAAAAACTTGGATTATTTTGCAGATTTAATGATGAAAACCCTGTGTTCTTCTGCTCTTTTACAGGTTCTTTGAAGGAACGTTTTCTCCACCGATAACTTAAACTCACAGAAAACCTGAAACTCCTCCTTACTCTGTCTCTTCTGGTTTTTCGATGCAGGGTGAAACTTTAACTCAAATTTCATGTCTCGTTCTTGCAGCAACTCCAATGGAACTCTATCTCCACACCATTTAGAACAGGTAAACTATTTTTTTTTCTTTTTAAAAATCACATCTTAACCTGTTTTTAGTGATTGAACTAAAACTGTAACCTTCTCTGCAACTTGATTCCGTTACTGGTCTTTTGATTCTGCTCATGTGCATTGAGTCTCTATGAACTTGCGTGCAGCAGAATGCATTGAATTTAAATTCCATGAGACTATACATTCTTCAAAATGCAGTCTTTTTTGTTTACAATATCAACCAAACAATATAAGGATATTGTAGTAGACAAAATGCATAGTATTTATGTGTAATCTAAGTAAGCAGCCATAATTGTTCCAAATATTATATCATATTATTACTGAAAGTCTATTACAGAAGAAGGTAAAGATCAGCGCAAGCGAGTGGGGCAAACAAAAACACAATCTGCAATCGATTGATTGGTCTGCTTTCTTCAGAAAAAAGATATTGTTGGTCACAATTGATTCCTGGGTATGCAAGTTGCTCATTTGTAAGTCTATGAAGATTTTGTAACTTTAAGGTGGCTTGCTCTAACGCATTTTGCTATTATTTGACGGAAATATTGCACATAAATACTTCAAATTGTGGGTCCCTCCCTTCAACAGCTGAGAAGTTCGTTAAAAGTTGATAGTATACCAAACAAGTCAGAGCTCATAGAGTATGAGCAAAACAACCCAAATAAAATTCAGCGATCAGCAAGGTTAGTACACACCATACCTGCTTTTCTCTAATGTCAGCTGATTATAGAGATTAATAAACACAAACAATCAAAACTGATTGAATCAAATAATGCTTAAATTTAATAAATTGGTTTAAATTAGTTTGTTAACTCAAGTTATAGAAAACAGATTCATTCACTGTTTATTGAAAATAAAATAAAGCTTAAATCTTACAATCAAATACCGGAGTTAAATGTTATGTGAGGTGTATGATCAACTAACAAAGTGTATCGTTTGTGGTAGGGACATTATTCTATGCTATTGAAGTCACCGTTGCCGAGGAGATGTTTAAGTATAATTGTGGAAAACATACCTAAGACATCACATCAGCCAAAAAAAGGTTAGAGTTAACTAATGCACAAATTTATAATGAACAATGATAGGTAACTTAGAGCGTACCAGATATTAGCTGTGAAATATAGTGAAGCTTAGTATACCATGGTATACATAAACAATTTTTCAGGAATTGGAGAATGTTATCATTGTTATTTGTCTGGTTCTATATATCCATTGTAGAAGCTATAACTTGAAAAAAAAATCAACCAAATTATTTGTTTTTGTTATGATTTGAAAGCATACACTGCAATTCTGACTAAAAAATGATACGATACTAACCTTTAGATGATTGACTCTTTGAAAATCGTGTCTGCACCGTCTAAGCTCTTTATTTGAGATGCACTTGTTAATATGATTAAACATAAAAAGCATAATAAATAGTCTAACATATACACATAAAATATGAAGATGATTTTGAACTAACCAGTTACTTCTCTTCCGTTAGTTTTTTGTAGATAATTTCTCTGAAGTGAACAATCTGGAATCAAAACATTGGAATGAATCTTGCAAGGATATGCAATCTTCACTTTTTAGAATTGCGGAAGCCATTTTGTTACGAAGATTGATTTTTTGTCTAAGGTATGAATGTTGAGGTACCTAGCTAGGGTATGCTATTTATGCAGTATGTCGTAGGGGAAGTTAGGTATGGTTTGATTATTTGATTTAATTAAGTTAAAGATCTTAACCAAAAAATTTCGAAGTTAGTATATTGTACGATATTTTCTTCATTGATTTTCAAAGATCTGAGTTTATTTTGAGGCTAGATTCATTAAACATGATTTGCGAAATTGTCGGGATTTGCGAAGTTAAATAACAAATTCCCATATTCGTTTAAACATGATATTCTCCGAATTGATTAATATTAATAGGCTACAGATTTATATTTTATTAATTTTTATCAGAGATTAAAGTTGCTAACCGATGAATTAATTATACTGGTTTCGATCAGGTTTAAATTTAAGTATTAAGTAGATCCGTGTCTTTTTGTTGGTATCTTGGTTGGGTCAACTCGGTGACTGAATTGACTCAGTTATTTGTACAATATTATCCTCTTATAAACTTGTTGTCAAACAGTTTTTATTCAACACATGAGTGGCATTTTTTGTAATTGCGAATGTTTTTTTGAGTACCTCAAAAATGTACTTCCCAAATAATATTATAGAGATATATTTATCGTATAGATAAATATAAATAAAGATGAAAAATTTATATCCATAGAAATTGGAATACTGAAGAAAGAGATGAGAAAGAGAGGAAAAGAAACTTGATGAGAAAGAGAGGAAAAGAAACTTATAATGCTTTGATATTGAGAGAATGAGTTAGTATTACAAATAATCGAAGATCGTTCTATTCATATTCATAGATAGTAAAAAAAAAATACTGTATACATAATGACTATGGACTCCATAACTTATTTTATCACGTTTGACATATTTCTGATTCTAGAAGTCTTATATGTTGATCTTTCAGGAGCCTTATATTGTTGACATTTCATAATAATAAACAGTTAAATTTGTCTAAACAGAAAAAAAAACTACAACATGAATATAAAAACTACAACATGAATTTTCGATACAATTCTGAACCGATTAATCCATTGACAAAATATAATAATTATCCGAAACAACCCACAAATTTGAACCCATAATCACATCTTTAGTTACTGTAGTCTAAGTTTGTTGTAACGGTCGGTTTGATTCGGTTAGACCGGTATACGCTAGACCAAAATCGGACTGAAGAATATGGGCCTACTAGTTTAATTAAAATATCTGAAAACGGAAAAATTAAACCTTGCAAAAACCCAAAGAAGCTTCGTCGTCGATCAAACGAAACCTTCTTTTCCCGATTTGCTCCAGAGAGAGAGAGAGAAGAAGAAGTGTGAGAAAAAAATGCCGTTGGGGGAGAGTGAACGATGGGAGAAGACCTATTCCAAGTTTTGCGGCTTGGAAACAGATTTCTCCGACGATGTTCCTTCTCTACTTTCTTTCAACATCGACAATGGCCGTTTTGATTTCGTCGTCGCTCCTTTGGTTCTACTCTCTTTCTTTCTTTCTCCAATTTCTCACATTCCTTGCTCGACGTCACGTTAATGGCGTTTTTTCATCGCGTAGATAAACCCTTCGTATAGGCCCAGCTTGGTAGATGAACGCGATTCGGATTCTCATGTTCTTCCATTCGCTGGCTCTGACTTAGTCGTGTCCCCGTTAAAATGGAGACTTCGTGTAATTGGTATGAGTCTTCTTTTCGTATTTCCCTGTGAGGAAGAACAATTTTGGGAATCTAATTTCGGTGGTTGATTTCGTTCGTTTTAGGTAAAATTAGTTCGTGGATTGATTTGGATTCCGAAGATGAGACCCTGAGGATGAATTCAGAAACCGCACTGAAGCAAGAAATCGCCTGGGCTAAACATCTCTCCTTGAGGGTCTGCTTATGAATATGAATCACTCTTGATGGATCTTTAAGCGTTTAATCGAGGAAGAAACCACAATTGAAGCAAGATGTGTTGCAGGCGTGCCTTCTTCCTACTCCTAAAGGGACTTCTTGCGCCAATTACGCCAGATGTGTGAACCAGATCTTACAGGGGAAGCTTGAAATGGAGGTGATCTTCCTTCTTTCTTTTACAAGAACCTCTTTGCATCAGTCTCTAATATTCTTGCTTCGATCTCATTCTGCTATGAAGCTATGGCTAAGGATCCCGCTGAGGAAGTCTAATTCAGAATATCCAGTAAGACTACTGTTTGTGCTCTTTTAGGTTCTTGAATGTTTAGGATTGTTTGATAAAGAGAACTAAATGTCTTCTATTATATGTATGCAGATAGATTCTTGGGAGATTTGGAATTCGCTTCGTCTTCTTTGTGACCATGACAGTAAGCTGTCTGTTGCTCTTGATGTTGGGTGAGTCCAGAGATAACCATTGATTTCAATGTTCTTTTCTTTCCTTTAGCAGACATAACATTTGCTTTTGTGTTTCTTTTGTCAAGGAGTACGTTACCGCTACCATCTAAAAATTCACGAGGGCGATGGCTTGGAGAGTCGGTGAAAGCAGCCATTATAAGCACTGACGTAATAACAGACGATGCAATCTCTTTTTCAGCATCACTACTTACCAATCCTCTGATTCTTGACTGTGCTTCTAATTACATTGCCAGTGTTTCGTACCAATTGACGGTCTTCCTTACTTGCAAAAGAGCCACCAAGACCTAATAGGAAGTTTTTTTCACGGCCATGCTTATTTAGGTGCCAAGGGATTGACTCGTTCAGATTCTTTTATCACTTTTGTTTTAGAAACAGTTTTGCTCTTTTGGTTTTCCCTACAATCTCGGGAGTTATCAGAAACAGTTTTTCGTTTCTCTTTTCCTAAAATCATCTATTTTGCTTATGCAGATTATAATTTCCGGAATACCTCTGGATGATCTCCAAACGGATTTTGGTATATTTTGTCTAGTCCTTGTTTGGTGCTGATGGTCAGCTTTGATATCCTTTTGTGACTGTTTCCTGTAGTATACTTGTGAATAAGTGTTATTCATTTGGGATCTCAGGTGCGCAGAAGCACCCCCATAAGCCGTATTTGGACTATCTTAGTAATCTGTTCGAAAAAATGGAACCACTCTCTGAACAAGAACGCATAGATTTTCGCCACAGAGATTGTCTGTGCACGCCCTTGCAGGTTAGCTTTTCTTTATAAGCGGTTTCACTTTAATTTGTATTGGTAACTAGTCTCTTTCTGTCTTTGTTTATCATTTTCCGTCTGCTTTGCAGCCATTGAGGGATAATCTAGAAGCCCACAGCTATGAGATGATTGAGAGAGACTCGGTTAAATACACCCAAGTATGTCTCTTTTATGAAATTTCAACCTGAAATGTGTAATGTTAGAACAATCTAATACTAAATGTCTTAACCTTTGGTAATCTTTGTTTTGCTAGTATCAAAGGGCAATTGCTAAAGCCTTAGTGGACATGGTCTCTGATGAGAAAGCGTCTGAGTTAACTATTGTAAGTCATCTGTTACTGTTTTGGTTTTATCACTCACTGATAATATACTCCGACGGTATTAAATTGTGGATTGTAGGTCTTGATGGTTGTGGGAGCAGGAAGAGGACCCCTTGTCAGAGCATCATTGCAGGTGAGTTCTGATGCAATATCGTGCTGATCAGAAGAAATTATTTTTATACATTTTGCTTTCCTTTTCCAGGCAGCTGAAGAAACCGGTCGGAAGTTGAAAGTTTATGCCGTGGAAAAGAATCCCAACGCTGTAGTAACACTCCATGTGAGTCGTCAGAAACTGAGTCAATTTAGAGAGGCTGATTCATTTCTGAAGCTACAGAAGTTTTGAATCGTTCTTATTTCTGAAGGATTTGGTAAAAACTAGAGGATGGGAAGGCACTGTTACTGTAATATCTCGTGACATGCGTTTCTGGAATGCTCCTGAGAAGGCTGATATATTGGTCAGTAATTACAGGTTATGTGCCTTTATATACAGTACACATTCGAATCATGCTCATTCGAATCTCTCTCTCTCTCTCTGTGTAGGTTAGTGAATTGCTGGGTTCTTTTGGAGATAATGAACTCTCTCCTGAGTGCCTTGATGGAGCACAAAGGTTACTGAAGCCAAACGGGATTTCGATACCATTCTCGTATGTCTATTCTCACTCAGTTAAATCACAATAAGAAGAGTCTCCACTCCTAATGAAATGTGTCAGTTCATCATTAGATCTAATTCTTCTGCTTCTCTCCAGGTATACAAGTTTCTTACAGCCAATTACAAGTTCAAAGCTCTACAGTGACGTGGGTTTTCTTCTGATTTCTGCTTTCAATCACAGGGCTATAAATAAACTCTATATCAACTTAAGTTTTGTCATCTATCTTGCAGGTTAAATCTCGCAACAATCTTTCCTACTTCGCAACTGCGTATTCTGTTAAACTCCACAGTGTAGCTAGACTTGCTCCTTGTGAACCTGTGAGCCTCTTCTTCTTCTTTTTTTTCCATTGTGTTGTCATGAGCAAACGAATCCAAAACTCTTCTTCTACTACTAAAATTTTTGTTATTAGGTGTTCACATTTACGCATCCAGACTTGTCAAGAAAGCCCAACAACCAATGTTACAAGAAGCTGCTTTTCAATGTTCCAAGTAACACGGGTTCTGCTTTGGTTCATGGTATGATTATTTGTTTTTTTTTTGGTAACATCTCTCTTTCTCTAACTCGAAACCAAATCTGATGCGGTGAAATGACCTGTGTGACTAGGATTTGCTGGCTACTTTGAAGCTATCCTCTATGACAATGTGCATATTAGCAATGAGCCTACAACAGAAACACCAAACATGAACGGCTGGTAACATTAAATCATCACTGAACCTCTTTTTCTCTTGTGACATTCATATATATTTTTTTTGTTAGGACACACTTGGTTCTGATTCTTTCATGTTATATTATCATCAGTGGACCCCTTTTGCTCTTGTGACATTCAGATTCTGATTCTTCCATGTTATATATTCACAGGTTTCCAATCTTTTTCCCATTGATGAAGCCTCTTGAAGTTCACCCTAAGTCTACAATAGAAGCACATTTCTGGAGATGTAGCGATTCCACAAAGGTAAATAGTAAAATAAAACAGAGCAGATAAATTGAGTCAAGTAAACAACATTCATATTCTTATGTGTTTTGTTGTATGTGCATTTGGTGAGCAGGTTTGGTACGAATGGTCTGTCTCTTTGCCTACATTCTCACCGATTCATAACACCAATGGAAGTTCATACTGGATTGGCCTTTAGGATTCTTTCAGAATATTGTAGTTAGATTCAAAATCGAAAAAGGGTTATGGAGAATTTGTTGTACAGTATACAGTATAGAGAAAATACGTACGATGATAATCGTTGATTGATGAGAACGTGTTGTGTTGTTCTGTCGGGTTTATAGGAAATTTAAATACTTGACTTTTCCGGAATTGTGGCAAGAGAAGACGCGTGCAATAATGATTAAACTTTGGAAACAACTTGTAAATTAAAACACGTATTGAATGATATTAATATAGGAAGTGGATGGATACACCTAAACACGTATTGAGTTTTTCACTTCTGTTATTGGTATATCATTTTTTTATTTTTGGTTCATCATCCCATAGAAAATTATGAAAAAGTTTGGAAAAATGATCTAATTAACTAAGTCCTCTCCTTCCTCTAATCCAACCTCCAATAGTAGTAACTGATTTTTAACTACCCTGGTTAAAAAATTATATAATTTGTTTTTGAGATTTATGAAGTTTATAATGAAATATTTACTCAAATTTGAACTTGTATATCTCTAAATTATTAATTCTATAACTATGGGATGAGCACTCTAAATTATTGTCATTTTTATATTTTTGAGCATTTTCCAATATTATTCTGAAGTTTTAGGTGAACTATCTATTACTATACATATATATAATTCAAATTAAATATGTTGTTTTAGACGGTACAATAAACCCCAAATCAGTTAATTGATTAATTATCCCTAAAGTTTCAGATTATCAAGTTTGCTTCCTCGAAGGGGAAGAAAGAAAAACTTTCGCAGAGAGCGACGCATCGGATTCAGTTTAGCCCCTTTCTTCACGATATTCCAAAGTCTCTTTCCCCAGAGATTTCCAGATCAGGAGAAATCGGCAAGTGGGCGATTTTTCGATCCCCGAGGGAAAGAGTTTCGCTTTTGTGAGAATCGAATTCTGTAGTTTTGATTTTCAAGTGGTAGTGTGAAGTTAATCGGAGGATAGGAAATGGCGGCGGTGGGAGAGAAAGAGCACGAAGGAACGGTGGTTAAGAGCGTCGAGCAGAATGATTCCGCCGTTTCACCCTCCGAATCTGTCGGCGGCGAGAAGAAGAAGCCGCGCAAGGGTCTGTTTTCGCGTATATGGAATGTGATATTTAGGGTTAAAGGAGACGATTTCGAGGAGAGGCTTCAAGGCATCTCGAAGAAAGAAGCGACGATAAGGTCGAGGATGACGCGCAGGTCGATTACAAGGAGGAAGGTCATTAGAAATCTCATCGCTTTCTCTGTCTTCTTTGAGGTAAAGAAGTTTCTTTGCTTTTGTTGCTTATGTTATTAGGAAAGGTCGATTTGGATGTTATGATATGGAGCAGTTTCTGGTTCTGCTTTCAGATAATTGCAGTGAGTTATGCGATCATGACAACCAGAGAAGAGGATTTGGAATGGAAACTGAGGAGTTTCAGGATCTTGCCGATGTTTCTTTTGCCTGCTCTTGCTTCTCTTGCGTATTCTTCACTCGTTAGCTTCACGAGGATGTGTGAGGCTCTTGTGTTCTCTCCTTCTTTCATTTTCATGTGAAAGTTTGAGATTTTGTTGTCTTAGGTTTGGTGTCTTTCTGTGTAAATTGGTTTGGTTTTGTTTAGGTGACCGCAGAGATCAAATTACCTTGGAGAAGCTTCAAGGTGAAAGGCTGGGAAAGATCGATGAGTTAAAAGAGAAGACCAATATCTTCACCACACTAGGTATTATTCGGGTAAGATTTGACTAAGACACAAGCTTGTTTTGGGTTTCTAGTATCCCTGTTTATGTCCCTTGTCATTTTTTGATGTGTGCTTACATTACTTGAGTAATTTCTGGGTACAGCATAAGTAACACTCAGTGATGGCAATAGGTTATCACCTCTAGCTTTGTCGTTGGATTAGATCACTTTTTATTTCTATTTTTCAACTTATCTTTACTCTGTATTGCATTAGGAGATGTCTTTAAATTCAACTTTACCATGGTTTCATGAATTTGGATTGGAACGTTACAAGTTTTATCAGCTTCCTCTTTCTTAATAAAGATCAACCCACCCTTCTACAGCTGCACAAACTTTATTTAACTGTTAAACTAGTTGCTCTGTGTTAGTTTGATTGTAGTTTTGGTTAGGAAACTAAACTTAAATGTTACAGCTGAAAGTCATAGTGTGATATGTCCCAAGTCGAGTTAATGCACTTCTTGAGTTCTGGAATTAGTTCTTATTGCAATATGTTTAGGACCTTGAAAGAGAAATGAAATGCTCTTGATATATCTCACTGGCTGCCTGTTACTGTTAGTAATTCATTTTTACTGAAATGCTCTGATACTTGTTTATAACTTTGCGCTAATTTTGTATCAGAGGTTTGACCCTGACCCAGCTACAAGAGCGGCTGCTGCAACTATCCTGGCATCTAAGTTGGGTGCTGATTCAGGCTTGAAAGTGTATGTAGAAGATGCATCCCATTCCCAACTTGACCACTCCACAGGCAAGAGCAATGACGTGGAAGCCAAACACTCACAAGGGCTCAGGAACCGAAAACAACGAAATACGAAACGCAGCAGCGCCGGGACCACATCATCCCATCATTCTGATAATGAGTCTAACCATTCTGGAACAAGCGACGGAACCAGTGTCACTGAGCAAAACCAGCAGATGGCGTTTGAGCATTATAACCCTCAGGGGTATGTTGGCCATGATGGTAGCTGGATCTCACGCATTGCGGCTCTCCTCGTGGGCGAAGATCCTACTCAGTCGTATGCACTCATCTGCGGAAACTGCCATATGCATAACGGTGAGTGAGCCGATTCTCTACATATTATCCGTTTATAAACATAGTTTAACATTGTTTCTCTCTCTCTAATCGCATAGGTCTCTCACGGAAAGAGGACTTCCTGTACACTACTTACTACTGTCCTCATTGTGGATCCCTGAACAAGCCAAGACATTCAGAGGAACATTCACTGATTGCTCCTGCTGATGCAGCCGCTACAGTCTCTTTAACACCAATGGAAAGCGAAGTGATGAACAGCAGTAGCTCGACTAGTGAGCGTGGCAACAGTCCTGTCCCTGCAGAGATTGTGGAAGACGCTCCTGAAACAACTGAGAACGCGACACCGAGCTAACCGGAGAAAGGTCCTGTGAGGTAAACGAAAAATGGCTTTCAAGTTTTCTGTGATACAAAGAGAGAGAAAGAGAGTGATATAGAAAGAATGTGTGAGAGAGGTTGATCTATGCTTTGTATCTGCTTGCAATTTTGATTGTGGTATGAAGTCTGAACAGAGAGACTTATCACAATAGGTTTTTTTATTTCTCTTTTTTCTTTTGAGACAAAAGGTAAATTGCTGAGTAAAGTATATTCGAGTTAAAATGTCATAACACGATTGTATGTCTTTTTTTTTAATGGGTTTGTTAGGAAAATATATACAGTACTTGTTTTTTTTAAGAAGCTTTTGTGACTAGTTTTGGATGTTAAATTTGCGATTTTCCTCATTGTGTAGATGTCATAATCTCAATGACAATGCTAATTACAAAAGACTAACCTCCAAAAGAAAAAACAGAAAAAGAAACAAAATTTTAAAGGGAAGAAAATATCATGTGTGATTAACAAAATATAAAAGGGAGAAGATTTGTTAATCACACAGCTCAGCTTCATTTTTTCTCCCGCCAAGATCGGATTAAATAATAACCATTACCTTCATTTTGTTTCCCCTCCTCTCCCCTAAACATAAACCCACCAAAAACAAAAAAGATTTGAACTTTTTTTCTTTCCTTTTCTTAGATCACAAGAGAGAGGGAGGGAGAGATTATGGGGTTTTAGGTTTTTGTTTTCTCATAGAAAGTTTTTTTCTTTGTTGGTTTCTCTAACAAAATTACTATTTGTTATGGGTAATATGACGTCAAACTTGGCGGCGAAATTCGCTTTCTTTCCACCGTCGCCGGCTACGTACGGCGTGAGCAAAGACGAAGAGACCGGAAAGCTAATGTTCACCGGAGTCACGCCGGAAAAAAGCATGGAAGTTCATCAGATAACCACCAAATCCGGCAACAAAGTCGTCGCTACGTTTTGGAAACACCCTTTTGCAAGATTCACTCTTCTCTATTCCCATGGAAATGCAGCCGATCTAGGCCAAATGGTCGAGCTCTTCATCGAGCTCCGAGCTCATCTCCGTGTCAACATTATGAGGTTTATATATATAATACAAAACTCCAAAAAAAACTCTCTTCTTGTTCATGAACGAACCTGAACCTCTTCATGTCTTAATGAAACAGCTATGATTATTCAGGCTATGGAGCTTCAACAGGAAAGGTAACAAAAAAGAAAAAAGATTCATTCAACTTTTGTTTTATTGATTTGCCTCTTTGATTCTTCTCTAATGAAACAGCCGTCTGAGATCAATACGTACCACGACATCGAGGCTGTGTACAATTGCTTGAGGACCGAGTACGGACTCAAGCAAGAGGAGATGATTCTGTATGGTCAGTCCGTTGGAAGCGGACCAACGTTGTACTTAGCGTCTCGATTAAAGAGACTAAGAGGAATCGTTCTTCACAGCGCGATCCTCTCTGGACTTAGAGTCTTGTATCCTGTCAAAATGACATTCTGGTTCGATATATACAAAGTAAGCCCGATTCAATCTCTGTTCTATGATGATTACTACTTTTGGTTATTCTTCTGTCTCTCAAAACTCTTTTTTGCAGAACATTGAGAGGATACGACATGTGGCATGCCCTGTTCTTGTCATACATGTAGGGTTTCATTTCATTACATCACTTTTGTTGTTCTCACAATGCCGAGAGATAGAGAGAGATAGAAAGAGAGAGCATTAAACTTTTTGTTTATGAAACTGCAGGGAACAAAAGATGAGATTGTGAACATGTCGCATGGTAAGAGATTGTGGGAGCTTGCTAAAGACAAGTATGATCCACTGTGGGTCAAAGGAGGAGGGCATTGCAACTTGGAGACGTATCCTGAGTACATAAAGCACCTGCGCAAGTTCATAAACGCAATGGAGAAACTCGCTCTCAACAATCCTCCGTCGAAACAGACAGAGGATGAGCCAAGCATCAATGAAACTAAGCACAACCGGTGCTTGAGATTCAGGAAAAAGTAGAAGCTGGAATTGAAGATGGGTAGTAACAAAATATCACAAAAAAAAAGACACATTTATGAACTTGGTTTCATCATTGTAGGATTTAGCAATGTAAAAAGATGTGTAACGTAGCAAAAGTTTGGAAATTTCAATTGTTTTTTTTTATTTACTTTTCTTTACTTGTAGTTGAAGCAACCGAACAGTAAAGCTCTTAACTTTCTCAGACGTATTCATATAAACAAAGAGAGAAAAATCTGAATGTTGTGTATCCAGAAATAGCAACAGCAAGAGCAAACAGAAGTAGTAACTACTAAAATCAGTATGAATCGACTTGGGTTTGATGATCAGTTTAGGGAAACTTGAGGCCACATTGTTTGAGGATGTCAAAGTAGCTAACTTTTTCATCTTTTTCATTGAGATTCTGTCCATTGTTACGGAGAAGGGCTTCGAAAATTTCTTTGAAAGGAATATCAGTTTCATCAGTTGCAGACGACGGAGAAGAAGAATCGAGATTCAGATGCTTTCCCGGAGAAGGAGATTTCGGGAGTCCTGTAGTAGCCACAGAAGCAGAATTTGATTGATTTTCCAAAACGATGGTCCTTGCCATTGAAACCGGAGAAGGAGAATCGAGATCGGAATGCTTTCCCGGAGCCCTAGTAGGAGAAGGAGATTTGGGAACTCCGGTGTTACTCACAGAATCAGAAATCGGTCGATTTTCCAAAACCATGATTCTTCCGATTGCAGTCGGAGAAGGAGAACCCACATTGGAACGCTTTCGCGGAACCCTAACATCGTCTTCGGCGACAGACGTCGGAGAAGACAGAGTCACCCTGACATTTTCCGCCGTAAGAGACGGTGAAGCAGAAACAGGCGTCGTCGTCTCGGATTTAGAAGACTGAGATTTCGATTTTGAACCTCCTGCAGGTTTCATCTCCGAAACCCTAACTCTGGGTTCCGAATCGGCGGCAGAGGAGAGAGATGCGTTCTCAGGAGGTGTACGGAACACGTCTTCATCGTTGATAGAATCGATGCTGGTCGGAGTAGGAAACGAGAGAACCGGAGTTCGAACAACCGCCGGCGAAATCGGATTCCCGAGAATCTCAGTGCTTTCCCAATCTGTCTCCGCCACTCCTCCGGAAGATTCCGTCGGAGGAGACTCAGGATCGGCGAAGGGGCAGTTCTTAAGGAAAGATTTCTGAGATGAAGTGACGCTGTCGAATTCGCTCTCGTCGTCTTCAACATTTTCCGCCATTTTTGGTGTGAGAGAGAATCTTCCACTGTCTCAGTTTCAATTTCCTTATATTAAAAAAGGAGATTCAAGTCCGGTTTAAAACAAGTGTTGTACCAATTCCGGTTTAGTCACTCCTTATCCCGGTACGATCTACCATAGGTCTTTCTTAGTTTATGAATTTCATAAAATGATCAATGATAATTGATTGCTTTTGTTGGATTTAAATTTGTTTTGATTAAATTGGTTATGCGAAACCTACTTCTTTTTTTTTTTGAACTAGATTTATGCGAAACCTACTTCATATATGTATATCAACGTTTTATGTTCTGGTCAATTCAAGGTCCATGAGATTAGTAGTAGTATATATACTAGAAGAAGAAACTATAGTATGATTGAAGTTTTCTAAAGGTACTATTCGAAACAAAATGGGCCATCTGATCAGTTAGACATATGTAATATGTGATTTGACAACAATATACAGAAACTGCTAAGCTAAAGACTAAAAGTTATTTTAAACATTGGTATTCGGTAAATAGTTTGATGGATGTATTGATGTATGCTTTAATAAAAAAACTAACATGTAACATAAACAGGCAAGGTATACACACAGTGGAGATAATGACAAAGAGAAACACAACATCTTGTCGATCGTATAAGATCTGAAGACTGTGCCCTCTCATACTTTAGCATAGCAGAGGCTCATGGATTCACAAAAAAGAATGGGTGTTGGATGTGGTAATCGTGATGACAAACACATCTCAACACTTCACTCTTACTGCTTACTTAAGATGTGTCATCTAAATGAGGAGGGAGACAAGCATGTTCACAACCAAGTAACCAACATGTAATTGTTCTTCAACATGAGCTTATCCATAAATCTGTAGAGAAATCTTGTCATTTTTAATGGGTCAACAGAAAGAGAATCCACAAAAATTTGTATAAAACATTCACTGCAGAAAATAAAGGAAATAAGAATCCACAAAAGATTGTACCAAGCACGAATTACAGAAAACAAAGAAAATAAGAATCCACAAAAAAATTGTACCAAATATTCATTACAGAAAATACAGGAAAGGAAAGAAACGTGCATTGTTTTAACAGAATCTTAACCATTGACATCAAACATGGAAGCATATTTTGATGCGCAAAACTATCAATAAAACCGTTGGTGTTAAATTCAAATTTAGTTTTATACTCAAATTCAGACGGAAACAAAATATTTATTTCTTATTCTCTTAATGTGGTTACTTTGTCTCCACCTATTTAACTTGTTAACTACAATTGTTAAAGAGACGGGTTGGTAAACTCTTGAAACATCTCTTAGTGGATACTGGAAACCAATTCTAGTCCATCACACACAACCTCATTGAAACTATCACGCATATTATGATTCCAGCGATTGTAACTGCGACAGGCGACCTTACCTGCCACCTCCACTTGACCCTCCACACATGAGCGATTGTAATTCACCCTCCACCAAAGCCAGCACCTGCTAGGCGACCTGAATCTCTCCACCTAAACATGTGCCCTCATACTTTAGCATAGTAGATGCATTCAATAAAAAGAGTGGGTGTTGGATTCATGAATGCCTCTTAGTATAGATATTTTAAAATTTGGGGCTTTTTTAATTTAAAAATTTAGAATTTTTTGGGTCATATCTAAAAAATTTTGGGCAAA
The DNA here is from genome assembly GCA_911865555.2 of Thlaspi arvense. Lineage (NCBI taxonomy): Eukaryota > Viridiplantae > Streptophyta > Magnoliopsida > Brassicales > Brassicaceae > Thlaspi > Thlaspi arvense. Next base: position 63,570,943 of record OU466860.2, read on the forward strand.
AAATATTAATTTGAATATAAAATATAATCAGTTGGGTTTATATTTTTAAATATATACTTTTTAAAACTATAATTTTTTGAAATATGAACTAGGGCCTGCCAACACCTAATTCTTATTATTTATTTGGGATGTAAGCCACTCATTTAGACAAAAGAGACAAGCATATCCACAACTAACATGAGCTCATCCCTAAGTTTAGAGTTAGCTTTAAAGTGTGTGAAAACATGTTATAATGTTGGTACAAGATTATATCAAAGATAATATGCTTTGTGGGATAAAAGATAGATTGGAAAGATGATTGTCAAATATACATTTGTAAAGTCTTTAATGAGGCGCTAAATATTGCATTGAAAATAGGGTAATAATTTTGGTGAAACACTCAAACCCTCTCTTAGAGCATCTCCAATCTTTTTCTATTTTTTTCTCTACTTTTAGAAGAAAAAATAAAGATGTTATTTTTAATCTCCAATCCACCTCTATTTTAGAGGAAAAAATAGAGATGTTATATTTTCCTCCAAATATAGAGGAAAAAGTAGGTATCTCTATATTTTTCTCTAAAATAGAAGTATTCCTCTAAAATAGAATAGAGAGAAATCAACCTCTATTTTAGAGGAAAATATAGCAAAATTGGAGATGGTCTTAGCGCCTCATGTTTTAGATAACTCTTGATTTTGTTTCTTGTTGATACAATAAAACTATACTTAATCGAATCTGTGTTTTATTTCCCAAAAGAATCTGATGTTCATGAAACAACAAATTCAACAAACCTTAAGAAATCTGTTTGAAAGAGACGGTTTCTTAAGCAATTACAGAGAGAGTCCGAAAGGTAGAAGATAAATCTATTACAACAAATATTAATTAAAAGTCTTCTTTCTCTTTCTTCCATCTATATAAAACGTAGGCGGCTTCACTCCTAGCCGTTTATTCTCCTTTTAAATCTGTACCATCCACGTGTATATTAATAACTCTGTATCAAATCCTCCCGTTCTAGACAACCTTGTCTTCATGGTTGAATAATGGGTATCGCTTCAGCAAATAATTCTCACATAGCCTCACTCTCGTCTTCGCTTACTTCTGATACCTTTGATACACCTAAACTATACTCAATTGAAACTCAATAATATTTCCAATTGATAACCTAAAATGAATCCAATGTTCCTTAAACAAAGAATCCACAAACTTTAAGAATCCAGAAATGAAGAAAGGATCCTTGACGAATACAGAGAAGCAAGACGAAGAAGAAGAATTTGTTACAACAATTTTCTGATTAAAAGTCTTATTTCTCTCTCTTCCATCTATATAAACGTCGTCTGCTTTGCTCCTACTAATCACAGCCATTTATTCTCCTTTATATCTGTATGTCCAGGTGTATATTAATAACTCTGTATCACTTGTTCACTTGTTTCTGATTTAATAAACCTTTGATCTTATTTTCAAAAGTATGAATGTGAAATTAAAAAGAAAGATGATAGCAAAGAGGTAAACAACAATGTTGGAGGAGATGACTTTGATGATAAGGTAAACTCCCAAAACAAATTTTGTTTACTGTTCACTAAACGTCTTCTCTTTATCTTCTTTCGTGTTCACTAAAAAAATTCAAATTGGTTGGTCGTTGGCTAACAAAATAGCTGGAAAGATTATAATATAGCAAATATCACCAAATAATTATTTGATGGATACAGTTTGAAAAACAAATTTTCACCAAATAATTTTAGAAATAATGTCTATTATTTTTTTTTGTTCAAAAAGAAATAATGTCATAATGTTCAAATCTTCTAGTAAAAAGAAAAGGTTATATATAATGATGGCAAAAACAAAAACTAACAAAAGATATCAAACAAATAAAGCATTACAATACAAAAGCAAAGTCCACACTTCTCTTACTCTTAGATTGTTCATCCAAAAAATGAACTTCGAAAACGCAAACTTTTCAAAGAGAAAACCCAAAAGAGGCTCTTCTCCATCTTATTTCACTCGATCTCCACAATCTGAGGCCTCCTCTCTGCAGCTTTCTTGCGTATGAAGATACCCCATCTCAATGCAGCTTTAAGCTTAAGCCATCCCACCACAGCTTTTCCGGAACCTCTATTACGCTCTCTCCTATACGTGTTATCAATCTGGGCCTGGTACGGGACGCTGTAACCGTAACAAGACTCATCGGTCTGACCAAACCCGCCTTGTGTTCCCATACTGTTCACACCGATGCCAAAAGTCTTCAACAGCCTCTGCATATCGTCAGTTTCAAGCATCTCAGAGCTCCTTAGTCTGATTTCTTCACTGAAAATGTCTTCAAGACCTTGTCCTGTAGCTCTTGGTCGACACCAATCTTCTCCACTGTATGACCCTGAGACATTTGAACTTTCCATCGACTTGTTGTTGTAATCTTGTACATTGCAAGGTAACGAAGGTAACAATTGGCTGCAATGTTGCTGCACAAACTGAGGATACTCCATCGGCTGAGGGACCGGCGAATAGGTAATAACATTCTGATGACATTGCAGCTGTTGATGGCTCTGAGCTGTATGTGCCGTGGCCATTTTCGGTTCAGGTAAGCTCTTTATCTCCTTCTCGGAAACTGGTAAGCAGTTCAAGAGCTTACCGTCGTATTCAACAGCTTTATGCCAGTTTTCATAAGCCATCTTCACCAAAATGTCTGCAGAAATCTGTGAAGCTAACCAATGATCAGCTTAACAAAAACCAAAGAAACTGTTTTAAGATCTTCAGAAAAAGAAACGTCTCGTCTTTACCTTTTGGTCATGGTTAAGAGACTCCAGAGATAGGAACTGTCCATTTGAAATTAGGCCTCTGAACTCATAGATATGGTTGAAGACAACGCCTGTAGCATGAGTCTGGTCTGTGTAAAACACATAAAGCTTACCACCCAACACGCATGTCTTTGCGTGCTCCACAGTGTTCTCCCACATTCTGTTAGACATTCCACTCCCAAGCAACTACAATATCAGGGGGAAAAAACACAAGAACATTTAACATATGTTGTTCTTGATGTTTCTTCACATAAATAGAATTGAAGATGCTTACGTTTCTCAGCTTCTGTGGATCCTTAACAAGAAGACGGAGGAAGTCTTCGACTGTCACAATGCTCGATTTCAATAGCTTCTTGTGTAGCACTCCGTCTTTTGCTATTCTATCAAGTCTCCAGACTTCATCATGTAAAGCAGGTGGATAATGCTTCTTGTATACTGCAAAAGATAACCAAAAGAATATAAAATATTTCAGATGACAGAGAAAAGTTAATATACAATCAAAAGTTTAAGAAACTCACATTCTCCTCTATGATCTTTGACAGCAAAAGGTTCTGTTTTGGCTTCACGAATGCAAAAGCTATCACCATACCCTGGAGCAGACTTAACACCAAGCCTAAACTTTCTGCTCCTAATCCAACTCGAGTTGTCTGTAAAAGTAAGCTCTCCTAAACTTCCCACACCTTCCTTAAGCGTCACCTGCGTGTCACCGGTCAGTATTGGGCGTTTCCCTTCTCGCTCTTTCACTTCAAAGCTCTCAAAGTGCTCTCTCGTCCAGTATTCATCGTCCTCGTCATTGAAGTCTCCTTCTAACACAACAACATTCAGCTTTGAAGCCGACTCTTCTCCTGTTTGGACTACATTTCCAGTGTTTGCATCGATAAGAACCACATGAATGGCTGAGCCTCGCTCTCCCTCGACTTTCCCACCAGTGAATAAGTGAGGAGGCATTCGCGTCTTGAAATGAAGTTGCAGGTTTCTTCCATCGCGGCCTTGGATCCTCTTTGGTTCCGGTGACGTTAACTTTGCATTTCCCAACCTTGATAAGGCTCGTTCCACCTCTTCGCTAACCTGTTTGTTTGTTTACGACATACCAAGTTCACAACTCCACAAGCATCTCGAATTTTACTCTAAAACCATCAAATATCTAACTTAAGAATATGATAGAAACAAACTCACGATTCTGCGAAACAATGGCTCCAAAGACGAGCAAAGCCTCTGCAGACTATCTACCTTGACAGCTTCCACAATAACACTGTAAACAGTTTGGTTTCATACGATGGATGAGCAAATCAACAAACTTGCTAGCGAAACTAGAGCTTTAACAACAAAACTTTGAGAACTTAACAAAGGATAAAACTCCACTCGAGAAGAGTTACAGAACAGAGCAACATAGTTTAAATTGTCCTCCATAATCTAACAACAAAGCGAGTTCTTCTTCAATTAAGAAAATGACAGAGAATAGTACTTAAGGAAGTTACCTTGCCAAGGCAGGAACTTTTTGTCTCTTTGATTCGGGCAAGTTGTCTGTATCCTCTTGACTGCATTCGTATCCACGCTTGTTCATGGAACCTTCCATTTAAGAAAAAAGAAATTACAATCTCTGTGTCCAGAGATATACAAAAAATTATTCCAAAGTTAGAAAAAAACAGCAGAAGTCCACGAAAGGAAGCTTCAGAGAAGAACACAGAAGAAACATAACACGCATATTAAGTTGAATATAGAACCAATAGCCTCAAGGTATAGAGTTTAGACAACCCACATGGGTTTGGACGGTTTGCAGAAGTCACTGAACCGAGATCTGCTCTTTAAAGGTAGTAGATCTAAAGTGTTGATTAAAAAACTTTATGGAATCTGTCCATGTGAGCATTAGAATAATGGCAGAGAGAGAGAGGGAGTATTATAATGGCTGACACTAAAATAAACAAATCAAAGAAATAGAAAAAAGCAGCTGTTTTTGTGCATGAATGTATATTGAAAGTTGATACCGCGTGATACCTGGAGCTATCATATGCTGCATTATGTCAACCTTATTGCGATTTTTGACTTACTCTAGTTTTGTCTCTTCTCTGCTCTTGTCCCCTTTCACACATTCTCATGTTCCTTAACATCTGAAAAGTCGTTGTTAGTCTTTTTACAAAGAAGAAAACAGAGTCCAAAGTGCTTAGGCCATGCTTATATCACATATATACAAATCCTCTTAGAAATCAAATCAGTTTTGATGTCTCAGTCAGATGCAGATATCAACAAACAAAGAATCCAACCTTTAGATTAGAAAGATCATAATGATATATTTATCTCTGGCTAATGAGAATTGGGTTTGCCGATGAACATGAACTATAAAATACAGAAGTCGGTGGACTTCTCGTCCACTGTGACTGGACAAAAAGATATATCTGAAGAAAAGTCAATACAAGGCACATCCTTTAGATTCAAGAGCCAAACTAAAAGAAAGCTACATATATAGAGAACATGGGAGATCAGAATTTTGCCTTGAGAATTAAGCGATTTCCATGTTCTCATGAGCTATATGCGGAAGAGAAAATCTAAGTTTGCTTCCATCAAGAAACTCTTCAAGGTAGACTGAGAAGAAGCCACTAAACAGTGTAATGCTTACTCACCTCCCAACCTAATTGCAGAGCCCTCCGCTCCCACAAAGAAGTGATCTTCCTCTCTTTGAGAAACAACGCTTGAGCTCTCTCTCTAGCTGATTCGCAAATCTCTGTGGCGGAGTTACACTTCTCAGCCTCCTTTTGGTACTGTGAAGCCACTCTTTTGGCTTCCGCGAGTGTAGCATTCATGTGGTGACTATGCTCTTCTGAAACTGCTTCTTGTAGCTTCAGCTCTTCTGTGAGAAGATCCACAAACTGCTTCTCCATCTCTTGTTTGAGCTCTGGATCACCGTTTCCACAATCTGTCACACAATGACACAACATAAAGACAATATTCGGTTTCCATGGACCAAAATAGGAACATCTTGAGATAAAAAAAAAAAGAGAGAGAACTATAACACATATCTGTTAAAAAGTGTTCCTAATGCAACAGATAAGCAAATCTCATGCTACTATGTCTGATCAAGAACCCAAAAATACAGTTACCTTAAGAAAACTAGTTGTGCCCATCAAGGTTCTATTGGTATTTGAGAATTTCCTTACTGGTTCAACAGATTCCAAGGGTAAAAAAATATGATTTAAGGGTCTCGACTGAGAAATCATCAAAGCATTCTCGTTCTTAGAAAATCATTAGAAGACACAAGAATCTAGTCAATAACTATCAACCATGTTTGAAGGCATGAGAAACAATACAAAACAAGAGTTTTAAACTCAAGTTTTAAAGCTGGTGAACGAGATCTGACCTGTAACAGAGAGGTTTGCAAGCCCTGCCAAAAGAATACAATAAGAGAATGAAACTTGTTTTAGAAAACGAAATTCTTAGGGGGGCTAGACAATGTAAAAGCGGTAGCTTGATTAAAAAGATTCACTATTGAAACCAACATTTCTCCAAATTTGATGTCTTAATCTTAGATGGAGATACCTCATGTGAGAAACCCACACTTCTTATGAAATGTGGCCATGCAGAGAAGACCAAAGTCACTGAAACCCCTTCAACATCTTCCTAAGCAACACATTAACTCTCACGAAGTTGGTACTACAACCAGCAATATGTGATATCTGCAGTAGGTAATGAGCTACAAGACCTCATAGACATTGATATTGATTTCGATACAATGCTAACTCCGTATCTTGTAGTTTCTCAGTCTGGTTCTGAGATAGCATATTGTAGTTACTCCAAGCTTGCTGTAACATCGATATCAAAGTGATATCAATGAGGTCTTCTAGCTCATTAAAACCTAGACTTTAGATATTACATGTTGCTGGTTCAATGCAGCTTCAACATCATCAAGTTAATCTGTGGCTTAGGAAGATGTTGAAGAGGTTGCAGTACATTTGGGTTTCTCTCATAAGTTATCTCCATCGAAAATTCAGACATCAATTCGGAGAAATGTGTGCCTCGTCGTACAAGATTCAATCCAAATTGAGAGAAAAAAAAAAAAGATTACAGTACCGGGAGAAATCTGGAGGAGAGATAAAGGAGGAGGACAATCGCAGACACAAGGAGGACATATGGAGTTGCGACATGCTGATCCAACGAAACACTTGTTGAATTTCCAGTAAAGAGCAGGTCCACACACAGCTAAAGCTGATACCACCGAGAAAATCACCAGACATCTGTTGCAATTCCCAGGCCTCCGCGCCATTGATACAGTGGACGGAAGCTTAATTTTGAAAACTTTTTTATCGATTTTAGAGATCACGGACTGAAGCAACGATAATGGCGATTTAGTGGGGAAGAAGCCCAAAAAACGACGTCGTTTCTCTGTCCTACTATTACTATTTGCGATTGTCCCCTTTAAGTTCTGTAACATCTCCAAGATTGGCACTATATTTTCAATATTTGAAGAAATCACACATAATGTTAGGTATATCAAACGGGCCGGTCTGGCCCGATAATATATTGGACCTATATTTTGAAGCTCGGCCCAGCCCTAACAGAGTTATCGAGTTTTTTTTGGGTTTTTTGAGCTTTTTAAAAAAATAAAATAAGTTTTAAAAATAATTATAAGTATAGTTTTATCAAATCTGAAAGCAAAACTTTAACTTATAAATTTATATAAATTCTAATATCAAATATAATTAAATAAATAAATAATATAAATAGTAGAAATGGTAGAAATCGAGATGAGAATCTTCAGGATGGAAGTATAAGTGTTTTTTGAAACTAGTTTAGTTTGAGCATTGATGTTATATGAAGGCACACAACTAAAAATTAATGTTTTATATTAATACAAAGTATTATAAAAAAAAAATCACTTTAATTTTTTTAAATTGTAAAAATAATTTATTAATAAAAAATTTAAATAAAATTATAATATAAAGTACAAGATTTTTCAGGTAAGCTCGAGACAGATCGGACTTAAGTCTAAATAGACTTAATCCGAATGAGTTTAGTCCAAAAAGTCTGATTTTTTTAGGCTTTTATACTATAACTCAAACCCAATATTTTTCAGGACCAGGCCGAAGTCCAGTTCGGCCCAAATTGACACTCCTACCTAATTAGTAAGAACAAATTTAATAATAATGGCGATTTAGTGGGGAAAGAAAAGAGTATTATTAATCCCACGACGTTTTCTCTTTCCCACTATTACTATTTGCGATTTTACCCTTTTAGTTCCGTAACATTTCCAAGAGTGGCATTATATTTTCATTTTTTGAAAAAATCACCCATAATAATGTAACAACAAATGTAAAGTGGAATTTTTCAATTTTTCACCATGAAAATGTGTTGAACAAAGGGAATCAAACACATGAGAAACACACAGTTGTGCAATAAACTTGTTGGCATCTATTGGTCTTATTTCATTTTTCACTCATTCTTCTTTTAAATCTCTGTGATAGTCGCTGATCCATTTCTCTATAATGGCGACCTCTTGCCTCCTCTGCTCTTTAAGCCACTCCGGGTCGCCTTTTGTAGCAGCTCTGAGATCCGAATGGTGAGCTCCTGTTTCATTGAAATACAATGTCATGTATCGATTTTCCCTCATCAATCTATTTGTCCAACATCCCAAACAGGAAAAAATGTTACCTTTCTTGGTCACAAGCGCGATAATGCTACTCGAAATGTTCTTGAGAACCCTGAAAAACAGATGAATATGTAAAGATTCACTTCTTCTAAAAAAACATTGAAGAAGTACTATACTTACCCTCCACGGCTCCATGGATCCTGCATTCCATTGGAGAATATGATGTTGCTTCCGAATCTCTTCAACACTGTCTCTATCCTCTACAAAAAAACATATGACCAAGAAGCTGATAATTGAATCTTTGGGAGCTAAAGAAACAACTTATGAGAGAGGAAGCAAACGAGAGAAGAGAAGAGAATAGTAAACGGACCTTCCCGCCAAACTCTGTGGTGATCCAATGAGGTCGAGGCTTGACTCCATAGCTACCAAAGCATTGTTCTTTGAATGCCTCATAGTCATTCTCGAACGGTGGGAACATGCTCTGGTTCGAGCAGCTCATTGGCATTACCATCTCCGTGCACGCCTGTTTCCACATTGTATCATTTTTAGTTTCATCATAATGTTCAAATCCATTGGAAATGAACTTCATTCATTCAGACTCAGACTCAGAATATAGAGGAAACATTCGTAGTAATGAGATTACCTGCCATCCCCAACCGTCGAGTCCATGATCATCAGTTGGATGTTCAAGCTCAAAGCATTTCTCTAAACCCGAATAGTTGTAGTATAAGCTTGCGGCAGCAAAGGCACGGTCGAGATTACTGGATCCTCGAGGGAACCCGTCGATGATCTTGCACATCTGATGCAAGAACAAAACTGGTTCAAATTCTGATGACACACACACTTTGGCACAAATGATTTTCTCACCTGCTCCACGGGATAACCAGGAAGTGGCGCCATGAAATTAGCTGCAGTTGCGTAATTAACCATGGCTGTATATACAAACGCTGACATTAACCAGTCTCTGGCTGAATATTGAGAGTGAAGGGCTCTGCAATAGGAGCAAAACAGAACCGGTGAAGCAGTTTTTTTCAGAATTTAGAGAACAGAGAATGGATTCCACTGCAGGACTTACTTGCAAGTTCTGAACTTTTTGCTGAGTTCTGGCAAGCCATGTTTCGTGTTGGAAACAGCATCTAGCTCTTCCCAGCTTCTCTTGATGACATTGAAACAGTTCACACTTGCGTCCTGCTTGTAACAATAGTTTCATTATAAGTTCATTGAAACATCACTTTTGTAAGAAATTTGCAGGGAAACAGAGCATACAGCACCTTGAAATCCTGAGATATGGTATCGTAGAAGCCCGTCAAGGGCACGATGTTATCGAAATGGAGAATTGGAGCAGAGGATGCCAACGCACCGATTGCTACGTGAGGATACTTGAGCCTGAACCACGCTGCAAGCACTGTCACAACAGTACATAGTTTAAGAGAAATGATGAGTAATAATGAGAAATTGTTTCATTGAAAGTGGTGAGTGTGAGCTTACTTCCACCATAAGAGCCACCAAAGACAACCACAGGCGATGCCTCGGATGATAGATTCTGCTTCAAGCTTCTTATAAGGATTGCATAATCAGCCAACGCTTGCTGAGAGTTTAGGTAACCCAATGTCTCGGCCGACTTATGCGGCTTCTTCCCAAATGGCGTTGATTCTCCATAGAAACGGTGCTGCAAACATATGCAAGAAACAGACAAAGAAACTATTATAAACGTTTTAAGTCTCATTCTTGAAACTATAACGTTTGCAAAAGATCATACTTCAATGAAGACAAGAAGAGCCTGGAACTTGGGAGCAATATCGGACATGAAACCGGTGTTGGAAGCAAACCAGTCGATGTCTCCTTCATTTCCGGTGTAGACGAAGATGGGGCCACCTTTGCGCCAGAAACGGCTGTTGATGAGGTACTTCTGGTGGAAGACTTTGTAGCTCTCTGGTCTGAAACTGAAGTGGTCAAGATTCTGAGGGAAGTAACGAGTCTCAAAAGGTGACTCTGATTTTGACTTGGAGGGCTTCTTGTTTTGTCTCAGAGAAGAAAAATGGTGGAAACCTCCTGGAGGATACGTTGCTCCTGCAAAGCTAGTGAACAACAGTAACACAAGACACAAACAAGCAGACATTTTTTTATTTGTTTCTCTCTCTCTCAAACCAAGAGTAACTCAGATACACACGCAAGAAGGCAGAAGTAGAAGAAGTGGCTTTGGTCTTTAGCTTATAAGAATTTGTTTTGCATTCGCCAAGTTTTGGTTTCCCAAGTAAACTCTTTTGGAGCTTGTGGAGGGGAAACGTGAGTTGCATCAGAAAAAGCTTTGTCCTTTTTCAAAACTTGTGATGATTCTCACTCTCTCTCTTTCACAAGTCTCAACCATGATGATGACACAAAAAAGAGTAACAATCAATCGAACTTTCCTACAAGTGGCCGTATGATCCAAACAAAGCCAGACTCCATCTCTAAGAAAAGAGCTTCATTTTACAATATTAGTTAACTTTTTATTGATTTGTGGAATCTGAACAATACTGCCAAAACAAAGAGGTTGGGGAAAGGTCCCAAATGCGAATACCAATTAGACTATGAGATTGAAAAGAAAAAAACCATCTTATCTTAGAATAGTTTCTGTTTCTGATTAAGAGTTTTTCAAATTAGTTGAGAGACATCAGCACCAATAATTCCACACACAACAGAACCTAGGAAGTCTAAAATGGATAATTTCGAATATAATTCCGCCACAAAAGTCACAATCTTTATCAAAACAAGAAACAACTCACATCACAAAGTTAGAGAAAAAGCTGAACTGAGCACCACAAAGGCACAAACTTTTTTTTCCAAAGTTGAGAGCTTTCATAATTTCATTCCCTTCTTTTAAGGGCAGAAACAGAGAAAAGTGTTTAGGCCCACAATTTACTTAACGTGTTATCAAACTTGCAATAGCTAAGAAGAAAGATAGATACAAAGCTTAGACCTTTCTCTCAGATTCTGAAATGTGCTTCTGTGCTCTCAGATCTATCTAATCCATTACTCAGACTGTAATTCAAACCAATTATGAGCAAAAGTTTACAGAAATTTTAATCAAACTAAAACATTTCAGTGTTCTTGAGCAATAGATTCAAAGCCTAGACCTTTCTCTCACATTCTGAAATGTGTTTCTGGTTCTCTCAGACTGTAATTCAACCAATTAAAAAGTTTCCATTAATCAAACTATAACATTTCAGTTTTCTTGAGCAAATCATTATATGATGTGGAATTGCATCACAGATAGAGAGCTCAGATTCGCCTTTTCTTAGATATGATGAAAAATTATCCCAAAAGAATAAACTAATCCTCACAGCCCAAAAAAAAAGCTCATCCCAGAGGTAAATGGGGAAAAGTGGTTATAAATTAGCGCTCAGGAGGCTCATCATCGCGCGTGTGTGGCTCGATTAAACAGGTAGTTAAAGATCATTGGCTCCGCTTCCACCGGAAAGTAACGACGGCGAGACCATAGGCACTTCCGGGAGCAAAGCCTCATACTTAAACTAATGATAGCAGAGTGACTACGAGGGTCTGCAATTGCAAATACAGAGAGAGCCCCGAAATTAGGGCTTCTAAGTCAAAGAGAAGATGTCTTGACCGTGTAATTTCTGGTTTGACCGGGATGAACCGAAATAAACGGGATTGACCGACTTGGTAATGATAGTAACTTCAATTCGTAGGATTATATAGAGCTTTAGATGGAGGTATAGGGGGTGGTTATTGGGAGATTTATGTAAATTTTGAGAATTTTGAGATTTCTATCATTATTGGTTTATTAATTTTTAAAATTTTACTAGAATCTATTGTTATTGGTTTAAAAATTTTAAAAATTCTATCCAAAATCTTAGGGGTGGGCACTTCGGTTTTTAGTTTGGTTTCGGTTCGGTTTCTTCAACTTTACGGTTTATCGGTTTTAGGAAAATTCAAACCATATAAAAGTCATATATATTGCGATTGGTATAGTTTGGTTTTTTACGGTTCGATTTGATATGGTTTGGTTTCGGTTTTTTGGAATTATACTATAACAAAAGTTTTTGATTCAAACTAATGAAAATAATAATAATAGATATGAGTGAAATAAAACAATAAATCCAAAAAATATAATCTAAATCATAAAAAATTCATCAATAAGGACAGATTTCAAAATAGAGAAACAAACATATTATCAAATCTTTCATAATCAATAATTATAAAACAATAAACAAATCTAGATTAAAATTTAATACTTATAACCTTAGAACTAGAACTAGAAGACTTGAATGTGAAGAAAAAGAGTTAATCATGTTTTTCTTTATTGAAAAATTAAGGTTTACTTTATTATTTATATGTAGATATTTTTTATAAATATTATATTTTAAATTTATGAGTTGAGTTATTAAATTATAAAGATAACTAAGCCCAATAATAAAATATGTACCTAAACTAAATTAAGAAACTAGGAAAATATAAATTATTTAAAATTTAGTTTAAAAACCGAAAAAACTTTTTGGTTTGATGGTTTTTAACCAAACCAAACCTAAACCAAAACTATAATAAAATGATGGCTAAATAGATTTTTAAGTTTAACCATAACCAAATCATATCACTTTTTCGTTCGGTACGGTTTGGTTTTTTCGGTTATGGTTTTTGTGCCCATATACACAAAATCCTTTGTTATTCAAAAAGTTTAGCTTTTAAAGATTTTATGATTCTATTAAAATTTTGTGTTATTAGGATATAAATTTTATACAATTTAATTCATAGAATAGGATTTTGGAAGACTTTCAAAATATTATCTATATCGTTTAGATTCTCAAAGTCACTATAATAAAATATTTTCGTAGATTTTTTAAATATACAAACTCTTTCTAAATTTAATAAATCTTTTTAAAAAATCTTTCAACTTTTAAAATCAATCAAAAATTTTGTAACTCCATCTCCCAATACACTCTTTTTTATTTAATACTTTATAGCTTTTTGTTTCATTATTAGTTTTTCTAAAGAAATTATTCAAGCAATATATATATATATATATATTTGGTAATGTATGAATATTTGTATTATGTGAATTTATTTTGTTTATATAAAATGTTAGAAATTTTTGAGCAGTCAAAAGAGAAAATAGAAATCGAGAGAGACGTGACTGAAAAAAAAAAGAGAAGAAAAGAACCAAAGAAAGAAAGAAAGAGAAAGAAAAAAAAAAGAGAAGAATAGTACACAATACTCAAATAGTTTAAAGTTTTATTTAATTAGATTTAAATAATTAATTAGGCTTAACTTTATAATCTTACTAATCCATAATTTTTAAAACAGACTCATATCACGAAGTTGGGATGTTATATTATTGCTTAAAGCAAATGTAAATGTATTTAAAGGATCTCTGATAAAAAAAACTTGAATGAATCAGTATGTAGAGTTGTACGCGTAAGGTATTTATAATGTCAAATTTCTCTGCTTATTTTCGGGAGACAAATATAATGTTACTACAAACAACATAGCATAATCTTTAAATGCTATGTAGAAAGAACCACTTGAGCTGCTCGGAGAAGATTATCTGTTAAACCAAAATGCATAGTCACATAATACGACGAGGCTGGTCGATCGAGAGAGACAAGTGGATAAAGATAGTGCAAGCCCATGATTATTACTTCATTTTTGTACCTAAATGATAATGAACATGACATGTCAATGACTCATTCAAACCAAAAAAAAAAGAAGAAAAACCTTTTTTTTTTCTTAAAACAAATAGAAAGGAGTAGTGCATGCATTTGTAGGGACTAATATCATAATATATTATAGATTTATCTCTAAATACAGATGAAAAACTGACATTTTTTACTTCAATGCATGAAAGCCAATTCTACTTAACAACTCGTAAGCCAAAAAAAATATACAGTTTTATCTTTTAAATAATTTAATAGTCACTCACAAAATGAACTAAAATTTCCTAAGGGGTTTGGTCATAACTCGTAAGATTAATGAAAGAGTGATTGATTGGTACCAATTTGGTGTGGGTTGTGGTGTGGGGATATTGATGTTATGTTATGGTTTTTGTGGTCCTGTGAATTAATCACTTTGCACGTTTTTTTCTTTCTTTCTTTATCCAAACTTGTGGTTCATCGATCTTCTTAACTACCAAAAATTATATGTGATGAGATTTCTCATCTACCTTTCTTCCCATCTCTTCACCTACCAATTATACCCATTACAACTTAGTTTTCGGTAAAAATTCTATGTTATATCAGTGAATATTTGTTGTAGATCCATTTAGACCAAAGCTCCATAGCAGGTCGTTGTTAAAACTTTTTGAGCTTTGTAAATCAACGGCACAACGTTGCTAATTACCATTGGTAGTAGAAATTCTGATATTTTTGAAATTTATAGAAACTAGTCTATAGATTTTTGAAATTTATAGATTTTTGGATATTTTGACCAAATGATAAAATTCGAATATTGTTACCACTAAAACGTTTACGGTTGGTCAAGTGGACCAAACTTGACCACTATTACTTGATTTTTTACAATATATATTTTCTAAAAATAGATTATATAATATAGCTTAATTTTTTGAAAACTGTGATTTCCTATTGGATTTGAAATCTTGATATTATTTTTGTAAAATTTAACATTTTATAGTCATCTAAAATATTATATTTTTATAATTTTTCAATGTATAGTTTAATTGTTCTATAAAGATCCACGACTGCAATAATCATATCTGTTTACACCATGCTAGAAACTTTTTGATAAATTTATTTGTGATAATTTGTAGAAATCTCATCTTTTAAGAATCAAACCCCAAACCTCTTAATGTATAAGCATTAGTTAACTTTTGGTCAAACACTAGACAAAAGGCTTCACAGGCTTACTCACTATTCACTAAGTTGCCCCAAAACATTTATATTTCAAAGGCCATTACGCAATTGCTCTGCTAAATCCGGCTTACTCACTATTGTAAAGATAGTGCGTCATAAGTAATGGGTCTTATCGTCGATCGTTATGGCCGAAGAAGATAACAAACTCTGCATAAAAGCTTCCCACTCACAACCGTCACTCAAATAGTAAATCGTAAATCTTGGGGTTTCGGTCTCAAATGACATAAACCCCCGAATGTCTTTAACAGTTAAAGGAAGTTTTTTTACTATATTGAAATGAGTATAAGATTAGTGATGACAATTCATATATTCAATTTACCTAGTGATGAAAACAATGTCACGACATCTTAATAAAAATTAAAGAGACAAACAAAACTTTGTAAGGCCTTGAAGCAAACAACAACGTCCTGTTCCAAAACCGCTTTTGGCATTATTCAATGTCATCATCTTCTTTTTTTTTTTGGTTTTTGCGAACTCGTTGTAGTTCAAAATCAGATAATTCACCCACAACAAAATATGACCATTTTTCCACATGAGACAAGGTAATGAACACCAAGGACGCATTGTTAAGGCTTTTAATAACTTAGGATAAAATACACCAAAAATGTCAAGTTAGCAGAAAGTTAAGCTCTAAACTCGGTTGGTACATGCTCAAGAACATTTCAACATAATATGCCTTCTTCTGATCCACCATGTTTTTCTTTGCTTTTCCACTTTCCTTTGATCCACCATGTTATATAGATGATTCCTGAATAAGAGTGATATATTTTCAAGTTTTGATTAGTTTTGTTTTCAGCATATGAGACTTTTTATGAGGGTCAAGAACTTATGCTTGAGATTTTTTCTCACTTTATTCAAAACTAATCTAGGCCATAAATTTATATGATCTAGAGGTTAGAGGTTGACAATTATCTTCACAACTAATTGTTCAGAACTAGTGAAGATGACATGTATCCTTATTAACTACTTATGTGTTTTACATGCATTTGGATGAGTTCATAATGATCGAGAATTATTATTTTCTCTCTTTTTCTTCTGTTCTACGCATGTTAAACACCAACACCGATTGTCTAGCATTGTAGTACTAGTCTTAGAGATTGATTGATATGTCAACTTAATAGCTGAATAATAAACTAGCGGAATCAATTGGATGGATAAACTGAAAACTGAAACTCAAAACGCTAAAAAGCTAGTATCTATTAGATGAATAGATTTTTTTTCAAAAATAGTTATAAATTTAAAACATGCGGGATGAATTGAAAAATAGCGTGTTAATTTTCATTTTTTATCATTCAGTGCTTAATATTGTGAATGATATGTATTTAGTGGAATCACGTTTTCAAAACGTGAAAACATGAAAAAAACTACATATAATTCAATCCCTTTATTCATATGACGGGATGGTTAGCAAAATTACTTTAAAAGTTATAGGAACTTGAAAATAAATTAAACTCTTTAAATCCACATTTTATCCAATCACAACCATTTTTTCTTTTTATATTCTTGATATTTATTTAAAAGCCAATATGAGAGGCTTGATTGGTTATTGCTCTAGATGCTATGCACAATAATATTTATGCTTAAAACTCTAAATAATACAAATCATGCTTTATAAACTTTAAACTTTGTCTTTTCTTTATTTGCTCACAGCCAAAATATTTTATTTTTTTATTTTTTTTGCTGTACAAATCATTTTTTTCTAAAACACATAAATTTATACTTTCCAAATAAATTTATATTTTTCAAATTTTACAATTCTACAGCCAAAATTTTCAAGAAATTAAATCTACAGCAAAAAAATCTACAGCCATATTTCTACAGCAAACAAGTAAAGCTACGGCTGTTACCAATATCTTTAACTTTTTTTTTTTTAATTTACAGTCTTTTATTTAAGGGTAATTATTTTTACAGTTGTATTTTAAAATAAAAAGCTACAGCTACAGCTACAACCAATCACTTCCAATGTTATCTTTGTAGAGTGTTTGTAACATCAATTTGGATTTTTGAATCATTTTTAATTAGTTATATTTGTACAAATATGTAGTTAGTCACTCTTTTAAAACAGGAAAATAATATTTTGAGGGAAAAAAACATTTAATGACATTATATATCATACTTCTTCTTTTTTTTTTCTAAATGGGAATATTCCATCAAAAACTGACATTTGTGAGTTAAATATATACATGCATGTTTGTTTGTGTATGAATTAAATATATACATGCATGTTTGTTTGTGTATGAATTCATAGACATGCTTGTGGTTGTGGCTATCATGAGTCCCTTCCTTAATAAACGTTGATGTAGGTCCAAAAGCTATTCAATAACCAACAAAACGATCACACACCAAGAAACTCTTCACTCTCTAATTCTCATTTCTCACCATACAATTGTTCAATCTTCCTTTCTTTTTTATCTTTTCTAGATTTTC
The DNA here is from genome assembly GCA_911865555.2 of Thlaspi arvense. NCBI lineage: Eukaryota > Viridiplantae > Streptophyta > Magnoliopsida > Brassicales > Brassicaceae > Thlaspi > Thlaspi arvense. The sequence continues at coordinate 63,588,576 of OU466860.2, forward strand.
TTTTACATCAATTATCTATCCATCTATCTATCTACCTTTCATGCTCTTTCACCACTCCTTTCAAAAAATCAATTCCTCTTTCTCTCTCTATTTCTCTCAACACTCAAGAAGTGAGACACAGAGGAGAGAGTCTTCTTCTCTGTTTTGTCTCCCTGTCTATATAATTCACACATTGTGTGGAACAGACACAAACACAATTTGTGTTCTTTTGATCTTCTTCCTCTTTTGAAAGCTTTGTTTCAGATATCAATGGCGGGGACTGGAATTTTCACTGAGATCCTTGACGGAGAAGTCTACAAATACTACTCTGATGGAGAGTGGAAAACTTCTTCCTCCGGTAAGAGTGTCGCCATCGTTAACCCGACCACAAGGAAGACACAGTACAAGGTTCAAGGTATGTCTCATCATCAATGTCTTCTTAAGTTTCATTCTTTCTGGATTTCAGTTAGTGTTTTGTTGATTTGTTCTAAACCTCACCGATCCACCTCTGACTCTTCTCATAGATTGTTTTGTTATAAACCTCACCGATCCACCTCTGACTCTTCTCTTAGATTATTTTCATAAAAATCAAAACTTTATTTTCTGCATAGCAGATTTACTGAATGGTTTTGGAGATTCTGATGAATACTGGTTTATTACTTGATTTAAGAGTTGAAAAAATGAAATTGAGAAGAGTAATTGAGATTAACTTTAGATAACAAACCCAAGAGAAACAGAGGAGACAAAAACAGAGATTCTAAGATAAGATAAATGCTCTGTTTCTGTGAAACGCAGCATGCACACAAGAAGAAGTGAACAAGGTGATGGAGATGGCTAAATCGGCTCAGAAATCGTGGGCAAAGACTCCTCTTTGGAAAAGAGCTGAGCTTCTTCACAAGGCTGCTGCGATCCTCAAGGAGAACAAAGCTCCCATTGCTGAGTCTCTTGTCAAAGAAATCGCTAAACCCGCCAAAGATTCTGTTACTGAGGTCTCTTTCTCTCTCTGTATGCATTTGAAACCATTTTTTCTTTGTGTTCTGCAGATCTCTAATGTTTGATGATTTTGGTAAAAGGTTGTGAGGTCTGGAGATTTGATCTCTTATTGTGCTGAAGAAGGTGTTAGAATCTTAGGTGAAGGGAAGTTTCTGCTCTCTGATAGCTTCCCTGGTAATGAACGTACTAAGTACTGTCTCACTTCCAAGGTATGATCATTAATCTCTCTTAGATTCATATCTCTGCATCAATGGTTGAAGTTTTAACAAATGTTTCTTGAGCTGCAGATTCCACTCGGTGTGGTTTTAGCTATTCCTCCATTCAATTATCCAGTCAATCTCGCTGTATCGAAGATCGCTCCTGCTTTGATCGCAGGAAACTCCCTTGTCCTCAAGCCTCCAACTCAAGTAACTAAAACACTTGCACACTCTTTTACAAAATTAATATTTTGAAAAATCCTTTTTAACGGTCTATTTCTTTAGGGAGCCGTTTCTTGCCTTCATATGGTGCATTGCTTTCACTTAGCCGGTTTCCCAAAAGGTCTTATCAGCTGCATCACCGGAAAAGGCTCTGAGATCGGAGATTTCCTCACTATGCACCCTGCTGTTAACTGCATTAGGTATGTATATATACATTCAAGAAACAGGTTTATGTTCATATTAACTACTTAAATTTCGGATGAACCGGTTTCAGTTTCACTGGCGGTGATACCGGAATCTCAATCTCCAAGAAAGCTGGTATGATTCCTCTTCAAATGGAACTTGGAGGAAAAGATGCATGCATTGTCTTGGAGGATGCTGATCTTGATTTAGTCGCTTCTAACATCATCAAAGGAGGATTCTCCTACAGGTAAAATTTTACAATGAATGTAGTTAATTGGTATAACCGGATTCTGCGTTAACCGGTTTTTATCTACCTTTAAACAGTGGGCAGAGATGTACTGCGGTTAAGGTGGTCCTAGTGATGGAATCAGTGGCGGATGAGCTTGTTGAGAAAGTGAAAGCTAAAGTGGCAAAACTCACGGTTGGACCGCCGGAGGAGAACTGCGATATCACGGCAGTGGTGTCGGAATCTTCAGCTAATTTCATTGAAGGATTGGTGATGGATGCTAAGGAGAAAGGAGCAACGTTTTGCCAAGAGTACAAAAGAGATGGTAACTTGATTTGGCCGTTGCTTTTGGACAATGTTAGACCGGACATGAGGATCGCTTGGGAGGAACCGTTTGGTCCGGTCTTGCCCGTCTTGAGGATCAATTCTGTTGAAGAAGGCATTAATCATTGCAATGCTAGTAACTTTGGCCTCCAGGTAAACATAATTTTGGCTATTTGGGTTTGGTTTAGTCCAGTTTACTTGGTTTCCACTTAACCGGAGCTAAACCAACAATTTCATTTTGGAAGGGATGTGTGTTCACTAAGGACATTAACAAGGCAATGCTGATCAGTGATGCAATGGAGACTGGAACCGTTCAGATCAACTCTGCGCCAGCTCGTGGACCGGACCACTTCCCTTTCCAGGTGAATCATCAATTTCTTGACCAGTTTTTTGCATCGGTTATGACCGGTTAGCTAATATGGTTTTGGATTGAAATACACAGGGACTTAAGGACAGTGGAATAGGGTCACAAGGTGTGACAAATAGCATCAATTTGATGACCAAAGTGAAGACCACTGTCATTAACTTGCCTACACCTTCTTACTCTATGGGTTAGTTTCCATTTTCTGTTCTGCATCTTAGAATCAAATCATTCGACTCTGGTTTGTATCGGATTGAATCAAAAACTATGAATAAAAAGGAGTGATTAGCGTAACAATTATGGTTTGTAATCTGTGTGTAATCAATAAAAGGATATTCTGTTGATTAGTAGTAATAATATATAAATGTCATGCAAAAAAATCTGAAAGTTGTGTGACTGTGTTGTGTTGATTGTGTTGTGTTATATAATAACAGGAGACGGTTTCATCTCACGATTGTGATTGAAGCACAAGCATCCTTTTGATGATGAGTCTTTGGACTTTATCATTTGTTTTTTTCTTTTTCGTCTTGAAATAATCATTTGACATTAAATCTCATCGATTTCTCCGATGGAATATTTCGAAAAAATAGGAATGAAAATGATGTCGAATTTATTACAAAAAATATATTCGTTCAACTTCAGATGGTGTCGAAAGTACAAATTTTCAAATGAATACTTTTTTTATGTACTGCGGTAAATAAGGTCTGGAGTTCTGACCCGGTCCGGTCGGAAAAGGTTTGTTTTGTCTAATCTCACGACTTACTAGAAAAAACAATTAGTGGAGTTCATTTCTAATTTCAAAAGAATTCTTAACTAATTAAGGATTTGAAATTTATTTAACTTATGACAGATTAGTTTCATTTGTTGTTTTTTAAAAGAATAACTTCGGTTTAGAGTTTAAAAATCTAATGAATAATTTTCTTGTAGACTCGGTTCCTGCCCTTTGTTCATGGTTTGTTTGTTTGGACTTAAAGAAGCCAAATCTAGTCACTTGCAACCATTTTAAAGGTTTTAAAATCTTATTACAAATAAATTTACTTATATTTTAGTTAAATCAAAATCGACTCAATGATATGAGCTTCCATATTCATTGAAAAAGAGTGGCTGATTGAAAAAGCTTGTATCAAATGGTAAGATGTGTTGTAACAAATGTATCATGGTTAAGTGGGTTGAAGGATTTATTACTTTTTTCTTTTGAGAAATTAATTGATGGATTTGTTGTGAAGTTGGAATACCTAAGATATCGTCGTTTAGTTACACTCGAAACCTAAACAATATAATTTGTTCCAAACAACTGTAGAGGTTTCTTTGACAATGACTGTCGAAGTTTAAGAAAAAGAGATAAATGAAGTGTTTATTTTAAATAAAACATAGTTTATATTTGATTGATGTAAGAAAGTCTACTCTCCAGTCTCATTTCTCATCCTTGCTTGCAATAGACATTAATATTTTTCTAATATGATCACCAAATTATTAGGTGGAAGAATATCCTGATAAGTTGTGGAAGTGTAATGCTCTCTAATATAAATAATTTAGTTACATTGAAAATAATAGTCATTATACAAAAATATTGTGAAATTGAATAACTGAACTAATTTAGGATAAATATAAAGAAAAAAAACCAACTACAAAGAAATTTGTATATCTTACAAAACACACTCAAATTTTTGTAGTTAGCTTTACTCATAAAATAATTTATTCTATTAAAAGAGTTAGATGTTTAAACATAATTGATGTGTTATATTATATGATATGTCATTGTATTTTATTGTTTTCTTAGAAACTCATTAAAAAGTAGCTTAGTCATTTGTAAACACATATAATTAATTTTCATTTTTTTCTTTATCTAATTATTTTATACCTATCACCAAACATATTTATTTTCAAAAATTACTTATTTAAATTAATTGAACTTTAACTACCAAACACATCTAAATAATTTTCAAATTGCCATAAATAATAATTTCGAAAATTCTGATAATTAATCTTACAATTAGTTACATCCAAAATTATATAATTAAATTTCATACATTTATACAATATAAAACATATTGCAAAAAATCTATGATATATATTGTTGGATAAATTTTTATTTAATTTATTTTAATAATCATATATGGATTAATATTTATTTATTTTAACATATATATAATATTATTTAAAAGGTACATTTTTGAAACTATCTTAAACATCGTAGATATTACATCAGATGCCATTGATAATATTAAAATATGAAAATTAATGATAAAATCAATAAATGAATAATTTTTAAATAGTTGATACCTAATTAGTTTAGAAAATAATTAAAGGATATCAATTTTTAGTTGATACCTGAGTATTTTTTCAGCTATACATTATAATAAATTAAAGTGATACCTAATTAATTCGCAAAAATTTTGTTCTTTATTATTTATCATATTTATAATTATGTTACTTATAAATATTAAATTAATATAAACAATATAGCCATATTATTTACACCAAAAAACAAACATTCAACACATCTCACACTTTGCATTTTAAAAATAAACTTTGTCGGCAAACTAAAACATTAAGCATATAAATTTTTTTACTTGGCCATAATGCTGATGGGAAGTTTTATCCCAAAAATAAAATAAATAAAAAATATCGTTTATTGTCATGATAAATTAAAAAAATATATATTTATACCAAAATTAAAATTGTCAACATATCTTCAACTTTTACTTCTACAAAAAACATCAAAAAAAATTTCAATTTCAAGACAGATTAAAGAATTTGTTTCAAACCAAAAAGGGGAAATAATAATGAATAAATAAAGAAAACAACAGGGAAAATAAAAAAGAATGAAGAATAACAACAACAACTTAGAAAAGGAGAAGGAACATAAAACAGAGAAGGAACATAGAACAAGAATAACATAGAAGGAGAAGGAGCATAGAAGAAGAAGAACAGAGAAAGAGCATAACAGAGAAGAAGAACAGAGAAGGAGAAAGAATAGAGAAGAAGAAAAAGATTAATAACATATAACTTATAATTTTTTATTTTCAACTTCACATTTTCACACTTACAAAATTTAATGTCAATATTCATCACATAAAAATAATTTATAATTCATATAATCATTAAAAACATATTTTAGACCTCATATCTTATAGTATCATATTTGTAGATATGATATTTATTATTTGAAAAAATATAAGGGGGATGTATTGAAACTGAAATTTTAGAGAATTTGAAAAGATTTGAGTTTTAATAAATTTTTAGATGATTTTATGTGGATTAGGAAAGATGATATGATTTGATATTAGAATAATATGAAATTCCACCTAAAACAATAAGATTTGGTATTTTATATTTTTAACTAATAAACTCCACCAAATAATTTAAAAGTACTCATATTTTCTAAAATTCACTATTTACAATATTTCTAATAACAATGGATTTGATTTAGTTTTTACAACTTTTTGATTGAACAACATGAAAGTTTAAATGATTTTAATTAGTTTTATATAAATTTCATGTTCAATAACATAGATTTTGGTAAGACATTTAAAAATTATTAGTTGAATAACATGAAATTTTAAAATAACTACAAAATATTTTAAAATTTCAGTTTCAATACACCTCTAAATCCGTGCGGATGCGTGGATACAGAAATCTAGTTTCTGTTTATTCAACGATGATGTATAGTTATAAATATTTTGCAATTCAAATCTTGCATAATATTAATTATTTGACATCTTATTCACATATTGTATTAACCAAATCTTGAAAGTATTTTTGATCGGCAAGAATTTCTCATACTACAGAGTACAGACATCCACATCGAAATACTGACTTTTATTTATCATTATCTCTGTACATAAAATTAATTCCTGACTCTAATTCTTGCACGTAATATCGTTTTCTTTTTCAACCACAATCTTCAATATATCTACTTATTAAAGAGTCTTCAATCTTCAATCCCTGAAAACTTTGTTAGAAATATAAACGCTGTTGAAGATTTTTTTAACCAGAATCTTCAATGCATAGTAAATGCATTCACTTAGATTTCTCATATTTACATAATTCACTTTATCAAATTTAAAACTTAGTAAAACATTTATGAGGATCAAAACTAAATATCATATTTTGTTTTACTTCGATTTAGACAAAAAGATATACGTAAGATACAATTTGGTAATACCGTATAAACTTTTATTAATTTATGTGGAATATGCGGATTGAGGTGTAAAGGAAGAAATGACAAAGACGTATACCAATATATACCTATCTCTAATTAGTTGTTTTAGAAGAATGTGAATAAACATATTTTATGACTTCGATTTACTTTATTAAGAACAAACAAAAACAAGTAGTATCATATTTTAGTTTTTAAGTACGTCTCTGTCTCAATCTCTAACAAAATAATATTGGTTCATCGATCTCTCTCTCTCTCGCTTTGTTGTGTAGTACATTAATTATTTGACCAACATTTGCAATTAATAAATGAGTGTAATTAAAGCCCATCTTTCTCCCCTTGTGAGTTTGTGCAAACGCAGAATGTCCCATGTGCTTAATCACGCAGAATATTTTATTTAAACTAATCCCATTAGTATAGTTACTCGAATAGTTCCACACTATATGGCTATACGTTGCATTGGTTTCCTCACAAAATTAAACAGAGCTTTCTAAATCATTTTACTCCTTTCATTTTGTTAAAAATACTTATTTTACAATTTTTACATACATATTTAAAAATGCATATACTACCATTTATCGAAACCTAACTAATTTTTTAACTGATACATTAATTAGTACTTATAACCGAAACTAAAATTTTACTCCCTCTGTTTCATAATAAGTGTCATTTTGAAAAAATGTATTTACATTATAACTAAATGTATCTGGATGTGTTTTGAAGTTAATACATCCAGTTATAATGCAGATACATTTTCCCAAAATGACATTTATTATGAAACAGAAGGAGTATCATTCTCAAACCTATAAAGCTATAACATGGATAATGGATTGTGGAAAGTGAACATGCCAACACAATAAATCCCGCCCCCCCCCAAGATTGTTTGTTGTTGGTAAAGAACGTCCCTAAGATTTTGGTTTATAAAATACGGTATGTATACGTATTTCATATGTGCATATTATATATTATATATGTACACACATGCAGGCATACATGAACTTAAATGAGCATATATGTTTGTTTAATTGTTATAAACTTGAGAGAATCGTGACTTAAGAAAATTAATATATACATATATACATATACGTGTGCATAACATAAGAAGATACATGCATACATATGTACTTATATAATTAAGTTCATACGCCTTTAAGAATGAAGAATTTCGTTATTTCATGAAATAGGCTTGTAGCAAATGGAAACGGTAAACAAAATTTCAAACTACAAAATATGTCATTAGAAACCCTAAATGTATAATGGATCCAAACAGCAAGTGTAAAAAATCTGGACAGTGATTCCGATTTACTGGAACAATAAAGAATGGCGATTGTGACAATATAAAGAATAACTAGTTTTACTAAGAAAAAAAAGTCGTGATTAGTTATATAATATATATCTCTCCAAAAGATAAGTTATCATATTGATACGGAATTTCATTTTTAAAACCTATTATCATATTCTGTGACTATTAATTTCAAATACGAGTATCGTCTTTCGGATAGGATGTTTGTGATCTTGGGGACAAGACAAAAACAGTAGAATTTCGAGAGAACACTTATGATGGGGTTAAGCATCATTGATGAATGTACCAAATCGACTTTATTTATAATCTTAGATATATGCATCGTGAAAGGATTACAAAAACGTATTATATATGATTCCCATTTAGTTAGTACATATATAGTTTAACCTTTATGAGTAGTTCGTTTACATAATTAAATTGATCATAAGCGGAATTCTAAATTCTCTTTCAATTTTATTTTTTTGTTAGAATAAGAAATTTATTTTAAAAATTTCAATACATTATGATATCATTTAAAACAGAAAATATATATCAATATACGGATGTGATTTACAGTTCCACTAACATTGATATGGTATCACAATCATGTTGATTCGAGTGAGTAAAGTTACTGATTTTATAGTGAGTTTTTTGTTCAAATGAATTAGCTAGAAGAACCATAATTTTAATAGATTGTGTTAGGAATTTTATATCAAAAATTAAAGACGAATTTGTTCGAGAATGTTGAGTGTGCTAGATTTTGGTGAATTCATGTATATCAACTACCGTTAGAGTCAGAGAGTGAGTTTGCTAGGTGACGAGTTAACAATAAAAAAAAGTCACTGTAAGCTCCATGCATCAAGATGTGATTGGTTGATACTTCAAAGTTACATTTTTTTTTTCTCCGCTAATTACTTGTATATTTGTATTTAACAAAGAGTTTCATTTTAATAGTATATTAGGTAATAATCCACACCTTGTGCGGGATGAAATAATAATTATTTATTTAATATAGTATAATTTTAAAATCATAAAACAAAATATAATTGATTTTATATGAGTTGTTTATAACATTATATTGAAATATTAACAAAATATTTTTTTTATTTATTTTATGAAATATAGGGTAATTTAATTATAATGTAAATTAGTTTTAAAATTTAAATAAATATGCACAATCTAGATAAAAATAGGAAGTCGCTCTTTATATTTTCTATAACCCATGATTAATAACATGATCTTAAAATTCAAAAAAATAGAGAGAGTATATTTTGCTTAAATTATTAAGTATCTATTGCGTTATGATAATAATATAAAAAAATTACTACTTCCTCTGTTTCATAATATTAGTTTTTTTTAAAGTTTTTTTTTATTTCACAATATAGTTGTTTTTTATTTTATTTTTACTACTTTCTATGAATACTATGTGACCGATTATATTTTTTAGTTTTTATATAATTAGTTGAATTATATACAATTTATATACTAAATAATTACTTTATAAAAGAAAAGTTACTTTTTAATCTTTGTGCTTTGATCCAAAAAAACTTATATTTTGAAATAGAGAATATTAAAATTATAAAAATAAAAATTTGATTATAAGATTTTATAATCGATTTTAATATTTTTTTATACCAATGTAAATGCATATTTAGATTAACCCGCAAAAACTGTAGTCATAAAAATATTAACTTTTAAGAAAAGAAAATTACTGTTAAATTGATTTTAAATACTAAATATACATAAGGATTATATAAAAATAGATTATATTTTTTGAATAAATAAATTGTATATAACTGAGTCAGTATTTATACATTCTTAACTTTTTGATTCAATAAAATATTTTTAATATCAAAAAGTTTGATAAAATTATTATATAATATCCTTACAAAATTTTTTTTTAATTTTTTACCAAGTTATTTTGTTGTATAAAATAAACATTTATGATATTTTTTAATCAAATAAAATATTTATAATATTATATTCTATTAACATATTCAACTATTCTTTTATAGTTCAACTTTTTATTAATATTATGTACTTATTATAAAATTTAAATATTTATATTATTTAGTTAATTTATATGGCTCTAAAACCATATAAAATCAAAAAAAATTATAATAATAATATATATTAGATTAAGCTTCCTGTTTTTTTTATTATTTATGTATTTTTATATTAATTTATGAATCATCTATCTACACATCTTTATTTTCAATTTTAGTCTTTTAAACATACTTTTATTTATTAATCATTTGAATAATTTATATTTGTTTTATGAAATTTGAATTATAACACTATAAATATTTTACTATATGAATGATGTGATGATTTATTTTTTCTATAAAAATATGAGATAAAATATAGTATTTAAATAAATAATTAATATGATATATTTTTGGTAAGAAATAGAAAAGAGAATATCTTTATGAATCATCATCAATATAATTGATATAAACTAATGTATAACCAAATTCATGTGAGTGGCATAACATATAATTAATCTAATAATATAAATATATTTTTATAATTTTGTTGAAAATGATTCTGGTGATGACACATCAGCAAAACGACACCACTGTAATATTTTACAAAATTAAGGTTATTTTTCAAAAATGCTTCTTTTTTAATATATAGGGGATTTCTCATCCCTCCGTATCATTTTAATTGTCGTTAAATAATTTTACACAGATTAAAAAAAAAATTAATTTTTCTGTTTTACCTTTACTTAATATATTATTTTGTTTGATAAGAGTAATTAATATACTAAAAAGTAAAGATAAAACAGAAAAAATCTATTAGTAGTATAAATTTGATGACAATTATTTTGAAAAAAAAACTATAAAACGATCATTAAAATGAATGAGAATAGTATTTAAGCTGTAAAAAGGAATGATTAAGATATGGAGTAAAGATAAACCAAAGTTTAAGACGGAAACTCAAGGCGAAGATAATCATCGATTCATCATCACACAATGAGTTGCCAACAAAAAAAATAGAAAAGTGTTTTAATTTCTTTTTGAGTTCTGAACCACCACCAAAAAATGATATTTTATTAATTAATTTTTTTTTCAAACCCTAATTGTTTTAAATATATAATAGGAATATCTACAACAATACTACCTCTTTATGCCTCTTTATAATAATTAAGCCAGACCTCAACATTTTCAACTCCTTCCAAAAGAAAAAAGAAGAGTAGAAGATGATGAACTCTTCTCTTCTAACTCCGTCATCTTCTTCTTCTTCCCATATCCAAACTCCGGCCACGGCGTTCGACCACGAAGACTTCCTCGATCAAATCTTTGCCTCCGCCCCATGGCCATCCGTCGTAGACGAAGCTCATCCTCCTCCTCCCTCCGATGGCTTCGGCGACTCGAGGCATCAACAGATCATGATGATGCCTTTATCGTCACACCATCAAAACGACGTCGCTGATGGCTCCGCCGTCCACGCTCTTTACAATGGCTTCTCCGCCGTCGGATCTCTTCCTTTCCACATCCCTCAGGCATACAAACTAAACAAAATCTCCCCTCTCCCTCTCTCTGTTTCATTTTTGATAATTGAAATTTATGATGATACCTTTTAGGGGTCGGGGGGTGGATTGATGAACCAGCAAGGACAAACGCAAACGCAGTCACAAACGCAACCGCAGGCAAGTGCGTCTACAGCTACTGGCGGTACGGCGGCGGCTCCGCCGCAGAGTAGGACTAAAGTCAGAGCTAGGAGAGGTCAAGCAACTGATCCTCACAGTATCGCCGAACGGGTTAGAATTTTTTTTTGTTTTTTTATTTATTATTCGATATGTTTTTCGTTGCATTAATTCGTATCAGTTACCGAGAAAGGCGTGGAAAATTTATTTTTTAAAGAAAAGTTTTAAACTTTTGCGAGTATTTTCTGAAAAGTTGTGAAAAAAATGTTTTATGGGGGCAGTTACGAAGAGAGAGAATTGCGGAGAGAATGAAAGCTCTTCAAGAACTCGTTCCTAACGGCAATAAGGTATTTTTCTTTAATTCATTTTCAGTTTATTTTCCAAATACTAAATGAATCTTCTAAAGAAAAATATCATTTTACATCATTTTGATCATTAGCACTCTCAATATGTATCATTGTGAACCATAGTATCATCTACATGATGAATTCACTACTCCAGTATGGTGTGTATTATTACCTAAAGTTCATTGTAGTGAAATATAATTGTCAAAGTTAGTTTTATCTATATATTTTCATGAGTTAATATTTATTGACCAAAACTCGGTAAATAGAAAATAAATGTCAAAATGAGAATTCACTTCAGTAGTCAAATTGATCAGGAATTGGAGTTGTTCAAGTCTTCAAGAAATAGTTTAGCATGTCTTTATTTACTAAAAACTCAGAAACAGATCAGCTTAGTATTTTTGTTTTTGTTTTACTCATATATAATTGGTGGTTGTTTACCCTCTCTATTTAAAAGTATCAATCAAATGATTAAACACTGATTAGCTAATTAATTAGGCTACAATAATAAAGTTAACCAGTGCAGTAATAAATGGGTTAGGATCTCAGTTCTGACAGATTGTTTTTTGAATTTTATTTAAAATAATAATTGACAGACAGACAAGGCATCGATGCTCGATGAGATTATAGATTATGTCAAGTTTTTACAACTCCAAGTCAAGGTGAATCTCTCTCTTACACTTTTCTTACAACTATATTTTCATTTGGTTACTTATTATACAAGCGGTAATTGTTTTTTACAAACTACTACCTTATGTTTTATTTTATTCTTTTATATATTGATGGAAGATTCTTTGCTTTGTAGTTAACATATTAGACAAAAAGAAAAGCTGACATATTTAGTACAATATATACATACAAATTAATCAAATATGGGCCTCTGCAACTAAAATTCCTTATGCTCCCTCTCCTTTTTTTTTATTTTTTTTTCCTGGATTGTCATATATACTCGCATTACATAATGTATATTTAAATCAAATAATAGTTGACCGGTGTACTTAATAATTCTGTTTTTGGATTTAATTATTGCGTTTTAGGTACTGAGCATGAGCAGATTGGGTGGTGCTGCTTCCGTTTCGTCTCAAATCTCTGAGGTAATTAATTTCACTACTCCCACTCCTTTTTTTTTATAAACTTCAATAAATTAATATAATGATAAATAGAGAAAATTATAAATCATTATAGAAAATTGAAATTTCGCCTAGATTTGTTGATGTTACATCCGGCGTTACATATTTTTCTGTGTGTCAAAAAATAGATAAATATTGAAATAAACGAAACAAACATAGATATAAAGTTTGCAGAACCAGAAAAAGAGATAAATTTTAAGATTATAAAATAGAGAAAAGGGCGAGCATGCGTGCCGACTATTACTGCTTAGGGTTTCGCTTTCATGTCTTTATCTTTTGTCTTTTCTTTATTTTCTTGAATATTTTACTTTTATCATTTCAGGCAGGTGGAACCCACGGAAACGCATCCTCCGCCGTCTCCGGCGGTAATCAGACGGCCGGAAACTCCAACGACGGCTTAACGATGACGGAGCATCAAGTGGCGAAGTTAATGGAAGAAGACATGGGCTCGGCCATGCAGTACCTTCAAGGGAAAGGTCTCTGTCTCATGCCAATCTCTTTAGCCACTGCCATCTCAACAGCCACGTGTCACTCTCGTAGCCCTTTGATCTCTGGAGCCGCCGACGTTGTAGGTCCTACTTCTCCCAATCTTTCCGGCATGACCGTACAGTCAACGAACACTGTGAAGTTAAATGGTAACGGTAGTGGTAACGGCGTGACTGAGAGGTCGTCGTCCATCGCCGGCAAAGAGTCTGTGTCCGCTTCGAAGCCGTGATAACGGCCGTTTTCTTTTTCTTTTCTTTTTTTTTTAACTTTTGGGGTTAGGCAAAGAGAAACCCAAAACAAAACTGAGAAAGTAGGGTGAAGTGGGAGATTAAGTCAACCAACTTTGGGTCAAAGTCTACGAAGATTAAGGTGAAGTTGTTTGATGCGTTCTCTAAACAGCAGTATCTTTCGCAGAGTTTTGGTTCCTTTACCTACACCACTCAAAAGGACAGGACATTTCTTTTTCTTTTTCTAAATATGTTGCGATGTTTCTTATTTATTATAATAAAGTTTGTTTCTTTGATCCGAATGTATCATTGGGTAGGAAAGAATATACTATTATTGGTTTTTTTATACATGTAGCTGACATTATGTTAAATGTTACTATATTACGAGATGGAGAGAATGTGGTCTTTCAATATCAAAAAAGTTGAAACCAGTTCTTCTCATACTTCATTTTGGTCTAAGCCTCTAGATTCTAATTACGAGTCTCAAAAGTATCTTGCAACCAATTCCATTTAATCTCATACTTTTCCGCATATTAAAATATGTTGGATGTTTTGGAAAAGACCCACCAAAGACAACAACATTAGAAACATCAACTCTAACTTGTTTTGTTTCTATGACTGCGAATTTTATAAGTCAACCCCCCAAAAATTTATTATTTAAAAGGTTGATATCATGTTAAAGGTTTAGTTATATGCTACTCCCACTGTTTATAAAACATCTTTCTTTTAGGAACATAAGGAGTATTGTTTACATTTTTCTTGCAACTATGTATGCCCATTTAATTTTTTCTTATAAAGTTATTGACATAAGTGTACATATATAATCTCTATGTGTATAATGTGTATATATATATATATATCAATATGTGTTATACAAAAAACTATAACACTAGTGCGACGTAATCTATGTAATTTTCGATATCTAAAAGTATATGATATGAAAATACAAAAGCAAGAAAGTATTAGAATTATGAAGATAGAAAAACGTTTATTATGTTGGATGTAATAATCTGTGATTCTCGAAGAATCATTGACTAAACATTGGTCTCTTGTTAAATACATAGGATTTTGAATCTGGTTTTGCTAGCAGGCAATATTGGTGATCAGAATGGAGCCTTTGGGTTGACACAATCAAAATCATAAACTAAGAATGCGTAGAAGAGGCCCTTGCCCAACTATGATTCCAGGTAATTAGCGGTTTGCGTTTTAACAGTTACCAAGACAGTCAATTAACTGTTGTTGAGTCATACATATTCTTGTATCATCATCAAAGTGAAAGCACATAGTCAAATTTGAATCTAAATACACTATCAAAGTGAAAACACAAAATCAAATTTAAATCTATATGTTTATATAACAAAGTGAGAAAAATACCATTTACAGGAAGGAGGAAGTTTTGTCTCGACCTCAAGACTAAAGTTTTTTTTTCCATCCAAAAGGTTCGAGGTTTATCATAAAATGAAAATGAAGGATTTTTTTTTTCCTTTTTGTCGACAGCCTCAAATCAATTGAAAGATTATATGATATTCAAATGACACCCACGTAATTTTCATGAAAAAAATCATTCACACTTGGGCATTCATTCCAATAGCAATAAACTTGCCAAGATTTTTAATATTTGGCTAGAAATTATATATATATATATATATATATATATATATATTATCTATTTATGATAACTAAAGGTTTTAGTTTACAACTAGCTCAGCTCTTTGCCATTGTAAAGATCAACATTAGAATAAAATAAGAAAGAAAAATATAGAAAAGTTGTTTACTTTAGTTTCTAAATCTCTGTCTTTTCTTTTTTTGCCAAAGTGAATAGAACTGCTTAGTTATTATTGATGTATACAATGAGTATATATAGTACACGAGATTAGGTTTAGAGATCTAGATAAGTATATAAGTATATTAACATTAATTTAATAAAGAATGCATTCTTATCCTAATACTTCCCCTCAAGTTGGAGCGTGCAAATCACAAACACCCAACTTGTCCATGAAAAATCGAAACTGTTGATGTCCAAAAGCTTTAGTAAAAATATCCACTGGTTGTTCAGTAGTAGAAACGTGAGAGAGCACGAGATTGCCAGCTGTGACCTCATCCATAATGAAATAGCAGTTAGACTCTATATGTTTGGTCCTCCCATGAAACATAGGGTTGGAAGCAATATGTAGAGCAGATTTGCTATCACAGACGAGATGCATAAGTTGATCATGATTGATACCAAAAGATAAAAGTACCTCTTTGACCCACATTAACTCTTGACATGTCATAGCCATCGCACGATATTCAGCTTCGGCGAAGATCGAGAGACCCGATCTTGTTTCTTTGTTTTCCAAGAAACGGGTGAATAACCAAGCTTCACGAAGTAACCAGTTAAGGAGCATTGTGTAATCGTACATACCGCCCAATCGGAGTCACTGAATGCCGTGAGTTGCAAAGAAGAACTAGAGGAGAGAAGAATACCTTGTCTAGGACATCCTTTCAAATATCGAACAAGACGAAGAGCGGCATTCCAATGATCAGATAATGGAATTTGCATAAACTGAGCCAGCATGTTGACAGCATAAGAGATTTCGGGCTTTGTGTGAGTGAGATAAACAAGCTGTCCGACGAGCCGGCGATATTTATCAGGTTCAGGAAACGGCAGACTTGTAGAATAAGCGAGTTTATGATTCTGTTCTAGAGGTGTGGTCCGATGGACATGAACCCGATAAGCCACATTCTTCTATAACATCAAGGCAATACTTGCGTTGAGACAGGTAAATACCAGCTGGGCTTCTAGCAACTTCGATCCCCAAAAAATATTTTAAGGGTCCCAAATCTTTCATTTTGAAACACTCACTCAAATAGCTCTTGAACTTTGAGATAATCGTGGAATCATTCCCACAAATAACCAGGTCATCAACATAGACAATGATGTGAAGGTTGATGGAGCCGCGGATGTAGGTGAAGAGAGAGTAGTCCTTCTTGGATTGGACAAAACCATATCGCAGTAAAGAGGTAGACAGTTATCAAACCAGCAGCGAGGCGCTTGTTTAAGCCCATAGATAGATTTCTTTAACTTGCAGACAAGGGAAGGATCTGATGGGAGACATAGGTTCTTCAGAAGGCTCGGCTGTCGTCTGTGTACTGACTAACGCAGATGGCGATGTGAAATCATCATCAGATAGCAAAAACAGAGCCTGAACAGCAGGTGTTTGAGATGATTCTGTTGGCTTGTTGTGCTGATCAGAAAATGAGAATGTATTTTCTTGGAAGATGACATCCTGTGAAACAAATATGTCATGTGTTTCAATGTCATAAATGCGCCACCCTTTCGGACCATGAGGATAGCCAACGAATATGCCCTTACGCCCTCGCTCTTGGAACTTATCGGTGCGAGCTGAATGTCTCTTTGCAAAGCAGAGACTACCGAACACTCGAAGTTGATCATGAGATGGAGGTTTTGAGTAGAGAACTTCATATGGAGTTTTGCCATCAAGAAGCGGAGTAGGAGTATGGTTGATAAGATATGCTGCTGTAAGAATGCTTTCTCCCCAGAAACGTGTAGGAAGATCTGCTTGAAACAGTAGCAAACAAGCGATATTCAAGATGTGGTGATGCTTACGCTCGACTTGCCTGTTTTGTTGAGGCGTATAAACACAAGACGTTTGACGAACAATGCCATTTGCAGCAAAATAGGATCGCAGACTTATGAATTCAGTGCCGTTATCACTACATACAGTCTTAACGTGTTTGTTGAATTGGCAGAGAGCGATTGCAACAAATGTGTGTAAGACGAGACCTCAAATTTTGCGAGCATAGAATGAGTCCAAACTGTGTGGGAGTGATCATCAACGATGGTAAGAAAATAGTGAGCTCCGCAAGACGAAGCAAGTTTGTATGGTCCCCAGACATCACAATGAATCAAAGAAAAACACTCTTATGCTTTATTATAACTTTCTGAAAAAACTGGCTCGAGTCTGTTTTGCTCGAACACAAACATCACAAATCTCTTGTAAAATCGCTACTACAACTATCAAAATCTTCTAAGGTATGCAAAACAGAGGATGGAACTTTCAGTAAGGGGTGTCCTAATCGCAGATGCCATAAAGCTTTGTCGAATTTCTTCTTGACTACATTAGCACTAGCTGAAGTTGTCCCTTAAAAGTGATAAACTCCGTTCTTCTCTTTACCGACTCTAATCAGCGTCTTCAAAGTATGGTCCTATATCACAAACTTGATCAGTGAACATGGCAAAGCAGTGTAGTTCACGCAAGAGACGCGCCACAGAGATGAGTGTGCATAAAAAATCAGGGACATATAAAACACGAGAGAGTTTCATGTTCTCGCCAAGAATCAAAGTCTCTTCTTTAGTAGCGATTGTGTGTTTAGCATTAGGGAGAACGACTATGCTATGAGGAATCTCATAAATCTCAGTAAGCAAATCTAAGTAGCCAGTCATGTGGTGAGAGGCTCCGGAATCAATAAGAAAATTGACACAGTTTTTCTTACCGGAGAGTTTTTCAGACGAAGTGGTAGTTTCAGGTTTCAATAGGTTGACTATCGCGGACCATACTTCTCTGCTTACTCCTGGGATATCGGGAAACTCATAGGTAGAATGCGTTTGAGCATTGTTAGCCCTATATTTGGATCCACGATCTCTGCTTCTTCTGCGAGGAGTATTGCTTCTACCACGGCCACGTCCGAATCCAGTGTCGCCATACTTTTCAGTGTACCATTCTGGAGTGCCATGGAGCTTGAAACATGTGTCAATGCTGTGATTTGAGCGGCCACAGTGAGTACATGGTCCAGTGTTATTGATGTGTGTAACAGTTAGATGACGTTCTTCTGTGATGATTTCCGAGGAGATGTTGTCTAAGTTGATATCAACGTCACGACTGAGTATATTGGTGCGAGTAGTTCCGAATTTAGCAGCATCAAGTCCCATAAGAAACTGATGGATCCTTTCGTGATCGCTTCTTTGGATCTGTCGGAGAGAATAAGGGCAATTGGATTTGTCGCAGCAGCAGGTAAGAAGAGGTTTGTAGTCATCAAGATCATCCCACATTACTTTGAGCTTACCGAAATAATCAGCAACTTGTTGTCCACCTTGACGACATGCGACAAGATCAGCCTTCAGTTGATGAACTCGAGATGCATTACCAACCGAGAAACGGTTGCGTAGATTGTCCCACATAACACGTGCATTGTCAACGACCGAGATAGATTTCTGCACTTGAGGATCAAGACTTGCGTACGGCCATCCAACTAACATGGAGTTTTTTTTACAGCCAGCGTGGATAATCAGGAGAGTCGGAGGGAGGTTTGATGAGTGTGCCGTCGATGAAACCAAGTTTTTGCTTGGCTTGTAGGTTGTTGCGAGTAAGTTTCGCCCAACGTTCGTAGTTATCTATGGTTAATAAAGTAGGTGTAAGGATGTGATGAGGATGATCCGATAGATGAAGATAGTAGGGAGATGCAGAGATAGCATCGTTAGAGGTAGATGCATCAGGTTGTTTAGCCATGATGCTTTTGTGTGTAGAGAACGGTGAAGCAAAAACAAGGAGATTTAAGGTTTTAAAATTTTGGTGGCTCTATACCATGCCAAAGTGAATAGAACTGCTTAGGTATTATTGATGTATACAATGAGTATATATAGTACACGAGATTAGGTTTAGAGATCGAGATAAGTATACAAGTATATTGACATTAATCTAATAAGGAATGTATCCTTATCCTAACACTTCTCCTTGATACAATTTGTAATCATTAAGTTTTGACAAGATTAAAGGGAAAATACAAAGTTTAGAAAGAACTTTTGGTAATTTTATTTAATCTTTTTGAAAGCAAAGAAAATAAAAAGTTATTATTGAAAGAAACTGAAAAGACAGTCGAGAAAGCTTTGTATAAGTCCAAATCCTCACAACTAACTCAATCTTTAGGGGTTAAGTGGGACGCCTTACAAACAGCAGCACCTACTAATATCATAAAGACATTTATGAAACGCCATCATTAGAGCCAATCTGCTTTCTGTCAAGTAAAACTTGCAAGCTTACTTGACGGAAGAGAAACAAGGTCGAGTAGAGAAAGAGGCTGTTGGTCTTAGAGTACTTATCAATCTGGAAATGATCTAAATTTTATTAGATAGTTTAAAAAGAAAGTTACACACAATCACAACTTCAATAAAGATGGAGTATCTATTTTATGCAATTAATCTATAAATTTTTAAATTTAAAACAATAAAATATTCTATAAGACAAACAAAAAGGTTGACTGCTTGTGACCTTTGTATAGTTTTGGTTCTGCATTTTCCCCCTAAATACCAAAGCTCGTTACAAACCGTCCCAAACTTATACATTTTTTGACATTAACCCTATAAACTTTTTTCGCTGTCTAATTCCATCTTCAAAATTAAAATCCTCAATTGCAATCAAATCTTGATAAACTGCATTTAGCTGGATAGTGATTGCTCGGCTAAGATAAAACACCACCGTAAATAAAACCAGAAATCTAAAACATTGATATAATGAAGAAGATGAATAAATCTTCTTTTTGATATGTTTCTTTTTAAGAGTTTCGGTGTTACAAAAATAACCTTTTATACAAGGCTAAAGCTCTAAGGGTTGTATACAAATGTCATTAATCTAACTCTCTCTTAAAGCATCGAATCGGTTTGTGGTTAGGGATTGAAAACTCGATTTGCATACAATCATCTTTTGCAGCTTTCTCGTGCTTTTCTGCTATGATTTTGTCTTGTTGCGGAGCATAACCGTGTGTAGTTTCCACACAGTTCTGATTTTCTTGTTGAATAGATTTGGGCTCCAAACTTTTTGTATAAACCTTAATGACGCAAAGAACAAGTTTCCATTTTCTTCTCTTGCTGATATTTTCCTTGCTATTGAGCATTCTGCTCCAGCTTTAATGGACCTCCAATGCTATTGTCGAGATCAAACTCCCAAGATGTTGACTATAAAACTCATAAATCAACAAAAAAGATAAACAAACAAAATCAGTAATGCACACAATTAAACCCAAAAAAAACATTGAGGTGAATAACAAAGACTACTGGTTCCACTCCAAACAAAAACACTCTCCTATTTTAACAATCACATCGGAGAACATAAATATTTGTGCATGCGATTTTATGTCTATCAGTTCTACTTATTAATGACTTTCTTTTAAATGGGAATCTTGCACAACTTTTGTGCCATATAATATTGTTTCTTTCACTTTTTATAAGTGTTGGTAAATTGACAGGTATGTCATGGTTGCAATTCTTTGCCATGATATATATTGGACAGCCTCATCATTTTAATTTAACAGTATCAAGATATTATTTTCAAGAGAATTGAGAAAAAGTGATATTTTATTTTAAGTTTTAGACATCGATATTCTTTCCAATCACGTAGAAATGTTTTTGAAAAAAAAATTAACATTCCTCCAAAATTATATGAAGTTAATACTTTAAAATAAAAAATTAGATGTAATTGATTATTGTTTTGGATTGCTCTAGAAATTTTACATTTAAATCTAATTAACATTCTATGAAATTATGTGAAATCCGCTAAATAAGTAGGAAAATCTCTTATATTCATTTATAGATTGATACTCCAAACAACACCTAACACATGACCCTGCTTTGGTGCAGGTAAAACTCACTTCTAACTTTCCTAGATTTGGCTTCACCAATCTACAAAGTATTTTCAATACCGTTGTTTTACCCATTCCATTTGCTCCAACAACACCTAATACATGACCCTGCCTTGGTGCAGGTAAAATGTCAAGAAGGAATTCACTGCTTGTGTATTTGTGAATTGTGCCTTTGTCGTGAAGGAAACCCATAATCTATAAAAACCAATCGAAGCAAAATTAAGAGTTTAATCTAAACTTGGTGAAAAATCTGATTCCGATGAAAGAACCAAAACAATTACAAAACCATTTTGATACTCACACATCTCAAGTAAAATTAAGATCTTAACCTAAAATTGGTGGAGAATCTGATTTCTAGAAGAACCCAACTGAAGGCCGTGGAAGAAGAATTTCTCCAAGAAAAATTCTGACAAGTTCGCTAAAAATCGAACAGTCCAATAGGTGCGTCCGAGCCGCGAAATGGGTTAAACAAAGGAAAATCAACTCGGCCAAGAACCTACCAACTCGTGAATTTGGGAAACTTATTCTAAGTCTAAGAGGAGCCTATCTACTAAAGAAAATCATAAAAATCCCGGAGGAAGTCGATGGACGCACTTGAGATCCGAATTAAGACCAAACGGAGTGAACGCGGGACGGAGATGGATATATTTCATTACTTCGGAGTTAAGGAGGCAGGAATGAGTCACATTAATCACATTCTAATTTCTGATTGGCAGAGAAGAGATAAGAATGATTAGTTGGCGTGCTGGCCTCTTTTGATTGGTTAGAAGAGAGAAGGTAAGGTGTTAACACCTCATTGGTGAAGAAACTCTATATAAAAACCCTTAACCATCATCACATCCCATTAGTTGCTACATTGGGCGTGATTGAGAGTGTGTGAGAGAGAGAGAGAAAGAGAAAAGAAAAGAGTGTGAGTCCATGAGAGAAAAAGAGAGAGTTAGTTCGGTCTTCTGTGAGAGTGTTCGGATCTAAGTTTTGAGTGAGTGAGAGGTGTCTTAGGCCTTAGATCTGAGTGTTATGTAGTCGTAAGTGTCTAGATCTGAGGAGTTTGTGGAAGATTTTGTCAGATCTAGTGAGTCCAGGTAGGGGTGGACTATCGCGGTTGCTGTTAGTGCTGCGGTGTAGATCTCAGATCTGCATGATATCACAACACTAGCCACGGTAGATTAGGTTGTGTGCTTGTGTGTATGTGTGTGACTAACGTGTGATGCATGGAATCTCGGATCTGTATAGATCCGAGTATAGACTAACGTTTTTATGTAGGAACAGCCTCAGATCTGGTAAATCTGTGTGCTGCAAAACCTGTTGGGTCAGGTAATGGTTTGATGCATGTTCGTAGGACATGTTATCATCCTTACCGAGTGATAAAAAAGGTGTAAGGACTACCGGATCTCAGATCCATTTGCATGTTCCTTCACCGGATGAGCAAGTGTGCGGTTTATGTAAAACACGCTGCATGGCTGGAAGGTCATGGGAGTGGAGTTGTAAATAAACATGCTTGAGCGAGGTTCAAGCATGATGCTTGTAACCGCAAACGAGTTGGGACTAGAGAAGTTCTGGCTTTGCCGTCACTCTAGGGCACTAACTTCTCAGAAGTTGTGTGGAGGTGTGTTGGCGTTTGATCAAGTGTGGATCAACGCAGTGTGAAGTATAATGGTGTGTGATCCATTATACTGCGGTGTCATGTTGGTGGCGTGTAATCCTTCATGACTTAGTGACAGTGTGGTCGGGGTTCCCCGTTTCTCCTTGGTTAGCGAATCGACTGCTAGATGGGAAGACTCGGAGGTGGACGGGCCTTTCTAGCCTGGCCGAGTGCTATCCGACGGGATAGTCGGGAATACCAGAGGAGTCATGGTATGTCCCGCCCGGGATGTGAATTCACTTGGCGGCTCTCGGATGGAAACCCCACCGAGATGTGAACCGACCGAGGAGCTCCCGGGGTAAACGATGTTCCGGCTTGGCTTGTTTGTGTGATAGCCAAGTGCAGGGTGTTCGTAGTAGTGATGTTCCGGCTTGGCTTATCTTTGTGATAGTCAAGTGCAGGGTGATCGTGGAGGGGAACCGGCCGACCCACTTAGAGATCTATGTGTCCACGCGAGTGAGGCGTGTGGTAGTATGTGTGCGTTGAGAGAACACGGTTGGGTGCAAAAGTGGTAGAACCTTTGCATATAGTTTAGTTGCATATAGATCTAGGATTGCATGCTTCGACTATTTACTTTATGTTGTTTCAGCTGTTGCGTGTTTACTTGCTTTCTTGCTTGTTTCTTGGGGTTTCCTAGGTGTTTTAGGTGTTATACTGTTAGAGAGTCATGGACTCACTGAGTAATCTTAGATTACTCATCCCCCTTTTTCCTTCCTACTAGGTAACCCGTAGATGACCTTAGTAAGCGGAACGGAACGTTAGGACACCAGAGTAGTTTTGCGTTGGTTTTTGTAAAACTCGGTTGTGAGATAAAGTATGTACGAGACGTCTTGATTTGGGTTTACCCTCCGCTGCAGCATTATATAAATGGTTTGTAAGAACGTATTTTCGGAAACGATATGGTATTAATATTAAGTACGTTTTTATAAACTTAGGCTTGTTTAATGATATTAGTCTAGCCCGGACTAACACAACTCGAGATCGGGGTACGGGTTGAAAAGCCTTAGGCCTTGGTCGAGAGGGTTCGAGTTATCTTGGCAAGACGACCTTATGCTTGGATTCGTTCTGAGACGGGCTGACTTATCGAGTGAACCTCGGCTTTGTGTCATCCGCGGTTCGGTCTTGGGTACAGATCGAATCGGGGGTGTTACAGATATGACATACCTTCTATATTGGAAAAGATTATGTTGACGAGAAAATCGACGATGACGATTTGTTATGGGGGTTTGTATCTTCAATTGCAGTGGAAACGAGGAATCAAGAGATGGAGTTTGGGAATTCAAGACGAGATTCAACGAAAATGGAATCTAGTCAACAGCAGAGAAGACAGTAGTGGTGATCTTTGTGAGCAGCAGCAAGATTCTAGAGTTTTGGTCGGCCAAAGAAGATTTTTTTTGTTCAGAGGTGTGGTTTTTTTTTACATAGAACGTAAAATAAAAGAAATCTTACGGAGAGTGAGAGAAGGAGAGGGTATAAACGTCTTTCTAAATGCTGAAAGTGTGCTATATATCCAAAGTGTGTTATTATGTAAAGTAAGTTCAAAATAGTGTGTATAAGTGTAAAATTCTCAACTTTTGTGCTATATAATATTGTTTTTGTCACTTGTAATAAGTGTAGGTAAATTGACAGGGTAAAGTATCAGGTGTCATGGTTGCAATTCTCCCTGTGATATATATATTGAACATCCCTATCAATTTAGTTTAACAATATCAAGATATTATTTCCGAGAGAATATATGAGAAAATTGAGGAAAAGTAACATTTTTTTTTAAGTTTTAGACATCAATATTCTTTCCAATTAGTTAGAAATGTTTTCGAAAAAAAAATAGCATTCCTCCAAAATTATGTGGAGTTAACACCTTAAACTAAAAAAATAAATGTAATTGACTATTCTTTTGGATTGCTCTAGAAATCTTACATTTAATTCTAATTAGCATTCTTTGAAATTATATGAGACCCACTAAATAGGTAGGAAATCCCTTTATATTCCATTCATTAATATTCTTTTGATTTCTTTCACATACAACCATTTGCATCCAAAATTATGAATTAAGTGAATAACAAAGACTGCAAAATAACTGAAATCTTAATTAATTTCTTTAAAAATTCTCTTAAGAACTTTTATCTTTATTTTACTTTTCCATAAATTTTATTTGCCATTGAAATCAAGCAAGTCAAGAATAATTAACAAAAAATGACGAACAATTTGACATATATAGTCTTAAGGTGGGGGTATTTAAACTCTAATTTGAGAAGATTTAGATGATTTTATGTGGATTAAGGAAGTCGTTATGATTTGGTATTTAAAATTATATGAAATTTCACCTAAAATAATGAAATTTGGTTTTTTATATTTTTAACTAACAAACTTCACGTAAATCATTTAAAATCACTCAATATTTTTAAAAATTCACTATTTAAAATATTTTCAATAAAAATAGATTTGATTTAGTTTTTACAAATTCTTGATTAAATAACATAAAATTTTATGTTCAATAACATAAATTTTGGTAAAATATTTAGAAATCATTAGTTGAATAAGATGAAAATTTAATATAATCATAAAGTTTTTTTAAATTTCAGTTTCAATATATCCCCTAAGTGTCTAACACACACTTAGCCACGACACAGAAACTATTTCTCCTCTTCATTACTGATCTTTTGATCGGTTAGCCCCTAAAAATAATCTCCTCTTATAAAAGCCCTGAAGAACATCTCTGGAGTTTTTTTTCTCTCTCTCTAACCTTCGCACTCGCCTCTCTCTGACTTTAGATCCACTGCTGCTTTGTTTTTTACCGATTCTGATGGCTTCCTTATCACCGGAGTCGGTTTGGCTTTGGTTTTCTTTTACAGCTTTGTTTTCTGATCGGTTTGGCTTTGGTTTTCTTTTACAGCTTTGTTTTCTGGTCGAGGATATGGTAGATCTTTTGGATATTGATATAAGATTAGAATCACACCAAATCTTATTGGTCACAAGATGTCAAAGTTTACAAGCTTGTAGTGGAAGATGACCGTAGGTAAAGATGGAATGGTGGAACTTGTGTTTGACTCACTCAGTTGGTGGGTTGACTGACTCACTCAGTCGGTAGGATGGCTGACTCACTCAGCCGTTGAAACTACACTTGTCTGAATCACAAAAACAATTATATTCCAAAAATCAATATAAACAAATGAATCTAAAGACAAGAATAAACAAAGCCTAAGCTTTTAGAGAAAAAATTTCTTTTATTTTCCAAAAATTTCTATATATCTTTATAATGAGAATAGATGAGTTTTTATAGCTCTTACAAAGAATCTTTACAATAAATTATATTTAGTTAAATTATTTATATTTAACCAAAAGGAGAAAAATAAGCTAAATCAAAGAAATGTCTTCTTGTCACTAATTTTGCTTTGGACTTGAATGAGAATCATTTGACTTTATGAAATTATGAAGACCAGATTCTAATAATAATATACATATTGAAGAAATTTAATTTACTGAATTTTGATATTGTATCAGATATGGGTGTGGTGTGGGTTGTTGGGGTTCGGTGAAGCTTGCTTCATCACATCTTGCTCCGATCGGCTCATAGTTGTCTCATTTTTCTTTTTTTGTTTAGATAGGTGTGTATCATGAAGGGTTTCGAGTTGTTTTTATGCCCTTCTAAAGAGAGTTTGATTTCTTTCTTCTTGATTTTATGCCTCCTGTCTTGCAATTTTTTATTTTCTTTGTTGGTTCTGCTATAAGTGCTCTTCATCTTTTCTTTTCGGCCGGTCTTGTTCTGTGTGCTGTTCTGATTGGGTGTTTAAGCTTGATCTCTTTTCAAATATGTTGAGATTTGAATGACTTTTCTTTGGATCTTCTATCTAGGCAAAAATGGGGGTGCATGTGTGCGTTCTGCAGCTGCATCCGGGAGTTTGGTGAACCTTTTGGTGGATCTATCTTGTCGGATTGTGAAGTCTTCGATTATTGGTTACAAGAAGAAGATGTCACTGTTCCATGGGTCGTGGACGGCAACGGTAAATCTCACTTATAGGTTCTAGAAAGTTGTAAAGATATGCAGATTTGGAGGCTAGTCATTGATTAGATTTAAGTTAAATTAGTTCTGTTTTAGATGAGTTTTTATTTATAATTTTTTTATGATTTCATCTCGTATTAGTCTTTGCATCCTGTTATTAGGGATTTTGTTTTCGGAAAGGTTTTGTCCTTTGCCAATCTTGTATTTCATCTTGTATTTCACAATCGTATCTCCTTTTGAATGAATTCTATCAGATGAAAGAAAAAACGCCCTGAAGAAAGTAATGCCTAACTACTCGTGTTGATTGATATATTCCTTGAAACTTGAAAGAGACTTTGGTTGTCTCAATGGTTAGGTAATCTTTTTCCCCCTTCTCTATACCAATGTAAGCGAATGGCACGGAGAATGAATCCTCTAAAACAAACAATCTCATTCTTTGACATGGCCCATTTTCCTTAATGAGTATATACCTTTTAGGCTTTTATGAATGCAAACAGCCCATATGATAAGCGAAGGTAGACACTGATTTTTGCAAATGATGGAAAGAAGTAATTTAGATTCGCTGAAGATTAGAGCTTATCCACTGTTCTAGATCAGATTGGCATGCCACAAATTTTCCAAGAAAGTGTTGGTCAAAAGGATAAAACAGAGAACAGAAAAATTCCCTTCAAAAACCAAAGCTAAATTCTTGGGAACATCTTTAAGGAAAAGTAAAAACAAGATAGAAACTTTAACCGCCCTAAAAAGATAGTAACAGTTGTAACCACTCGCATGTCCTAAGCAAGGGAACGAATCCTCAGAAAAAGAAAGTGAGACTGAGAGATTTTGTCATTTTTGAGATGCTCTTCACACTTTTAGACAGCTAAAAAGCTTAAAAATCAAAAGAGTAAAAAATAAAGAACAGATCCAAACACACCACAACTGAAACTAACAACTTTGAATCATTCATTGATCGGTTTAAGAGAGACACAAGATCGATCGATAAATCGATATCATTTCTTATATCACAGGTCACAAGAAAGAACACTTTTCTTTGTATAGAACAAAACCAAGATAAGTCTAAAACCAGTTTTCTTCTTATCTATTGCTATAGTGTTGTCTTTTGTCTATTGCTATTCATCTATAGTTTCCTAAGGACTCTAAAACAAAAAACAAACACACAAAACGGAAACAAGAACGGACCAGAGAGTATTGAGGAAATGAATCAAATGATCGGAGCAGGAGGAGTTTCCCAAACATCAAACACATTCTCTTCACTATGCAATGCGAAAAGCCGATCCCCACCAATGGAGAAATCACAAATGGAGCCACCGTAGCTTCTCCTTAGCCTAGAGGTTAAAACCCAGTCCGGTCCACAAAACACAGAGATTGTATCATTCATCGAAGAGAAAAGCTGTCCTTCGTGCAGCGCGAGCTTCGGGTAACAAGGCTCGTCAGGCATCTTGCTCTTCATCAACCTGCTCCTCGAACTCCACCTCACGCTTCCTCCATACATCCTAAGATCAATAAACCCCAAATCCTCAAACTCATTCACAACGCAGATCGAGTTGCTATCTTCCATAGCTATAGCATCTCTCACCCTCTTCTCGTCTATCGCCATAGGAGAACCAATATCCGACCAAGTCCAAACCATGTTTTTGTCTCGAAAATCAAGCAAGCTAATGTAACAGTTGTCTTTTCTTGGAAACAAAGTAGCTACAAGAAGACAGTTCTTACCATTCAACCACTGAAGCTTATCAGCATCACCTAATGACCAACCTGGACTCTCGTAGAAGAAATCGGTTTGTTTTCCGGTTAACTGATCCCAAACTCCGATCCCGTACTCGTTACTCCGACCTTTGCAGCTCGAAAAGATCTTATAATCCGGATTAAAGCTCAAAGCTCCTGCTGTGTAACTCTTCACCTGATTCTCATGACATACCTGAAACTTATACCGGAGATCCCCTGAAGACGAGCTGAACAGCCCCATGCCTCCGTCTCCTCTCCCCAATTTTTCGCAGGCAGAGAGTACGATGTTGTCTGAATCAATCCAGCCAACATCGTTTACTCTCTGGTAATCTAAATTTATCGGATAATGCTCTTCAAGCATCCAATCAAACACGTGGACGACGCTCCCGTGCGCGACGCAGCAACCACCATCAGGTCCGGCCCTGATGGCGGTTCCGTCTCCCGGAGCGATTCCTTTGACGGAATCGGATAAACGGAGACGGTTACCGTCGAATGGTCCCCATTTAGCTGTGCGTACGTGGTCGAGTAAGCCGTAGAAGGAAGCTTCTCTGTGAAGGAGACGCTCTGGGATGTTTGCGGGAACGTTGAGGTCTCCGGTACGGAGGAGATCGAGAAGGACGGTGAAGCAATCTGGGTTTCTGTCGATGAAGAGAACTTCTTCTCCGGACGGTGGAGACGGCGGCGAGAAGTTCCAATCGTCGTCGAATAGTGCGCCGAAGAAGGAATCGCGACCTGCGTTTGCGAGAGTCGTCGATGTTGTTTCGAAGATTCGACCACCAACGTTGAATTTGATCCTGTCTTTTGAGTTACCCATCAATGGAAGATGAAAAATTCTCCAGAATCAGGTGGAGAAAACGATGAATTCGGGATTTGAAAAGAAAAAAAAAGCAGAGAGCTTTAATTTTTGTTTTTTCCGATAAAGCTGGAAAATTTATCAATATTTCAGAATCAGTAATCATTAGCTACGGATAACTTTTTCTGTTCATAGCAAAGACAAGAAGCCACGAAAGATCATAAAGAGAGATACTCAAGAAGAACGAACAAAAAAAACTAGAATTTCGATCAAATTCGAAGAAATTGAGCTCTTGGCACGGGAAAGAAGCTGTTTCTGATTAATGGGGAAATCAAATTCAAAGAAAAAAATCGGATTTTTTATTTCAGAAGATGAGAAATCGAATTGACTCTCTCTCTCCGATTGAGAGGAAACGGGAAAGAGGCCGTTTCTGATTTATGGGAAATCAAATTTATTACATGATCTGGAGAAAATTTTGAAATATTTTCAGAAGATGTGAAATTGAATTGACTCTCTCTCTCTGTCTTTTGTCATTCCGTTTACACACAACAGTTGTTCTACATTTATACATTAAATGGAAAAACAGGTCCATGTGTGGGTCCTGTGTTGTGTTTTTTTTTAAGTTGCGTTGCTCATCTTTGAACCGTAGATTTAAGCGTTCTTAAGATATGGTTTCTGATCTAACGGTCGATATTTTGTGTAGTATATTGCTAAATCGGGAGAACATTCTCAGATGATCACACCTCATTGGTGTAATTATATTTATCTGTAAGATATTTTATTTATTATTTTATTTTATTTTTTTATATACACATCAACTTGAATTTGTGGAGATGCCAAGAAAAACCATAGTTTGTATGTTTTCGGGTAATTTAAAGTGCGATGTCCTTATCATTCAAATTAATTATTGACTTTCAAAATTATAACTTTGATATAAATGATAAGAGGAGACTTTCTGGAGTATTTTATCGACTTTTAAACAATTGTTCGTGTTAGTGGAACAGTTCAAATCAGATGATATATGTAATGATAAACAATCATTTGTGACTCATTGTATGACAAGATTATATTTTTATTCTTGTCATCAAGTTATTAAAAATCATTAGGATTCAAAAATTTATAATGGGATTAATCATCAGAGGATCAATCTACGCCAATAAAAATCTAAAAATATTTTGGTCAGAACGAGTAAATGAAAAGATAATGTAGGCAATTTATTATCTCTGAGATAAGAGAGGACCAAAAAGATTTATTGCATTGCACAAGGCTTAAGAATTGGCAATGCATTGGCGAAACTATTAATATCCACTCGAGTAAAGACAAAGCATCGGTTAAATTCGAAACATATTTATATAGTACGGAGTATAAATTAATTCATATGGTTCAGGTTTAGCAGTAATATATACTTTTAGTTGCACGATTTGAGACGGGTCCAAATTCCAAAATATTTATTCTTATAATACCAAAATAAACATCGGATATATTTCTTTACAAAGCAAGGAGCTAATTTATCTCTTAAGTTTCCGTTCACAAAATTAGTTACAATTTTTCGGTCTTCTTTCAAGTCTTGGCCAACCCAGATAACGATCTGCCCAACGTCGTTTTACTATTTAAGTATATTCTAATAACGATAGAAACATACTAATATCGACAAAACATAAAGATCATGTATCTAAAAGTTCAATAACGAAATAATATAACTTCAACATAAATCGAAGTATCGAACCAAACCATATACTAATAGGCTAATATAATAGCATATATATAATAATTGGTTAGTGACTTAGTGTATTTTTTTAAAGAGTCTATTTTTTTATTATGCAAGTTCAACGTCAAGGAGGGTCATGCGGGTCGTGGACGGCACACCAGCATCGGCTTCTTCTTCGTGTTTCGGTCCAAAACATGATTGGAGTATTATATAAACCATAGTAATGGTCAACAAAATGAGTTGAAACGTCATTTTTTGTACTTCCAAGGCACTCTTGTTAATTATTTGAATTTCTTATAAAGTTTGTTACCCCTCCTACCAAGGTAAACCGTGTACATTATCAGTAATAATAAGATCTTAATTCATTACTTTTTTATAAGTCTTTTTGACAGTATCACTTTCAATAACTACCATCGAATAAATGAGTCAACCTCTGTAAAAACTCTAGAAGACACCGAGGACAAGAGGTTTGACACTAAAAATTAAAAACGAATATAAACGTGCCTTGACCCATGAGTATATATACTCTTATTGTGAATGATAATAATATACTCTTATTATTATTATAAAAAATAAAGAATTATCATTAACAAAAAGGACTTTTTTACTATCTAATTATATTTACAAAACAATAGAACAATATAGCTATGCTATTCAAATAATATGTAAACTAACTATGACCCACTTAAAAATTACTAAAAACTCATTTTTCTTAACGTTATAAACATATGTTACCCATATTTCTTTATAAATTATACTATAATATATAATTTTTTTTCCGGACTATACTATAATATATAATTTTTTCTGGACTATACTATAATATATGTTTTTACACGAGAAGGCTTATATAGTATAATACTTGAGGTTCTAATTATATATCAGTTTTATATTAATATATTGTACTATATCAATTTTTGTATCGTACTATACTATTTATAAAATTAATTATTTCACATAATTTATATAATATGAGTCATCAAATAGAAATGAGAGAGGAGAGGAGGTGAGGGGAAGGGGAGGGAAATGGGAGGATGGGAAAGGAGAAGACAGGGAGGGGAGAGGATGGGAAGAGGAAGAGAAGAGATAGAAGACATGAAGGTAAGAGAGGAGAAGGGAAGAGAAGACGAGAAAAGAAAGAAGAAAATAGTAGTTTGGTATATATTGTATAAAATATAAAGTATATTATATCACCCTTTTTCATATGATTATTCTATTAATTTTAACTGGTCTTGTGGTTATTACAGTCAATTTTCCCTAACAAGAAGAGATCATGGAATGTTTAAAAAAAAAAAAAAAAATCATGGAAGGTAGTTGGGAGAAAATTACTAGGGTTGAGCGAGTCAATGCACATCTACCACCTTTGGTAAAATTAACACGTGTAACATATACTACTATCTGCAAGAAAAAAACAAACCTTTTTTAGTAACTTTTTATCTAGTGTATACATTTTCACTGTTTGTAATATTTTTCCTCTTTGGTCTATGTACCAACGTCATTTTGTCTCTCTTTGTTTTGAACTAAATATTTCATCTATTATATTCACACAAACCACTATCTATTTTTATGTATAAACTGTTAAACTGTATTTAATGGTTTTCTACCTCGACATATTTTCTTCAATGAAAGGGTTTTCTTGTTATATTGAAAGTAGATATATATATGTATATATATCCACTAATTTAAATGAAAATATTTAACATTGTAATGTTAATTTTTTTTTGTAACAAAGAAATCCTGGACCTGAAGTCTAAAAATCTTCACGGATCAGAGACCAGATCAAGTTAAACTCAATTTTAGTTTATTTATTTATTTTACTGTGTTAAAACAACAAAAACTAAAGATGCGTATTTTTTTCTTAGACCATCTCTAATACATTTCTTCATTTTCTACTCCAAAATAGAGTAACTCCAAAATGAAGTTGTGTTTTGCTCCAATGTATTTTTCTATTTTCTATTCTAAAAAGGAATATTCTAAATAGATTCTTATTCGATTTTATTATAAATATTTTTTGGTTTTAAAATTTACAAATAAATCCCACTTATTTTATTATTTACAATTTCTTTCAAAAACTATAACTTAAATATTTATTAAATAATGAAAACATAACATCACAAAAAACATATTTAATTTTTATTTAAACATTACTATTACTAAAAATTTATCATTAATATTTTTAGTATTTGTTGTCTTAAATTTATTTATATTGTTTATCTTAATTTCAACACTTATTAAGTATTTTAAAGTTTATAATATTTTGAATTTTTTTAGGAATAATTGCAGTGTTTAAATATTCATAATTATCAGTTTTATAATATTTTTTATAAATATTAAATAATATAAAATATAATTATTTTAAATCTAAAGGATTAATTTGCAAATAAAAAAGTCTAACTCCAAAATGGAGTAGAGTTTAGATCTACTCCAAATATGAAGTAAAATTTAGGTTTACTCTATTTTGGAGCTGAAAATAGAGTAGAGTCGGAGAAGATTTTACTCTAAAATAGCATTTAGAGTTAAAAATAGAATAGAGTTAGATATGCTCTTACACTATTTTTTTGTTTTATTCTAATGTATGATCTCGTTAAAAATGGCATGTTTCACGGCTACCTCTCCTACACTTGAAAGGATGTGTTTGATTTCGAAGAAACGCAAAATCAGTATCATGGTTCTGTTGCATTCATAGGATTAGATGGAGGAATAAATTTTGGCGAATGAGTTGGTTAACTTGTCGCGTTCTTTTTTAGTTATACTAAAAGTAATCGCAGAACCACTTAACCACCTCCACACCTCTTGCTTTTGCTTTTTCAGGTATTAGGTCAAATAACGCCAACTCAATTCATTTCTATTTATTTGTTTCTAAATATTGCTGGACGAGTTTTTCTATCTGATAAGCAAGCAATACGTAAGTTAATTTAGAAAAAAAAACTTAAACGCTAGTTGGTTAGTTTATTTACATTTATTGTCTAGGTAATTTAGCCAAATTAAACATTTGCTTTAGCCTCCAATTTTTTTTGTTTTTTTTACTTTTTTATATTAAATAAGCCATCAAATTTTTTTTAGCAGTTGCAATAAAGAGCTCCCAAATTTTATAAAATCTAATATTTTTTAATTTTATTTCTTTTTTGTTCTAGCTCCCAAATTTTCAGAACCGACCCGTAACTAAAAGGTGTCTGTAAATGAAGAAAGCATTCAAGATCTAATAATTAAATCCACTGAGGTTCAGCGACGTACTTAATTTTCAAAACATCCGTTAGAAATCAAATCAACTTTATTATAAGATTTTTTTAATCGGATGAACACGACTCTAAAATTAACCTTTAACTCATAACATCGACCAATTTTTACCTTGATCATACAGCAAAAAATGATATCTCTCTCGCCGAAAACTTATAAACTCCTAGTTTTGTTCTCTTAAACGGTCAAAACGTACGTTATATTGTCAATTTGTCATTACTTTTAATGAACACCAAGTAACAACTAACAACGTAGATATATCACGGCATTGGATAATTCAAACATTATCTTAAAAAGGTTAGAAACCTCTTTGGCTTAAACTCTTCAGGATCTTCCCAAGAGTCAGGATCTTCCATCACAGCATAAACATTGATAACAAGTTTTGTACCCTTAGTTATGTAGAACGATCCCTTGTTGAAATTCTCGTAGCAAGAGAGGCGCACTCTGCGCACGCGGCCGGGTGCAATCTTAAAACTTCTTTGATGACTGCTCGGAAGTAAGGAAATTTGGGTAGATCAGTCTCTTGAACCAACCTTTTTTTCACCATGGAATTGTTTTCTTCTCTCAATCTATCAAGGATCTTAGGGTTGTTGATGATTTCTGCCATCCTCCACCATATTGTTATTAAAGAGGTGTCGCTAGCTGCAAAGAAAAGGTCCTTCAATTGCAAATATCTCTAAATACATTATACAATGGTGTTTGTTAGATTATTAATGAAATATTACACCAACGCAAGGATAACTAAAAATCATTTACCGCGATTAATGTCTTGATATGGTTCCCACTGATCTTACATTCTGCATTTTCGTCTCGAGAAGCTGTGCCAACAATGTGTCCAGAAATTGGATTATAAAAACGAAGTATAATTAAGATGAATTTGTGACTGTTGTTGTATTATGAACGAAAATGTGTGTTGGAAAACAGAAAACAGAAAACAGAAAACAGAAAACAGAAAAAGTTAACCAAGCAAAAAAAAGGCATATAAATGAAGGTAAACCATTAACATGCATGAAGTGAAGTCACGTGTGAAATCATCTATCAAAGTCTCAAAGCCTGTGTTATCACTTTTCATTCATTACTTTTTCCCTGCTTTGCCTTTTCTTTTTTTAACACTGAACAATAATATTGAACTCGAAAAGTTTCCGAAGTAACATAGCCCGAAGGCTGAAACCGAGAGACAAAAGGCTAAAACAGAGAGTTCTAAAGCTGGATTTAATAGCTCACTTTTGTCAATGCAATTTTTCTAAAAGCCCATAACTTTAATATACTTCACTGGGCCTAAATAGGTCCACGGTGCGTCAACTGAAAATGTTGGTCCACTAGTCTCTCATTTCTTTTTGGTTCTTCCTTCTTTCCAATCTATATATATTAGCAAATACTATAAAGTACAAATACTATAAATACGAGGAAGTGACGATGCGTGTGAATGTAGAAATGATTTTGCCGGAAACATGAAGAAGTGTTATGATTCATGTAGAAAGGGCAAAACACATTTGTGGATCAAAGAAACCATCATTTCTCTCTTCACTCTCAACTCAAGCATTTTTGGTTTCTTCCTCCTCACACTTTTGACATCATTTTCAGTTATCGTTGATTACTACTTATTTAATTTGGTTTTCATCACCAATATCTTTCTACAAGATCTACTTTATATTGGCATGGCTTTGACATCCCAGGCTTTTCTAAGTGGAAATTGTGAACCGTTAAAATCAAATACGGTCATATAATATAACTATGTTAAGGACATATATAATTGAGTGCATATAGCATTGAATATATTGGTTGATGTGAGGCTCTAAGGAGAGAAACAAATTTTTAGTGTTTACATCAGAGACAAGATTCATTTACAAGAATGAAGAATGATACAAATAGTTGTCTCTGATGCAAACACTTGAGTAATATTTTTTTCGAAGGTGATTTTTTTTTTTTTGAGTAATCCCGTATTCCCTTAATTTTTTTTAATCAAGTGTCGTTTTTAGTATTTATTTTTCGTTTTATAAAAATAATGTCCTTTTATATTTTTAGTGCAAAAGTTTTAAAGAGAATTCCAGTTTTGCTGTAGAAAAAGTTGCAGAATGAATAAGAGATGCAGAGTAATCATATTTTTTTAATGTTTAATGTTAATTCTATAAAAAAAAATTTATTTATTATTCAAAAAGTTGCAGAGTTTTATAAAGAATTAAGAATGAATGGGGACATTAAATAACTTTTGAAGGAAATAAATATTT
Source organism: Thlaspi arvense (assembly GCA_911865555.2). Lineage (NCBI taxonomy): Eukaryota > Viridiplantae > Streptophyta > Magnoliopsida > Brassicales > Brassicaceae > Thlaspi > Thlaspi arvense. The sequence continues at coordinate 63,625,312 of OU466860.2, forward strand.
TGTCGGTAACTCGTTTTTTTTCATTAATGCAAAGTCAATGAAGTAAATGTTCTTTCATTTCTCATGCAATAGTTCTTTGATTCTCACAGGGTGAGGGATGTTACACGTCATTTGTACGCCAACGCCTTCTCTTACTCTTCATTACTTCTTTTGACTCTTTAAAGATTCACGTAGTTTCTAAATCTAATCACGATAATTAATATGTTATCTTAAAGTATCAAATTCATAATTAAATTCGTAGTGACGGAATTGATTTGTTTATATTCATTTCTTTTCAATAATTCAATGTTTTAATGTTTTTCGTTAAGAGTTTGAATTGTTTCACATATTTTGTAATTATAACTTAAACTTTTGAATCGAGAGGCTGGAAATACAGTTTGCACGTAATACTTGATTTAAGATGTTAAATTGTTAATTAAGTAAGGTATGTTTAACAGTTTAAGTCCTATTTGACCTATAACAATCAGAGTTATGACAATTATTTTCTTGTATAATCAAATGTTCAGTTCTTTTTTTTTCTTTCAACTATTCATATTTTAATGCATGATTGCATGCAATGTGCTAATGTTGATAAGCTGTTAATTAAAACCACGAATTGCATAAATAATTTTGAAACAGACCACAATTCACTACAATATATTAATATTTCTTTCTACATAATATATGTATGTGTTAGGAGATCTTCGAAATCGAGTTAGAAGGAAAATTGACATTTAATAGGTAAATTTCTTATTTAAAATAGATAAACTCTTTATTTAACAATTAAAAATATAATAAATGTTAATTTTATGGGTGTATTCAACTTAACATTTAAAAAGATTTGAGTCTTAATGAGTTCTTAGATGATTTTGGTTATATTATAGAAGTTGTTATGGTTTTTTTTTAAAAAATCTATGAAATCCTACACAAACCATGAAATTTAAATTTTTCTAACTTCAACTAGAAAGCTCTAATACAATATCATGAAATCACTATAAAATTCTTAAGATTTACTAATTAAAATATTTTTAATAATAATAAATTTAAAAATATATTTTCAAATTAGGAGTTCAATAACACTAAATTTTAAACAATTTTTTTAAAACTGTGTTTCCATAACAAATTATTTATGATTGTAAACAAATCACTCCAAATTACACTTTCCAACTCGATCTCCTAATTTCTAAGATCTTCTAACAGGCCCGGTCTAACTAAAATAGTGGTCCAAAACTATAAAAGAAAAGATGTAAACTTTATTTGGTCATTTTAAATTTGTGACCCATTTTTAAATTTTTTTCAAAATTTATAACCCATTTTTAACCTAATTTTTTCAAAAATATTGGTGGTCCTAAGCGCTGGCTTAGCCCGTTTACCCTCTGGACCGGCCCTGTCTTCTAACAGAATGCTAAAAAGTAAAAACACAGTATTGTTTTCCTAATTATTTTTCATCATTTTGTAAATAGAAAATAAACGATGGTGTTTTACATTCGCAGGTTAGTCCACCATGTCTAGCGCTATTGTTCAAAATCTTAATGAAAACTGCTATTTTGAATTTTTTTTGCAAATGATTACCTTTTTCATATTAAATTCTACAAGTAGTACCATTAATCCTATACGCAAAAAAAAAAAAAATGTAGAAAATTACAACCGACAATCTAAAAAGATAAAGATCATACTTTGTACACACCTTTAATGGCATGACAAGTTAAACCATCAATGGAGGAGATAAATTTCTCAATAAGTGCAAAAAGAGATCTTTTGAGGAAAAAAAAAAGAATCATAAAGAATTCTTATCAAATTAAGAAAGTGTTTTGCTTTTTATACATAAAATTTCATAGATTACACCTTTTTTGTGTGCAAATCATGGATCACACCACTTTAATAATTCCATGTTATAATCTATTTTTAGTCGTATTACAAAAAAAATTCCAGGCTTTTATAAATTTTCTTCATGATTTATAAATATTAAAATAAAAATAAAAAGTTTTTAGCTAGAGAGAGAAAAAGAAAAAGAAAAGTAAAATAAAAAAAAGATTTTACCCAAAAGAAAGAAAACGGGTTTTCAGTGAGAAGAATCAATTACTTTTTCAACTAGAAAAAGAAACCAATGATACTGTTTCTGAAATCTTAGAGAATGAATTCTCATTTATGAAAAAGCTTCAACTGTCTTCTTTTCTCTATCTCTCTCTCTCTCTTTGGCATTTCAGAATTTTCCAATTAAAATAAGTAGTCTTGTCATAGTCAGAGGTAGACGAAGCTTAATATTATATAATAATCTACTCAATGTTTACTTCCATGATGTTATGCAGTGACAAAAATGCTCCTTTTTCTTGATTTTATGTCCTTTTGGTTTCTCGTGTACTTGAGAAGCACCACAGAGTGAAAATAAACACTTTTTTTCTATCTTCAGATCTCTTGTCTTCAACTGCTTGAGCTTTCTGGGTTTTTGCATGAAGACCCTAAAGTAGCTTTAGTGAGATTTTGCTTTCTAATAAACTTTTCTGTGGGGAGAGATTTTTGTTGTTTAGCGCTTAAAGAGATTTCTTCAATGGGTCTTGGTTTCTGGGGTTATGCACTGATTCTTCCTCTGTTCTTGAAGCAATTTTCTTGCCAAGAACCAAACACAGATGGTTTCTTTGTCTCTGATTTCTTCAAACAAATGGGTTTAAGCTCTTCTCAAGCTTACAACTTCTCTGCTCCCTTCTGTTCATGGCAAGGCTTGTTCTGTGATTCTCAGAACGAGCATGTGATTGTGTTAATTGCTTCTGGAATGGGTTTATCTGGTCCAATCCCTGACACAACCATTGGTAAACTCAGCAAGCTCCAATCTTTGGATCTCAGCAACAACAAAATCTCTGCTTTGCCATCTGATTTCTGGAGTTTGAACACTTTGAAGAGTCTCAACCTCTCCTTCAACCAGATCTCTGGGTCTTTCCCTAGCAATGTTGGAAACTTTGGGCAGCTTGAGTCCCTTGACATCTCTCACAACAATTTCTCTGGTCAAATCCCTGAAGCTGTGGATTCTCTTGTTAGCTTGAGAGTCTTGAACCTTGATCACAATGGGTTTCAGATGTCAATACCAAGAGGACTTCTCGGTTGTCAATCTCTGGTTTCCATTGATCTCTCCTCTAACAGGCTTGAAGGGTCTCTACCTGATGGGTTTGGCTCTGCATTTCCAAAGCTCAAAACTTTGAACCTTGCAGGAAACAAGATTCATGGCAGGGACACAGATTTTGCTGATATGAGATCCATCACTTCTCTCAACATTTCAGGGAATCAGTTTGAAGGTTCTGCAACAAGTTTATTCAAGGAGTGTCTTGAGGTGGCTGATCTCAGCAGAAACCGGTTTCAAGGTCATATCTCTCAGGTAGACTCCAACTGGTTTAGTTTGATATACCTTGACTTGTCTGAGAATGAGCTAAGTGGAGATATCTTCAAGAATCTGACACTGCTAAAGAAGCTTAAGCACTTGAATCTTGCTTGCAATAGATTCAACAGAGGGGTGTTTCCGAGGATCGAGATGCTTTCTGGTTTAGAGTATCTTAACTTGTCAAACACAAACCTTTCTGGTCACATACCTGAAGAGAGCTCAGAGCTGAGTGATTTGAGCACACTAGATGTCTCTCGAAACCATCTATCAGGACATATACCGATCTTGAGCATCAAGAACCTCGTGGCTATCGATGTTTCGAGGAACAATTTGACTGGAGAGATACCAATCTCTATCCTTGAGAAGCTCCCTTGGATGGAGAGATTCAACTTCTCTTTCAACAACTTAACACTGTGTACCGGAAAATTCTCACCGGAAACTCTGATCAGATCCTTCTTTGGCTCTACAAGCAGCTGCCCTATCGCTGCAAACCCGACGCTCTTCAAGAGAAGACGATCAGCCACTGGAGTACTCAAGCTGGCTTTGGCAGTGACGCTTTCCGCTATGTTCTTGCTCATAGCAGCACTGGTCTTTGTAGCATTTGGCCGCAGAAAGAAACCAAAATCCGGCGAAGCCAAAGATGTCTCGTTCAAGGAGGAACAAAGCATTTCAGGTCCATTCTCTTTCCAAACAGATTCCACTACATGGGTTGCTGATGTCAAGCAGGCAAATGCTGTTCCAGTGGTTATCTTTGAGAAGCCATTGTTGAACATCACGTTCTCTGATCTCTTGTCCGCAACTTCGAATTTCGACAGAGACACTCTCTTAGCGGACGGTAAGTTCGGTCCTGTTTACAGAGGTTTCCTCCCCGGTGGGATTCACGTAGCTGTCAAAGTTTTGGTCCACGGCTCAACTCTTAGTGACCAAGAAGCAGCGAGAGAGCTCGAGTTTCTTGGAAGAATCAAGCACCCGAATCTTGTTCCTTTAATCGGATATTGCATAGCCGGTGATCAAAGAATCGCTATTTACGAGTACATGGAGAATGGTAACTTGCAAAACCTGCTTCACGATCTACCGTTTGGCGTTCAGACAACAGATGATTGGAGCACTGATACATGGGAAGAAGAAGATGACAATGGAATCCAAAACATAGGGCATGAGGGTCCCGTGGCGACATGGCGGTTTAGGCACATGATAGCACTTGGAACCGCCCGAGCATTGGCCTTTCTTCACCACGGTTGTTCACCGCCAATGATCCATAGGGATGTGAAAGCTAGTAGTGTGTATCTTGACCAGAATTTGGAGCCAAGATTATCCGATTTCGGTTTAGCTAAAGTCTTTGGAAGTGGACTAGACGATGAGATCACCAACGGCTCACCCGGTTATCTCCCTCCCGAGTTCTTGCAAACCGAACACGAGATGCCGACACCGAAGTCTGATGTCTATTGCTTTGGAGTGGTTCTGTTTGAGCTGATCACAGGGAAAAAGCCTGTTGAAGATGAGTATCTTGATGAGAAAGATACAGACTTGGTGAGTTGGGTTCGAAGTTTGGTTAGGAAGAACCAAGGATCAAAAGCTATTGATCCCAAAATCCAAGAGACAGGCTCAGAAGATCAGATGGAAGAAGCTCTCAAGATTGGATACCTTTGTACTGCTGATCTTCCTTCAAAGCGGCCAAGTATGCAGCAAGTCGTGGGTCTTCTTAAAGATATCGAACCTAAACATAATCAATGAAAACAGAATCACATTCTGAATCTCTCTGCAAACATCTCGAAAGTTTTTATTTCTTGACCTTCTTTTTACTGTTTTGCTTGCTCCCAAGTTCCTTATGATGTATGGATTGTTGTATATATGAGCTTGTTCTCTTTCACATCCAATCTCTTATGTTCTTGCTTCATTTATATATAACTTGTTCCAGCTTTAGCTGGAATGTAATTCAGATAATCACATGAATCTTGATCACAATTAAGAAACAATGAGTTACAGTTTCTATACTTCAAAGTAATAGAAAGAGAGCAACAAGCTGCAAATTAGGAAGAAGCTTGAGTACTTGAGTTCCAGCTTGAGTTTCCGTAGATGTAAGAGCTGAATCCCCAGAAAGTCAAGAGTAAAGACAGAATCTTGAAACCGCTCATCGGATCATGAAGCAATATAACAGCAGCTACGCTCGTGATTGGCACTCTCACGGCGTTAAGCACTCCCGCCATTACCGTGGACGCAAGAAACAAGACAGCGGTCGCTCCAAGAACGCCGAGCTGAAACGTGACCGCGCTCCAAACAAGAACCTGAGTGTACAGAGACTCTCCGCCTTTGAAGCTCTTAGCTTCTTGAGCCATCCCTTGGAAGTCTTTGCTCACAACCATCCCAAGAGTGGTAAACGCAAACGCTACTAGAGAAACCATGACTTGCTGCTCCAAAGCGACGTGGAAGAACCTTCTTCCGAGTAGTTTCACAAAGAGAAGCTCGGATAACGCGAAAATGAGCCCGTGAAGCGCTGATCCCATTATGTCCCAGAAGAAACCTGCAAAGTATTGGCGGTTGCTTACATAATCGTACCGATCAGAGCTCGAATCCAGAGCTATTATAGCCATAGCACCGGTTATAACCACAATGGAGTTGATAACCGAAGGGTTAAGCGGGTTTTTCACGATGAGATAGCCGAACAAAGCGGAGAACGCAAGCGAGGATGATGCAAGAAGCGAAGAAGTCGATGCAGGGAGGTATGCGTAGGCGTAAGCGTACATAAGGTTATCTGCAGCGCTCAAGAAACCGAGGATGATGTAAGAAAGAACAAGCTTTGTGCTGAGAGGTGTTGGTTTGATCTTTCGAAAGATGTATGTGGGAAGTAGGATGAGACAAGTGATTGGCCATCCAGCGACACAAACCCAAGAGATGATCCATTTGCTTTTGCCACCATTGGAGAAGTAAAGACGAGAGAGTAGACTAGAAGCTGGGAAAGCTGTGAGCATTGACGCACCACTGAGAATCAATAGGATCCAATGTGAAAGTGGCTTTGATTCGTAAGCTTCTCTTGTCGATTTCTTGACATTAGAAACCCAGTTTGAATACGAAAACGAAACAGATGGGTGTTCTGTTTCTTCATCCATTAGAAGCCCTGAACATTAAAGAAGCAAATTTGATCAGAGAAAGATGTGAAATTCTGCAAAAGTTTACTGCAATTTCTCAGAATGAAACAAAGTTTCAAAGAAACACAATCGATGAAGGGTTCAAGAATCGGAATCAACAGTCAGACACAAACACACTGGTGAAGATACCATCAAGACGAGTCTGATCTGAATCTAACAACTTAATCAAAACTTTTTGGAAATTCTCTAGTGAATTGAGACCATAATTGTCTCAGGTTCTCCCCTAAACCTGAAAAATCTCAGTTTTATCAGATTCTTATGATCTCTTATCTCAGCCCTAGCTTCACAAACAGGGTTGTTCAACAAGATAACCCATGAAGAAACAATCGATGAACCGTTACTATCAACAGGAGTCTGATCTCAATCTAACAATTAAAAAATCAAAACTTTATGAAATTTCTATAATGAAATTGAGACCAAAATCGTCTCAGGTCTTCCCCTAAACCATAAAAATCTCAGCTTTATCAAATTCTTATGATCTTAACTCAGCCCTAACTTCAGAAACAGGGTTTGTTCAACAAGAAATCCCAAACTTGAGAAACCCAATTTGGTGAAACTCAAGTTTTTGAGGACTATTATCAAATTCCTCGCGTAACCCAAAACTGAGTGACAAAAAACCAGAGGAAAAACGAAAACCCTGAAATGAGATTTAAGAGAAATACTCACTGACTGATAATTTGGACTCGGGATTATCGATGATCAAAGTTGTCATTTCTATAAACCTCTTCACGCTTTATTAGTGCTTTCCTTTTAAACCGTAATTATTCCGGTGGAGAAAGAATCTGTGCATGCGAACAGAGCTCATGAGCTTTTAGGAGTTCACGGATCCTAGCCGTTGGATTCGCTAAACTGGCTATTAACGGCTGAGATCTTGAGTTTGAGTTTTCTCTCTACGAAAGTGGTAGGTTTAGCAAAAGGCTCAAAAAAAAAGCAAAAGGCTCATATCCACACGTTCCGTTTACATGTTTCTGATTTATTGGGGATAATTGATGTAACGCTTTCTTATTTATATAAAAAAGATAGTTTTTGTCTCTTCTTAACCATTCCAATAATCTTAAAATCTCTACTTCAAAAACCAATAAAAATAAAGACATGATGGCACTTAATCCCTCATCACATACGACATATATACCCACCATAGGTGTTGGTGGGGAGTGGGGACTCCGGAGTAAATACTAGAAGATAACATGGTTTTTTTAATGATATCTGTGATTTGTTTTTCGTTTTATTTATATCAATAATTTCCAAATAGGAAAATTATCTGTGATTTCCAATAATTTATATCAATAATTTTCCTGTGATTCGGCATCTACATTGTATTCATTTAATTTGTTGTGTCAAAATATCAAAATGTGTTTTATGGGTTTTAAATAGCTTTAAAAAAAAACTAGAGCGTACCAACACGTGTTTTATGGATTTTTTTTTGTGTTTAGGGATTCAAACCTCTTTGGAACAGAGATATATTTTTTAAAATTAGAATATAAAAAGGATAACTTTAGGTACTAACGAACATTTTGGACCGAAGACCTAGAATTTTCATAGTTAATTAAAAAAAAACCTAAAACTCTTCTATACATTTTTAAATAGTTATGGGTAAAAAGGAACAAAATCCAGATTTTGAGTAATCTAACTCTAAACTTACTATTAAACATGTTTCAAATGAAGAAAAACATGTAGGAGGATGTATTCAACTTAACATTTGAAATGATTTGGAAGGATTTAAGTTTTAATGAGTTTTTAAATAATTTGGTTGAATTATGAAAATTGTTATAATTTGATATCAAAATTCTATCAAACTCCACCTAAAATAATGAGATTTGGATTCTTATATTTTTAACTAGGAAATTCCATCAAAACATCTTCAAATCAATCTAAGTTTCTTAGAATCCACTACTTAAATTATTTCCAATAACAGTGAATTTGAAGATATATTTTCAAATCACTAGTTTAATAATATTGAATTTTAGACAATTTTTTAAAATTTATGTTTCAATAACAGAGAGTTTGTGACTTTGATACAAATCACTCTAAATTTTATTTTAAATACACTCCCCGTAAAGTTATGTTGTAATATTTTCAAGCTAAGATTGTAATATCTTTTTTTAATCTCATTAACACAATCCCCATAAATTTTAATAAAAATTATCTGAATAACCAAATAACTAATTAATATCCATTTTGTTTTGATATATATGATTATTGATCATTAAGTATAAGTTTCAAATATTGATTTCATATATAAACCCATCTAACATTTTAAAAATTATCCCTTAAAAATTTATGACTGCCAAAGAGTATGACTTACGTTATTTGCTTCATTGAATCTTTCATCCAACATGCACCTCAGATGAAAAATAAAGAACTCGATATTGTGAGACTAGACAATCTTCCCAATAATCATATATTTTCTTACCTTGTATAAAAAAGACGTTGACTGTGGTCTATTTTATAGATTAATAATTTCTGGTTCAGACCCGAAGAAGCCTCTGCGTTGAGAGCCATTATCCGGATTCCAGAGCATCTTAAACAAACTCCTGAGTTAAATGTTGTCAATGTCTGAAGTAGAGAAAGTTGAGGAGTGTTGGAGATCTGATACCTTAAACATGGACTTGTTCCTTCAAATTTTCTAAAGATATGTACCCCAAGAAAAGACAGATGAAAAAATTGTTGATGAGTGTTGGAGATCTGATACCTTAATTGAAGAAATAGTTTTGGTCGAACTTTGTGCAATTGAAAAATTGTATAAAAAGTTCCATTAATTTGTTGTCATTCTGCCATTAGTTTGACTTTAGTCTACTATTAATTTGTATTTAGTCTACTATTAATTTGTATTTAGTCTACTTTCAGTTGTATAATAAATTAGTCTGTTATAAATCTATATTTAGAGAGATGTAACATTTGAAATAATTTGGAAGGATTTGAATTTTAATGAGTTTTTAGATGATTTGGTTGAATTATGGAAATTGTTATGATTTAATATTCAAAATTTTATCAAACTCTACCTAAAACCATGAGAAAATAACCACTCCAAATTTCTTAAAACTCACTATTTAAATTATTTTCAATAATAGTGAATTTGAAGATACATTTCCAAATCACTAGTTCAATAATACTGAATTTTAAATAATTTTTTTAAATTTATGTTTCAATAACAGAGGATTTGTGATTTTAATACAAATCACTCTAAATTCTAATTTGAATACACCCTCCTTAATATATCATTATAGTCTGAATGGAAAAATAGGTAGAAAAATAGTGTTGGTTTTAATAAAATATTTTTTAGATGGATCCATTTCTACAATTTTTCCGAGATGTTTATTTTTTTTGCATTATTTTTCCATTGTAGATTATTCTAGATCATTTCCTCTATAAATTATATTCATGGAAAAGCCCTTATTAATGATCTTAGTAAAACACAAGAGAACGCAAGCTCTTTATTTAATGTAATATGTAAGTTAGTCTAGGTGTACGGGATTAACTAATAAAGACAAGACACGATCAATAGTCTTTGCTTTGTCGGGAGAGCCGTGCCCATCACCATATTGATACATGCACTGCGACATGCGTGCCAGGTTTATTGCAGCTTCCATAAAACCCCGAGGAACTAGCGAGGAATCATTTGAAATTATCTCGTAATTCATCTCATTCCATGTGTCGCTGATCATCTGCTGCACGTACGCGCGCGACTTCTCTTCGGAAGCTCCCGTCTCATTCATGTAACACTGGATTGATTTGAGAACGTCTCCTCTTTTCAATTCATCCTATATACATCAATACACAAGCTCATATATATACACCATATAAGTTGTATGTATATTTGTTAAGATATGGACCACAGTTGCCCCAAAAAAAAAAAAGATATGGACCACTCGATCAAGTTTTCTCATATCAAGTTTCATTCCTGATCATTATGATTTAGCTTATCGTATGGGTAGGATATGAACCACTCAAGTCAATATTATTTAGTTTTGCGATAGAAACATGTGAACTTTCACAGTTTCACGCTCAATTTTTTTTTAATAATAGTTTATTCATGCAGATGATTAGAAACTAGAGGAGTAGATCGTTTACCGGCGAAGTTGCAAGGTCGTTGGCTAGGCGTAACACGATGGCAGAGCATCGGACGACGTGTTGTTGGTGTTGGGATAAAGTCTCCAGGACCTGACCAGAGATTTGGTCGGAAAAGACGCAGTAAAAATGGACTAATGAAGCTGGAGCCCAGATTGAAATCCAAGCATTTTGCATGTATTCTTCAACACTTGGTTTGTGTTTTCTTTTGCGCCACTTTGCTTCAACTAGATATGCTTTACACAAATCTTCCCACTTATTTTAAGATAATTATTAAGAATTATCAATTATAATGTCTTCTAATTAAAACCGGTAATTAAAAAAAATGTGTGTATATATATACTTACCGCTTTTTTTAGGAAAGGAATCACATTAATGTTTTTATCTTTGAGAATATCACGTCCAATGCTATTTGTTTCATTGTACAATACTAGATAACACAGCTTCATGTACTCGGGAAGTTCATCAAGCCGATTTATATCCCAACTGCAACACACACACACATATATGTTACAATCCAAAGTCTGTAAAGTTTAATTAATAGACCAAGAGAAGAAGAACCTGAGTACTTACTTTTCAACCATGGTAGTGAATTGTTGAAGTTCATCAAGAGTGCCATATACATCGTAGATGTCATCAATGGTTGTGATGAGTGCATTTATTTTAGTTATAATTCTTCGAACGTATCCAAATTGAGGCTCTTGGATTTGTCCAACAGTCCAAAAATAATTCTCCACTATTCTGTCTCTTACAAAGTGAAGTTGACTACTCAAACCAGTCTCCCTCCACCAGCTTCAAACACATATAAAAAGGTGAAGAAAATAAAGAATATACCGTATATATTAATTTGTTGTGAATCAATATATTGGTTATATTAATCATTATTACCTTGAGAGGTCTTTGAGTTCTTCTTGATGAACAGCTTGTACGATATTAAAATCGATTTTGGCGAATTCAATTAAGACATTATGTTTACTGTACGCATCTATGTACCGTTTTGTTTCTAGCCTTTTCATTCTCCAATGGTACGGCATCTCTAGTCCTTCGACGGCCATCTCAAAGAAATTTTTATTGTAAATATTATGATCATGATTATCAATAAATTTTCTTAGCTGATGGTTTGCATAAGCCCTAACGACTTTATGCAATTTAGTATCCGATTTTGTCGCAAGATAAGATGCTTCGTATAGAGAGATGAGACCTTTTATATCACCACTCTCAAACGTACCATCTTCCATTTTGTTGATGAACACATCAAATATGCCTGAAAGAAACGATCTATTTATTAACATGCATGAAATTTCAAAAGTTAGAAATTAGATTTTTATTTATCTTGACCATGGTACTAACCTTCTGAGACATTGAAACCATGTTCTCTAAGGAGTCGAAATTTGAGTGCGGTGGCATGTAAATCTTCTTTGTCACATTCTCTAACATTTTTGTGATATAACTCCGTTAAAATTTTATCAATTTCATGCTGAAAATGATACGAGACCCCGAGTTTCTGTAATTCGTCGATGAGCTCTAATTGATCAAGCTGAGTCGTCGTCGTCTCATCATCAAGCATCTTCCTCACCTTTCCTTTTAGCAAATCTCTATCTCTTACTCTATTTTCTCTCTGTGTGGGACGTATTACTATGTTAGCAAATACATAATTTTATTTTTAAATAGCAAATATAAAGAATACGACCATATACTCGTATACTTAGAAATACGTACATACCGCATAGATATTGTCTAGCGAAAGAAGGAAGTTGTAGTCCCAATGAGAAGGCTGATAGTTTGCTGAGCCTCGAAGAGGTTCAACAGTAGCACTAACCGTTTTGGTCGTCATTGATTTTAATGCGAAACGCCGAGAACTTCGAGAAGTAGGTGGAAGAGAAATATGGTAAATATGAGTTGAACCAATAAATAAAGTAGCCATTGAATGTTATAACTTAGTGTTGCTGACAATTTGATTAACACACTCCACTCATTCTTATACAGGAGGGATGTTGATGTAGGGTAAATATTCGTTTGGATGTTCATGTAGGGTAAATATTCGTTTGGCAATGTTTGGTGGGAAAAGTAAACAAGTATATATATATATGTATATATATATAGTATACCTTTTTGTATGCTAATCAAATGTCAGCTAATATAGTATACAAATATAGTCCATCTTTTTTTGGGGTAGATATATTCATATGCTGTCGATGGGCAGCTCAATTAGTTGACACTTGATACTAATCTGACCATACCATATTAATAATATTATAGCTTAGTTTATATATTAATTGGTATTGGTTGTTAGAGAAATGGCTGTATATATAAAGATAAACAATGTGCTTAATTAGTGAATTAACTCATAATGTACATTGTTTATATTTATATTACAATCAACCATCTCGTTAACACCCAATAAATAACTACTAAAATCAGCTATAATATTCTTAATAACCACTTGGCATGCCAGGTTTCAAGATCTTTAAGATTGGAATCAATCAAGATCACCAATTCACAAATCCTACCGGAGATAGATCACTGAAGACAATGTTAGTTTTGATGGGACTGTGCAACTGTCATTGATTCTAGGGTTTGAGTTTCTTTTCAAGATCAAAATTGAGGATTTAGATAATTTCATTATATATATACTAAAGATATCGTGAATCTAATGATATATGTATTAAAGATATCGTGAATCTAATGATATCTATAATATAAAAGATGGCCATCTCTCCAGTTGAGTGCCACATCAGCACATGAGAGAGTGACATTTATCATTTTAATTTTTGTAATTAATAAATTATTATTATTATGTAATTAAAGTTAGACTAATTAATTATTTGGTTTTTAATTGTGTGCTATTTAAATATCTTTGTTTTGGTTTTATATGTTTGATAAATATATATTTTAATTTATTATTAATGTAATGAGAAGCTCAGAAAAATAATCAGAATAAAAAAAAAAAATTAAGATTTGCAGCGTGATATGTGACCGAAAAAGTAATGATTAGAAATGTTTAATTAGTCTACGCCAAGAACAAATACGACCTGCTAAAAATAGTCGTCTCTACTTATATTGTGATTTGAAGAGTTTCTCTAATTATTTTTTTTGTTATATAGTACTTTTTTAAAACACACTATATCTATTTAATTTATTTTATATATACAACGCATAACATATTTCACATTTCATGATCAGTAAACTATTTATTACATATATAGTCAATATCTACATAATACGTTTATATATATTGCATGTTTATTTAAATACACAACATCTTTAAGTAAAATTTAAATATACGATAAAATAAATTTTAATTAAACTTTTTAACAAACTATATTATAAAACAAAAATCCGCGCATCGCGGGGATACTCATCTAGTATGTACTAAAGATATCGTGAATCTTATGAAGGCATTACGAAAGTAGAAGAGATGTTAACATTTAATACATGTAAGCACATTTTGAAAAAAAATCCAACTGAAAATTGGGGACTAAATCGTTTACCGAAGAGTCAACGTTGAACAAAATTAATAAAAAATATTATTATAATTTATCAATTTCTATGTGAATAAAATATATGTTTATCACATATAAATGTAATGTTTTTATTGGTTATAATTCTTTGTGTGAAATTAACATTATTCACACTGAAAATTTAAAAAGTTTTTCCCTTTTAAAATTTTTTTAAAAAAACTTATAAAGTTTTTGGCTAGTATATATAAGGAATTACTGAAAAAACCTGTAAACTAAATTAAAATTGCAAAATCAACCCTTAAATAATTGTAGGTCAATCCCCTCACCTCAAATGTTATCCGCAATATAACCTCTCCGTTAAGTAGGTATTATATCAGTTATCAAATTTTAAACGCTGCATTTCGTGTAACGATAAATCAAGGAAAAATCATGTTGTTTTCATTAAATAGTTAAGTAGTGCATTATATGAAAGCATCGAGAAAAAGGAATTATGGGAAATTTAGGGTTTAGGTCGATATCAGAAAAAGTCGAGGCATTGATTTTCTACTGCTGCAAATTGAGGCATGTATATCAAATTTGTGTTTGTTGGTGTGAGGTATAATGTGTAAGGCAATGATTATAGTGTTCAGTTGTGGATTAAAAGTAAAGATTAAATCTCATTCCTCCCTTTGCAATTATTTGTTTAGATTTTGATTTGTGACTCCGAAATTTGATTGGATTTGGAATTCTGTCTGGGTACTTTGGATTTTGAATAGATTTTGGTTTCATTTGGAAGTTAGTCTCTGATATGAAATTTGGATTTGTGGAGTTTTTTTTGTTGTGCTTGTAAAATTTGTGGGTACTTGTTGTCAAGTTAAAGATGGGGAGGATTTTCAGTTACAGTTAGAGCAACTCTTCATCAAAATTAAGTGTTAGCTTTAGAGTTCGGCGAGAAGGTCAATCTGGGATACCGCGCAAGTGTTTGTGTGGAAAGGAAGTGGTGCTTCTCACCATACATACATACCCCAGAAGATTATTTACAGATGCAGCTCTAAGAACACATTGGTAAGTCTATTTTTTTGTTATTTGAACTTGTATTATGACATAGCATTTGATTTGTAAGCTTGGAGATTGATGTGTAGGATGACCGCTACCACATTAGGAAGTGGTGGGATGAAGCTATGATGGATGAGGTAAACAAGCTTATTGAGAAAGTGGACGAGCTCACCAATTGGATGCGAGTTGAGTGTGATGAGAATTTAGAGAGATTGAATCAGCTTGTTACCACACCTGAAATGGACACGATGCGTCATAATATCAAGAAGGTTGTTGATGAGATTCAACAGCTGAAGGAAGCAGCAAGCAAATCAGAAGGTAATTTGCTCCAGTTTAAGATGGTTGTGGTGTTCAGTGTTGTTGTCATCCTTCTCATGGCTTTGGTTATTGTCCTCCTTGTGAAGTAGACATGGGTGTTGTTACCATCCTCCTCTCAGTGTAAGACCCTTTGTTTTGAAAACATTGAAAAGGGCTTTTAATATTAATGTATTAAATGAATGAAGTTATGTTATGCTTTGTCAGGAATTTATGTTATATGATATGTAATGAATTTCTAACATTTAAATGCAATGAGTTAAAAGAGTATTGATAAGGGTATTCATCAAAAAGTGTTAAAAAAAGTTGAACATAAAATTTAAAATTAGAGGGTCAAACCATCAAGCTCATGTACTCGCGAGATTGGGGTGTTGAACCTTTGAACTCCTCAATACACGATTAGTTCATTTACCAACCGTGCCAATTGATTTAATTGTTGTAGCTAGATATTAAAACAATATAACATCTAATTAAGGTATCTCGAAAGAGTTACATTATAAAGCCAGAGTTGTTGACTTTCAAAATAGAAGGAAAGGAAAATTGTTCTATTAAGGTTGATGATAGCTTAAGAACGCCGAGAGAGATAGTGCAGTGATATATCATGGTTTTTAACCATAATATAAGTCTTTTTTATTGAGTTTTTTTGGTATTTTTAGAGTCTTAGAAGAGTCTTTGCAGGTTATAGCATGTCTGGAGCATAAATGGAGATATTGAAGCTTTTTGGAGCATTACAAGTTGAAGCCACGAAGTATCCAACTCGGGAAGAAAAATATGCATATGGGTGACGCTCGTCACCCAGAAAGGAAGGGGTCGTGGCTGTTTTCTAAAAGATAGAGGATTATTTGCAGTTTTGGCTCAGAAGTTCTAGTATTTGCAAAAAGACCCCATATCGTGTTTTAGCTTGTATATTAGGTTTTTCAGCCATTCTTTTGGCAGATATCTTGTATCTTATTATTCTTTTTAAGAGCTTTAGAGAGAGATTTGTAGCAGAGCTTTTGAAGAGACAAATCATACTCCTTCAGAGCAGATTTTGAACTCCTTTACTTTCTACTTCTTATTTCTTTTATGCAATCTATTCTTTTCATGATGTTTCTCAAATCACCATGTCTGAGTAGTTTGTTAGTTAAGTTATGGCTCTTCAAAGGTTGAAGAAGAGTTTGTAGAATTGCTAAAAACTTATAGGAAATTCATTGGTTCTTCATCTGTGCTTGCATTCATATCAATTTCTTAGACACATCATCGCGATTTCGAAACCCTAGGTTTTTGATAGATGTGAGAGCATTATTGATCATCTGAACTAGTATTAGATGAGCAAAACACCTATTTGCAAAGACATTTGGCTTAGGAGTTTTGTGAACAATTGAACCTGATCATTACTACATGTTTAGGTTGTTAGGGTTTGCAAAGAGATTTGAACCTCTGTGATTTAGGCATAGTTAACTTCTGCTATACCTTTGTGATTCATGTTCAAGACAGTTTTAACTCATTCCTGATTGCATGCATTCTACACTCTCAGATTCAACCTGTGAATTATCCTGACTTAGCGCCTTTAACTTTCTGAACTTTAAGAACAAGCATAAAACGCCCACTTGCATTTATTTTACTGTTTCGCATTACATACATTACTTATTGCTTAGCTTAATCCGAACCTGAACTCTTTAATGTAGTTTACTTACTCTCTTGGGATTCGATAACCCCTTGTAATAGCTGCCTATCGATTTTTAGTATTAGGATTTTGTCTAAGTTTTAATTTGTTTACTAACTTTTTGCTACTTTTCTTTGTTCCTGTTTCAGGTGTATGCCTAATCGCAGTACCATAAGCAACAAAGGGAAGGAGCTTGTGACTTTGAGCATCGACGAACTCACTAGGTTGGAGAGAACTAACAGGAAAGCTAAGAAGCAATCTACAATGGTCGCTCCACTTATCTTGGTTGAAGATGCAGAAGGTCACTTGGTTGACAGAGAAGGACACATGAGGAACGAAGAGGGGCAGAGGATTGATCAAGAGGGGAATGTCATTGTTGAACAGCAGGTTCAACAAGTGGATGAGAACGTTGGAGTCCCTGTTGCTGCTAATAACGCTGCTGGGCGTTTTGTTCAGAGGACTCTAGGTGACTGCAACAGACCTGATCAGTTCTATGCCAACAGAGCTGCAATCCATCCTCCTGCCTTTCAGAGGAACGATTTTGAGGTTAAACCTGTCTACTATCAGCTGGTTGGCCAGTATCCATTCCACGGCTTACCTCATGAGTATCCTATGGATCACATTGAGAGGTTTGAGAATTTAGCTTCCAGTGTCAAAGCTAATGGTGTTAGCAATGACTTTCTGTTCTGCAAGCTTTTCCCTTACTCTCTTGAAGGAGAAGCTGCATATTAGCTGAAGCAACTGGAACCTGCTTCATTGACCACTTGGGAAGACACTAAGAATGCCTTTCTGAACAACTTCTATGATGATGCAAGATCAGAAGACATGAGGACAAAAATTGCATCCTTTACACAAGGCCCTACTGAAGCTTTTAAGGCTTCTTGGATCAGGTTTAAGTCTTATCAAAGGGACTGTCCTCATCATGGCTTCAGTCATGTGCAATTACTTGGGATCTTCTTCAGAGACATTGACTGGAAGTACCAGATGGCGCTGGATGCAGCAAGTGCAGGAAACTTCAACACCAACAGACCAGAAGAAGCAATCCGTTTGATTGAGAACTTGGTCTGCAGCAACAGCACCAAGAATGCAGATTTTCAGAGAATGAAACAGGGTGGTTTGAATGAAGGAAACCAAATAGCTGAGGTTAAGGCTAAGTTAGACAATATGCACAGCCTTTTGGCAGGAAAGAAATCAGTCCAGTTTGCTGCAGAAGTGGACACTTTCAAAAATTCTGAAGATTTTGAGCAAAAAGATGTTAATTTCATCAATGGAGGTTTTCAGAACCAAAGGTTTGGAAATCAGCAGTGGAACAGAGGCTACAACAGCAATAATCAGAAGAATACCTTTCCAGGAAACCAGAATGCAACTGGTTATACTCCAATACCACAGTTCCAGAAGACTGAAGTTGAGAAACCTTACCAAAACAGCAGGAATTATGGTTCTTCTTCCTATCAAACTGCACCTCTACAAGACACTAAGATGGAAGCTATGCTGGAGCAGATACTTGAAGGACAGCAAAAGATGACAGTGAACTTCAATGGCAAACTAGATTCGCTGTACCAAGACCTGAATGGAAAAATTGAGAGTCTGAACTCTCACATGAAGAAGCTTGATGTGCAGGTTGCTCAAACTGCATGAGCTGTTCAAAGGCAAGAGGGATTCCTTCATGGAAGGACTGTCATCAATCCCAAGCATCAGGTTAATGCCATCACAATCAGGAATGAAAAGGAGCTTAAAACAGTGCAGAAAAAGAGGTTGAGTGCAGAACAGATTGTGCAACTCATGGAGTTTGAAGATGAAAATTTTTCAGTCTCAGAGGTGAGTGACGAGCGTCACCAAGGAGGAGTGATGCTCGTCACCAACATACAAGAGAATCGGGGGTTGTCACAGGTGAGTGACGAGCGTCACCACCCTGGTGACGGTCGTCACCCACCCCAGATCGAAGCTGCTTCGCCTGTAACTGCAAATAATGGCCAGGAGCAAGTGTATAAACCCAAAATACCATTCCCTAAGCATGCTAGGAAGTCTAAACAGGAGATAGAGGAAGCCAGATGCAAAGCTATGATAGACAAGCTGATGGTTGAGATGCCTCTTGTAGATGCAGTCAAGCTGTCACCAGCTCTAAGAAGGTATGTAAAGAGAATGGTTGTGAATGGTGTAAGTCCTGAGGAAGGAGCATTGCTTACCAGAGACATCAGTGCAATCCTCTTGAGTACAATTCCAAAGAAGAAGAAGAAGGTGCCTGTTTCTAAACAAGTCAATGCCATCATTCAAAGCAGAGTTCCAGAGAAGCTATCTGATCCAGGGACCTTTGTTCTTGATTGCTCAATCTCTGCAGGACGTTTTCCCTACTCTCTATGTGATATAGGATCAAGTATTAACTTGATGCCTTTCTCTGTTGCTGCTAGACTTGGAATGACTGATTTCAAGCCAGCTGGGATCTCTCTCATCCTAGCAGATCGATCCTTAAGGACTCCAGAAGGCATGTTAGAGGATATTCCTGTTAGCATTGAAGGCTGCATAATTCCTACAGATTTTGTAGTTCTGAAATATGCAGAAGAACCTAAAGATCCTCTTATTCTTGGGAGATCATTCTTGGCTACTGCTGGTGCCATCATTGATGTGAAAAAGGGGAAGATAAAGCTTGATTTGGGTGATGTTGTCATGAACTTTGACATGGATAAGTTAAGAGGAAGTTCTACCATTGATGGTCAGACCTTTTCTGTAAGGACTTCCAGAGATGAAGAGAATGCCATGGAACATTCAGAAGACACTACTGTTGGGTATGTCATTGAAACTGATACAAGTGGTCAAGTGAACAAGATGGCTATTGAAGAGGCAATATCTGAAACTTCTGGAAAAGCTGTTAGGTTTGAGGATTAGAGTGAAGATGATACCTTCGACATTAGGCTCGAAAAAGAGGTTCCAATGAATGCCAAGTTGCTGGAGGAAGACGTGTTTGTGATGGAAGCAAGACTTGTAGAGCTGAACTACAAGAAAACTACAGACACTCGACCTGCAGTGTCAGTGACGACCGTCACTGACCTGGTGACGCTCATCACCAACCTGGACACAAAAGAGCGACGTGATTTTTCAGCTACAAGTCCATCTTATGTTGTCAAACCGAAAATTCAACATTCCACAACCCAGAAACCTGCAACTAAACAAAGGTATGCACTTCCTGGAACCAGTTCCAAACCTCCTAATCTCATCAATAAGAACTTAAAAGGTGAAAAAGATGCTTCACACTTATGCAAGCAATGAGATTCTTGTGGAAACTTTGGTGTTTCTTTTGATGATTCTGCAGGAAAAAAAGTGTCCCACCCCCAGTCAAAACCCGCCCTACTGATGTTCCTCACTTCCTTGGAAGTGTTCATGCATCCACTGCTTATACACCACCATGGATGAGGAGACATTCTTCTGCAAGACATTCAATGCCACCTTCTGTTCCACCAGCTGTGTGAGCAGCATTCAAAGTCGAGCTAATGACTTTAAACAAGCGCATAATGGGAGGTAACCCACTAGTAAGTTTTCTTTTTCATATATGTATTTTAGTTTTCTATTACATAGCTAAAAAAAACCCAAAAACATGAGAAAAATAGAAAAAAAAAAGAGTCAGTATGTCAGTTTGCTTTGATGATGTTTTGTGAACTTGTTGGACCATGGATTATGCCTTGTTTGGATGTTTTTGATGTGTGTTTTGAGTGCTCCAACAGTCTAACTTTGGAGTACACATGATGACACAATGTTTACACATCCAACATGACGATTTCTGAAGTATCAGACGTGGTAACGCTCGTCACCCGACCCCTGCGAGGTAACACTTTTTTGCCTTGGTTCTCCGACTTCTCATTCATCCTTTTGACCAACTCTTGGCTTAATAACACTGGGGACAGTGTTGTTTAAATCTGGAGGAGGTGGTTACTAACATTGTGTGCTTTGTGTCATGTTTATAGAGTCTTAAAGTTGAGTAAAAAAAACTGTTTTTATAGAGTCAAAATTTTGAAATTATCAGTTTTCCTTGGAATTAACCATAGGACGTTTTTGCTTATAAGAACCATTGCCACAGTAGTTGATTACAAGTCTTACTAAGTTGAAAGTCATAGGTAGATCAGTCTAGCAATGAAGGTTTAGGTCCTTAGAGAATCTGGAAAATTTGCTGTTAGCTCCACCTTAATGAACTTTAAACTTCTTATCTTGGTGACTGATTCTTATTGATCTTGATTCTCTATTTCAGCACTGACAATAAGGTTAAGATATCGTCTCTCTTTGATCTTCCCTGATGTAGTTTTAAAAGTTTAAGTCCAAAGAATGGTGCATTCATGACCCTGTCTCCTCACAAGGAACAACAGTAATGAACACACTCAAGAACCTGTCTCCTCACAAGGAACACAAGTATTGAGTAGCACCATATCTTAGACTCTAAAAGTTGAGAAAAAGAAGTGAAAAATCGAAAATATCCAAAGGAAAAGATCAAGGAAAGAGAAAATAGGAGAGCTGTGTTGAGATTGAATTGTTCAGTTGTTAGGAAGGGAAAAGAATCTGTAAGTGATTGAGATGATAAATTTCTGATTTCTTGAAGGGATTTGAACTGAACTTGAGAGATTTGCTAAGCTTATGATGATTAGGCTGAAATTTGATCTTGTGTTAACTCTGTGGTATGTGGATTCGAAAGTTCTAACTAATGTGGTGTTCCTGATGATTGACTGACTGTTTCTTGTTTTCAAACCTCGACCCTGTTCTCTGTCTGATGTTTGCTTGAGGGCAAACAAAAGCTAAGTCTAGGGGAGTTGATATATCATGGTTTTTAACCATGATATAAGTCATCTTTATTGAGTCTTTTTGGTCTTTTTAGAGTCCTAGAAGAGTATTTGCAGGTTATAGCATGTCTGGAGCATAAATGGAGATATTGAAGCTTTTTGGAGCATTACAAGTTGAAGCCATGAAGTATCCAACTCGGGAAGAAAAGTATGCATGTGGGTGACGCTCGTCACCAACCTGGTGACGCTCGTCACCCAGAAAGGAAGGGGTCGTGGCTGTTTTCTAAAAGATAGAGGATTATTTGCATTTTTAGCCCAGAAGTTCTAATATTTGCAAAAAGACCCCAAATCGTGTTTTAGCTTGTATATTAGGTTTTTCAGCCATTCTTTTGGCAGATATCTTGTATCTTATTATTCTTTTTGAGAGCTTTAGAGAGAGATTTGTAGCAGAGCTTTTGGAGAGACAAATCATACTCCTTCAGAGCAGATTTTGAAATCCTTTACTTTATACTTCTTATTTCTTTTATGCAATCTATTCTTTTCATGATATTTTCTCAAATCACCATGTCTGAGTAGTTTGTTAGTTAAGTTACGGCTTTTCAAAGGTTGAAGAAGAGTTTTTAGAATTGCTAAAAACTTATAGGAAATTCATTGGTTCTTCATCTATGCTTGCATTCATATCGATTTCTTAGACACATCATCTGGATTTCGAGACCCTAGGTTTTTGATAGATGTGAGAGGATTATTAATCACCTGAACTAGTATTAGATGAGCAAAACATCTATTTGCAAAGAGATTTGGCTTAGGAGTTTTGTGAACAATTGAACCTGATCATTACTGCATGTTTAGGTTGTTAGGGTTTGCAAAGAGATTTGAACCTCTGTGATTTAGGCATAGTTAACTTCTGCAATTAGAATTGATTAGTTATACATTTGTGATTCATGTTCAAGACAGTTTTAATTCATTCCTGATTGCATGCATTCTACACTCTCGGATTCAACCTGCGAATTGTCCTGACTTAGCGCCTTTAACTTTTTGAACTTTAAGAACAAGCATAAAACGCCCACTTGCATTTATTTTACTGTTACACATTACATTCATTACTTATTGCTTAGCTTAATCCGAACCTGAACTCTTTAGTGTAGTTTACTTACTCTCTTGGGATTCGATAACCCCTTGTACTACAACTGCTTTTGTTGTGCACTTGCAGTAGTTTTATTTGGGTAAAACTTGAACCCTATCATGCAGATACAAATCGGAGACTATGAGCAGTTTTTCTTCTAATTCTTCTCGTTTAACTCATCGTAGGTCAGTCTGTGGAGTTCCAATGAGATGTTGGTGTGGGAGAAATCTGAGGATATATGCATCTCAAACTGATAATAATCCTTTTTGTCGATTTTATAGGTGTGAGATTGCGTTGCAGGTTCGTCAATTCCCTATTCATATGTGTCTCCATTTTGATTTATCATATCAGTTTGTAATATCAAAAGTTTTATGGTTATGTAGCGGAAAACGGAGGCACGCCTCTTCAAGTAGATAGATGAAGCTCTGCTCGACGAGACAAGAATGGTAGATCAAAAAGTGACAATGCTTGTAGATGAAGTGACAGAATTGAAGAAGCAGATGGCTGGGAATTGTCATCGCCTGGAAGATGAGATGAGACAGAAGCTGAATGCTGAGATGAAAAAGGGAGGATGAAAGAAGACATAATAATGGCGACTGAAAGTATTGAAAAGATGTTTACAGAGTTGGCCAAAAAGAGTATGGAGAGAGTTATTATCATCGGCTTAGTTGTAGGAGCATTCAGATGGATTTGTGGAAAGCTTTTATGAGCTAGTTTTCTTCGAATGTTTAGGATGATCTTTATTTGTATCTTTGAATGTTTAGAATGATATTTTGTTTGTATCTTCGAATGTTTCAGATGATCTTTTATTTGTATCTTTGAATGTTTAAGATGATTCACTCTTTCTTACATTAGTTTCTATAAACTCGACCACTCTGATTGAACCATCTCTTTTGGCATCTTATGCCAACATAAGATATATGAAGACACAACACAAATACAAAGTACAAAGCATAATCCCATACAAAAATCCGAAGAAAGCAATGTTAAAGCATAATCCCATACACAAATCGAAAGAAAGCAATGTCAAAGAATCATCACATACACAAATCCAAAGAAAACAATATCAAAGCATCATCTCATATACAAATCCAAAGATTCAGAGAATATTAAGCATCATCTCATGAGACAAAATATAAATATTTTTAAAATAAAAGAAATGCATAACGCAAAGGGAATCAAGGTTAGGAGTGGGACAACCAATTTTCTACAAAACCTGGTTATTTTCCATGAAGACGAGAAAGCTTTTTGAACCCCCAAGCACATAATTTTTTTTACAATCTCTCAAACTAAAACTTCTCAATTTGATAGTCTCTAATATTGATTTCACAAAGTTTTAATTAATATAGGTTTCCCTGGCGGAATTGGTTCCTCAATTTTGATTTCTAAACTTCAAGCCATTTTCTCCTAACAAAAACAACAACACATTAATAAACCTCATGCTGTTTTACAAGTTTGAAACAATGCGTTTTAATGTCTATCTCTTTTTTCACAGACGCTCCCCGATGCCATGTTGACAATACAAAGAGGGGTTATATTGGGAGAGACATTTGAGGTGAGAGAATTGACCTACATTTATTTGGAGTGAGGGTTCATTTTGCAACTTTATTTTGTTTTACTGATTTTTATTTTGCTTTAATCCCTATATATAAAGACCATTCTATGCATTAGTTTAAATGGTTAAGAGAGGATGAGAGGACACATAAGAGTCGCCACTGCCGGGCCGGGCTGAGGTCTATTTGTAGATTGGCTCTTGGGCTATATATGAGTGCAAATGTATTAGATCGGTTAGGTATTGATTAACATACTATGTAAATCTGCTCTAAACATGCCGCCCAAGTTTATGTGGGTTAATTAAAAATCCTAATCTCCTCTCTACCTTATATATACAAGTCGCAAGCCTCTCTTTTTGATCAATCCAAATCTGAAAACAACACACAGAGCAAAAACGCAAACACACAGTTCATTCGATCTACCATTGCTACAGGGCTCAAGTTTTACCCAATTATTTTACTACTGCAAGTGCACAGCAATGCAGTTGTAGCACAAAGCGTTATCGAATCCCAAGGGAGTAAGTTAACTACTCTATAGAGTTCAGGTTCAGATTAAGCTAAGCAATCAGTAACGAATGTAATGCGAAACAGAAAAATAAATGTAAGTAGGCAATTTTATGATTGTTCTTAAAGTTCAGAAAGCTAAAGGCGCTAAGTCAGGACAATTCGCAGGTTGAATCCGAAAATGTAGAATGCATGCAATCAGGAAAGAATTAAAATCATCTTGAACATGAACCGCAGAGATATAACTAATCAATTCTCATTGTAGAAGTTATCTATGTCTAAATCACAGAGTTTCAAGTCTTTTTGTAAACTCTAACAACCTAAACATGCAGTAATGATCAGGTTCAATTGTTCATAAAACTCCTAAGTCAAATCTCTTTGCAAGTAGGCGTTTTGCTCATCTAATACTAGTTCAGGTGATTAACAATATTCTCACATCTATTAAACAACCTAGGATTTTGAAATCCAGATGATCAACTCCAGAAATCGATATGAATGCAAGCACAGATGAAGAACCCATGAATTTCTTACTAGTTTAGCAATTCTGCAAACTCTTCATCAACCTTTGAATAATCATAACCTAACTAACAAACTACTCAGATATGGTGAGTTGAGAATACATCATGAATAGAATAGATTGCATAAAAGAAATAAGAAATAAAGATAAAAGAGTTCGAAATATTCTCTGAAGGAGTCTGATTTGTCTTCCCAAAAACTGTTACAAATCTCTCTCAAAAACTCTCTAAGAGAATAAGATACAAGATAAAAGCCAACAATGGCTGAAAACCTAATATATACAAGCTAAAACACAAGCTGGACACTTTTGTAATTAGTGAAACTTTTGGGCCAAAGTGCAATTTCTTCTCCATCCTTTAAATAAAAGTCGCAACTCCTTCAGATACGGGTGACGAGCATCACCCTTGAGTGGTGACGATCGTCACCAATGCCATGTAATGCCTTCCGAGTTGCTAACTTCATGGTTGATTCTTGCAATGATCCAAAAAGCTCCAAAACTTCCAATTGTGCTCCAGACATGCTATAACCTGCAAAGACTCTACTAGGACTCTAAAAAGACCAAAAAGACTCAACAAAAAGGACTTATACCATTGTTAAAAACCATAAAAACCATGATATATCAACTCCTCCAGACTTAGCTTTTGCTTGCCCTCAAGCAAACATCAGACAAAGAACATGGTCGAGGTTTGATAACAGAAACAGTAAGCCAAATATTAGGAACACCACATTGATCTACACTTTCGAATCCACATACCACATAGCCAACACACGATCAAATTTCAGTCTAATCATCACAAGCTTAGCAATCTCTCAAATCCAGTTCAAGCCCCTTTAAGAAATCCAAAATCTCTACTGCTAACTCCTTTTATTTATCTAAGTGTGATATCTCATCAAGGATTTATCAACTCAATCACTTATAGATTCTTTTCTCTTCTTAAACACTGAACAAATCAATTTCAACACAGCTCTCCTATTTTCTTTTTCCTTGATCTAATTTTTCATTTTTTTTTATTTTTCAACTTCTTTTCTTATTTTTTTACAGCCTAAGATATGGTGCTACTCAATACTTGTGTTCCTTGTGAGGAGACATGTTCACGAGTGTTCACTACTGTTGTTCATTGTAAGGAGACAGGGTCGTGATGCACCATTCTACAGACTTAAACTCTTAAAGGCTGTATCAAAAAAGATCAAAAAGAGACTGTATCTAAACCTTATTGTAAGATCAATGAGAATCAAACCCCAAGATAAGAAGTTTAAAGTTCATTAAGGTGGAGTCAACAACACATTTTCCAGATTCTCTAAGAACCTAAACCTTCCTTGCTAGATTGATCTACTTATGACTTTCAACTTAGTAAGACTTGTAATCAACTACTGTGGCAATGGTTCTTATAAGCAACAACGTTTTGTGGTTAGTTCCAAGAAAAACTGATAGTTTCAGAATTTTGACTCAATAATACAGGTTTTTGAATAAACTTTAAGACTCTAAAAACTAAACACAATGTACACAACTTCAGTAGCTACCTCTCCCTCCCCCCCCCCCAGACTTAAACAACAATGTCCTCAGTGTTATTAAGCCTAGAGTTGGTCAAAATAGAAGAAACATAACGCAATGATCAGAGTTTGAAACTGGTACCTCGTGTAGGGGTGGGTGATGTGCGTCACCCACTACTGGTGATGATCGTCACCAGGTGTTGAGCTCGAGTCTGCTCATATAATTCCGCTCTTTTTGTTTTTGTTTTATTTTTTTTTTTATTTTTGAGAAAACGAAAATAAAAAAGAATAAGATAGGTAGAAAACTTACCAGTGGGTTACCTCCCACCAAGCGCTTGTTTAATGTCATTAGCTTGACTCTGAATGCTCTTCAGACAGCTGGTGTAATAGAAGGTGGCAGTGAATGCCTTTGGAGAAGAATGTCTCCTTATCCATGGAGGTGTATAAGCAGTAGATGGATGAACTCTTCCAAGGAAGTGAGGAACATCAGTAAGGCGGGTTGTGACTATGGATGGGACACTTCTTTTTCCTGCAGAATCATCAAAAGAAACACCAAGCTTTGTACGAGAATCTCGTTGCTTGCATAAGTGTGAAACATCTTTTGCACCTTTTAAATTCTTATTGATGAGATTCAGAGGTTTGGAATTGGTTCCAGGTTGTGCATACCTTTGCTTTGTTGCAGGTTTCTGGGTTGTGGAATGAATTTCTGGTTTGGAATAATATGATGGACTTGCAGCGTAAGGATCATGCTGCACATTTGTGTCTGGACTGGTGATGATCATCACCAAGTGTTGGGTGACGTTCGTCACTGATCCCGCAGTTCGGATTTCTGCAATTTTCCCGCTGTTCAACTCTGCAATCCTTACCTCCATCATAAACTCGTCTTCCTCCAGCAGCTTGTCATTCATTGGAACCTCTTTTGCAAGACTAGTCTTGAAGATATCATCTTCACTCCAATTCTCAAACCCAACAGCTTTTGCAGAAGTTTCAGACATTGCTTATTGAACAGCCATCTTGGTCACTTGCCCACTAATATATGATTCATTGACATACCCAACAGTAATGTCTTCTGAACGCTCCATGACTGGTTTTTCATCTCTGGAAGTCCTTACATAAAAGGTGTGACCATCACCCAAATCAAGCTTTATGTTCCCCTTTTTTCACATCAAAGATGGCACCAGTAGTAGCCAAAAATGATCTTCATAGAATAAGAAGATCTTTAGGTTCTTCAGCATATTTCAAAACCACGAAGTCTGTGGGAATCATGCAGCCTTCAATGTTAACAGGAACATTTTCTAAGATGCCTCATGGGGTTCTTATGGATCGGTCAGCTAAGATAAGAGAGATTCCAGCTGGCTTGAAATCAGTCATTCCAAGTCTAGCAGCTACAGAGGAAGGCATCAAGCTAATACTTGACCCCAGATCACAAAGAAAATAAGGAAAACTTTCTTTTGAGATTGAGCAATCAAGCACAAAGTTTTCAGGATCAGGTATCTTCTCTGGAATTCTGTTTTGAATGATGGCGCTGACTTGTTCAGAAACAATCACCTTCTTTTTCTTCTTTGGAACTGTGCTTAAGAGAATTGCACTAATGTCTCTTGTGAGCAATGCTCCTTCCTCGGGACTTACACAATTAACAATCATTCTCTTAACATACCTTCTTAGTGCAGGTGAAAGTTTGACTGCATCAACAAGAGGAATCTCAACCATCAGCTTGTCTATAATAGCCTTGCATCTGGCTTATTCTATCTCGTGTTTAGACTTCCTATGATGCTTGGGGAAGGGTGTCTTGAGTTTATAAACTTGTTCCTTGCCATTATTTGTAGTTACATGCGAAATAACATCGTTCTGGGGCGGTTCCTTTATTTCGGGGCTTTGTAAAGTGGGTGACAAGCGGCACCCCTCCTTGGTGACGCTCATCACTCCCTCTGAGACTGTAAAATTTTCATCTTCAAACTCTATCAGTTGCACGATCTGCCCTGCACTCAACCTCTTTTTCTGCATTGTTTTAAGCTCTTTTTCACTCTTGACTGTAATGGCATTAACCCGATGCTTAGGATTGATATCAGTCCTTCCAGGAAGGAATCCCTCTTTCCTTTGAACAGCTGCTCTAGTTTGAGCAACGTGAACATCCAGCTTCTTCATATGAGAGTTCAGACTCTCAATTTTTCCATTCAGATCTTGGTACAGCGAATCTAGATTGCCATTAAAGTCCACTGTTATCTTCTGCTGTGCTTCTAGGATCTGCTCCAGCATAGCTTCCATCTAATTATATTGTGGAGGTGCAGTTTGATAGGAAGAAGAACTATAGTTCCTGTTAAAGTTGCTACTGTTCTGGTATGGTTTCTCAACCTCAGTCTTCTGGAACTGTGGCATTGGAGTATAACCAGTTGCATTATGGTTTCATGTGAAGGTGATCTTCTGATTATTGCCATTGTAACCTCTTCCATACTTGATTTCCAAACCTTTGACTCTGAAAACCTCTTCCATTGATGAAATTAACATCTTTTTGCTCAAATCTTCAGGATTTTTGAAAGTCTCTACCTTTGTAGCAAACTGGACTGATTTCTTTCCCACCAAAAGGTTGTGCATACTTTCTCCCTTAGCCTTAACCTCAGCGATTTGGTTCCCTTCATTCAAACCAGCCTGTATCATCCTCTGAAAGTCAGCATTCTTGGTGCTGTTACTGCATGCCAAGGTTTCAATCAATCTGATTGCTTCTTCTGGTCTGTTTATGTTGAAGTTGCCACTGCTTGAAGCATCCAATGCCATATGGTATTTCTAGTCAATGCCTCTGAAGAAAATACCAAGCAGCTGCACCTGATTGAAACCATGATGAGGACAATCCCTTTGATAAGACTTGAATCTCGGCTAGGAAGCCTTAAAAGCTTTAGTGGGTCCTTGGGAGAATGAAGCAATTTTCGTTCTCAACTCTTCTGACCTTGCATCATCATATAAATGGTTCAGAAAAGTGTTCTTGATGTCTTTCCAAGTGGTCAGCGATCCAGGCTCCAGTTGCTTCAGCCAATAAGCTCATCTCCTCCAAGAGAGTAAGGAAACAACTTGCAGAACAGGAAGTCATTGTTAACTCCATTAGCCTTGACACTTGAAGCCAAATCTTCAAACCTCTATATGTGATCCATAGGATGCTCATGAGGTAAGCCATGAAAATGATGCTGACCCACAAGCTGATAATAAGCAGGTTTGAGCTCAAAATCGTTTCTCAGGAATGCAGGAGGGCGAATTGCAGCTCTGTTGGCATAAAACTGGCCAGGTCTGTTGTAATCTCCTAGAGTTTACTGCACAAAATGTCCAGAAACATTTACAGCTTCATCTGGGGCTTGCTGAACCACCTCTTCAGCTATGACATTGCCATTCTCATCTCGTCTATGCCCTTGTTCATTCCTCCTGTTTTCATTTCTGTCAACAAAGCGACCATCTGCATTTTTGACCAAGACAAGTAGAGCAACCATTGTAGACTGTTTCTTCGCTTTCCTAATGATCCTTCCAACCTAGCTTGTTCGTCAATGCCCAAAGTCACAAACTCCTTCTCTTTGTTGCTTCTGGTACTGTGATTATGCATACACCTGAAACCAGCACAAAGAAAAGTAGAAGAAAGTTAGTAAACAAATAAAAACCTAGTCAAAATCCTAATACTAAAAATCAATAGGCAGCTATTACTCCCTGGCAACAGCGCCAAAAACTTGATAGGGCTCAGCTTTTACCCAATTATTTTACTATTCAAGTGCACAACAATGCAGTTGTAGCACAAAGGGTTATCGAATCCCAAAGAAGTAAGTTTACTACTCTATAGAGTTCAGGTTCGGTTTAAGCTAAGCAATCAGTAATGAATGTAATGTGAAACAGAAAAACAAATGTAATTGGGCGATTTTATGATTGTTCTTAAAGATCATAAAGCTAAAGGCGCTAAGTCAGGATAATTTGCAGGTTGAATCCGAGAGTGTAGTATGCATGCAATCATAAATGAATTAAAACCGTCTTGAACATGAATCGCAGAGATATAACTAATCAATTCTGATTGCAGAAGTTATCTCTGTCTAAATCACAGAGTTTCAAATCTCTTTGCAAACTATAACAACCTAAACATGTAGTACGATCAGGTTGTTCACAAAACTCCTAAGTCAAATCTCTTTGCAAGTAGGCGTTTTACTCATCTAATATTAATTCAGGTGATTAACAATGTTCTCACATCTATTAAACAACCTAGGGTTTCGAAATCCAGATGATCAACTCCAGAAATCGATGTGAATGCAAACGTATATGAAGAACCAATGAATTTCCTATCAGTTTAGCAATTCTACAAATTCTTCATCAACCTTTATATAATCCTAATCTAACTAACAAAATACTCATACATGGTATTTGAGAAAACATCATGAATAGAATAGATTGCATAAAAGAAATAAGAAATAAAGATAAAAGAGTTCGAAGTCTGCTCTGAAGGGGTCATATTTATCTCTCCAAAAGCTCTGCTACAAATTTCTCTCAAAAATTCTTTAGAAGAATAAGATATAAGATAAAAGCCAACAATGGCTGAAAACCTAATATATACAAGCTAAAACACGAGTTGGACACTTTTGTAATTAGTGAAACTTCTGGGCCAAAGTGCAATTTCTTCTCACGACTCCTTCAGATACGGGTGACGAGCGTCACCCTTGAGTGGTGACGATCGTCACCAATGCCATGTAACGCCTTCCGAGTTGCTAATTTCGTGGTTGATTCTTGCAATGATCCAAAAAGCTTCAAAACCTTCAATTGTGCTCCAGACATGCTATAACCTGCAAAGACTCTACTAGAACTCTAAAAAGACCAAAAAGACTCAATAAAAAGGACTTATACCATGGTTAAAAACCATAAAAACCATGATATATCACATTGCATCAGGTTAGTTATTTCGAGAGTATTGTAGAGTTAATTTTGTCTGATCTGATATCGAGTGTTGCGATTTGGAGTTAAATGATTGTACCATGGGACTCATGAATCATGAATACCTGTCACAGTACAGGAGATTCTTTGAGTTAAGGAAAGAAATATCGATATTGACTTCATTTCTTATTTTCGCTATTTGTGATTTATTATTTTGAAATACTTCCTTAATTCATTTTATTCAATTTTGATTATCCCTATTACTTTCGTGACTGGATCAATTTATTTCGTAATTTATAAAATATTAATTTTACAGTATTAACTCAAAGAAATCCGTTATTGTTCTATGAACATATCACGGATTTTAATCACAAGCAAGTAAAAGTTTTTTTAATCAATCAAATTAAAAAAATGGATTTTAATCTGTTTTATTACTCTCATTTCTATTGATTGTGACCAATAAATGGAGGCATTATAATCATTTTGTAATCGCCAATTTTGGATTACGTTTTGGTAAAACATTTTTAATCATGTTTTTTTTATAAAAAAATTTGATTCAAACGTGTTTTCAAATGCTTTGGTGAATAGTCTGCCGAGATTCAAAGATGATCTACAGATATTAAAGTTTTAATGTTGGTTCATACCAAATTAATTCTTTCACATAATTTAAAGTATTAATTCGGGTTTGTTTCAGCTTTGCATCAGAATGTCAAACAAAGCTTACAAAGTTACCACGGATTTGGTAAAGCTGGAGCTGGATGGTACTCCAACAACCGTGGTGATAGGCTTGATCGAGACCAAAATCTCAAAGGGAAATCATGTTCCCCCTCCCAAAATTTTCAATGGGACCGCGACTGAGTTTAAGATATGGAAAAGAATATGTTCTTCTAGCTGACGACTATGAACCTGTAGAAGTATACCAACAAAGTGAGACCTCATATCCCTGAACACAATACCGATCCAATGGTGCTTGCGACTGTTTAAACGCGGGAGCACAGTGATTACCTGTGCAAATGTTACATCATGAATTGTTCGAGGTGTGGGATTCCCTTGATAAGAAGTATCAAATCGATGATTCTGGATCCTAGTCATTGTGGAGAAATTCCAACAGTATCAGATGGTGGATTCAAGGCTATTGATGGAAAAACTCGGAGAAGTGCCAATACTCCTTCTTGAGATCCACACTGAGGGAATGTGGATTTTTGAAACCTATCAGGCTTGCTGCATCATCGAGAAGCTTCCACATGGATGATCTGACTTCAAATACTACCTTAGGTTGAAGAAAAAGAAAATGACCCTTGAGGATCTGATCGTGAGAGTTCGTGTAGAATCTACAAACCGGGAATAACTCTAAAAGAAGGTTGCTGGTCACGATATGAATGATAACATGGTGGAACACCAAAACAAGCAAGGCAAGTGGAAGGGACGCCAAGGAAAAGGCAAAGGAAAGATGATTCTTGCAAAGAACACTCAGAAGTTCAAGAATAAGAACGATCAGAATGGTCAGAGGTTCACATGAACTTGCAACTTATATGGAAAGCAAGGTCACAAATCCTTTGAATGTTACAACAAGAAGGCGCAAGCTAACTTGACTAAAGAGGACATGGTTGCTGTCGTGACTAAGGTAAACGTTGATGAGTGCCCCCAAAAACGTGGTGGTATGATACATGAGCAACTAAGCACATATGCATCAATAGAGAAGTGTTTTTGACTTACACAAAGAGCAAGAGTGAAGACATGTTACATGCATGGGAAACTCTGCCACTTCAAAGACCAAAGATTTTGGAAAGGTTGTTCTGAAGCTCACCTCCGGGCAATAGCTGAAACTCACAAATGTTGTTCATGTGCCAGACATGTGCAAGAACCTGATCTTGGGATCCCTCATGAGCAAGCACGGATTCGCCGTCAAGCTGGAAGAAGACAAGCTGCTCTTAATCAAAAATGGGATGTTTTTGGGAAAGGTTTTGTTTGTGACGGATTATTTAAGATGTATGTCGAGGCAGTAATTCATAGCAATAAGAATGATGTAACTGAAGTCAAAAGATGAATGAAAAGAAACCAGTTGCTTATGTTGCAGAGTCTTTTAATATTTGGCATAAACATCTAGGACATGTTAACTTCTAGTCTATGAGTAGACTGATGAATATGAACATGATTCTGAAATTCAAAATATTAAAGGACAAATGTAAGGTCTGCATACAATCCAAACACACAAAAATGTCATCACCAAACATGGAAAGAATAACCGACACTCTAAACTTGATATACAAACTATAGGTGGAAAGAAGTATTTCGTGACCTTCGTAGACGATCATACAACAATACTGCTACATATACTTATTGCACAGTAAGGATGAAACTTTGGAGAAATTCAAAGAATACAAGTTGGAAGTTCAAAATCAGCTTGATAAAATGATCAAGATGATAAGAAGTGATAGAGGAGGTGAATAAAATGAACCATTTGATGCATTTTGCAGCGAGAATGGTATCATTCATAAAAAAACTGCTCACTACTCACCTGAATCCAATGGAATTTTGGAACGAAAGAACCAAACCTAGAACATGTGAGAGGAAGCGTTGTTTACCTAGAACTATATCATTAATAAAATACCACACAGAAGCACTGAAAATTTTCCATATGAACTTTAGAAAGTAAATGTACCTTTATATAAATACATGAAAGTGTGGGGGTGCTTGACAAAATTTGCAGTACCACTTTCTAAAAAGGTCACGATTGGACCTAAGACAGTATACGACATTTTCATTGGATATGCAAAGAACAATAGCGTATATTATTTTCTTGTACATAAGTCAGATATACTGGATATACGTGTGAACATGATCATGGAGTCTAGGAACGTTTCGTTCTTCGAAGGTGTGTTTCCTTGTAAAGATAAAGTGAATTCTAAACAAACTAAAGAGGTTTGAGACGTCGAAAATGAAACAAGTTCATTAGACACTTCTATAAACGAAGAAGAAGAAGTTAAACTGAGACGAAGCAAACGAGCTTGCAAGGAGAAGACGTTTGGTTCTGATTTCATCACGGCCTTTCTAGCTGAGAATAAGCCACAAATATTTTCAGAAGCAATGTCTATACCTGACTCAGTTTCTTGCAAGGAGGCTGTTAATAGTGAAATCAATTCGATTATGTAACACAATACATACGAATTGGTTGATTTACCACAAAGAAGCAAACCTCTCCGATGTTAGATAGATCTTCAATACAAAGATGAAGATTGATGGCACTATAGAAAAATACAAGACATTACTTATATGGAAAGGGTTTCGTTAAAAGGAAGGATTAAAATTCTTTAACACTTATTCTCTTGTGATGAGAATAACATCGATCTGTACTCTGATTGGGATTACTGCTTTAAGAGACCTTAAAATTCATCAAATGGATGTGAAGACAGCTTTCTTAAATGGAGACTTGGAGGAAGAAATATATATGAATTGACCTGAGGGTTTTATAGTTTCTGGACAAGAGCAGAAAGTATGCAGACTTAAGAAGTCATTTTATGGATTTAAGCAAGCTCTAAAGCAATGACATAAGAGTTTGACAGTATAATGATGTCAAAAACTTTAGGATCAATGAATGTGATAAATATTTATACATCAAAAACGTTTCACATGGATATGTTATGTTGTGTCTATATGTTAACGACATGCTTATCATAGGCAGCAACAAAGACATAATTCAACAAACTAAGAACATGCTTAAGGTGACATTTGAAATGAAGAACTTGGGATTAACATATGTAATTCTTGGTATTAAGATTACAAGACACATTGGAGGGATAATATTGTCCCAAAGCCTTTACACGAAAAAGATTCTAGAGTGGTTTTAGAACCACTCAAGCGGGAATGCAAAAAAGTCTAATGTACTTGACAAGTTGTAATGTACCAGATTTAGCGCATTCAGTAAACGTACTAAGTCGATATACGAGTAATCCAGGTCATACTCACTGGAAAGCCATAGCAAGGGTTTTGAGTTATCTGAGATATACTACAAGTTATGGATTGCATTATGGTAGAGAAAAATCAATGTTAGAAGGGTACATTGATGCAAACTGGATTTCAGATTCCAGAAATTCTAAATCTACAAGTGGATATATGTTTACTCTTGGTGGGGACGCGGTATCCTGAAAATCTTCCAAACAAACACTCCTGGCGAGATCAACCATGGCGTTAGAGTTCATAGATTTAGACAAAGCAGCAGAAGCAGCTGAGTGGCTCCAGATCTTCTAGAAGATATCCCAATGTGGGACAAACCAGTGCCAGCTTTGCGGGTACATTGTGATTGCCAGTCAGCTATATCTCGTGCACTGAATACATATACAATGGCAAGTCTCACCATATACTATGATGACACAAGACCATTAGGCAACTGATCTCGGGTGGTGTACTAACGATAGATTAAAGCAAGTTGGCTCATAACTTAGCGGATCCGTTTTCCAAAAGCTTGCCGCGAGATCAAGTTCTTAAATCATCAAAAGGAATGGGTTTAAAGCCTATGGATACATATGGTGCCATGATGGATACCTAACCTATGTGACTGGATATCCTAAGATCTAGGTTCAAAGAGACAACTAAATCAAGTATAGACTATTAAAAGCACTATAAGTTGCTCAGTTTCTAAGATGATAAC
Organism: Thlaspi arvense; assembly: GCA_911865555.2. Lineage (NCBI taxonomy): Eukaryota > Viridiplantae > Streptophyta > Magnoliopsida > Brassicales > Brassicaceae > Thlaspi > Thlaspi arvense. The sequence continues at coordinate 63,661,813 of OU466860.2, forward strand.
ATAGCTTTTTTGTAAGTAATGATGGTTAAGCATTAAAGCTTTTAATGATATGAGACCATAGTCTACAGAATAACACAATCTCTTATGTATATGTGATAGGTAATGGCAATCACCTAGTGGCTGTGAAATGTAGTCGTTTCTAAGAGAATGAAATTTCAGGCTATATTCTCCAAGTTTACTCACGATAAAACATGCAAAGTTCAAGGCCATAATGAGCACAATAGAGAACTTAAATCTTCAAGAAGACGAAGCTGTGTTATATATGTTTTAACATAAAAAAACCAGGCAACTCAAGACATCAAGTTCACTACGTGGCTGAGTAATTCCGGCAGATATCAACAATAAATGGTTCAAGGCTGAGAAGCTACTAATTTAGATACAGTTAGTCTTTGTTATACTCTCGAAAAATCTGTCTAGTCTAGTCAAGTTAGAGTCTAGTCTAAGTTAAGTCTTTTCTAGTTTACCGAGTCTATAACTTCATATGTTTAGATGTCATTCTATTCATGTGGGGGATTGTTGGAACAAAACTAATAAAGACAATGTTAGGCTTTATCAATTTGTGCATGTGTGAATAAAATATATGTTGTAGCCCATACAAATGAAACATTTTCATTAGATATAACTATTTGTGGAAAGTTAACATTACCTTACATTGGAAACTTAAAATTTCTTTTGGCTAGTATATATAAGGACCATTCTATGCATTAGTTTAAATGACTAAGAGAGGAAAAAAGAACACATGCGAGTGCCACCACTATCGGGCTGGACTGTGGCCCGTGGTCTATGGTCTGTGCTATGTAGTTAGATTTGCTCTTAGAGCTCTCTCAAGTTTTTGTGGGTTCAATTAAAAACCATGGTCCTCTCTCTACCTTATATATACAAGTCGCAAACCTTTCTTTTTAATCAATTTAAATGTGAAATCAAATATACAACAAAAAAACAAATACAAAGTTCTTTCAATCTACCATTGTAAATCTACCATTGCATCAAGTTAGTTTTTTGAGAGTATTATAGAGTTAATTTTGTCAGATTTGATATCAAGTGTTGTGATTCAGGATTAAACGATTATATTGTGGGACTCATAAATTATGAATTCTTATCATACTACAGATAATTTTTTTAATTAGGGAAAGTGATTTTGATCTTAACTTCATTTTTTAATTACGCTATTTCCGATTTACTATTTCAAAATTTTTCTTAAACTCATTTTATTAAATTTTAATTATTTCTATTACTTTCAAAATTAAATCAATTTATTTTGTTTATAAAATATTGGTCTTAAAGTTCACGATTATTCCTTCCAATTGGTGTGCTCCATTTTTTTTAATATAGTCTCACTGTCAATATCAGCTTGGCAGATCAATTATTAAGACAGCATGTGAGTTTTGTAGATGGTTCTTCGTTGTTAACGAGATGGTTGTATAGATACATATAAATACAACGTGCATAATGACTTCATTAACTCATCATGTGCTTTGTATTTATATACAACTTTCTCACTACTAACCAATAATCAACAACAAAACTCATCTATAATATTCTTAATAAACCACTTTGGCATGCAATCAATTTATCATGTATATTTGTATATAAAATCATCATGTACATTGGTTTTAAGAATTTTAACATTGAAAGTTTTTTTTTAAAAAGAACTGTAACATTGGAACCACCTTTAGTTCTCCACCTTTGAGTATTTTTGTCATTAGATCAATAAAAATCATTCAATTCTAACATGGTCTTCAATATCTATATGTGGTAACATTCAATTCAATTCTAACCATGTTAGTATTGATGGGACTGTGCAACTATCATTGATTCTAGCTAGGGTTTGAATTTCTTTTCAAAAACTAAATTGGGAATATCTGTAAATACAAATTTAGTTTTTTTAAAGAAGAAATGCTCCAAAATAACCTAGAATGATAAAATAATATGAAATATGTATTCCATTGAGAGAAAATTGTAAAAATGATCTATTTTTACGATTTTTATAAATATTAGTACTACTCTTCTAACTAATGTTATCTGTAGACTAATGATAAACTAATGACAAATTAACGGCTGACTAAATGCAGACTACTAGCAGACTGATTGGTCAAATAGTTGAATGTAGACTATTGACAGATTAATGGTACACTAATTACAAATTACTAATAGACTAATAGTATATTTAAAACAAACTAGTAGATCACTCTTATAGCATTTTCATGTTTCATAATAAAATTATCAAGTGAGTTATTTTAAAAATTATCTGTTTTTTTGGATTTGAATAAAGAAATCGTGAATCTATTGGAAGCATTAACAAAGTAGAAGAGACGTTAGCATTTTAAAAGGAGTCCAATTGAAAATTGGGGACTATAACGTTTGGTGACGTAAAGTTGGAGAAAGACGTAAGAGAGAAATAGAGCAAACATATAAATAAATAAATGTGCAAAGTACTTATACGTCTCAAGCGTTGTGTCATTCTCTTATCTGTGGAAAGGTTGATTAGCCTCAAAAATGTGTGATCTTCGCGTTATTGCATGTCGTATCAAGTTTGATTGTTTGCCACCAAAACATGGTCCCCCACAAGTCGCATGAAAAAACAACATTCACATGCGTCTTATCAGAAGAACTACATTCAAATAGATTTTCTGTATAAATTAATTGTCACATTGTACTATTCATATTCTCTCTGCTCCACAAATCAACTTAGTTTCCACGTACTTACCTTTACGGGATTATCCAAATTTAGGAATATGATAATTGGTTAAAAACGACACCCGCAAAATGCCCTCTCGTCGAAAGCCAGCGAATGTTAAGCTCGCCAAATTGTGAGTGCATTTCTCGCCAAAATGAGATTTCGCCTATTTGTTTTTGTCAAAACATGCAATTTCTCAAATTCCGTTGTAATGAAAATTCTGTAATATTTTGATAAAATGCAGTTCAAATTCCGTGATTTCCCACACACAAATAGATATACAAATATACAGTTTCCTGCACAAAAGTGATTTCATATTATAATTTTTGTTAAAAAACAGTATTTCCATTTTTTTTCTGCAAAACATGGATCAAAATATAACCATAACTCCCATCATATTGATCAAGGATTTTCGTTATAAACTATTTACTCTCAGTGACATTCCCCATTAAGTCATTCGCTTTTGGAATTGCATTTTGGCATTAAAACTGTAGAATTAGGCTTTGGAACCATAACTATAAAATCTTGTTATAGTATAAACCACAAAATTATTTTTTATCACGAAGACCACAAAATTATTTTTTATCATGAAGACCGCAAAATTTTGATTTAGCATTGAAATAGCAAAATTCTGTTTGAATGTGAAATTTCGTTGTGAGACCAATTCTAAAAAAAAAAACTGTTTTCGCAAGAAGACTATATGTCTAAATGGTAACTGTAAAATTTGGTGGAATGTGAAAGCTGTAAATTTTTTGTGTAATTTTTAACTGAATCTAGCAAAATAATCAATAATGTAAATGGTAATCGAAGAATTGCAGAACAGTTGAAAAAATATATAAATTAAATGAATAAATATATGAAATTAAAATGTTTAAATATATTATTAATGTATTATAGAATATAAAAATGTAGAAGCAAAATTAAGAACTACAAAAGTTAATAAACTACATTACGTATAGATATTATATAAGAAAACTAATATGTATGCTATACTATAACATAATTTTTTTAAACTGTAAAAGATACAATCAGTAATAACATGTGAGTAATTATAGATTAAATTAATTACTTCTAATTATTATATAATTGTATGATATTATGTATCTACATTTTATTTAAACATATTAGCATCTGCAAACAAACTATATTAATCAAAACTAATAAATAAAGAAATAATATAATATAGTAATTGATGGGAAAAAATAAGCACACAATATCAACACATTACTCTTATGAATTGAATTATGAAAAAAAACACCCAAAAATTCAGCACATAATTCAAAACTCAACATATTCTTCTAATTAATCAACTGGTGTAACAAAAACAATTCAGCTGAAATTCAGCCACGTTCAGAAATTAAGCTGTTACCAGTTACTTACATAATATTTTTAGTATAACATGTAAGTCAATCTAAAGGAATGGGATCAAAGAGTAGGGACATGACATGATCAACAATTTTAGCTTTCTCTGGAGAGCCATGTCCATCTCCATATTGATACATACATTGCGACATGCGTGCTAAATTTATTACAGTTTCCATAAAATCTTCTGGGAGTAGCGAAGCGCTATGTCCCATTTTTTCGTAATTCATTTCATCCCACATGTCATTGATCATCTGCCGCACGTGCACACGCGCTTGCTCTCCTGACGCTCCGGTCTCATTCATGTAACATTGGATCGATTTGGAGACGTCTCCTCTCTCCAATTCATCCTACATATACACAAATATTCATATGTATAGCAAAGCCATATTTTAGTCACTTTTTAGCAAAATATATAAAAAAAAATTTCACGTGTACATGCATGCCGGCATTAATGTATTATTCGTAAACAAATATTAAATAAAAGATCATTTTATTTGCCTAAGTCCAACTGTCCCAATTAGTAGACTGATAGTTGTCTCTAAGACTCTAACTAATAAGTCTACCAGTCAAAGCTATATAATCTATTAAACTTGGAAAAATGTTTTACCGGTGAAGTTACAAGATCGTTGGCTAGACGGAACACAGAGGCAGAGCATCGGACGATGTTTTGTTGGTGTTGGGACAAGGTCTCCAACACTTGTATAGAGAGTTTGTCCGAGAAGACGCAGTAGAAGTGAACAAATATTGTTTGTGCCCTCTTTTGTACCACTTTGCTTCTACTAAATATGCTTTGCATACATCTGCCCACTAAATAATATAATTTCAAAAGGAGTACTTAATTAGTTACAATATTTGCAAGTTTCCATGATTTAACATATAATAAATTTTGTGAGAATGGTTCTTATATTTTAATAGTTTTGTTCCCGAGATTTCCAATTACCAAGAATATTCAAAATATAAAATATATTATTTATTAGCGGCCAAAAAGAAATATAATATTTATAATTCATGTATATATACCAATTGCCAAAACAAAAGTTTGATCACAAACCTTTGGTCAAAAATATTGATAAAGTTGGATAGGTTGCCAAAGAAATTATTCAGAAATATGAGCTAAAGAAAATACATGTCGAGAAGTACGTGATTAAGTTTATACAATAGTAAAAACAAAAACAAATATGTATATAAATCAACCATGTACAACAAGTACAGCAGAAAAAAAATATGCTTTACACACATCATTTTCAGAAAATGTCCTAGCAACTTGGATATAATTTAAAATTTACTTAAAATAAACAATATCAAAAAAAAAAAAATTCGATAACCGGAGTAATCATAATCCAAAAATCTAGACTAATCCATGATGTCTATAAAAATCCAGATATTCGTGCCACTAAAAGTACGGATGGCCAAATTAAAAAAGTTAGATCATTTCACGTTTCAGTAGATTTGATTCTTATCCTAAACAAAATCCAAAACTTAACTATTATATAGACTTACAGCCTTTCTGAGGAACGGGATAACGTTGATGTTTTTATTTCTGAGAATATCACATCCAATGGTATTGACTTCATTGTACACAACAAGAAAACACAACCTCATGTACTCGGGGAGATCATCAAGACGATTTACATCCCAACTGCAAAATATTTATATAGACCCAAATCAATCAGTATCATGTTTAATCATAAATTCATTATTATGAAATAACAAAAACAAAATGAAGTAGAAATAATAGTGTGGGGTTCTTTACTTTTCAAACGCGACAGTGAAGAGTTGAAGTTCTTCAAGAGTTCCATAGATATCGTAGATGTCATCGATTGTTGTAAGAAGTGCATTGACTTTAGTCATTGTTCTTCTAACATTCCCAAATTGAGGCTCTTGAATTTGTCCAATAGTCCAAAAATAATTCTCCACAATCCTGTCTCTTGCAAAGTGAAGTTGATGACCTAGACCTGTCTCCCTCCACCAGCTTCACACCACATGTATAACGAGAGAAAAATAAATTAGAGTATCAAATATACTTTATTATATGCTATATCATTTTCAATTCGAGATTTCTGACCTTAATGATTATTTATGTGTGACCAAGACATACATCTTAGTAGTATGTATTAGTATCGTATTTGTGTCATTTGAATCATAATCAGATTCAAGTATAATAGAATGCACGTTTGTGACAAAACATTTAATATTTTTTTTTTTGACGGCACAAAACATTTAATAGAAAATGATTATTTATGTACGTATATCACATACTCATTTGAGTTTAAAATGGTTGGAATACCATGTTGAAGTTTATGAATTCTCATCTCAAAAGTAATTAACAAACCATAGATAAATCTATGGTTTATGTAGTTTTCTAAATAGGTTTATGATATGTAAAATCGCTATTTGACTAGTAGTTGATACATACCTAGAAACATATTTGAGTTCTTCTTGATGAATAGCTTGTACGATGTTGAAATCGATCTTGGCGAATTCAACTAAAACAAGGTTCTTGTTAGGTCGCTTGGACCACCATCTCTCGTACGTCACTAGACCCAAAATCTGCATTACTATGAGTATCAACAACAAAGTCTCTGAGTTGTTGTTCTGCAAAAGGTCTGATGAATTTTCGCAGTTTAGTATCAGATTTTTGCGAAAGATATGACGCCTCGTAAAGAGACATGAGACCATTTATACCATCACTCTCAAACTTCTCATGATTTTCCATGAAAATATCGAGTACATCTGTAGTTTAACAAAAAAATCATCATTAGTAATATATAAGAACATATTTAAATACAAGAAGGATATAATTTAACATGTATAGGTGATGAATTACCCTCTGAAACATTAAAACCACGTTGTCTAAAAAGTCTAAATTCGAGTGCGGTAGCATGTAGATCTTTTTCTATGTCACACTGCCTCATGATTCTTCTATCTTCTTGATAATAAACTGTTAAAATGTTCTTGATTTCCCGCTCAAAATGGTAAGACACGCCGAGTTTTTGCAAATCGTCAATGAGCTCCAATTGGTCGAGATAACTCGTCTTCCCATCATTGAGCATCATTCTCACCTCTTCCTTCAACAAATCTCTCTCTCCTCGCACACTTTTATCTTTCTGAAACCAGTGGAAATTGTAAATATACATAGCTATGAACATATTACTATACTATACGACATCTTTATAGAGATTTATATTGTATAAGGAGTACTTCTGTATACCGCATATTTATTCTCGACTGGGAGGAGATGATACTTGTCCCAAAGAGAAGGCTGATAATTTGCGGAACGACGTGGAACAACGGGATACTCATCGCCCGGTGTCGTTTTCGCCACTGTGGTACATGTGAAAGATTTAGAACGTGGAATAGTCTTCACAAGGGCACTACTGTAAATAAGAGGTGAACCAATCTGCAGTAGACTGGCCATTGAATAAGAATGGTATGACATTAGGTGCCTTGCTTTCTATACTGTTTGTGTATATATATATATATATATATATACACATGCATGTATGTTGTTTGTTGTGTCCACGTCTTTCCCGTGAATCGCGCGTATCTTTCAATACTTATATAGTGGTTTATTATGATTTGGTAACATTAAATTGCCTTTAGATACAAAGTTAGCAAAACACTACAACGTATTTTCAGGTAAATCGCGTTTTGCAATTTTTTACCCGTTTTGAAACATGATGAAAACAATGCATGTGGGACCATTATAATTAAATGATCTTAAATAGTAAGTCATAAATAAAATTGAATTATGGTCCCATACCTATCTTTTAATCCATACTATTATTTTAGATTCACTTCAATGTTTAAACACATTTTATGTGTTATATTGCATGAAATGCTACTGCATTTTAACTTTCTCCTTACATTTTCATTAATGGTAGTTTAGTCATTTGTTAATACAAGAAATTAATTTTTATTTTCTTTTTTTTATTTAGTTCTTATATACATATTATATATTATTTGATATAAATAATTATATATTATTTGTTATAGATTTATTGCAATCGATATCAATTCAATTTTGAATAAATTAATTGAAATTTAGAAGCACCATGATTAATTAATAGTAATTGACAATAACCATAAAGTCTAATTCAAATTATATTTAGTTATATCAAATATCATCTAATTCAAATTATATTTAGTTATATCAAATATCTACTTAATCGATTACACTAAATATTATGATATTTTATTAATGATCAAATTATGGAGCAAGCATCCTAAATAAAAATTATGAAAACAGTGATTAAGAAATAATAACTGCATAAATTCAAAACATATTCTCAAAAACATAGATTTCAGCATATTTTCAAAAAAATTCTAAACAATATTGATAATTTTTATTGTGGATGTAATAAATCACCATATTAATAATACTAGTAAAAGTCAGTAAATTAATAGAAGATTTTTATAACTCACAATTAACAAAATAAAAAGCATTTATCATAATATTATTTCAATGAATTATGAGAGAAATAAAAACAGTAACTTATGTTATCTCATTTTCCTTGATTTTGTTGGCTAAAATTTTTTTCTATTTAGATTTTCCAAAAGAAATATCTTTCCAAACATCAATATTTTTTAGTCGAAATTAATTTTTATTTTCAGTTTGTTTATTGTGTATATGGTTGTTATGTTTAATCTTTTTAGTTTTTAGTTTTTCATTTATCATTTTTTGTTTGATAAAGAAGGAGAAGAAGAACAAACAAGAAGGAGAAGAAGAAAGAGAAGAAGGGGGAGAATAAGGAGAAGTGATGAAGAAGAAAAAGGAACGAAGAAGAAGAAGAAGGAAAAGGAAAGGATGAAGAAGAAGAAGAACGAAGGACAAGTAGGAGAAATCATGAAGAAGAACCACATAAAAGAAGAAGAAATGCAGAGAAGATGAAAAATAAGAAAGGGAAAAGAAGAACAGAGAAGAAGGAGAATGGATGAAAAAGAAGAAGGCATGAAAGAGGAGGAGAAGAAGAAGAAGGATGATAAGGGGAAGAAGGGACGAAGATTAAGAGGGTATGAAGAAGAATATGAATAACATAGAAGAAGGGATGGGAGAGAAGACGAAGGAGTAACCAAGTATCGTTAGCTCGAGTGGTGAAACATCCTAAACAAAGCTTAGAGGTCACTTGATGGAGTGACGCTTGGGACAAAACTAATATTATATAATATGGTTTGGGGCCTGCAGAGATTGCAGGCTTCAGTCCAGAACCTCATGGTAATCCAAAAAAAAAAGAAGGAGAAGAACATAGAAGAAGAAAGGATAAGAAGAAGGGATTAAGAAGAAAGAGAAGAGATGAATGAGAATAAGAGTGGATGAAAAAGAATAACAATAGAAAAAAAGAAGGAGAAAAAAAAGAGAGAAGAAAATGAGGAGAAGGAGAAGGAGAAGTAGTGATAAAGAAGAAAAAGGAACAAAAGAGAAGAAGGGATAATAAGAAAGGATGAAGAAGAAGAAAAACAAAGGAGAAGTGATGAAGAAAAACTACATAGAAGAAAAAGAATAGCAGAGAAGATGAAAAAAACTGAAAAAAAAAACTAAAAACAAAAACATTAGTCCACACAAAAGAAAAAGAAGGAGAAAATAACAGAAAAAAAAATAGAAAGAAGAAGAACAAAAGAACAAAAAAAAAGGAACAAGAAGAACAAAAATATATAACTAACTAATATATACCATTATTCATATAACTGAATTATAAAAAGAATGAAGATGTAAAAAAGTTATTTTTCAATTAAATTACCAAACAAATAAATATAGAAGTTGGGTTTGGAAAACAACAATAAAATAAAACATGAGCAAATTAGTTAATATGATTAGATTATATTTTTAAAAAATAGGAAGAAAAAAAAGAGAAGAAGGGAAAAGAACATAGAAAAAAGGAAAGGAACATAGAAGATGAAAAAGTAAAAGATCAGAGAAGAGGAGAAGAATATAGAAAAAAAAAAAAAGATGAAAGAGAAAAAAAAACAGAAAAAAAGAGAAGAACATACATGAAAAAATGAAGGATAGAGAAGAATAAGAAGAACTGAACAAAAAAAAGATGAAGGAGAAGAAAAATGAAAAATAAGAAGAACATAGAGAAAAAAGAAGAACTACAAAAAACGTGATGAAGAAGAAGAATGGTGAAAAAAGAGGAAGACGAAGAAGGGGAAAGAAGAGAGAAGAATAAGAAAAAGGAGAAGAGAAAGAGGGAGAAAAAGAACAGAGAAGAATAGAAAAGAAAAAAGAGGGAAAAAAAAAAGAACAGAGAAAAAGGAAGAGAAGAAGAACGAAAAAAAAAACAGGAAGAAAAAGAAGAACAGAGAATGGATTGGGAGAAGGAGAAGAAAAAGAAACTAAATACAACATTAAAAACATATTATTTTTTACAATAACAACTCGCGTATCTACAATTACAACATTTTTTAATCAGTTATACGTAATTTATATTATCTTATTTTCAACTTAAAATTTTTGTACTTACAAAAATTAATTTTAATCCTTATAACACAACAAATCATCTATTATTAATATAACTATAAAATAAACACATATAAACCTCATTTGCATAATATATTTTGTAGGATGGATCATTTTATTTTAAAAAACTTCACTCCCTCATGGGCGTGTATACATTTGTGTAGTTGATAATTATCTCAATCTAATAAAAAAATAATAATTTATTAAGAATAAATGACCATTTTTTGCTAAACTAATTTAAAATATTAGACAAATATATTTCAAGTGTAGGAATACAATTGTTTAACTTATTATAATTATATATACAAATGATAAATAATTATATTTGTTTATAACTTAAAATCTTACCTCACTTAATCATTATAATAACATAATATATAATAAATCACTTTATACCACATAATTTGAATATATATAAAATTAACTTCAAAAATCATATATCGGTGCGGATGTGCAGGTCCAAAATTTAATATCTTTTTATAGTGGTTTATTCTGATTTGGTAATCTTAAATTGCCTTAACAAAATACTACTATATCTTACTACTTTTAGTACTTACTATGCACTTTGAACCTGATGAAAACGATGTCGGTACTTAGAGAAGATCCATCACTGGGATACTTTCCAAGTTTCTTATAAATATAATACTTATATTTTTGTTATATTATTTAATTTTAATTTCTGAATATAAATTGAATCAATCATATGAAGATAAGTATTATAAGAGTATCTAAAAGTATTAGTTTGCTTGTTATCCTCATGCAGCTGCAGGGCGAGCGTAAAAATTTAACAAACAACAAGAAGAAAATATAATGTTTGTGTTGTCGTTTAATTGATGCCGGCAACTGCCGCTAGTAGAATAAATTGCCGTCCAGTAATTTTAGCAACTACCGCAGCTATCTTTTGTGTCACCGGCGGTAGAGCTTGACGTTTCTAATCTCTCTATTTTAATAGGTTGTTGATGCTCATCCTCGCGACTGCGTGGGAAAACGAATATGACTTATTTCAAAGTCTCTTATTTGAGATATTCTCTTTAGTTTTCTTAACCATATAATAAAATACTATTATTTTTTCTTCTATTTTATGAGATATCCATATTAAAATAATTTAAATGAAATGTTCTTACTGTCAGAGATAGAGTTGCAGATAATATAAATATATAAAAACATGTGGGACCAGAAAACTATTAAATAAATAGTTAAGAATTATGGAGTTGAGGGACCATAATAATTTCGTTTCCATTCTCCTGAAATAAAATTGTAACTTTAGTTTTGTAAGAGTTTGCTATTTAATGTTCGGATATATTTTGTCTAGATATGCATCAACCAATTATGGCGTGATAGGTGGAGTTCTGGCCGTTAGGGGACCCACAGAAGGATAACGCTTTGAATTACGTTAAATTTTCATGACCAAGTGATTGAGGAGATTGGGCATCGATCACACAGCATGCACAAAGATAGGGGCCTAGCTAGCCCAAACGTTGGGAGGGGAAACAAACGATGCTAAGTGATAGAGTTGTCTAAGTTCATATTCTTTATCAAGAGTTCAAGACCATAAAAAGATTCACCAAGATTTGTGAAGTGATGGTGATTTAATAGTTTTTACTTAAGTAGGAATTGTTTGGTTGGTTTAGGTTAGAGATCGATTTGCCTCAAACGTGTAATTATTTTAATCATTTTCACTTGACTACAAAGATATAAGTCTTTGTTTTCGGCCTATTTAAATACTCAGAAGGAGAATCTATTTATAAATTACACTTAGAAATTAGTTTGGGATTCCCTGAATATTAAAAAAAAAATGGTCGGTGATATTTTTCATATGTGCAAAGACAAGCTATGCATTTTTCCATGCATGGGCTTCACTTCACAACTCAAATAGGCCACGTTGTTATTGTTGGGCTCTGTGAAATTCGATGGCCTATTTCATTTGTCCGATATTTTTGCTCCGTTTGAGAAGATGATAATCAAGAACATGAAAAAGAAAAATGATATCTAGAATCTGAAAGCTTTAGTATACTGTATACCTACGCAGCTGCGGTCTCTTTTCTTTAATTATTTAACATTCGTCTCTAGGAATCAACGCAGCTACAGTCTCTTTTCTTTGATTATTTTACAAACCAGACCCGTTTGGAAAATTCAATCCCGACTAAGACGGTTCAAGCCCATTTCCTATTTTTCGATATTTCTTTTTTCATTTGAGAGGTAATTAATTCCTGGTTTAGATAAATATTATATTTTTAATGTGATATTAATGAACTTTTTCCTAAATGAATTGTGAATATTCTTATTCATAATTATCATTTCCTTTTTCGTAGTTATCTTTACTCTTTACCCAAGTCTCCCATTGGTTATAAATAGAGAGTCCTTCCCTTTCTTTTTCTTCATTCTAAACTTTCCAAAAAATAGAAAAATTCTAGAACTCTCTTCTCTCTCTTTTCCGGCGTCATAGTACTCTCTCTCCACCGTCTCTCTCTCCTCTTTCTTTCTCTCTCATCGCCGCATCCTCTCTCTCCTCACCATGTCACGCCGTTCGTCTTCCCTGCCCTCTAGTGATCGTTCCAGCCACTCCCCGGACCAGCCACCATCGTCCGCCACCACCGTGGAGGAGCCACGAGTCCACTACCTTCGGGATGGACCCGTTGCTGCTCCTTCCAGCTGCCCTGCCCCGGTGTTCCACGTTGATGACGAGCCGGAGTCCTCCCAGAGCCATGTGCCACCGCAGCATCACCCTCGTAGATCGATCAACCCTACGTGGTTAGCTGCCGTGGAGCATCTTGCCTCCTTCTCTTCTCCTTACCTCCCCTCGCCACCTCCTTCGCCACCTAGGCCAAGGTGAGGATGAATCTCTGCTTGAATATCGTGAAGTCTGCTTTCCTGAATGCATAGTTTGGGGTTAAACCAAGCATAACCTACTTTCTGCTTTAGAACTGAGTCCCAGCTAGGTCTTGTTAGGTTGTTGATTGCTCTGTGAATCGCCTAGATGTGTTTAGGGTTTTGAAACTGAAGTTGCAGGAGACTTAAAACGAACCTTTACTTGTGCTTGAAACACTTGCTTGTTTGATTGCTGTTTGGATCTCTTCTGTGATTGTGTGATCGCCTAGAACTTGTAAAGAGGATAAGAACTTAATACGGTATTGCGTAAAATCATTATTGAGACTATGTTTTGTGAAATGTCTGAGATGAGAGTTGAGATCATAAGGCAAAGGAGCCGTGGTCGATATACTTGAGTGGAGGACCATTGTTTGGGGTCCGAGATGGATGGTTGAGATTTGCAATGCCTGGGGCTGCAATCGATACACTGAAGTTGAGGATAGTCGCTGAGCCACGTGGGCAATATGCGAGGGGGTACTGAGGGACCTGACATCACATGGGGCTGTTCAAAAGGGTTCAGCGTATACTCATGTGGTATGGGAGTAATGGTTATACGTAGCGCTCTCAAGGCATGGCCGACGGGCTAGTCATGTAGCGACTATAAATTTACGGAGGATGCAACCCAAGTGCCACGGTGTAAGTCATCATTGTGTGGTCCAGGTATTAGCAGTGGCGTTACCTGTGACGCTAGGTTATTGTGTGAAGTCTTTAGGACTTTCTATGGTGCTGTTTTAGGCTTGAACTTAGCATTTGTTAAGTTGTGGTGCATTGATAGGATAGTGTAGGTTCATTCTCCTAGGTAATCTAAATTACTCACCCCTCCAGTTCCCCTATCTTCTCTCTCTCGATCCCCTCTAGCAAGTTAGGTGAGTCAGGATGCTCAATATCGCTGGTGGTGTGGAGTTGTTTGTTAAGCAAAGCGCCTTCGGTTTCTGGGACTTGTAAAAAGGGTAATACGTTTGGCTTCTAGCGCAGACGGTTATCTTGACATTGCTGGTTTGGTTTATATGACCAGGATCGGGTGTCACAATTTAACATTCGTCTCAAGGAATCAATAAAGAGGAATACAAAATATTGAATAGAAGGAATTGAATAACCATAATTTTTAGAAGGGAAATAAACACATTTTCTGAAAGGCTTTCTCTAGCAATAACTTAAGTCCACCAAGATCAAGGAGACTATGCCGACCTAGTTTGGTGAAAAGGAAATCTCTTAAAGGATAATCTTGGAATCTGGAAGCATCAGATCAACACAAATGATAAAGGAGAATTTCCATATTCTTCGGAGAGTAAGAGATATTTCCATATCACAAATATAGAAATATTCACCAAAGAGAAAAAAGAAAAGGAGTTCGGAGCAACCGGCCTCCTATCCCTATAAATAAGAAGACCCCAAAGCTGAAGAGAACAACCCATACAACCGAGAGAGCAGCAGAGCAAAAACCAAGAACTCCAACGCTTTCTAGTTTACTTTGCAAACTCCTTCTTTTCACTTCGGCATAACCTCTCGGTTTAGCCATCTCTTGTAATCGCTTCGCTTTACAGCTATTAATAAAAGATCTTATTCTCTGAAACCCACAATTGTTAATCAAATCCTTAGTGGTGATTTTCTGGTTCAACAGTTGGCGACCCCTGTTCGCTCAAAGAAATAAGGCGACACGAAGAAAAAGTTGCAGAAGCAAAACGCGATCCAATCACCCCAAAGGACAAAGCACCAGTGGATTTCACAGCAGAGGATCTAACGCAGTTTGCACACACCACACGTCGACCCACTTGTCATAACTTTACAAATTCACGAAAGCACGGTCGCCAAAGCTTTGGTTGACAGCGGGAGCACCGTCAATATTATCTTCAAGGATACACTGGCGAGGATGAATATCAATGAAAGCGAGATAACAACAACGACAAAACCGCTAACAGGATTTGCAGGTGACACCTCCTACAGTATCGGCTCGATATATTTACTCACCTACATCGGCGTCATAACCAAAAAGGAAAAATTTGCAATCATCGACTGCCCAACTATCTACAACATCATACTTGGGACCCCGTGGATCCACACCATGAAGACCGTGATCTCAACATACCATCAATGCATCAAGTTCCCGACACCTACAGGTACGTTCACACTGCAGGGAATGTGCCTCCTCAGCAAAATGAAAATCAAAACGGCGACTACATGCATGGTAAACGAGGACTTAGATCTATGCCTTCCCTTCCACAAAAGACTGAAGCCCGAGTGGGTTATACAGGTAAGCATTGACGAGCAATACTCGGAAAGAATCATTAGCATTGGCGGCGACCTCGTAGAAGATATAAAAACGGAGCTCGCCAAACTTTTACGGGACCACGTGCACTTATTTTCCTGGTTTATGGAAAACATGAAGGGAATCGACAGCAGAATCACATCGCATAAATTAAACGTAGACCCTACATTCAAGCCAATTAAACAAAAACGAAGGAAGCTCGGCCCCGAAAAGGCACAAGCAATAATCAACAAAGTGGAAAAAGTACTCGGAGCTGGATCGATTACCGAGGTTCAGTATCCCGATTGGCTAGCCAACCCCGTGGTAGTTAAAAAGAAGAACAACAAGTGGAGAGTCTGCGTTGATTTCACCGATCTCAATAAAGCTTGCCCAAAGGTTTGCTTTCCACTCCCTCACATTGACCGACTAGTCGAGTCAACAGCCGGAAATCAGCTGTTGTTCTTTATGGAAGCTTACTCCGGGTACAATCAGATCTTTATGCACCCCGATTATAGAGAGAAGACGGCGTTCATCACCGATCGCATAACATATTGTTACAAAGCCATGTCTTTCGGACTAAAAAACGCAGGAGCCACATATCAGCAGCTGATCAACAAAATGTTTGCAAGTCAGCTCGGCCGCACCATGAAAGTTTATATTGACGATATGCTAGTTAAATCCGCAGTCGAAAAAGATCACGTCGGCCACCTCAGGGATTGCTTCAAAACTCTCGAGACATACTGAATGAAATTAAATCCAGCCAAATGCACATTCAGGGTGACTTTAGGAGAATTCCTAGGTTACGTTGTCACCCAAAGGGGAATAGAAGGAAACCCAAAACAGATTTTGGCAATACTGGACCTCCCGTCGCCCGTACGAGATCGTCATGGATAATGGCATGCCGTTTACCTCATCAATTTTCTAAATTTCTGTGAGGGTTGGGGAATACGTATAAATAACTCAACACCTTGCTATCCACAAGGAAACGGACAAGCGGAAGCTTCTAATAAAACAATTCTCGACGGTCTTAAGAAGCGACTTATAGACCTATAAGGAAGATGGGCATATGAACTGGACGGGGTCCTCTGGTCCCACTGAACGACTCCATGAACTGCAACATGAGAAACTCCTTTTTTGCTATCTCACGGCTGTGAGGTGTTAGCACCCGCCGAAGCACATGTACCAAGTGCTCGAAGAACTTTTATGGTTCAGAACCCGAAACTAAACGACGAAAAGCTAATCAATGCTCTAGATGGCTTAGAAGAACTTCGCGATAAAGCTTTATTGCGCATTCAGAACTATCACCAGCAAGTCTCTAGATATTACAACAAAAAAGTTTGAAGCCGACTATTTTCGCTGTATGACCTCGTCTTGCAAAGAGCTATAAACCTGATGAAACTCGAGGCAAACTGGGAAGGTCCATTCTGCATCACCAAAGTCGTCAAACCAGGCGTCTATAGACTGGAATACATGGATAAAGAATCAGTAGAGCGAGCCCGAAACTCGATGAACTTAAGGAAGTATTATACTTGAAAACCGTCACTCGGCATGGGAATTTGTTAACGAGAACTACGAATGACTTGATTCCGCTTTAGGTACGTAGGTAGCCTTTAGGTTCAGTCACTATCCTAATATAGTTACCTTTAACTTTGTTAATTAGCTTAGTGTTCAAAGTAAAGGAGAATTACTGGTCCAAATTGACCGAAAAATGAGCTCGACTCTGATATATCATGGTTTTTGCTGGTTTTTGACCATGATATAAGTCTTGTTTATAGAGTCTTTTTGGTATTTTTCGAGTCTTATAGAGTGTTTGCAGGTCTAGGTACGTTTGGAGCATAACTGTGGGTTTTGGAGCCTTTTGGAGCTATGTTGAAGTTGATGCTGAAAAGACCAAGTCGGAGAGCATTATGAAGCAGGGTGTCGATCGACACCCACCACTTGGTGTTGATCGACACCGGTCGTGGTCGCGAGAAGAGTCCTAAAAACTCTTTTGAAGAATTGCAACTTGGTCCAGAAGTTTCCTACTATTTGCACTTTTGCCCTAGTTCGTGTTTAGACTTGTATTTAGGTTTTCATAGCCATTGTTAGGCTCATTATCTTGTTTTCATTGAGACTAAGAGAGAGATTAGATTGAGAGCTTTTGGGAAGACAAATCCATACTCTGTAGAGAAGAATTTCGAACCCCTTCATATTTTACTCTATTTCTTAATGCAATTTTATTCAGTCATGATTTGTGTTTCATTTGCTATGTCTGAGTAATCTGCTAGTTAGGTTTTGGGTTATTCAAAGGTTGATAATGAATTATTAGAACTACAAAACTGGAAAGATAAATCAATTGGTTCTTCATATAGATTGCTTTAACACTGGTATTAAGATTGATCACCTAGAAATCAGATCCCCATTCACCCAAATGACCATGAGAAGACCATATTTACTTGTCCTTATGGCACCTTTGCATATCGCAGAATGCCATTTGGACTCTGTAATGCTCCTACAACATTTCAGAGGTGCATGCTTTCCATCTTCACTGATATGATTGAGAACTATATGGAGATCTTCATGGATGATTTCTCAGTGTATGGATCCTCTTTCAAAGACTGCCTTGACAACCTCTGTCAAGTGCTTGCAAGATGTGAAGAGAAGCACCTAGTTCTGAACTGGGAAAAATGTCATTTTATGGTCAGAGATAGGATTGTACTTAGGCATCGAGTTTCTGGAGAAGGCATTGAAGTAGACAAAGCCAAAATCGAAGTGATGACAAGTCTGCTGCCACCAGATTGTGTGAAGTCAGTAAGGAGCTTTCTAGGACATGCTGGATTTTACAGGAGGTTCATTAAGGATTTTAGTAAGATTGCAAGACCACTCACAGCTCTGCTTTGCAAGGATGTGAAGTTTGAATTTACTGAAGAGTGTCATTCAGCTTTCCAGCAAATCAAGCAGGCATTAGTGATTGCCCCTATTGTGCAGCGCCCTGATTGTGATTTACCATTTAAGGTGATGTGTGATGCTTCAGACTTTGCAGTGGGTGCTGTCTTAGGTCAGAGAAAGGAGAAGAAGCTTCATGCAATCTACTATGCAAGCAGAACCTTGGATGATGCTCATAAGAATTATGCAACTATAGAGAAGGAATTGTTGGCTGTAATATTTGCATTTGAGAAGTTCCGACAGTACTTGGTTGAAGCTAAGGTAACTGTGCACACTGATCATTCTGCCTCAAGTTATTGATGCAGAAGAAGGATGCAAAACCAAGACTGTTGAGATGGATTTTGCTACTACAAGAGTTTGACATTGAGATAAGGGACAAGAAGGGGATTGAGAATGGGGTAGCAGATCATCTTTTCAGAATAGGATTGAAGACAGCGTCCCCATTGATGATTTCCTGCTAGAGGAGAATATATGTCTCATTGAGGCAAGGTTGCAGCCTTCAGATGTGGACACTGATCATTCTGCCTCAAGTTCTTGATGCAGAAAAAGGATGCAAAACCAAGACTGTTGAGATGGATTTTGCTACTACTAGAGTTTGACATTGAGATAAGGGATAAGAAGAAGAGCTCCAGTTTTTTCGAACTGCAGACAGGGTGTCGATTGACACCCACCACTTGGTGTCGATCGACACCAACCTCGAGGTGAGCCACTATCGAGCAGGATCGACATCACCCTTGTCACCAAGTCGACACAGACTTGGTGTCGATCGACACACCCAATCTGGTGTCGATTGACACCAGTCGCGAACTGCCAATCTACTTCAGCAGATCCTGCATGAAGTCTTCTCTCTGCCTATCTTCGCAGTTGTAGCCTCTTCTAGACCTTGGTATGTTGATATTGCTAACTACCTAGCTGCAGATGAGGTCCCTGACACTCTCAAAGGGTGTGAGAAGAAGAAATTCATGAGAGAACTTAGGAGATACTACTGGGATGAGCCTTACTTTACAAGCACTGTTCAGATGGAATCTACAGAAGATGTCTTGCAGAAGCTGAAGTTCAGAATGTGCTGTTCCACTGTCATGGCTCTGAGTATGCAGGACACTTTGCTACCTTCAAGACTGTATCCAAGGTTCTACAAGCAGGCTTCTGGTGGCCTACAATGTTCAAGGATGCTCAGACATTCATCTCACAATGTGATGTCTGCCAAAGGAGAGGGAAGATCAGTAAAAGACATGAGATGCCACAAAACTTCATACTTTTGACTGCTGGGGCGTCGACTTCATGGGATCCTTTCCTTCATCTTATGGGAACAAGTACATCCTGGTTGCAGTGGACTATGTCTTCAAGTGGGTGGAAGCAATTGCCAGTCCACACAATGATGCTGCAGTGGTCTTGAAGCTGTTCAAAACCATCATTTTCCCCAGGTTTGAAGTACCACGGATTGTGATCAGTGATGGTGGACAGCACTTTATTAATAGAGTGTTTGAGAAGCTGTTGCAGAAGTATGGAGTTCATCACAAGGTTGCTACACCTTATCACCCTCAGACAAGTGGTCAGGTTAAAGTTTCCAACAGGCAGATCAAAGAAATCCTGGAGAAGACAATTGGAAAGACAATAAAGGATTGGTCAGCCAAGTTAGATGATGCATGGGCTTACAGGACAGCATTCAATACACCACTTGGCGCCACCCCATTCCATTTGCTTTATGGGAAAGCATGTCACCTTCCAGTGGAACTTGAACACAAGGCAAATTGGACTGTCAAGAAGATGAACTTTGACTGGAAATCTGCAGCAAAGAGGCGCCAGATACAGCTCAATGAGTTAAATGAGATCAGACATCATGCATATGAGAACTCAAAGCTGTACAAGGAGAGGACTAAAGCCTACCATGATAAGAAGATCTTTGCCAGACACTTTGAACCAAATGACCAGGTACTTTTTTATAACTCACGTTTATAATTATTTCCTGGAAATTTGCGTTCTCGTTGGTCAGGTCCTTTCACAGTCAAGGAAGTCAGACCATATGGTGCAGTTGTTCTATCTACTCCAAAGAGCACGGAGTTTGTTGTCAATGGGCAAATGGTGAAACATTACTGGCCGAAAGCCGCGATTCCCGAAGGACAGATTGTACCTTTGGCAGATGCACCCACAGCCTGATCCTGAGGACAGTCAAGCTAATGACGTTAAACGAGCGCTTGGTGGGAGGCAACCCACTGGTAAGTGTACATACTTAGTCTAATTTTAAATATTTACTGACTTATTTTCGTGCTACAGAGTCAGTAAAAAAAAAAACCCCGTGGCGAGTTAATATCGACCACGGTCGACACGGGCTGGTGTCAATCGACACCACCCACCCGGTGTCGATCGACACCATCATTAATCAGGTACGCCGCTTTAAACCCCCTGAACTCATCTTCTTCCTCCATAAATCGCAACTTCCTTGTTTGTTAACGGATTTGAGTGATTCAAAAGCCTAACTTAAGTGAAATTTTGTGCTTTTTCAGAATATCCAACTTATTCATCCGATCTGCAAGGTATGACACTCAAAATTCCACTTTTTCAGTTCGACCACAAGGTTTGAAACTTCCGATTTGACCTGTTTTAGCTTGATTTAGGACTTGAATCATGCTTCTCTAGGTTGTTTAGGAGGAATTCGACCTTGCCCCTTAGTTATTACAGCTTGTTTTGCAAAATTTTGAAAATTTCAGATTGATGATTAATTTTGCAAAAATAGGTTCAAATTTGGGGTTTTAGACTGGAATTGTTTGTGATTAGTGATCACTAAGTTGCTGGTTAGGTTCGCCATTGATGATATAGGTCAGATTTTGAATTTTCAAATTTCAATTTTTGGCTTGATTTTTGAAATTTTTGTGTGTTCTTGGTTTTCTGAGTGCAGATGGCTCTACGAAACAAGCGATCACGTACTGAGACTGGAGAATCCTCCAATCCTGCACCTGCTATACCCTCTCTTCCCCCATGGCCTCAGAGAGAAGGGTTGAGGATCCCAATGGAGAGGGTTTGAGAGGATACTCCGGCGAAGGAGGTAGCAAAATGCGACTGCGTTTTCCAGAACATCAGTGAACAGTGGGACGATTATGATACATTGTTCTACAATGCCTGGCTCAAGATGGACATCGCGCCTACACGGTTCACGGATGAGGATGCACTTCGCCGCCTCGGGCTCAAGGAGGAGGCGCTGCGAGTGCTGCAGAAGATTAGCTTGGGCACCATTGCGACCAAGCAGTACGACCTGTACTCGGATCTAGTGCGCCAGTTCATTGCCACAGTGAGGGTGTATTACACCAATGAGATCGTGAAGAGGGCAGATGAGGGCACTCTCACATTCATCATCAGAGGCATCAGGTACATGATCAACTTTACTGCACCTGTCTCATCTTCGGGTTCGATTCAGCGCGCACTGGCATCTCTCTCCTAACGCCATTTTCTGGTCCCATTTCAGGAATAGGATGTATGACTCCAAGAGGTCTACTCAGACAGATGTGCACCATCTGTTGCTGCGATACCTTGTCCGCCTCTTCTCTCCTACTCTCTTGTGCAAGTCTGAGCCCGGGAAGATGAGAGTTTCTGAGCTGACTCTCCTGTAATATGGCATTGAGGATGTGTTGACAGAGGAGTATCCGGTTGACAGTGTCAACATGGGCGCCATCTTTGCCCATCACTTTGCTTCGCTGAAGACCAAGGCGTTCACCGGAGCTCGGGGCAAGCCCAAGAGTATTGGTAGTCTCCTCACTCCCATCTTCCGCTACTGCAACATCGATACTTTGACTTGCAGAGTTGTGACTGAGCGCCACCTTCTGGACCTGGACTATTAGAGGACACATTGGATCGCAGGAGATGAGCCACCATGAAGTTTTGTCAGTCACACTGGTCAGCGATGTCTGATTCCGCTACCACAGCCTGCTCTCACTACACTTCAGACAGACTCCCTCAGCTTCCAGCTTGATGCTACTTTGCTACGATCCGCGCCAGCTACTAGGCGCAGAGGAGGATCTTCTCGAGCTGTTGCTTCTGCTGCTGAGGATGCACCTGCTGAGGGCCGTGCTGGAGGTCCATCTCGTCGAGCGAGAGCACCACGCACCTACACGCTGCTTGAGCCAATTGGTCGACATGAGCTCCCACCGATCCCAGACATTCCGATGGAGCAGGGCACTTTTCAGCGTTTCATGGTGCAGAGTGTTCAGGCGCTGTGGAACGCCATCTCAGTGTTGTCTAACTGTGGTTGTGTTCGCCCCCACTCGCCTGATCGTGATGAGGATGAGGATAAGTTCGTCTATCTATCCTGGTTACTTTTTCTTCTCCCTTTGTTCTTTTTCATTTTCTCTTGAGTCAGTTTTTATGTCTTTGTTTTGAGTCAGTTTGTCAGCTTTGATTATGTTTTGAAACTTGTTTGAACTGATGAGATTATAGATTATGTTGTTGTTTTTAATTGTTTGCTTGAGTGTTCCTAACAGTCTTGACTTGGGAGAACTTCAGCTAACAATCTAACTTGCAACAAATACACATGTTTGGGTCATCCCATTCTGTTTTTGGACAGGGTGTCGATCGACACCAACCATGTGGTGTCGATCGACACCAGGCGCAAGCACATGTACCATTTTCTCATCACTGTTCAAACCGTTTCATTACTTATTTTTACCAACTCCATGCTTAATAACACTGGGGACAATGTTGTTTAAATCTGGAGGAGGTCGTTGCTGACATTGTGTACATTGTTTTTGATTTATAGAGTCTCAAAGTTGAGTCAAAACCTGTTTTATTGATTCAAAATTTTTGAAATTGTCAGTTTTTCTTGGAACCAACCATAAAACATTGATGCTTCTAAGAACCATTGCCACAGTTGTTGATTACAAGTCTTACTAAGTTGAAAGTCATAGGTAGACCAGTCTTGCAATAAAGGTTTAGGTTCTTAGAGAATCTGGAAAATTTGCTGTTAGCTCCACTTTAATAAACTTAAAACTTCGTGTCCTGGTGCTTGATTCTCTTTAACCTTGATTATCTCTTCTAACACTGATAAGTATGTTAAGACACAGCCTCTCTTTGATCTTCCCTGATATTGCTTTAAAAGTTTGAGTTAAAAGAATGGTGCATTCATGACCATCTCTCCTTACAAGGAACAACAGTAATGACCATACTCAAGAACCTGTCTCCTCACAAGGAACACAAATATTGAGTAGTATCATATCTTTTGTAAAAGGATGAGAAAGAGCTTAAAATAAAAAATATCAGAAAAAGATCAAGGGAAGAGAAAATAGGAGAGTTGTGTTGAGATTGCTTTGTTCAGTTGTTTAGGAAGGGAAAAGATTCTATAATTGATTGAGATGATAAAACCTTGATGAGACATCACTTAGATAGAAATAAGGAGTTTAGCAGTAGAGATTTCGGATTTCTTGAAGGAGCTTGAATTGGATTTGAAAGATTTGCTAAGCCTGTGATGATTAGACTGAAATTTGATCTTGTGTTGACCTTGTGGTATATAGGTTCGAAAATGTTAATCAATGTGGTGTTCCTAATGTCTGGCTGATTTTTTCTGTGTTTTCAAACCTCGACCCTATGCTCTGTCTGATGTTTGCTTGAGGGCAAGCAAAAGATAAGTCTGGAGGAGTTGATATATCATGGTTTTTGCTGGTTTTTGACCATGATATCAGTCTTGTTTATAGATTCTTTTTGATATTTATCGAGTTCTATAGAGTCTTTGCAGGTCTAGGTACGTTTGGAGCATAACTGTGGGTTTTGGAGCCTTTTGGAGCTATGTTGAAGCTGATGCTGAAAAGACCAAGTCGGAGAGCATTATGAAGCAGGGTGTCGATCGACACCCACCACTTGGTGTTGATCGACACTAGTCGTGGTCGCGAGAAGAGTCCTAAAAACTCTTTTGAAGAATTGTAACTTGGCCCAGAAGTTTCCCACTATTTGCACTTTTGCCCCAGTTCGTGTTTAGACTTGTATTTAGGTTTCCAGAGCCACTGTTAGGCTCATTATCTTGTTTTCATTGAGACTAAGAGAGAGATTAGATTGAAAGTTTTTGGGGAGACAAATCCATACTCTGTAGAGATGAATTTCGAACCCCTTCATATTTTACTCTATTTCTTAATGCAATTTTATTCAGTCATGATTTGTGTTTTACTTGCTATGTCTGAGTAATCTGCTAGTTAGGTTTTGCGTTATTCAAAGGTTGATAATGAATTGTTAGAGCTACAAAACTGGAAGGATAAATCAATTGGTTCTTCATCTAGATTGCTTTAACACTGGTTTTAAAATTGATCACCTAGAAATCAGATCTTAGGTTGTTTAATAGATGTGGAAACATTGTTAATCACCAAAACTATCTTAGATGAGCAAAATAACTAATTGCAAAGAAATTTGGATTAGTGATTTTGTGAACATATCGAACCTGAACTATAATGCCTGTTTAGGTTGTTAGAATTTGCAAAGGAATTTGAAATTCTAGACTCTGATCATAGTTAATCTCTGCGACGGAAGTCGATTGGTTTTATATTAGTGTTTTTGAGTTCGAGAACGGTTTTAATAAATATTCCTTTCAGTCTGTAGTCTGCGATTTATGTCAACCTGCGAATTTTCCATTGCCTAACGTCTTGTCTCTATTGATTTTAAGAACTCACAATCCGCTCTTGATTATGTTACGTTCATTCTATTATCTAGTTTTATTTATTATTGACTGCTTAGCTTCATTTGAATCTAAAATCTGTTGAGTAATAATATTAAGTCCTTATGGATTCGATCCCTAAGTATTACAGCGGTCTCTTAATTTGAGAGAGTAGCTCTAAGGGTTAATATGAGCATACCAGGCACATAGAGTAATATCCCCTTATGGAAATGTATATTGCTGAATCGATGTTCTGGCCAAACATTCGATTCGAAAAAGCAAAAGCAAAAACTAAATTAGTGGCTGATCACCACTCCTTTGATACTACGGTTCATTTTAATTACTTTCAAAGTGGATAAGACGAAAGCCGGGGACAACACTTCAACGATCCTCGATCATACATTTCAGGCTGAAGAGAATCCTGAAAGCTTGGTATTCGATCTTGATTGTCGTTTGGTATAAGAAGAGCGAATGAATCTTGCTTCCAGCACTAGCCTAAAGAATGCTCTGCACCGCAAGGCAAAAGAAACTTTTTAACTTCGCAAAAATCCTTAAAATTAAAGATCACCTCATCAACGAGCGTAAACAAAAGCATTAAAAATAAACTGTCAAATTTGATTTATTAAAAGAAAAAGAAGCGTTTGTCTCGCATAAATTTTCTAAAAACAAAATAAAGAGACAACCACAAAAATCATTACAAAGAAAGCTCAATGCCGCTTTGGCACTTGAATCCCGGCCGCTTCCAACTCCGAATAAGAAGGTCGTATATGAACTCGTGTTGGAGCGGCGAAGTCATCCTAAGTAAGCGGAGCATCCTTGATCCTGTGACGCTCCATCTTTAAACGGTCGACATTAGCAGAGTGGGACAGAAGTTTCTTAACCGGAACCTCGTGTCCCACCGACCTCAGTCGCTTGTAGCAATCCGCTCTCGCCTCGACATCAACGATCTTAAGCTCGAGCCGATGGATGTCGGGCTCCTGCGCCATGAACGCCTTAATCCGCTCAATACGTAGGTAGCCTTTGGGTTCAGTCACTATCCTAATAAAATTACCTTTAAATTTGTTAACCAGCTTAGTGTTCAAAGTAAAGGAGAATTACTGGTCTAAATTGACCAAAAAATGAGCTCGACACGTATTGTAATATCCCCTTATGCGAATGTATCTTGCTAAATCGATGTTCTGGCCAAACATTCGATTCGAAAAAGCAAAAGCAAAAACTAAATTAGTGGCTGATCACCACTCCTTTGATACTACGGTTCATTTTAATTACTTTCAAAGTGGATAAGACGAAAGCCGGGGACAACACTTCAACGATCCTCGATCATACATTTCAGGCTGAAGAGAATCCTGAAAGCTTGGTAT
Source organism: Thlaspi arvense (assembly GCA_911865555.2). Lineage (NCBI taxonomy): Eukaryota > Viridiplantae > Streptophyta > Magnoliopsida > Brassicales > Brassicaceae > Thlaspi > Thlaspi arvense. The sequence goes on from OU466860.2 coordinate 63,688,336, forward strand.
TCGATCTTGATTGTCGTTTGGTATAAGAAGAGCGAATGAATCTTGCTTCCAGCACTAGCCTAAAGAATGCTCTGCACCGCAAGGCAAAAGAAACTTTTTAACTTCGCAAAAATCCTTAAAATTAATGATCATCTCATCAACGAGCGTAAACAAAAGCATTAAAAATAAACTGTCAAATTTGATTCATTAAAAGAAAAAGAAGCATTTGTCTCGCATACATTTTCTAAAAACAAAAAAAGAGACAATTACAAAAATCATTACAAAGAAAGCTCAACGCTGCTTCGGCACTTGAATCTCGATCGCTTCCAACTCCGAATAAGAAGGTCGTATATGAACTCGTGTTGGAGCGGCGAAGTCATCCTAAGTAAGCGGAGCATCCTTGATCCTGTGACGCTCCATCTTTAAACGGTCGGCATTAGTAGAGTGGGACAGAAGTTCTTTAACCGGAACCTCGTGTCCCACCGACCTCAGTCGCTTGTAGCAATCCGCTCTCGCCTCGGCATCAACGATCTTAAGCTCGAGCCGATGGATGTCGGGCTCCTGCGCCATGAACGCCTTAATCCGCTCAATACGTAGGTAGCCTTTGGGTTCAGTCACTATCCTAATAAAATTACCTTTAAATTTGTTAACCAGCTTAGTGTTCAAAGTAAAGGAGAATTACTGGTCTAAATTGACCAAAAAATGAGCTCGACACGTATTGTAATATCCCCTTATGCGAATGTATCTTACTGAATCGATGTTCTGGCCAAACATTCGATTTGAAAAAGCAAAAGCAAAAACTAAATTAGTGGCTGATCACCACTCCTTTGATACTACGGTTCAATTTAATTACTTCCAAAGTGGATAAAACGAAAGCCGGGGACAACACTCGCACGACCCTCGATCATACATTTCAGGCTGAAGAGAATCTTGAAAGCTTGGTATTCGATCTTGATTGTCGTTTGGTATAAGACGAGCGAATGAATTTCGCTTCCAGCACCGGCCTAAAGAATGCCCCGCACCGCAAGGCAAAAGAAACTTTTTAACTTCACAAAAATCCTTAAAATTAAAGATCACCTCATCAACGAGCGTAAACAAAAGCATTGAAAATAAAATGTCAAATTTGATTTATTAAAAAAAAAGAAGCATTTGTCTCGCATAGATTTTCTAAAAACAAAATAAAGAGACAACCACAAAAATCATTACAAAGAAAGCTCAACGCCGCTTCGGCACTTGAATCCCGCCCGCTTTCAACTCTGAATGAGAAGGTCGTATATGAACTCGCGTTGGAGCGGCGAAGTCATCCTAAGTAAGCGGAGCATCCTTGGTCCCCTGACGCTCCATCTTCAAACAGTTGGCATTAGCAGAGTGGGACAGAAGTTCTTTAACCGAAACCTCGTGTCCCACTGACCTCAGTCGCTTGTAGCAATCCGCTCTCGCCTCGGCATCAACGATCTTAAGCTCGAGCCAATGGATGTCGGGCTCCTGCACCATGAACGCCTTAATCCGCTCAATGCGGGGGTTGTACCACTCGTGCAAACGTTGGTACATCAGGTCGTCGACATGCTCAATAGATTTGCGTTGTTGACCTTGGAACTCCTTCTCAGCAGCAGTAGCTTTCTTGGTTTCTTTGGCCGAGATCTTCTCCAAACTTTCTCAGTGGAGTTGTCTTTCTTTAGCAGATTCGACCTTAAGAGCTTGATATTTAATCTCCTCACTGAGCTTCTCGTGCTCGAGTTATTTGATCTTCGCCAAAGCATGGCGAAGCTCTCGATCTTTAACTTTTAATTTCTCGTCTTTCTTTTCTTCTCGCACCGATTCTCGATCATACGAGTTAATCAAGAAAGCGCATAGACCTAAACCCTGCACGAAGCGTTGAGCCATTGCAAAGAAGCAATCAAACCGCCTCAGTTTTTCTACCGACACCCCTTGGTTTGGCTTCGCCCAGCATTGCCAGACCAGATTCGCTGAGAAGTATTCATTAAACATTGCCGGGGAATCCCCGCTCCAGCGAAGCAAGAATTCGTGAGGATTGAAACCAGGCTCCTCATCAGCATTTTCTGGGTCCTTCAGCGAGCTGCTCGTTGGACCTGGCAGGTTAAATTTTTGCTCTTCCGCCGTCACAAAGACGGAGTCTTGCTCCTCGATTGGCGATTCAACCTCCAAATCTTCCGTTGGAATTTTTGGAGATGATCGCTCGCTCGCAACAGCCACGTCAGGCTCGCTTAGTGGAATATCTTCGACGACGATTGGATCTTGCGGCGGATCCTCTGATCTGGGCTTCTTACTCGGAGGGAAATCGGGGATGTCGATGTCCAACGAAGGAATCTTGTCTCTCTTCGCTAGCCCTATGCCTCTAGAAAGGTACGCTCAACCAAGATCCAAAATCAAAAGGAGAAGAAAGAGAATCGTTAAGCAAAGGAGATTATCGCGAGATTCGGAGAGAGAGAGAGTAATTTTTTTGGAGTAAGAAGACGAAGAGATAAAGACTAAGTAATAAAATCAGAAGAAAATATCAACAGTTTCCTAAAGGGGCCTGTGTCGAGATTCGCACAATCTCATCGTCTGGCGAACCTTTCGCCTTTCCTGCTTAAAGCAAAACCCTAATAGGTCAGAATATTTAATAAATTATTCCAAAGAAGAGCCACGCGTCAAATCCATTTAAATCGGGCCGAGCTGGCCATCGCGAAGAAACACTCTTGACGAGCTAACACCTTATTGCGAGATCAAACCCTCTTAACTTCATGAAGTCTGTTGACCTGATTTACAATCAGTCTCGCCGAACTGGGGGAAGGGAGACTTACTGTTAGAGGGGAAATGAGCATATTTTCTGAAAAGCTTTCTCTAGCAATAACCTAAGCCCACCAAGACCAAGAAAACTATGCTGACTTAGCTTGGTGAAAAGGAAATCTCTTAAAGGATAATCTTGGAATCCGGAAGCATCGGATCAACGTAAAGGATAAAGGAGAATTCCCATATTTTTCAGAGAACAAGAGATATTCACCAAAGGGAAAAAAGAAAAAGAGTTTGGAGCAACCGACCTCCTATCCCTATAAATAAGAAGACCCGAAGCTAAAAGGGAACAACTATACAATCGAGAGAACAGCAGAGTAAAAACTAAGAACTCCAACGCTTTCTAGTTTACTTTGCAAACACTTTCTTTTCACTTCAGCATAATCTCTCGGTTTAGCTATCTTTTATAATCGCTTCGCTTTATAACTATTAATAAAAGATCTTATTCTCTGAAAACCACAATTGTCAATCAAATCATTAGTGGTAATTTTCTAATTCAACAATAATCAAAGATATAGAGTGCAAATGATTGTTAGGTTAGAAGAACAAAACTGAAGTAAAACATCAATTACTCTTTATTCCTCTAAATATTCATTATTTATCACTTAATTGCATTCCTCTAATTTATAATGGATCCCATACAAAAAGGAAAAAATAACATTTGTTCCTCTGACTTTATAAAATATAGAAGAAATGAGTTGAAAAAAATCAAAAGAAAAACATATTATTCTACTTCTTTTTTTCCACTAATAATTATTCCTCTAATTCCTCTCAGTTACCATCATTTGCACTTATAAAGATTTGTCCATATTCATAATCCATGGGATAATTTCATTTGATTTTATTATTATTTTGTTTAAAAAACTATGAAGTCGGCTTTAAATAAATAAAAAATAAAAGATGTTTCAGTTAGACCGTTGTTGAAAGAACAAATTAGAAAAGAAAAAAGAGTATCAGATATCGACTAAGCTCCATGTTTGACTAGTCATTGTCTTTTTTTTTTTTTTTTTTTTTAAGGTTATGATGTTTTGTTTTAATATATGCGAGTAGGTGAACTGGTTTTGTAGCGCAGCATTTAAAATGTGTGCAGAAAGAAAATAATGAAATTAATGAAGGATGTGACTATAATATATAGTCGTTTTGTAGGCCTTAATGTTGATAATGCGATTTTTTTTATACGATGGTCATGGGATTATGAAATAGTTTATCCAAATATTTGGGTTTTTACTTGAAACTTTAAATGAATCAGAAAAGCAAATATTCTCTTTGTTTTCTCAAGATTCATTTTGTTAGTTAGTTCACTTACACTTGTTAGTAACACTATAAAAAAAACTACTCTTTCTAAATAAGTTATTAAAAATTCTGTTTTATCTCTTATGCAATAAAAAACATTTTTAATTAAAATATTAAATTAGTAAAGTTAAAATTGGATTTTTATTTTAAATTTTGTATTGAAATTTGAAAATAGAGAATAACAGTTTTTATAAATACTTTTTATGAAATGAAATGGAGGAAGTATAAAAAAAAACTCAAATAAAAATAATTTTGATTCGATTTGTTTGAATTTGGTACGGTTTTAGTTTTGTTTGATTCTATTAAGCTGATAAGCATTTGTAGATAGCCGGGTCGGATATAGAACCCGTATTGAATTGGGTCGGACAGTAAATCATCATCGTCAAAGATGTTTATCTTCTTCTTCTATATATAACGATTGCTCTGACGGCTTTGAATGGCCGTCACTTTCATTGCTTTCTCTTCTTCTCCTTTCCTCTTCCTTCGTCTTCCTCAGTCACAGCTCCTTACTGTTCATCAAAAGCCAAAGCCATCATGACTCACAATCTCGGCCTCACTAAACCCAACTCCACTGAGCTTCCCAAGGTTTGTTTGTTTCTCTGGTTTCCTATCGATTTGAATTTTACTTAGTTCCGATTCAGCGATCCATAGATTCTGCTTTTTTTTTTTTTTTTTAATCGATGTTTTGTTGACCCGATTTTGGATTTCTGAGCAGATCTCGTTCGCTGCGAAGGAGATCGATGTAACGGAGTGGAAAGGAGACATACTCTTCGTCGGTGTGACTGAGAAAGATTTAGCGAAAGACGATCATTCAAAGTTTGAGAATCCGATATTGAACAAGCTCGATGCTCACACTAGTGGACTTTTAGCTTTAGTCTCTTCCGAGGAAGACTTCACCGGGAAACCTGGTCAGTCAACGGTTCTTAGGCTTTCCGGTTTAGGATCGAAACGGATCGGTTTAATCGGTCTCGGAAAATCCGTTTCTTTTCCGGCGGCTTTTCAGAGCCTCGGTGAAGCTGTTGCTACAGTGTCGAAAGCTTCTCAATCTAGCAGCGTCGCTATTTTGCTTGCCTCCCCTGAGATCGAATCCAAGCTTACTTCTGCATCAGCTATAGCTTCAGGTAAACTTCATATTCTTCAATTTTTAGTGTATAAACACAAGTTCTCGAGTCTTTAGAACTGATTTGTGTGGTTAATTCTTTTACTTGTGAATAGGCGTAGTGCTCGGTTTGTTCGAAGATGTGAGGTATAGATCTGAATCAAAGAAGCCATCTTTGAAATCTGTGGATATCATTGGATTCGGAACTGGACCTGAGCTAGAGAAGAAGCTCAAGTATGCTGAAGATGTTTCTTACGGCGTGATTTTCGGGAGAGAGCTCATTAATTCTCCTGCCAATGTGCTTACTCCTGGTATAGATCAGTTTCCCTTGAACGTTCATGGTGTTCACACTCTCATGTTCTGATCTGCGATGGTTTTTTTTTATCTGTTTCAGCTGTACTAGCTGAGGAAGCAGCGAAAGTGGCTTCTACCTACAGTGATGTCTTCACTGCGAACATCTTGAACGAGGAGCAATGCAGAGAGTTGAAGATGGGATCTTATCTAGCTGTTGCTGCTGCGTCTGCTAATCCTCCTTTCTTCATCCACCTTGTTTACAAACCTTCGAGTGGCTCCGTTACGAAAAAACTTGCTCTTGTTGGAAAAGGATTGACCTTTGACAGGTAATCTAATCAATCACTTAAGAGCCTTGCTTTGAACGTATTTGGTCTCTCTCTTTTCGTGTTGAAACGAATGACTTGTGTTTCACAGTGGTGGCTACAACATTAAGACTGGACCTGGCTGCTCAATTGAGCTCATGAAATTCGACATGGGCGGTTCAGCTGCGGTTCTTGGTGCTGCTAAGGCCATTGGTGAGATTAAGCCTCCTGGTGTTGAGGTAAGCTTCTCCCATCAGATAAAAGCTAGAGTTTTTTTGTTTTTTGTTTTTTTAAGGTAACTAAACAATTGATCTTCCACAATCAGGTTCATTTCATCGTTGCAGCCTGTGAGAATATGATTAGTGGAACTGGAATGAGACCTGGAGATGTCATCACAGCCTCGAACGGCAAGACCATTGAGGTATCAAAGCTTCGAAAGGTTCAACCATTTGCTGTTTTCTTCCTGTGCCATGCTAATTGTTGACACTGGTGATTTCATCAGGTCAACAACACAGATGCTGAAGGTCGTCTAACACTTGCAGATGCTCTAGTGTATGCTTGTAACCAAGGCGTCGACAAGGTATCACATTGGTTTTTCTTTGCTTTATTTACAAGAGAAGATTGTTTGTGGTTCATGATCGTCAGATATAACTTGCAGATAGTTGACCTTGCTACGTTGACCGGAGCCTGCGTTATTGCTCTTGGAACATCAATGGCAGGTACATAGCTGATCTTTATGGCGCTTCTTGAGTTGGGATTCTGTAATCAATATTGGCTCATCATGATTGTTCGGTGTCAGGGATCTACACACCTAGCGACGAGCTTGCAAAGGAAGTGATAGCTGCATCGGAGAAGAGTGGAGAGAAGCTGTGGAGGATGCCATTAGAAGAGAGCTATTGGGAGATGATGAAGTCTGGAGTTGCTGATATGGTCAACACAGGCGGGCGTGCGGGAGGCTCAATCACAGCAGCTCTCTTCTTGAAACAGGTGAAAACAAAGTCTCTCTTCAATACATGTTTTCTGATACCAACAAAAATGGTGAATATGACTAAAACCATCCTGGTATCTTTTCTCTCAAAGTTTGTGAGCGAGAAGGTGCAATGGATGCATATAGATATGGCTGGACCGGTTTGGAACGAGAAGAAGAAGTCTGGGACTGGGTTTGGTGTTGCGACGCTTGTCGAATGGGTGCAGACGAATTCTTCTTCGTAGATGAAAACTTTGGAGAATGAGAGAAAGAGAAAGAGAGTGAGAGATCCTAAAGTTGTTTCTTCTGGTTTCTTAATAAGGTCTCAAAAGTTGCGGTGTTTTTTAGATGATATTTTACTTTGTTTTGAACAGTAAAGTTATCTGATGTTGAATAAAGGGTTCCTTTTTCGTTGTGTCTTGCAAAACTCAAAAAGTATAGTTTTTCTTACAGAAACCAAAGCATTCTTTATCCTTTGCAAACTGCGTTTGCGTTTCCCAAACTCTTTAAGACTTGCTGTTAATGACGTTAACAGGTACAAGATGCAGAGCATGCTTCCTATGGCTAGTGAGACCAGGAGCCTCTTCAATGCTCACTTCCTCCACCAGTTTCCAATCAAAATGGTACAAAAAATTTGCCAACGTATACTCCACCGTATTTAGCCCCACGTATATCGTCGGACAACCTCTCCGTCCGCTCGGCAAGAGCTCAAAACTCGTCCCTTTCGTCTCCACATTTCTATCCACAAATCTCTCCGGGATAAATTCATCAGGATCTTTCCACACACGTTAGGGTTTCGTCCAATGGCTCATGTATTGACGTGAATCCGAATTCCAGGGTAAATGTCGTAGCCTTTGATCTTGGATTTGGACATTACCTCTCTTGGAATAAGAATCGGACTCGGTGCGTGTAGCCTCCAAGTCTCCTTGATCACCATTTTCATGTACTCTAGATCATTGTACATCACTTTGCTTTTGTCTCCTATATGTTCACTGATCTCGATTTGTACTTTCTTCATCACTCTTGGGTGTCTTGCAATCTCTGCCATTGCTGAGTCTCAAGTCGTGCCTGATAACCATATTTGAGCCCAAAATTAACAATATAGTCATATGAGATACGAAACGTAGAAAATAACCATGGTCCAAAAAGAATGAAGAAACTACCCTCGTCCAGATGAGCGGAAAAACCATTTACTAGCTCCTTTGATATGACGCCCACACCACTGTAGCCTTTAAAGGAGATCCACACATTTAGTAATCTAACCATGACATCTAATTACCCACCAATTGAAGAACTCTTAACCTTAATTTGTGTGACTGATATGCTTCCCCCTCTGTATTAAAATCAGTTGCCTCTGTTAATACTTTGTAAATACCGTTTTTTTCAGTAGTATCATCGTAGATCTGAGCAATTTTTCAGTAAATACAGAAGCAACAAATACCTCCATTAAATCAATGTCAGTCAATTTAATTGCAAATAGTATGGATTGACTGTTGTAGAAAACTATATAAGACTTTTCCGTCATGATACTTCAAATATTTTGTATACCATGAACTTCCATTGTCTGTTCTACACTATATTTATCACGTAATAAAACGAAATCGTTTTGTTTTACAGATGGAAGATCAGGACACCGTTCATGTTGTTTGTGGGAAGTGGATTCGACATTCGACTAGAAAATGGGTATTTGAGTCCTCACCCAACGAAGGAATGAGTACCATACAGCTATGGACCGGGATGAGTCACTCTGAACTGGTGAACGACGTCAAAGAGAACCTACAGTTGACGGCATCAAACATCTCTGTCAAACTCTCTTACCCATACCCTGCTTGGTTGGAGATTGATGATGCGGATGGGTCCAAACCGCAGTAAATAACATAAGACAATGAGGTAGCTGTGTTTCTGGAAATGAGGTGAACTATAAGTTAGTCTCTGTGTTACAGTAAGCCGATTTGTGGACGGAGTAGAAATGGCCGTGGGACAAATACACCCTCAATCAACAACTGATAATGCAGCCCAACCAGGTCGTGCAGAACAAGATTCAGACCATGAAGAGCATTAGTACGAGTTTGCCATGTCAGAAACACCTCTCACTTTCTCTACAACACAGATGTCCATTTATTCGAAAAATACTAAGATGCCCTAGAATACTATACTACGTAAAGCGACTAATATAAATATTAGAGAAGGAGATATACCAATTCTCCCTCTAAGCCTTCATAGTTATTCCCTAACAAATAAGGGTAAACGTCCTGCACCCCATAACTCTACTGATTCTGACAGCGATGATATCAACACACAAAGGACTCCAACAGATCAACGGTTTGTTGCTGCTGTCAGGAGGAGGCTATTCTACGATTCAAATGAGGAGGAGGAGTCCAACTGTGAGTCCGAGGATGATGAAGCAGCGGACATTGCTTCTGCTGAAGGGACCTCGACATTTATCACTTAGGGATGGTTTTAGGAGTCTCTACACGCAATGCTCAGTGGCAACAGCAGCGACCCGGTGCTTTTTGCAAGAGACGCTCCTCCGGTTTTCGATATGGTCGAATGTCAGGGTAAGAATCTCATAACCGAAGTGATCTCCTCGATATGTACGGCTACTATAGCTGCAAAAGTATGTACGACATATTGTCTACTGTACTATATTCATGAAATAGTTGAATATTCTAATTTGTCCTGCAATTTGATCCCCATTTGTGACCAACTGCAGAGGTTCATAATACATTGGGTGATGTCCTCTACGAAGGTGATAACTTATTCATTGGAAGGGTGCTCAAATTAAAGGTCGATTGCAAAATCAAAGTAGCTATTCATGCTATAAATCGCAAGTTCCACTTCCGAACTACAAGATCAACCCCTACGTTCATGGTCGTAAAATGTGTCGACCGAAATTGCCCCTGGAGAGTATATGCCGTGAAGTTGGATAAGTCTGGAAATTTCCAAACAAGATCCGCGACACTAAAGCATACTTGTACCATTGACACAAGGTGCAATTACCACCGACTTGTGACTGCTCAAGTTATACGAGAGATAATGAAAAGACAATTCGTTGGCTGTAAAAGAGGACCTTCCGCAACTGGTGTGCGAAAGATTATGCTTGATGATTTTCATGTTAATGTGTCATACTGGAAATCATGGAGGTCGAGGGAGATAGCAATGGAGAAACATTACAGTTCTATGGCTGGTAGTTATGCGCTAATGCCAGTGTATCTGGCTCTACTGAAAGCTTATAACCCAGGTACTCTTTGCTTCCTTGAGATAATGGAAAATTCAGAAGGCGGGTCGAGGTTCTAATACTGTTTCATCGCGTTCAGTGCCTTAATCAATGGGTGGCCTTACATGCGGAAAGTAATTATCATTGATGGGACAAGTCTAAAGGGATGCTATGGTGGTTGCCTTGTCTCTGCATCAGCGCAAGATGCAAACTTCTAGATATTCCCCCTAGCATATGGGATAGTGCATAGTGAGAATGAGGATGCATGGAAATGGTTTTTCCAGAAGTTAAGTACATTTGTGTAATATTCGACCGACCTTGTCTTTATATATGATAGACATTCAAGCATATATGCAGGATTATCTAAAGTAAGTCCACTGAATTAGAGTAGATAATATACATTCTACACCTCCATTTACGGTACTATATTATTAATTCAGTGTACATATTGTTGATATAGTATAGATAATTGACATAACTCTCCATTGATATTGCAGGTGTTTCCTATGGCCCATCATGCCGCATGTACGGTACATCTGTGGCGTAATGTCCGTGCTTCTTACCAACCCAAGCACCTTGCAAGTATGGTGAAAGATGCTGTCAATGACTTCGATAAAAAATTCATTGATATCCAGGGGTTGAACCCCGGATGTGCGTCTTATCTTGTTGACATCAGTAAGTTTGTATAAACATTCAATAAGTTATAGCCTATAATTTCTATACTATACTACATTGTTACGTAATATATAATTTGACCATTGGACCAGAGCACATTTCAAAAGACGCCGATACAACATCATGGACACTAATATCGCCGAGTCCTGGAATGCGGTACTTAAAGAGGCCAGAGAATATCCATTGATCTGCATGCTCGAATACATAAGAACGGCCGTCATGTGTTGGTTTGCTCTGAGACGTGCCAGAGCAATAAGGTACAACAGGATAATTACCCCTCATGCGAGAATAAGAGTGGAGAAAACTTTGAGAAATCTACATGTTTAGTAGTGAGAGCTATAAGTGGGGTTGAGTTTCAAGTACAGGCTCCAGAGGGTGAGTGTTACTCTGTCAATCTAATGGAGGGCACATGTTCTTGCATGGAGTTCCAAACAGTTGGAATCCCTTGCAGACATGCACTCGCATGAACAAATATTATAGAATTGCAAACAGATGCCTTTGTTGCAACTGCATACTATGCCGACACATGGAAGCGTGGATTCGAGGGAAATATTTGTCTTGTACCATCGGTTGGAAGTAATGTTATCGGAGGAGCATTTAGTGGCGACCTAATACCACCGAATGTGCACTGACCCCCAGGCAGGCCTAAGAAGGTCCGATATATGTCAATGGGAGAACCGAAAGTTAGTGCTGCTTATTATATCTATTAATTGATACTATATTATATAAATGGTTATCCTAGAATATAACAGATGAATGCTTCTGACACTGTCATTCTTATCAGAAAGGGAAGAAAACAGGCAAGAGATTTAGTCGTTGTCGCCAACAGGGGCACAACAAGGCATCTTCTCGCAATGCAGAATAAGATAATTAGGACAAGCGGGTGTAGGAAGGAGGTCCGAGATTGCAGATTTTTTGGGACCGGGCTAATAAGCAACTATACAAGGCGTGTAGGAAAGAAAGGCCAGCAGCTATGTTTTGTCTATCATATTGTGTACTAAATATAATGGTATATGTAGGAAATGTAATATACCCAAATATTTAGTATGACTTGTAAACGAAAACAGTGGTTACATTTATGAATACGGTCCAGCTGGCCATGTACATACTGTAAGCCCAGAAGACCTTCCTTTGTTTGATATTAATAGGACGCCCTCCTTATGTTTAAACCTGCTACTTCATTTTTACTTTCAGAAACACATTACTTCACCTCTCCGGTTGGCAATCTCAAATACTATAGTTATAAAATAGTATGGTACGATGCTAGAAACTAAGTAAGTGAAAGTAAACCAAAGGAACTCAGAAGAATTTCCTTCACGTTCCAGGTTTACATTCCACAATTCTATAGGTAGAAGATAGTATAGGTGATATAAACACTCTACTAACTGGACATCGTAAACCCAACCAACTGTAACGAATAACCAAGGCCCTTATACTAAACAGTAACCAAAAGACCCCTGTACACCCTCCCTATCTCCTTAAGTATAACATTTGAACAACTACTTAAGTCACTCCTCCTGCGGCCAGTGTGTCAGTAGTACAAGTGTAACATAGCTCCGGTGATAAGTGTGTCAGTACTACAAGTGAAACATAGTATACAACACCTAATAAACACACCCGAACATGAAACTAAAATATTAAGTACCACAATACCCACTTATAATTAAAAACTAAAACTAAGCCACTGCAGCCTATACCCAAACCTCCTTTACCAAACCGTAACCCCCATATGAATACCGTAGAAACCTAATAAGTAAACCGAATGATTTAAAAGTAACTGTACAGTACAACCCATCATATCCTCACCCCTGTGTATTCCTATCAGCCCTGACCTCCTCCCCATCCCCTTAAGTATAATATTTAATTAACAACTTAAGTGACTGCTCCGGCGTTAAGGTTGCCAATACTACAACTGCAACATAGTATAGAATGGTTAATACTTGGTAAACACATAGTCCACAAAATGAACCAAAATATTGAGTACTGCATAGACCCTATACAAATGAAAACAAAACTCAAGCCACTGCAGCCTATACCTAAACCCTCTTTACTAAACCGTCTCCCCCCATACGTACACTGTAAAACGTATTCAGTAATGCGAAATCATCATATCCTGACCCCTATGAATTCATATCAGCCACAGTTTTATTGTTTTCATAGGGATATGAATACTTATTTTCTGAATATACATACTATGCTGAGTAAATAGTATAAATAGCAGATGATAATAGTTTCTACATTAGCAAACACGAACGAAACATTCAACAACCGAAAACAGTACGGTAAATATAACGCATGACAATGTACATAGTAGAGAAAGTAAGACATGAATCAGATAAGAGAGATGGCTTAAAGTAAGTGAAGGCCTCAATGGCGTAGTTAGAGGCTGCACAGCAAAGGGTCGACTCTACGATTTTCGAACAGTCACATAGTTGGCCAGTCGCATGCATCTTCAAAAGCGTACTTGCAGTCACCCCACTGAGACCTACAACAAAGAAAATGAGCATGAGCTATGAAAGTTCATACCATCCCATACTTTCAAAGTTCATCGACAAATGGCAAACCATGCCTGTAAACTCACACAGAATCTCCAAATTCATCCTCTTAAAAGGGAAAGGGGCATTTGGAACTAATCTCGCCGCATCAGTTCCACCGTGAAGTCTAATATAATGTTGTAGTATTTCTGCAAGTGGTTGCATTCATTGCTCCAACTCGGTGTCAGAAAAACATGCAGTGTTGCAGTCCAGAACATATAATGACCAGGCAGTGAGGTCAAGTACAATGCCTACCCAATGGGAGCCATCAATCTAAAATGGGAAGTAAAGGACAGTTACGGCAGTGAACCACTGAGGCGGACTTCCAAGTAGAGTATGGAGCATGGGAGAAAATATGTACGCTACTTGGCCTGCTGTAAGAGCAAATGTTTAATAGATTTTTTTGATTTTTCTTATGAAATATCCTCAAATTAACATACTAATAATTTTGTGAAAAAATGAATGTTTTACCTTGTTGTTATTGTTTCAAAATATTCAAATACCAAGTATTCTTACATGATATTTCTAAGTAAGTTATTTTCATAGTTATTGTGTCTAAAAGCATTTAGATAAACACTAATATACTTTATATTTTAATAATTTAACTTGTATATTGTCTGTGTTATTTTGAACACCAATCTCAAAAGTATAAATAAATAATTTAAATAATCATAGAATTATAGAATCTTAGTAAGCAAACTTTAAGTAGGCTTATTATATAATTTTTAAGCAACCAAATGTTATAAGAAAGAAAATATTAAAAGTTTTAAAAACTTACTGAAACTACCCTTTTATCTTTCAACATCTTCTCAGATGATTAAATTTTATCTTAAGATAGCATATATATAACACATTTGTTTGAAATTTTAAAAATGTGAAGGGTTTTTTATTTGATGCATTGTCAAATATATCAGTTAACAGACAATGTTATGTACAATAAAAGATCTCAATTATGAATAAGGAAAAAATAAATAAATGGACGTCGATGTGTTTGTAAGAATGGCTCTGATGTGTTTGACAGTGATCCGAGTGGAGCCGAGTTTAGTTTCTTCAGTGACAGAGATTTCGTTTTTCTTCATTGACACATTTGATGATATTTATAAACAAATGAACGTTGATATGTTTGTAAGAATGGCTCTGATGTGTTTGTCAGTGATCCGAGTGGAGCCAAGTTTAGTTTCTTGACTCTGTAGCTTGAGCAAGACGTCAATGAGATCTTTGCGTTCTTCTTCCGTCTTCTTCTTATCCCTATCAACAATGGCTTTCTGATAAAAACACGTCGAGATCTGAGCAATGGCAGAGATTTTGTTTTTCTTTAGTGACATATTTAATTATATATAATGTTATATACAATAGAAGATTTCAATTATGAATAAGAACAAATAAATAAATAGAATTGTATAAACAGTAACAAACGTTGGACTCTTTTCCTTACCCCGAACAATATTAGAACAACCTACTAAAGTCTTTAATTCTTATTAGAGAATTTGTAATTGTGTGATACATTCTGGTTTCATATAGATTTGTCAACAACCAGTAAACTGTATGTTAGTATTCCATCTTATTTTATGCCTTCATGAGTTTCTTTTGTGCCAGAGGTGGTTGATCGAACTTTGAAAAAACAGTGTGAGGAGAATAAGGTAATGCACACTCCACCTCAAGATGGATTTTGGCAACCATACGAGTCGGCTCCACGGAACACAAGCACAACGAGTTCTGATACCGATTCTTTGCTGCTGATTAAATATTACGGTAGTCATCTGCTTTATACCGCCAGAGAAGAATATATCTTTTTGCTGCAATAGAAATAGGTTGATGGAGAATCTAAGCTAACAATTCCTGATACACTCTTCATCAGTACCAGCAAAAACCTAAACTTGTGCCTACGAGCACATCAGAAACCTTAGCTTGTCTAGGAACCTACATATTCCTAATGGCATGACCTCGGGTAATCTTAATCAACTTGCAACCATGTAACCTGTCATCAAATAAGAAAAAAGTATCCACACCAATATGAACTTTAAAAATCAGAACCATATAGACAGTAGGCCGAAGCTTTATGAGTTTAGGCCAAACCAATGAACCCTTTGTGACGTCCCTCTCATCCCAATAAGATCCAATCTTTAGCTAATAAACTCGAACCCTGTAAACTCAAAGGGATCACAAAAATGTGAAGAAACGCCATATCAAGCCAAATGCAAAGATCCGAGAAGAGTCTTTGAGTAGCCGTAAGCCCAATCATCCTTCAGCATTTGGAAACGCTTATTCTCCCAATATACCTTTGCTTTGTATGTTAAGTAGATATAAAAAATCATTTAGTTAGAAAAATGTTTTAAATGTTTAGAATCTTAGACATACCACTAAATAAATTGGTTTAGAGTAATTCATACACTATATACTATTATCTGTAAAAAAAGATTTTTTTTTTAAAGCAAGTCCGGCAATAATAAAAGATTATCTAGTATAAAGTGTCGACAAAATTCTTAATTTACAGGATATTTTATTCTTCTGAGTTAAATGATGTTGTAATAAATAATAATTAGATCATTATTAGAGTTATTATCGTGGTATTGTTCTGTATTAATCATGAGATTTATATACACATGTGATAGTTATGTTTATGTTTTGAATTACTTATAAATAGTTTCCACTTATCATTTTTAAACTAACAAACACAAAGTATTATCAATTGATTTTTTTACCATAATAATAAATCTTTTATTTCTAAACTATAATCAGATATGGCTAAAATTACTTCACAAATGACAATCAATTTCTTTGTTTTAGCGCTGGTGTGCACGTTTGTTCATGTTTACTCTGTTGAAGAAAGTGAAGCAGAATTATTATGGGATATTTATCTTCTTAAAATCATTGTTAAGTGTGCATTGGATATAATCGGTGTTGTCTTGAGAAATGGAACTATTACTGATGCATGTTGCCACGGTCTTGTGGAAGAAGAAAAAGTGTGTTACGATACGCTTATCAAATACATTTCAGACAGACCGCACTTGATTGCAAACGAAACCCAATACTTGAAGAAAAGAGATGATTTGTGGGCTCATTGTGTATCAATCTCTCCAAGTGCTTAAAATATTTACTGATTATGTTATTATGACCAGATAAATACATAATTTATTGTAATTGTATTTTTCTTGGCAAAATTGTCTTTGTCTCTACTCTCTTACAATACAAAAAATATATGAAAAGAAATCTGCCTGCAAATCAATTGTGAAAATTTACAATTTTTTATTTAATATTTGAATAAGTGGTGGTTATTGATTCAAGATGGACAAAATAATCAAAATGTAAAACATTGCAAATTTAATGTATACAAATGATCCCAAATATATAGTATTTATTTCTTTGATCTTAAATCTGAAATTTAAGTTGTTATTTAAGAAAATATCTTTTACCATATCTTATGATTAGTGATAAACAAATAATTAAATTATTTTTACCATTAAATTGACTTTTATACTTAAATCAGTCGTTATCTTTGAATATTTAAAATTTTAGTTTAGTCATATTTATTGTTATATGTTTATAAAATAATTTCTTTTGCTGCTACTTTTAGATCTATTTGATTTTTCTTATGAAATATCTATAAATTAACATACTAATAGTTTTGTGAAAATGAATGTTTTATCTTGTTTTTATTATTTCAAAATATCCAAATACCAAGTATTCTTACCTGATATTTTTAAGTTATTTTAATAGTTATTGTGTCTAAAAACATTTAGATAAACACTAATATACTTCACATTCTAATAATTTTACTTTAATATTGTCTGTGCAATTTAAAACACCATTCATAAAAGTATAAATGAATGATTTAAATAATCACAGAATTAAAAAATATTAGTAAGCAAACTTTAACTAGGATTAATATATAATCTTCCAGCAACCAAATGTTATAAGAATGAATATATTAATTTTTTTTAAAAAATTTATTGAAACTACCATTTTATGTTTCATTATATTCTCAGATGAATTAAACTTTATCTTAAGAGAGCTTATACAAATGTTATGTATTTTCTTATTTGATGCAATGTCAAAGATATCGGTTAACAGACAATGCTATTTACAACAGAAGATCTCAATTATGAATAAGGAAAAATGAATAAATGGAATTGTGTAAACAATAACAGACGTTCTTGTAAAAAGTCTTTGATGCTTATTAGAGAATTTGTAATTGTGTGATACATTCTGGTTTTGTATAGATTTTTTAACAACCAGAAACTGTTTATTAGTTTTCCACCCTATTTTATGCCTTCATGAGTATCTTTTGTGCCAGATGTGGTTGATCGAACTTTGAAAAAACAGTGTAAGGAGAATAAGGTAATGCAAGCTCCACCTAGATGTGTTAAGATAATAAAGAGTATCTGCATAATTTTTGTGTATCCCCTGAGCCTTGAAGCTGACTTCTTTAGATTGTTCAGATCCTGTAGGAATCGGGGCACGAAAAAAAAAGAGGTGGTCTCTCGACTAATCACGCTCTTTACATAGTAAAAAACTTTGCTTTCTGCCACAAGTCCTCATTTTAACACTAGTGGCTAGTCGATTCATGATGGCTAGCCAAGAAATGAAAGAATACCTCGAGACGGCTTTTGGCAACCATACGAGTCAGCTCTACGGAACACTAGTACAGCTAGTTCTGATCCCAAATCTTTGCTGCTGATTAACTATTACGGTATTCATCTGCTTCATACAGCCAGAGTAGAATATCCCTTCTTTGCTGCAATAGAAATATGCTGCTGGAGAATCTAAGCTAACAATTCCTGATACACTTTTCATCAGTAAACTTATGCCTACAAGCAAATCAGAAACTTCAGCTTGTATAGGAACCCCCATATTCCTGATGGCATGTTTTCTGGTAATATTAATCTACTTTCCAACATGTAACCTCTTTTCAAACAAGAAAAAAGCGTCCACACCAATTTGAACATTAAAAATCAGAACCATATAGACAGTAGGCTGGAGCTTTATGAGTTTAGGCCAAACCCATGTACCCTTTGTGACGTCCCTCTCATCCTAATAAGATATATTCCTTACCCAATAAACTCGAACCCTGTCAACCCAATGGGATCACAAAAATATGAAGAGACGACATATCAAGCCAAAGGCAAAGATCCGAGAAGAATCTTTGAGCAGCTGTAAGCCCAATCATCCTTCAGCATTTGGAAACGCTCATTTTCCCAATATACTTTTGTTTTGTATGTTAAGCATATATAAAAAATTTATTTATTTAAAATAATGTTTTAAATGTTTAGCATTTTAGACATACCACTAAATAAATTGGGTTAGAGTAATTCATGCTATATATTATTATCTATAAAACATATTATTTTAAAGCAAGTCCTGCAAAAAAAACAGATTAACTAGTTTAAAGTGTCGACAAAATTTTAAATTTACAGGATATTTTTTTCTTCAGAGTTAAATGATGTTGTAACGTTAATATAGTTATTATCATGGTGTTATTTTGTATTAATTATGATATTTATATATAAATACATTTTATTAGATAAGTTTATGTTTTGAATCACTTATAAATAGTTTACACATATCAATTTTTTTTAAATAACAAATACAAACTATTATCAATTGATTTTTCTACCATAATGATAAATCTCTGATTTCTATCAATCTCTCCAAGTGCTTAAAATATTTACTAATTATGTTATTATGACCGAATAAATTCATAATTTATTGTAATTACTTTTTTCTTGGAAAATTTGTCTTTGTCTCGACTCTCATACAATATAAAAAATATACGGAAAGAAATCTACTTGCAAATCAATTGTGAAAATTTACAATTTTTTTTTGTTTAATATTTAAATAAGTGGTGGTTATTAATTCAGGATGGACAAAATAATCAAAAAGTAAAATATTACCAATTTAATGTATAAAAATGATACCAAATATATAGAATTATTTTCTTTGATCTTAAATCTGAAATTTAATTTGTTATTTAAGAAAATATCTTTTATTATATCTTATAATTAGTGATAAACAAACAATTAAATTGTTGTTACCATTAAATTGACTTTGTATTTAATCCAGTCGTTATCTTTCAATATTTAAAATTTTAGTTTGGTCATATTTATATTTATATGTTTAGAAAATAATTACTTTTGCTACTTTTGTTAGATCTATTTGATTTTTTTTGAAATATCTTCAAATTAACATACTGATAGTATTGTAAAAAATGAATATTTTACCTTGTTTTTATTGTTTCAAAATATCTAAATAGCAAGTATTCTTATATTGTTAACTTATTTTAGTAGTTATTGTGTCTAAAAGCATATAGATAAACACTAGTACACTTTATATTCTAATAATTTTTTTCTTATATTGTCTGTGCAATTTAGAACACCGTTAATAAAAATATAAAATAATAGTTTAAATAATCACAGAATTATAGAATATTAGTAAGCAAACTTTAAGTAGGATTAATATATAATTTTCCAGCAACCAAATGTTGTAAGAATGAAAATATTAAAAATTTACTGTAACTACCCTTTTATGTTTCATTATCTTCTCGGATGAATTAAATTTTATCTTAAGAGAGTTTATATATAACGCATTTGTTTGAAGTTTTTATAAATGTGATGTGTTTTCTTATTTGATGCAATGTCAAAGATATCAGTTAACAGACAATGTTATTTATAATAGAAGATCTCAACTATGAATAAATGGAATTGTGTAAACAATAACGGACGTTGGACTCTTTCCCTTACCACAAAGCATATTTGAACCATCACCTAAAATGTCTTTGATGCTTATTAGAGAATTTGTAATTGTGTGATACATTCTGGTTTCATATAGATTTTTTAACAACCGGTAAATTGTTTATTAATATTCCACCATATTTTATGCCTTCATGAGTATCTTTTGTGCCAGATGTGGTTGATCGAACTTTGAAAAAACAGTTTGGGGAGAATAAGGTAATGCACGGTCCACCTAGATGTTTTGAGATAATAAAGAGTATCTGCATATTTGTTGTGTATCGCCTGAGCCCAGAAGCTGACTTCTTTAGATTGTCCAGATGCTGTAGGAATTGGGGCACGAAAAAATAAAAGAGGTGGTCTCTCGAATAATCACGCTCTTTACATTGTAAAAAACTTTGTTATATGCCACAAGTCCTCATTTTGACACCAGTGGCTAGTCGATTCATGATGGCTAGCCAAGAGATGAAAGAATATCTTGAGACGGCTTTTGGCAACAATACGAGTCGGCTCTACGGAACACAAGCACGGTGAGCTTTGATCCCAAATCTTTGCTGCTGATTAACTAATACTGAATTCATCAGCTTCATACCGCCAGAGTGGAATAGAAATAGGCTGCTGGAGAATCTAAGCTAACAATTCCTGGTAAATCTTCATAGGTAAACTTATGCCTACAAGCACATCAGAAACCTCAGCTTGTCTAGGAACCGCCATATTCCTGATGGCATGTTTTCTGGTAATCTTATTCAATTTTCCAACTTGTAACCTGTGTCAAACAAGCAAAAAGTGTCCACAACAATATGAACATTAAAAATCAGAACCATATAAGTAGTAGGCCGGATCTTTATGGATAGTCCAAACCCATTTGTGACGTCCCTCTCATCCTAATAAGATCCTTTCCTTAGGTAATAAACACGAACCCTTTCAACCCAATGGGATCACAAAAATGTGAAGAGACGCCATAAAAAGCCAAAGGCAATGATTCAAGAAGAATTTTTGAGCAGCTGTAAGCCCAATCATCCTTCACATTTGGAAATGCTTATTTTTCCAACATACCTTTGCTTTGTATGTTAAGCAGATATAAAAAAAACTCATTTAGTTAAAACTATGTTTTAAATGTTTAGCATTTTAGACATACCACTAAATAAATTGGGTTAGAGTAATTCATGCTATATATTATTATCTATAAAACAGTTTTTTTTAAAGCAAGTCCTGCAATAATAACATATTAAATAGTGTAAAGTATCGACAGAATTTTGAATTTATAGGATATTTTTTTCTACAGAGTTAAATGATGTTGTAATAAATAATAATTATAACGTTAATATAGTTATTATCATGGTGTTATTTTTTATTAATTATGATATTTAAATATAAATGCGTTTTACTAGTTAAGTTTATGTTTTGAATCACTTATAAATAGTTTACACATATCAATTTTTTTTAAATAACAAATACAAACTATTATCAATTGATTTTCCTACCATAACGATAAATCTCTGATTTCTAAACTATAATCAAATATGGCTAAAATTACCTCACAAATGACAATCATTTTCTTTGTTTTAGTGTTGGTGTGCGCGTTTGTTCCTGTTTACTCTGTTGAAGAAAGTGAAGCAAAATTATTATGGGATACTTGTCTTCTTAAAATCACTCCTAACTGTGCATTGGATATAATCGGTGTTGTCTTTGAAAATGGAACTATCACTGATGCATGTTGCCACGATCTTGTGGAAGAAGGAAAGTGTGTCACGATACGCTTATCAAATACGTTTCAGACAGACCGCACTTGATTGCAAACGAAACCCAACATTTGAAGAAAAGAGATGATTTGTGGGCTCATTGTGTATCAATCTCTCCAAGTGCTTAAAATATTTACTCATTATGTTATTATGACCGAATAAATTCATAATTTATTATAATTGCTTTTTTCTTGGAAAATTTGTCTTTGTCTCGACTCTCATACAATATAAAAAATATATGAAAAGAAATCTACCTGAAAATCAATTATAAAAACTGACAATTTTTTGTCTAATATTTAAATAAGTGGTGGTTATTAATTCAGGATGGACAAAATAAACAAAAAGTAAAATATTGCCAATTTAATGTATAAAAATGATAAAAAATATATAGAATTCTTTTCTTTGATCTTAAAATCTGAAATTTAGGTTGTTATTTAAGAAAATATCTTTTATTATATCTTATGATTAGTGATATACAAACAATTAAATTGTTGTTACCATTAAATTGACTTTGTACTTAATTCAGTCGTTATATTTCAATATTTAAACTTTTAGTTAGGTTTTATTTATCTTTATATATTTAGAAAATAATTACTTTTGCTGCTTCTGTTAGATCTATTTGATTTTTTTATCAAATATCTTCAAATTAACATACTAATAGTATTGTAAAAAAATGAATATTTTACCTTGTTTTTATTGTTTCAAATTATCCAAATAGCAAGTATTCTTATATTGTTAACTTCTTATAGTAGTTATTGTGTTTAAAGGCATTTAGATAAACACTAATATACATTATATTCTAATAATTTTACTCTTATATTGTCTGTGCAATTTAGAACACCATTAATAATAGTATAAATAATGCTTTTAATAATCATGGAATTAGAGAATATTAGTAAGCAAACTTTAAGTAGGATTAATATATAATTTTACAGCAACCAAATGTTGTAAGAATGAGAATATTAAAAATTTACTGAAACTACCCGCTTATGTTTCATTATCTTCTCGGATTTATTAAATTTTATCTTAAGAGAGCTTATATATAACGCATTTGTTTGAAGTTTTTACAAATGTAATGTGTTTTCTTATTTGTTGCAATGTCAAAGATATCGATTAACAGACAATGTTATTTACAAAACAAGATCTCAACTATGAATAAGGAACAATGAATAAATGGAATTATGTAAACAATAACAGACGTTGGACTCTTTCCCTTACCACAAACCATATTCGAACCATCACCTAAAATGTCTTTGATATTTATTAGAGAATTTGTAACTGGGTGATACATTCTGGTTTCATATAGATTTTTCAACAACCGGTAAACTGTTTATTAATATTCCACCATATTTTATGCCTTCATGAGTATCTTTTGTGCCAGATGTGGTTGATCGAACTTTGAAAAAACAGTGTGGGGAGAATAAGGTAATGCACGGTCCACCTAGATGTGTTGAGATAATAAAGAGTATCTGCATATTTGTTGTGTATCGCCTGAGCCCAGAAGCTGACTTCTTTAGATTGTCCAGATGTTGTAGGTATTGGGGCACGAAAAAATAAAAGAGGTGGTCTCTCGAATAATCACGCTCTTTACATTGTAAAAAACTTTGTTATATGCCACAAGTCCTCATTTTGACACCAGTGGCTAGTCGATTCATGATGGCTAGCCAAGAGATGAAAGAATATCTTGAGACGGCTTTTGGCAACAATACGAGTCGGCTCTACGGAACACAAGCACAGTGAGCTTTGATCCCAAATCTTTGCTGCTGATTAACTAATACTGAATTCATCAGCTTCATACCGCCAGAGTGGAATAGAAATAGGCTGCTGGAGAATCTAAGCTAACAATTCCTGGTAAATCTTCATAGGTAAACTTATGCCTACAAGCACATCAGAAACCTCTGCTTGTCTAGGAACCGCCATATTCCTGATGGCATGTTTTCTGGTAATCTTATTCAATTTTCCAACTTGTAACCTGTGTCAAACAAGCAAAAAGTGTCCACAACAATATGAACATTAAAAATCAGAACCATATAAGTAGTAGGCCGGATCTTTATGGATAGTCCAAACCCATTTGTGACGTCCCTCTCATCCTAATAAGATCCTTTCCTTAGGTAATAAACACGAACCCTTTCAACCCAATGGGATCACAAAAATGTGAAGAGACGCCATAAAAAGCCAAAGGCAATGATTCAAGAAGAATCTTTGAGCAGCTGTAAGCCCAATCATCCTTCACATTTGGAAATGCTTATTTTTCCAACATACCTTTGCTTTGTATGTTAAGCAGATATAAAAAAAACTCATTTAGTTAAAACTATGTTTTAAATGTTTAGCATTTTAGACATACCACTAAATAAATTGGGTTAGAGTAATTCATGCTATATATTATTATCTATAAAACAGTTTTTTTTAAAGCAAGTCCTGCAATAATAACATATTAAATAGTGTAAAGTGTCGACAGAATTTTGAATATATAGGATATTTTTTTCTACAGAGTTAAATGATGTTGTAATAAATAATAATTATAACGTGAATATAGTTATTATCATGGTGTTATTTTTTATTAATTATGATATTTATATATAAATGTGTTTTACTAGTTAAGTTTATGTTTTGAATCACTTATAAATAGTTTACACATATCAATTTTTTTTAAATAACAAATACAAACTATTATCAATTGATTTTCCTACCATAACGATAAATCTCTGATTTCTAAACTATAATCAAATATGGCTAAAATTACCTCACAAATGACAATCATTTTCTTTGTTTTAGTGTTGGTGTGCGCGTTTGTTCCTGTTTACTCTGTTGAAGAAAGTGAAGCAAAATTATTATGGGATACTTGTCTTCTTAAAATCACTCCTAAGTGTGCATTGGATATAATCGGTGTTGTCTTTGAAAATGGAACTATCACTGATGCATGTTGCCACGATCTTGTGGAAGAAGGAAAGTGTGTCACGATATGCTTATCAAATACGTTTCAGACAGACCGCACTTGATTGCAAACGAAACCCAACATTTGAAGAAAAGAGATGATTTGTGGGCTCATTGTGTATCAATCTCTCCAAGTGCTTAAAATATTTACTCATTATGTTATTATGACCGAATAAATTCATAATTTATTGTAATTGCTTTTTTCTTGGAAAATTTGTCTTTGTCTCGACTCTCATACAATATAAAAAATATATGAAAAGAAATCTACCTGAAAATCAATTATAAAAACTGACAATTTTTTGTCTAATATTTAAATAAGTGGTGGTTATTAATTCAGGATGGAGAAAATAAACAAAAAGTAAAATATTTCCAATTTAATGTATAAAAATGATAAAAAATATATAGAATTCTTTTCTTTGATCTTAAAATCTGAAATTTAGGTTGTTATTTAAGAAAATATCTTTTATTATATCTTATGATTAGTGATATACAAACAATTAAATTGTTGTTACCATTAAATTGACTTTGTACTTAATTCAGTCGTTATATTTTTATATTTAAAATTTTAGTTAGGTTTTATTTATCTTTATATATTTAGAAAATAATTACTTTTGCTGCTTCTGTTAGATCTATTTGATTTTTTTATCAAATATCTTCAAATTAACATACTAATAGTATTGTAATAAAATGAATATTTTACCTTGTTTTTATTGTTTCAAATTATCCAAATAGCAAGTATTCTTATATTGTTAACTTCTTATAGTAGTTATTGTGTTTAAAGGCATTTAGATAAACACTAATATATATTATATTCTAATAATTTTACTCTTATATTATCTGTGCAATTTAGAACACCATTAATAATAGTATAAATAATGCTTTTAATAATCATGGAATTAGAGAATATTAGTAAGCAAACTTTAAGTAGGATTAATATATAATTTTACAGCAACCAAATGTTGTAAGAATGAGAATATTAAAAATTTACTGAAACTACCCGCTTATGTTTCATTATCTTCTCGGATTTATTAAATTTTATCTTAAGAGAGCTTATATATAATGAATTTGTTTGAAGTTTTTACAAATGTAATGTGTTTTCTTATTTGTTGCAATGTCAAAAATATCGGTTAACAGACAATGTTATTTACAAAACAAGATCTCAACTATGAATAAGGAACAATGAATAAATGGAATTATGTAAACAATAACAGACGTTGGACTCTTTCCCTTACCACAAACCATATTCGAACCATCACCTAAAATGTCTTTGATATTTATTAGAGAATTTGTAATTGGGTGATACATTCTGGTTTCATATAGATTTTTCAACAACCGATAAACTGTTTATTAATATTCCACCATATTTTATGCCTTCATGAGTATCTTTTGTGCCAGATGTGGTTGATCGAACTTTGAAAAAACAGTGTGGGGAGAATAAGGTAATGCACGGTCCACCTAGATGTGTTGAGATAATAAAGAGTATCTGCATATTTGTTGTGTATCGCCTGAGCCCAGAAGCTGACTTCTTTAGATTGTCCAGATGCTGTAGGTATTGGGGCACGAAAAAATAAAAGAGGTGGTCTCTCGAATAATCACGCTCTTTACATTGTAAAAAACTTTGTTATATGCCACAAGTCCTCATTTTGACAGCAGTGGCTAGTCGATTCATGATGGCTAGCCAAGAGATGAAAGAATATCTTGAGACGGCTTTTGGCAACAATACGAGTCGGCTCTACGGAACACAAGCACAGTGAGCTTTGATCCCAAATCTTTGCTGCTGATTTACTAATACTGAATTCATCAGCTTCATACCGCCAGAGTGGAATAGAAATAGGCTGCTGGAGAATCTAAGCTAACAATTCCTGGTAAATCTTCATAGGTAAACTTATGCCTACAAGCACATCAGAAACCTCATCTTGTCTAGGAACCGCCATATTCCTGATGGCATGTTTTCTGGTAATCTTATTCAATTTTCCAACTTGTAACCTGTGTCAAACAAGCAAAAAGTGTCCACAACAATATGAACATTAAAAATCAGAACCATATAAGTAGTAGGCCGGATCTTTATGGATAGTCCAAACCCATTTGTGACGTCCCTCTCATCCTAATAAGATCCTTTCCTTAGGTAATAAACACGAAACCTTTCAACCCAATGGGATCACAAAAATGTGAAGAGACACCATAAAAAGCCAAAGACAATGATCCAAGAAGAATCTTTGAGCAGCTGTAAACCCAATCATCCTTCACATTTGGAAATGCTCATTTCCCCAACATACCTTTGCTTTGTATGTTAAGCAGATATAAAAAAAACTCATTTAGTTAAAACTATGTTTTAAATGTTTAGCATTTTAGACATACCACTAAATAAATTGGATTAGAGTAATTCATGCTATATATTTTTATCTATAAAACAGATTTTTTTAAAGCAAGTCCTGCAATAATAACGTATTAACTAGTGTAAAGTGTCGACAAAATTTTGAATTTACAGGATATTTTTTTCTACAGAGTTAAATGATGTTGTAATAAATAGTATTTATAACTTTAATATAGTTATTATCATGGTGTTATTTTTTATTAATTATGATATTTATATATAAATACGTTTTATTAGTTAAGTTTATGTTTTGAATCACTTATAAATAGTTTACACATATCAAATATTTTTAAATAACAAATACAAACTATTATCAATTGATTTCCTATCATAACGATAAATCTCTGATTTCTAAACTATAATCAGATATGACTTAAATTACCTCACAAATGATAATCATTTTCTTTGTTTTAGCGTTGGTGTGCGCGTTTGTTCCTGTTTACTCTGTTGAAGAAAGTGAAGCAAAATTATTAAGGGATACTTGTCTTCTTAAAATCACTCCTAAGTGTGCATTGGATATAATCGGTGTTGTCTTTGGAAATGGAACTATCACTGATGCATGTTGCCACAATCTTGTGGAAGAAGGAAAAGTGTGTCACGATACGCTTATCAAATACATTTCAGACAGACCGCACTTGATTGCAAACGAAACCCAATATTTGAAGAAAAGAGATGATTTGTGGGCTCATTGTGTATCAATCTCTCCAAGTGCTTAAAATATTTACTGATGATGTTATTATGATCGAATAAATTCATAATTTATTGTAATTGCTTTTTTCTTGGAAAATTTATCTTTGTCTCAACTCTCATACAATATAGAAAATATATGAAAAGAAATCTACCTGCAAATCAATTGTGAAAATTGACAATTTTTTGTCTAATATTTAAATAAGTGGTGGTTATAAATTCAGGATGGACAAAATAATCAAAAGTAAAATATTGCCAATTTAATGTATAAAAATGATAAGAAATATATAGAATTCTTCTCTTTGATCTTAAATCTGAAATTTAAGTTGTTATTTAAGAAAAACATATTTTATTATATCTTATGATTAGTGATATACAAACAATTAAATTGTTGTTACCATTAAATTGACTTTGTACTTAATTCAGACGTTATCTTTCAATATTTAAACTTTTAGTTAGTTCTTATTTATCTTTATATGTTTAGAAAATAATTACTTTTGCTGCTTCTGTTAGATCTATTTGATTTTTTATGAAATATCTTCAAATTAACATACTAATAGTATTGTAAAAAATGAATATTTTACCATGTTTTTATTGTTTCAAAATATCCAAATAGCAAGTATTCTTATATTGTTAACTTCTTTTAGTAGTTATGGTGTTTAAAAGCATTTAGATAAACACTAGTATACTTTATATTCTAAAAATTTTACTCTTATATTGTATGTGCAATTTAGAACACCTTTAATAAAAGTATAAAATAAAGGTTTAAATAATCATGGAATTATAGAATATTAGTAAGCAAACTTTAAGTAGGATTAATATATAATTTTACAGCAGCCAAATGTTGTAAGAATATGAATATTAAAAATTTACTGAAACTACCCTTTTATGTTTGATTATCTTCTCGTATGAATTAAATTATATCTTAAGAGAACTTATATATAACGCATTTGTTTGATGTTTTTACAAATGTGATGTGTTTTCTTATTTGTTGCAATGTCAAAGATATCGGTTAACAGACAATGTTATTTACAATAGAAGATCTCAACTATGAATAAGAAAAAAATGAATAAATGGAATTGTGTAAACAATAACAGACGTTGGACTCTTTTCCTTACCACAAACCATATTCAAACCATCACCTTAAATGTCTTTGATGCTTATTAGAGAATTTGTAACTGGGTGATACATTCTGGTTTCATTTAGATTTTTTTTAAAACCGGTAAACTGTTTTTTAATATTCCACCATATTTTATGTCTTCATGAGTATCTTTTGTGCCAGATGTGGTTGATCGAACTTTGAAAAAAACAGTGTGGAGAGAATAAGGTAATGCACGGTCCACCTAGATGTGTTGAGATAATAAAGAGTATCTGCATATTTGTTGTGTATCGCCTGAGCCCAGAAGCTGACTTCTTTAGATTGTCCAGATGCTGTAGAAATTGGGGCACGAAAAAATAAAAGAGGTGGTCTCTCGACTAATCACGCTCTTTACATTGTCAAAAACTTTGTTATATGCCTAAAGTCCTCATTTTGACACCAGTGGCTAGTCGATTCATGATGGCTAGCCAAAAGATGAAAGAATACCTCGAGACGGCTTTTGGCAACAATACGAGTCGGCTCTACGAAACACAAGCACAGTGAGCTCTAATCCCAAATCTTTGCTGCTGATTAACTAATACGGAATTCATCCGCTTCATACCGCCAGAGTGGAATATCCCTTCTTGCTGCAATAGAAATAGGCTGCTGGAGAATCTAAGCTAACAAATATTGATACACTCTTCATAGGTAAACTTATGCCTACAAGCACATCAGAAACCTCAGCTTGTCTAGGAACCGCCATATTCCTGATGGCATGTTTTCTGGTCATCTTATTCAATTTTCCAACTTGTAACCTGTGTCAAACAAGCAAAAAGTGTCCACAACAATATGAACATTAAAAATCAGAACCATATAAGTAGTAGGCCGGATCTTTATGGATAGTCTAAACCCATTTGTGACGTCCCTCTCATCCTAATAAGATTCTTTCCTTAGATAATAAACACGAACCCTTTCAACCCAATGGGATCACAAAAATGTGAAGAAACGCCATAAAAAGCCAAAGGCAAAGATCCAAGAAGAATCTTTGAGCAGATGTAAGCCCAATCATCCTTCACATTTGGAAATGCTCATTTCCCCAACATACCTTCGCTTTGTATGTTAAGCAGATATAAAAAAAACTCATTTAGTTAAAACTATTTTTTAAATGTTTAGCATTTTAGACATACCACTAAATAAATTGGGTTACAGTAATTCATGTTATATATTATTATCTATAAAACAGATTTTTAAAGCAAGTCCTGCAATAATAACATATTAACTAGTCTAAAGTGTCGACATAATTTTGACTTTACAGGATATTTTTTTCCCATAGACTTAAAATGATATTGTAATAAATAATAATTATAATGTTAATATAGTTATTATCATGGTGTTATTTTTTATTAATTATGATTTTTATATAGAAATGCGTTTTATTAGTTAAGTTTATATTTTGAATCACTTATAAATAGTTTACACATATCAAATTTTTTTAAATAACAAATACAAACTATTATCAATTGATTTTCCTACCATAACGATAAATCTCTGATTTCTAAACTATAATCAAATATGGCTAAAATTACCTCACAAATGACAATCATTTTCTTTGTTTTAGCGTTGGTGTGCTCGTTTGTTCCTGTTTACTCGGTTGAAGAAGGTGAAGCAAAATTATTAAGGGATACTTGTCTTCTTAAAATTATTCCTAAGTGTGCATTGGATATAATCGGTGTTGTCTTTGGAAATGGAACTACCACTGATGCATGTTGCCACGATCTTGTAGAAGAAGGAAAAGTGTATCACGATACGCTTATCAAATATATTTCAGACAGACCGCACTTGATTGCAAACAAAACCCAATATTTGAAGGAAATAGATGATTTGTGGGCTCATTGTGTATCAATCCCTCCAAGTGCTTATAATATTTACTGATTATGTTATTATGACCGAATAAATTCATAATTTATTGTAATTGTTTTATTCTTGGAAAATTTGTCTTTGTCTCGACTCTCATACAATATAAAAAATATATGAAAAGAAATCTACATGCAAATCAATTGTGAAAATTGATATTTTTTTGTTTAATATTTAAAAAAGTGGTGGTTATTAATTCAGGATAGACAAAATAATCAAAAAGTAAAATATTGCCAATTTATTATACAAAAATGATACCAAATATATAGAATTCTTTTCTTTGATCTTAAATCTGAAATTTAAGTTGTTATTTAAGAAAACATCTTTTATTATATCTTATGATTAGTGATAGACAAAAAATTAAATAGTTGTTACCATTAAATTGACTTTTGTACTTAATTCAGTCTTATCTTTCAATATTTAAACTTCTAGTTTGGTCATATTTATTTTTTTATATTTATAAAATAATTACTACTTTTGCTGCTTCTATTAGATCTATTTGATTTTTTTAATGAAATATCTTCCAATTAACATACTAATAGTATTGTAAAAAATGAATATTTTACCTTGTTTTTATTGTTTCAAAATATCCAAATAGCAAGTATTCTTATATTTCTAACTTCTTTTAGTAGTTACTGTGTCTAAAAGCATTTAGATAAACACTAGTATACTTTATATTCTAATAATTTTATTCTTATATTGTCTGTGCAATTTAGAACACCATTAATAAAAGTATAAAGTAATGGTTTAAATAATCACAGAATTATAATATATTAGTAAGCAAACTTCAAGTAGGATTAATATATAATTTTCCAGCAACCAAATGTTGTAAGAATGAAAATATTAAAAATTTACTGAAATTACCCTTTTATGTTTGATTATCTTCTCGTATGAATTAAATTTTATCTTAAGAGAACTTATAAATAACGCATTTGTTTGAAATTTTTACAAATATGATGTATTTTCTTATTTGATGCAAAGTCAAAGATATCGGTTAACAGACAATGTTATTTACATTAGAAGATCCCAACTATGAATAAGGAAAAATGAATAAATGAAATTGTGTAAACAATAACAGACGTTGGACTCTTTCCCTTACCATAAACCATATTTGAACCATTACCTAAAATGTCTTTGATGCTTATTAGAGAATTTTTAATGATGTGATACATTCTGGTTTCATATAGATTTTTCAACAACCGGTAAACTGTTTATTAGTATTATACAATATTTTATGCCTTCATGAGTATCTTTAGTGCCAGATGTGGTTGATCGAACTTTAAAAATCAGTGTGAGGAGAATAAGGTAATGCACGGTCCACCTAGATGTGTTGAGATGATAAAGAGTATCTGCATATTTGTTGTGTATCGCCTGAGCCCAAAAGCTGACTTCTTTAGATTGTCCAGATGCTGTAGAAATTGAGGCACAAAAAAATAAAAGAGGTGCTCTCTCGACTAATCATGCTCTTTACATTGTAAAAAAACTTTGTTATATGCCACAAGTCCTCATTTTGACACCAGTGGCTAGTCGATTCATGATGGCTAGCCAAGAGATGAAAGAATACCTTGAGACGGCTTTTGGCAACAATACGAGTCGGCTCTATGAAACACAAGCACAGTGAGCTCTGATCCCGAATCTTTGCTGCTGATTAACTAATACGGAATTCATCAGTTTCATACCGCCAGAGTGGAATATCCCTTCTTGCTGCAATAGAAATAGGCTGCTGGAGAATCTAAGCTAATAATTCCTGATACACTCGTCATGGGTAAACTTATGCCTACGAGCACATCAGAAACCTCAGCTTGTCTAGGAACCCCATATTCCGAATGGCATGTTTTCTGGTAATCTTATTCAATTTTCCAATTTGTAACCTGTGTCAAACAAGCAAAAAGTGTCCACAACAATAAGAACATTAAAAATCAGAACCATATAAGTAGTAGGCCGGATCTTTATGAGTTTAGTCCAAACCCATTTGTGTCGTCCCTCTCATCCTAATAAGATCCTTTCCTTAGGTAATAAACACGAACCCTTTCAACCCAATGGGATCACGAAAATGTGAAGAGACGCCATAAAAAGCCAAAGACAAAGATCCGAGAAGAATCTTTGAGCAGCTGTAAGCCCAATCATCCTTCACATTTGGAAATGCTCATTTTCCCAATATATCTTTGCTTTGTATATTAAGCAGATATAAAAAAACTCATTTAGTTAAAACTATGTTTTAAATGTTTAGCATTTAAGACATACCACTAAATAAATTGGGTTAGAGTGATTCATGCTATATATTATTATCTATAAAACAGATTTTTTTTAAAGCAAGTCCTGCAATAATAACAAATTAATGAGTTTAAAGTGTCGACAAAATTTTGAATTTACAGGATATTTTTTTCTTCAGAGTTAAATGATGTTGTAATAAATAATAATTATAACGTTAATATAGTAATTATCATGTTGTTATTTTTTATTAATTATGATATTTATATATAAATGCGTTTTATTAGTTAAATTTATGTTTTCAATCACTTATAAATAGTTTACACATATCAAATTTTTTTAAATAACAAATACAAACTATTATCAATTAATTTATCTACCATAATGATAAATCTCTGATTTCTAAACTATAATCAGATATGGCTAAAATTACCTCACAAATGACAATCATTTTCTTTGTTTTAGTGTTGGTGTGCGCATTTGTTCCTGTTTACTCTGTTGAAGAAAGTGAAGCAAAATTATTATGGGATACTTGTCTTCTTAAAATCACACCTAAGTGTGCATTGGATATAATCGGTGTTGTCTTTGGAAATGGAACTATCACTGATGCATGTTGCCATGATCTTGTGGAAGAAGGAAAAGTGTGTCACGATACGCTTATCAAATACATTTCAGACAGACCGCACTTGATTGCAAACGAAACCCAATATTTGAAGAAAAGAGATGATTTGTGGGCTCATTGTGTATCAATCTCTCCAAGTGCTTAAAATATTTACTGAATATGTTATTATGACCGAATAATTTCATAATTTATTGTAATTGCTTTTTTCTTGGAAATTTTGTCTTTGTCTCGACTCTCATACAATATAATAAATATATGAAAAGAAATCTACCTGCAAATAAATTGTGAAAATTTACAATTTTTTGTTTTATATTTAAATAAATGGTGGTTATTAATTCAGGATGGACAAAATAATCAAAAAGTAAAATATTGCCAATTTAATGTATAAAAATGATACCAAATATATAGAATTCTGTTCTTTGATCTTAAATCTGAAATTTAAGTTCTTATTTAAGAAAATATATTTTATTATATCTTATGATTAGTGTTAAACAAAAAATTAAATTGTTGTTACCATTAAATTGACTTTTGTACTCAATTCAGTCGTTATCTTTCAAATATTTAAACTTTTAGTTTGGTCATATTTATTTTTATATGTTTAAAAAATAATTACTTTTGCTGCTTCTATTAGATCTATATGGTTTTTTTATGAAATATCTTCAAATTAACATACTATTAGTATTGTATAAAATGAATATTTTACCTTTTTTAATTGTTTCAAAATATCTAAATAGCCAGTATTCTTAAATTTCTAACTTCTTTTAGTAGTTATTGTGTCTAAAAGCATTTAGATAAACACTAGTATACTTTATATTCTAATAATTTTATTCTTATATTGTCTGTGCAATTTAAACACCATTAATAAAAGTATAAAGTAATGGTTTAAATAATCACGAAATTATAATATATTAGTAAGCAAACTTCAAGTAGGATTAATATATAATTTTCCAGCAACCAAATGTTGTAAAAATGAAAATATTAAAAATTTACTGAAATTACCCTTTTATGTTTGATTATCTTTTCGTATGAATAAAATTTTATCATAAGAGAACTTATATATAACGCATTTGTTTAAAAAATTTACAAATGTGATGTGTTTTCTTATTTGATGCAAAGTCAAAGATATCGGTTAACAGACAATGTTATTTACATTAGAAGATCTCAACTTTGAATAAGGAAAAATGAATAAATGGAATTGTGTAAACAATAACAGACGTTGGACTCTTTCCCTTACCACAAACCATATTTGAACCATCATCTAAAATGTCTTTGATGCTTATTAGAGAATTTTTAATTATGTGATACATTCTGGTTTCATATAGATTTTTCAACAACCTGTAAACTGTTTATTAGTATTATACCATATTTTATGCCTTCATGAGTATCTTTTGTGCCAGATGTGGTTGATCGAACTTTGAAAATCAGTGTGAGGAGAATAAGGTAATGCACGGTCCACCTAGATGTGTTGAGATAATAAAGAGTATCTGCATATTTGTTGTGTATCGCCTGAGCCCAAAAGCTGACTTCTTTAGATTGTCCAGATGCTGTAGAAATTGAGGCACGAAAAAATAAAAGAGGTGCTCTCTCGACTAATCACGCTCTTTACATTGTAAAAAAACTTTGTTATATGCCACAAGTCCTCATTTTGACACCAGTGGCTAGTCGATTCATGATGGCTAGCCAAGAGATGAAAGAATACCTTGAGATGGCTTTTGGCAACAATACGAGTCGGCTCTACGAAACACAAGCACAGTGAGCTCTGATCCCGAATCTTTGCTGCTGATTAACTAATACGGAATTCATCAGCTTCATACCGCCAGAGTGGAATATCCTTTCTTGCTGCAATAGAAATAGGCTGCTGGAGAATCTAAGCTAATAATTCCTGATACACTCTTCATCGGTAAACTTATGCCTACGAGCACATCAGAAACCTCAGCTTGTCTAAGAACCCCATATTCCTGATGGCATGTTTTCTGGTAATCTTATTCAATT
This sequence comes from Thlaspi arvense, assembly GCA_911865555.2. Taxonomy (NCBI): domain Eukaryota; kingdom Viridiplantae; phylum Streptophyta; class Magnoliopsida; order Brassicales; family Brassicaceae; genus Thlaspi; species Thlaspi arvense. The sequence continues at coordinate 63,723,768 of OU466860.2, forward strand.
TTCCAATTTGTAACCTGTGTCAAACAAGCAAAAAGTGTCCACAACAATATGAACATTAAAAATCAGAACCATATAAGTAGTAGGCCGGATCTTTATGAGTTTAGTCCAAACCCATTTGTGTCGTCCCTCTCATCTTAATAAGATCCTTTCCTTAGGTAATAAACACGAACCCTTTCAACCCAATGGGATCACGAAAATGAGAAGAGACGCCATAAAAAGCCAAAGACAAAGATCCGAGAAGAATCTTTGAGCAGCTGTAAGCCCAATCATCCTTCACATTTGGAAATGCTCATTTCCCCAATATACCTTTGCTTTGTATATTAAGCAGATATAAAAAAAACTCATTTAGTTAAAACTATGTTTTAAATGTTTAGCATTTTAGACATACCACTAAATAAATTGGGTTAGAGTGATTCATGCTATATATTATTATCTATAAAACAGATTTTTTTTAAAGCATGTCCTTTAATAATAAAACATTAATGAGTTTAAAGTGTCGACAAAATTTTGAATTTACAGGATATTTTTTTCTTCAGAGTTAAATGATGTTGTAATAAATAATAATTATAACGTTAATATAGTTATTATCATGTTGTTATTTTTTATTAATTATGATATTTATATATAAATGCGTTTTATTAGTTAAGTTTATGTTTTTAATCACTTATAAATAGTTTACACATATCAAATTTTTTTAAATAACAAATACAAACTATTATCAATTAATTTATCTACCATAACGATAAATCTCTGATTTCTAAACTATAATCAGATATGGCTAAAATTACCTCACAAATGACAATCATTTTCTTTGTTTTAGCGCTGGTGTGCGCGTTTGTTCCTGTTTACTCTGTTGAAGAAAGTGAAGCAAAATTATTATGGGATACTTATCTTCTTAAAATCACTCCTAAGTGTGCATTGGATATAATCGGTGTTGTCTTTCTAAATGGAACTATCACTGATGCATGTTGCCACGATCTTGTGGAAGAAGGAAAAGTGTGTCACGATACGCTTATCAAATACATTTCAGACAGACCGCACTTGATTGCAAACGAAACCCAATATTTGAAGAAAAGAGATGATTTGTGGGCTCATTGTGTATCAATCTCTCCAAGTGCTTAAAATATTTACTGATTATGTTATTATGACCGAATAATTTCATAATTTGTTGTAATTGCTTTTTTCTTGGAAATTTTGTCTTTGTCTCGACTCTCATACAATATAAAAAATATATAAAAAGAAATCTGCCTGCAAATCAATTGTGAAAATTTACAATTTTTTGTTTTATATTTAAATAAGTAGTGGTTATTAATTCTGGATGGACAAAATAATCAAAAAGTAAAATATTTCCAATTTAATGTATAAAAATGATACCAAATATATAGAATTCTTTTTTTTGATCTTAAACCTGAAATTTAAGTTGTTATTTAAGAAAATATATTTTATTATATCCTATAATTAGTGTTAAACAAAAAATTAAATTGTTGTTACCAGTAAATTGACTTTTGTACTTAATTCAGTCTTTATCTTTCAATATTTAAACTTTTAGTTTGGTCATATTTATTTTTATATGTTTAGAAAATAATTACCTTTGCTGCTTCTATTAGATCTATTTAATTTTTTTATGAAATATCTTCAAATTAACATACTAATAGTATTGTAAAAAATGAATATATTACCTTGTTTTTTTGTTTCAAAATATCCAAATAGCAAGTATTCTTATATTTCTAAGTTCTTTTAGTAGTTATTGTGTCTAATAGCATTTAGATAAACACTAGTATACTTTATATTCTAATAATTTTACTCTTATATTGTCTGTGTAATTTAGAACACCATTAATAAAAGTATAAAATAATGGTTTAAATAATCACGGAATTATAGAATATTAGTAAGCAAACTTTAAGTAGGATTAATATATAATTTTCCAGCAACCAAATGTTGTAAGAATGAAAATATTAAAAATTTACTGAAAATACCCTTTCATGTTTCATTATGTTCTCGGATGAATTAAATTTTATCTTAAGAGGGCTTATATATAACGCATTTGTTTGAAAATGTTCTAAATGTGATGTGTTTTCTTATTTGATGCAATGTCAAAGATATCGGTTAACAGACAATGTTATTTACAATAGAAGATCTCAACTATGAATAAGGAAAAATGAATAAATGGAATTGTGTAAACAATAACAGACGTTTGACTCTTTCTCTTACCACAAACCATATTCGAACCATCACCTAAAATGTATTTAATGCTTATTATAGAATTTGCAATTGTGTGATACATTCTGGTTTCATATAGATTTTTCAACAACCAGTAAACTGTTTATTAGTATTCCACCATATTTTATGCCTTCATGAGTATCTTTTGTGCCAGATGTGGTTGATCGAACTTTAAAAAAAACAGTGTGAGGAGAATAAGGTAATGCACGGTCCACCTAGATGTGTTGAGATAATAAAGAGTATTTGCATATTTGTTGTGTATCGCCTGAGCCCAGAAGCTGACTTCTTTAGATAGTCCAGATCCTGTAGGAATTGGGGCACAAAAAAATAAAAGAGGTGGTCTCTCGACTAATCACGCTCATTACATTGTAAAAAAAAAATAGTTCTATGCCACAAGTCCTCATTTTGACACCAGTGGCTAGTCGATTCATGATGGCTAGCCAAGAGATGAAAGAATAGTAATTATAATTATTATCGTGGTGTTATTTTGTTTTAATTGTGATATTTATATATA